>CM039596.1:55598110-56198110 GCA_022457205.1 Saccharum spontaneum
CCGAGTGTATTTAGGGCTTTGCCGAGTGCCTTGGACACTCGGCAAAGCGGCTGATTCCAGTAGTGAAGGCACGGAACATGTAGCACGTAATCTGTTGTGGAATGAAAGCGATCGAGAGAGAATCTGAGATTCGCGTGCCACATGCAAGCCAGCGAGTTTCGTCTGGCACGGCTCCCTTACAATAATGCGGCAGTGGCCACCTATGGTCTATATGGGCGTGATTGGTACGCTGCTTCAACTCGTGCATGGCCCATCGGATGCGATTCTGGAGTGATTGGTTGGCTGATCTGCTGCTCGGGCCAGGCCAGCCGTATGCACGAGGCGACGCCGAGCCAGGCTCGCTGGAAACGCGGTGGAGTTCCGTTCCTGCCGGGCCTGGCTGGCTTTGTGCAGCGTGAGCGAGCAGGTTGAGCCGAGTGAGAGAGCAGGCACGCAGGTAGAGCACATGTTGAGCAGAGAAACGCACCAATCACGCCCTATATAAAGAGTCCAGCTCCCCGTAGCCTAGCGTGCTTCAGATCGGGAGCACAAGATCCGAGAAGTTAGCACATCTGTGAAAGTGATCTCTCCTTAATCTTCAGTGCTCCTAGCAGTTCAGTCCATGGCCAGCAACTCCACGGACGCCACCGCCGACACGACGGTGCCGCAGCCACCGCCGTCGAAGGGGAGGCTCATCACGGTGCTGAGCATCGATGGCGGCGGCATCCGGGGGCTCATCCCAGCCACCATCATCACCTGCCTCGAGGCCAAGCTCCAGGTATATTATCTTTGAGCATCACAGCACGGAAAGGATTAATAGCATAAACACAAAGCCAGGTACCCACTCTTTGTACGTGATTTGGGCACAGGAGCTTGACGGGCCGGACGCACGCATCGCGGACTACTTCGACGTTATCGCCGGGACGAGCACAGGCGCGCTGCTGACATCGATGCTGGCGGCGCCGGACGAGAAAAGGCGGCCGCTATTCGCCGCCAAGGACCTCACCACCTTCTACCTCGAGAACGGCCCCAAGATCTTCCCACAGAGAAAGTACGTACCAAGCTCGCCGCCGCCATTATATCGTTCACCATCTTCCGACGTTGATTGTAGCTGATGCTCCTGGCTCCTGCTGCTGCTTCAGGGTGGGGTGGCTGACGCCGGTGGCCAACCTGATCGGCACCATGAGGGGGCCCAAGTACGACGGCGTGTTCCTGCACGACAAGATCAAGAGCCTGACGCACGACGTGCGGATCGCGGACACGGTCACCAACATCGTGGTGCCCGCGTTCGACGTCAAGTACCTGCAGCCCATCATCTTCTCCACGTACGAGGCCAAGAGCGACGCGCTCAAGAACGCGCACCTCTCCGACATCTGTATCAGCACGTCGGCGGCGCCCACCTACTTCCCCGCGCACTTCTTCAAGACCGAGGACGCCGACGGCAGGTCCCGGGAGTTCCACCTCGTGGACGGCGGCGTGGCGGCCAACAACCCCACCATGATCGCCATGTCCATGCTCACCAAGGAGGTGCTCCGCCGGAACCCGGACTTCAACCCCGGGAAGCCGACCGAGTACCGGAACTACCTCATCATCTCCGTCGGGACCGGGTCCGCCAAGCTCGCCGAGAAGTACACCGCGCCGCAGTGCGCCAAGTGGGGGCTCATCCAGTGGCTCTACGAGGGCGGGTTCACCCCCATCATCGACATCTTCTCGCACGCCAGCGCCGACATGGTCGACATCCACGCCGCCGTGCTCTTCGAGGCCCTCCATTGCGAGAAGAATTACCTCCGCATTCAGGTACGTACATTCGTGGTAACTAAAATTAACCTTGACGACATATGTAAATGGCGTATGTATTCATCATTATACATTATATTAGTAGTTCATATGGAAAGAAAAAAAATTGTATGTAGGATGATTCTCTGACTGGCCATGCGTCGTCGGTGGACATCGCGACGAAGGAGAACATGGAGGCACTGATTGGGATTGGGAAGCAGCTTCTGAAGAAGCCGGTGTCGAGAGTGAACATCGACACGGGGATGTACGAGGCCGTCGACGGCGAGGGCACCAACGAGGACGCGCTTGCACGCTTCGCCAAGATGCTCTCCGACGAGCGGAGGTTACGCCAGACCAACCTCAACTCCTACTAGGCACTAGCTATGTTGGTGCTTGCAAATAATTGAGCATAGAGATGAGCTAGTTCGGTCCCTGGTGTTTGTTGTAAACAGTGCCCCGCCGATCTGCAGTCGCATCAGTTGTCGCTCAGAACTTTGGTATACATATGGTCCCCAGTGCATATGTATGATCATCAATAATTATCAAAAAAAATGAGAAATTAAAAATATTATGCTGTCCCTGGTTTTTTTTATTACTTTCAAGCTTCATAAAAGTTTAATTCCTTGGACTTGTGGTGGAATCTATATTTTGGACCGCGGGTAGAACAAATAAGAATGACAGAAGTTCATTTGCATATTGGATTGCTTGAATTATCAAATAATCAAGTACCTGATCCATACCGAAAAATATTGTAAATTTATGATATTTTTTGTTTGACCAAATTTATAAATAAAAGGTCAACTGAATGTACCTTAGCTGGTTGAGCCTTGTCGTGGAACCTGCCACCCAAGTTCTTTCATGTGAGGTTACTAGACAACATGCATGCAACTTAACTAGTTCCTATCAACCTTGACATGGATTATGAATTGACATCTCAAGGAAATCCAATAACAAAAAAGTCTTTTCATATATCGAACCTCTTGTCCTTTATGATAGTTTCTACATTGATATTATGGCAGGAATCGTGATCAAATAAGCAACCCTAACCCTAGATCCCCAAAAGAATCAGGAGTAGGGGCCAGCTCAATAGCTCACCACCGTGGAATTGCTCGATCTAGAAGTCATGGGAGATGGAAAGCATGACAACAACATTGATTTGGGCAAATGGTTAGGAGATCGAGGAGCACTCAAATGGATGTAAAGGAAATGGAGGAAGGTTAGGAGACCATGGTGGAATCTATTTTCGCTACCTGTGCCAACAACCACTATGCCCACCTACTTACGCGGTTAAAACTTACCACAAGCGGTTTTATAAGAATCAGTGATGAAAAATCTACTGGAAATTTTTTTTGTAGCGAATTTGCAAAAATATTGCCACTAACTAAATGAACAAGAAAAGACACCATACACTCAACAACTTCCTCACTTTTTGGTCCATGCCTTCAAGTAGGTTGGTGATATGGACTCTCAAAACCTTATATATTGGTCTAACTCACCGTCAACAACTAAGGTGAAACTTAACCCACACAATCATACATGGACCAGCATGTACCAAATTCAAATTGGACTAAGATATCAAAAATGAGCCACTCAAATTGGGAGCTAGGGTTTGGAATAGCATCAAGATAGGCGAATGTCAGTGTCGGGATGACATAAGAGAAGGTTCAGGGAGGACCAGGACATTGAAGCAACAGATGAGCACAGATCCAAAGTGCAGATAAAACATCTATACCAAATGGTGGCAAACAAAACATGCCCCCACTACTCACCACCTCACCACTCAACCACACAGACACCAATCAGACTCCAGTGGGGAACTTAAAATATAAAGGACCCAAATGTTCAATTTCATAGATCAAGGACCTAGACAACAACAATAATGTCTATAGTTTAGGGAACGATCATGCATTTTACTCTTCATTTGTTGGTTCCCCACATGGGAATTATCACATCGTACATCCAAATCTATTTAAGCCTAGCTCCAACATAGAATGGCATGGGTTCATTTATGTATAGCACCTCTCTTATAGTTTTACCGTTTCTTGACGTAAAAGGTGAACTAGAGATGCTACAATTGGAATAATAGGATTATATATCTGTCATGAAAACCTATTTCTTATATAGCCCTGGGGGATAGTTCCATCAGAACTCTAGTGCACAATTACTCAAGATCTCCCTTTGTTCCATGGTCGAGCGATGTCTTGCACTAGTTGAGACTAGCTTTGAATACCATATGTAATATCATAACATCCAAGTTTTGTTTATATGTTTACCCTACGTAGAATGATCCCGCATATGCATTATAATTTTCTCTCAATTTCGTCCTCACTTCATGTAAGATGTTAAGTTTGAAATAACAAGGACTATAAGCTAGCCAAAATCTTGTTAGACTATTAAAACAGGACTAATCCTCATAACAAAACAAATGAGAGACTACAAGAGGCGTTCATGGCTTGGATATAGAGTTTCAAAGTGATTGGGCTGAATTTTTTTTAAGAAACTGGAGGGGCTGAGGGCCCTATAGCAAAATTTTATTATTAGAAATAAAAAGGGCTGATTAAGGAACCCGCCTCTAAAAATATACTTTGTTTTGAGAGGCAAAGATCTTAGAAGGACAGCCTCTATTAATTAATTTATAGACATGAGTTACCTCTGAAAATAAACTTCCCATCTCCAAAAAAAATAAGTAGCTATTTGTGGAGACAGACATAAATTTGTCTGTTCTATAAATAAAAGAAGTTGTCTCTTAAAATCAATTCTGTGATAGTGAAGTTTGTAGTTGATATGTTTCTATTTTGAAGTTGTTTAGAGTCTCAAATATTTATTTTAAGTTCTCATATTTGGGGGTTCAAAGTTTTGTAATTTTTAAGCAATGTCGGATGGAGACATGCCCCATACCAAAGTTGTAGTGTTCAACAAAGTTTAGTGCCAAAATATTCAATACAAAAGGATAGCATCCTATGTTCACTCACAAATGTGTCTATAGTAGTGTAGTAGTAGAGAGGTGTTGTGTGAGCTAAAGATCATTGGTTTAACTCCTAGAAAACACTCACTTTTAGACCTTTTGGTTTTCTAGAAATCATGAACAGAGGTGAGCTATATATGCTTCTACTAATCGATTTACACATAGATCGACAGACTCTCTAAATGGTCCATTAATAGAAACCATTTTATAATATCAGCCTCTGTAAATGTCTTTTCTAAATTCATCACTTTAACTATGTTTCTAGACATAATGTATACCTAAGTATATAACAAAAAACTATATATCTAAAAAAAATCTAAAATGTCTTATAAGTTAAAAAGCATTTCCAAAAACATAATTAGACAATAAAGTTGGAGCAAGGTTGGCACTCAAGAAAATTCTTAGGCCTTAACATAAGTTAGGATTCTCATTTTGAGTTTTTTTGGGATGAGAAGAGGATCTAATTAACAACAAACTTGTAGGATGCATCCAAAGTGAACAAAACAAATACAGAACTTGCACCAACATTGCACAGACAAACAGATCTGGCATGATTCTTCCTTTATGTAGTTTATTTAGCCACCATTCATATTCATATGCATGACCCACGGCCATCTTCTTGAACCAACCACCACTCTTTGTTTTTCACATATACTCACAAGACTGTTCCTAGAAGAAGTCGTCGATGAGAAAGCCGGGAGATGCGGCCCACTAGTTTTATCATCCACGTGATCCACAGCATCAAACAGTTAGTATATACTCCTAACAATGGCATGGTATATATTTGTCTGCTTCACATAGAGCTACAGATCATATATATAGGCCATGTTTAGTTTGCATATGTCGTCACATCGCATATGTCGGCACATGTATGAAGCATTAAATATAGGTAAAAAATAACTAATTGCACAGTTTGTCTGTAAATGTCGAGACGAATCTTTTGAGTCAGTTAATCCATGATTGGACAAAGTTTGTCAAATACAAACGAAAAGTGCTACAGTGCTTTTTTAAAAAAAAAATTGCAAACTTAACATGACCATAGTTTCAATTTGAATGCAACTTTGGCATATCCATGACTTGACTGACATAGTGTATCCATGCAGGCGTGACGATGACAAAGGATCGGAGGAGCAGGCTGCGCTGGCGGTGTAGTGTATTTGATGTCTCGCGAAGCAAGGATATATACTCCCTCCGTCCATTTTTATCTATTGTTCTTACTTTCTGATAAATCAAATGCATTCAACTTTGATCAGATATATAGAAGACAATATTAATGTTTATGGTACATAATTAGTATCATTAGATAGATCGTTGAATCTATTTACATAATAAATTTATTTCGAGATACAAATGTTTCTATTATTTTATTCAAATCAGGTCAAAGTTGAAAAAGTTTGACCCGCACATTTCCCATAGCAACAGCTATAAAGGGACAGAGGAAGTAGATAAGAAGATTATAACTATAGTAAATAAATAAAATAGTGAGCCGCCTTCGTTATCTGCAGCAGCGGTTTGGACGTCCCCGTCATCTTTTTATGATTGGCACAATGCTCCACATTTTCCATTCATTCCCTATTCTACAGTCTCCAGATTGACCTATATATATGTGTATAGATATCCATTTGCCCATAACCATTGGCTCATTAATAATTGGTTAATTTGGATTAGGACTCCACACGTAAGCACAGCATGGACGTCCTTCACCGTACCATGCATATTGAGCGAGCCAAGCTGTAAATCAATTGTAATGCTGTCGGACAAAACACGCGAAGCTTAACCACCCTCGACGAGCTCGTCCAGTATTTGAGGCGGCTATAGCGACAATGGCGCCATTTCTTAATGGGTAAGCCCAGGCTAGAATTTCATATAATAGCCATTAATCAGTTGGACAAGAAGCCCTTGGTCTGTATTGGTATTTTTTTACTGATAGAGAAGTGAATTCTCATTTTCCTGTCGGTATTACATACTGACCTATCGGTTTTTTTTACCGGCAGGGGAATTCATGTCTCCATGGCGGTTTTTGATGGGCAGGGGAATTTCGTGTCAGTAGTGATAATAGCCATTAATCAGTTCATCAACGTGTGCTCCTATATAGTCAAGAATTTTTGCATACATAATTAGGACCCACAATTAATCAAAATTGAATGTCTCTTCTTTTTAAATTTTCTAACACAATTACAAGATAGGTAGTCTATAATCTTTATCCTTTGTGGCTCAGAATTTTTTCTCTCTCCTTGCAAATTAAATATGGAGCCAAGAGAAGCCACATTTTGTGGCTCATCCGGTAGAGTAGCGTGAAGCCGGAGCCTGAAGGAGGCTGACCAAACGTGGCCTTAATTCCTAGGCCGTGTACGTGAACTTCAATAGAAAAACCGTAAAGTAACTACATGACTAAGTTTTTTTTGTGTGCTCTACCTATCCAACCCACTAGAGTTTTGCAATCTTGGGCCAGTTCTAACAATTAACCTATGTGAATCTAGAAAAGGCAAAGGCTACACAAATTAGGCACAAAAGAACTTAAAATGTAGTCAGTAAAGAGCAAGTAAAAAAAGGACAAACTAGGAGACAAGAACAGAATTATTTAGTTGGTAATGTGACACTAGCTAGCATAATTAAGTCCAGTAGGCCCTTGTGTTTCTGTCTTCACGCTCTCATCAGTCGTCTCCTCAAAGTTACCTTCAAGTTGATTAGCCTATTCATGCATCTTATTGCCTAAAGAAAAACTATTAAGCATCTCAGGCTCTCGTATGCGACAAAAACATTGAGCTGGAATTCATGGATATGCATGAAAGTTTTATATTATCACCGTGCAACATGCAGAGAGACAATCATGACTATCTGCAACGGTGTAGCCTCATGAGTCAGCACAAATGCGTACTGTTTAAACTAGATAAATTTAACAGTAGCCAGTAGGAATTTCTCAACTAGTGCCACTTGACATGTGCGGATTATGTGCTTGTTCTTAGAGAGCACATTTTATGGTAGTAGATCACAATCGCAAGCTGTCCTCCTCAAGCCTCAGTACAGAATATATACGGAGTATTGTTTTCTAGTACAGGCTGCTAGTCAAGGTTGTTAATGGTACTGTCAACATGTAAATACTATAAGTTAGAGAAAACCCTCTCGATCTGTGTTGTTTAATAGGTCAGCTTCTCGATGGGTGAGTACGTTAGCAGAGTGTCCTAGATAATGCTTATCTTTCTGCATCTTTAAACATCAGCGCCATATATATTGTCTAGCTTTCTTTGTCCAAGACATATTAAGAGCAAGGCTAATAATATAACCGGATGCTGGCTATATGAATCCTTGCAGCCTACTTCCACTATAGGAAACGGATAATTTGCCGGGTGCAAAATGATTTGTCGAGTGCTTTTTATCGGGCACCCGGCAAAGGAATTATTTGCCGAGTGCCAGACCCAACGGCACCCGGCAAAGAAATGCACCCGGCAAACCATCCTTTGCCGAGTGCCGGGCACTCGGCAAGGTCCAGCCTTCGGCAAAAATCGTCCTTTGCCGAGTGCCGGACACTCAGCAAAGTTAGGTCGTCGGCAAAGGTGGTCGACGTGACCGTGTCCACCTGCCGTCATCCTTTGCCGAGTGTCGCGTCGTTAGGCACTCGGCAAAGAATTTTTTTTAAAAAAAAAATTCTTTGCCGAGTGCCCCCTAACCTGGCACCCGGCAAAGAATTTTTTTATTTTTTTAAAATTTCTTTTCCGGGTGCCCCCTGACCTGGCACCCGGCAAAGGCTTCTTTGCCGGGGGCCCAGAGTGGCACCTGGCAAATTTTTTTTTCTCATTTTTTTTGTGGGGCCTTGCTATAGTAAATAAATCCCTATTTTAAAATTTGGGACAATTTTGAGTTTTTGAACTATATTTCCTTATTTTTTTTCGTTTCATTGAATTTTTGCGACTATTCCAAATTTGAATTGCGGGTACATGAAATAATGGAATTTGGTTATTCAAAAAATGGTATTCATGATATTTAGGGTATATCGAGGCTGTATGCAGGAAGTGGCATGAATTTTCGTGCATCATGTTGTCATAACATGACGATGTACTCGTGGGGAAAGTGTATTTAAATTATATAAAATCCAAACGAAGTCTGAAAATCACGAAATTTGTCGATGTGTCTTGTTGTTGCATGTGGAGGCCGTGGTAAAAAATTCAAAAAGTTTCTAGCAAGTTGTGACGTTGGATGGCTAAAACTCAGACATCTCCACATATGATCTCCACATCAATGTGATCATATATGTGGAGATATCTAGGTTTTAGGTATCCGACGTCACAACTTGCTAGAAATTTTTTGAATTTTTTACCACGGCCTCCACATGCAATAACAAGACACATCGACAAGTTTCGTGATTTTCAGACTTCGTTTGGATTTTATATAATTTAAATACACTTTCCCCGCGAGTACATCGTCATGTTACGACAACATGATGCACGAAAATTCATGCCACTTCCTGCATACAGCCTCGACATACCCTAAATATCATGAATACCATTTTTTGAATAACTAAATTCCATTATTTCATGTACCCGCAATTCAAATTTGGAATAGTCGCAAAAATTAAATGAAACGAAAAAAATTAAGGAAATATAGTTCAAAAACTTAAAAGTGCTCCAAATTTTGAAATAAGGATTTATTTACTGTAGCAAGGACCCACAAAAAAAATGGGGCTAAAAAAACAAAAAAAAATTTGCCGGATGCCACCCTAGGCCCCCGACAAAGAAGCCTTTGCCGGGTGCCAAGTCAGGGGGCACCCGCCAAAGAAATTTAAAAACAAAATAAAAAAATTCTTTGCCGGGTGCAAGGTCAGGGGGCACCCGGCAAAGAAATTTTTTTAAAAAAATTCTTTGCCGGGTGCCAGGTCAGGGACACCCGGCAAAGAAAATTAAAAAAATAAAAAAAATCTTTGCCAGGTGCCTCTGGGCCCGGCATCCGGCAAAGGTTCTAACCTAAAAGCCCAAATGGCCGGCTCAACACCCCATCCTCACTCAGTCACTCTCTCCCTGCCCGCCCCGTCCCCGGCAGCCGCCCGCGCGCCGGCGCTCGCCCCCGCACCGCCGCCCGCCCCGTCCCTGTCCGTCGCCCGCCCCGTCCCTGGCCGCCACCCCCTTCCGGCAGCGTGAGCTTGCGGGCCGCGGCACCCTGCCTGCGCATCACCACTCGCGACCCTGCCCGCGCGCCGCTGCTCGTGACTCCAGCCCGCGCACCTCGCCACGGGAAGAGTTGACAGCGGTCGACAAGTCGGTGGTCGGTCCTCCGCAGATCAGACACGAGCGGTCGCAGATCTGAGTGGAGACATCGACGGGGGTTTGTTTCTCTTCCCTGCTTGCTTGACCCTTTTTGATTGTGCCTTCGATTCCATTTCCAGCAAGCACCAAGACAGTCAATTGTCGACTTGTTTATCCAGCGTGATGAGTTATTTGCATTAAACTATGCTCAGCAGTCAATCTGACGTACTGAATGAATATTAGTTTAGGCAACTGTAACTAGTAACAAGGCAAACAATGCAAAGACATGAGCAACTGGTACTGAACATGTTGATATCACTTTCTGTCCTAGAAATTGAAAGTTAAATAATGATCAGTCAGTTAAATGATCAGTCAGTTATGTGAATCCCCTTTAATTTGCGAGGAACTGACATTCCAAGTTGTGCAGACTTCTTAGTAGACCCCCAAAAGTTTTTCATTTAAAATTCAATGTTTTTATTTCAATGAGCTGCGGCATATTCAGTCTAGGACAGGTGCAGATTAGCGTTCCCTCCATATGACTGTGACATTTGCTGAGCAATGTCTGATGATATGCATTACTAGTATTTTGAGGAATTACTGGTTCAGAATCCAGTGATGCTGCCCATGTTAATAAGCTGCAACATGATTTCATTTTGAGGATGGTTAAGTTTGATGATATTAACCGTTTCGAAAAATTGCTGAACTAACTCTGTGGTATTGTTTTGACATGTTTGCTCATAGTAGTTGATGAATTTGCCATTTCAAGTTGGAGCAATTGGTTGCTGTGATACTTGTCGATGGTTCGGATTGGCTGTCATAAATGCATTAGGATTTTAGTTCTAGTGCATAATGCAATTGGGTAAGAGTGGTCCTCTCTAGTGCTATAGGGTCTATCAATAATGGTACTGAATATATTCAGGTTTCAGTAAAAAGAGTGATGCTCCTTCGTACTACTATCTTCGTACTCCAGGTTTGTCTCGTTTAACTCTTCGTACATTGATCTTTACATAACTTAGTTACCTTTGCATCACTGAAACAGATGGGTTGAAATGTTGCAGGCCAAGAACGAGAGGATGACTCAGGAGCTGCGGGACCTAGTGGCAAGGACCGAGCAGGCCGAGCGGGAACGAGAGGCCGAGCGGGCCGAGCGGGAAAGACAGGCCAAGCAGCTGGCGGAGATTACGGCATTCCCACAAAACTTTCGGCAAGTCAACGGTGTACCTGTGCCGCAATTCGCTCCACCGCCGCCAGTTCTAGCTAATCCTGTGAGTATGAAACCAAATTGCTTCGACTAGTGCTTTCATTAGATGACTACTCTAACACATGCAATCTCTTGTCCTTTATGCAGCCTCCGTCGGCGGGTTCGAATAACCCATCTCAGGGGCAAGCAGGCGACGGCGCTTTTCCTTCACCAGGCACTCAGTTTCCCCCCACCTCTAGTTTGTTTCTCTTTTTCACCGCTTGATGGACATGTGATGCACTGTGAACGACTATCGACTTGTGACGATGGATATTGGACCTATTATGTTTGTGATGTCGTGTATGTGAGATATTGTGTTGGCGATGTGATATATATATGTGGGATTGAGTTTGTGATGCGATGGATGTGATATATTGTGTTTGTGATGCTTCAGATGTGATATATATCTTTTATATGTTGTGTTTGTAATTATAGAATAAAAAAAATAAAAAAAAATAGAGGCTTTGCCGGCCCTGGCACTCGGCAAAGCTGGGAATTCCTCATGTTTAGAATTCCCAGCTTTGCCGAGTGCCAGGGCCAGGGCACCCGGCAAAGATTTTTTTTATTTTTTTTAAAAAAAAATTCT
Source organism: Saccharum spontaneum (assembly GCA_022457205.1). Taxonomy (NCBI): domain Eukaryota; kingdom Viridiplantae; phylum Streptophyta; class Magnoliopsida; order Poales; family Poaceae; genus Saccharum; species Saccharum spontaneum. Next base: position 55,609,894 of record CM039596.1, read on the forward strand.
TTGCCGGGTGCCGCCCTGACAGGGCACTCGGCAAAGAAAATACTAAAAAAAATAAAAAAAAACTCTTTGCCAGGTGTCCCGGTGGCTCAACACCCGGCAAAAAAATTATAAAAAAAATTTAAACTCTTTGCCGGGTGCCTCGGACGCGACACCCGGCAAAGAAATTATAAAAAAAATTAAAAAAATCTTTGCCGAGTGTCTTCCAGTAGCGCACTCGGCAAAGAAAATTTGAAAAAAAATTAAAAAATCTTTGCCGGGTGCCTCTGACATGGCACCCGGCAAACCAAGGGCTGACGGAGTTGACACCGTGACGGCCACTTTTCTTTTCCGGGTGCCGGGTTTGCACTCGGCAAAGTCTTTGCCGGGTGCCCGATAAAATGCACCCGGCAAAGAAATCTTTGCCGGCTGATTTTTTGCCGGCGGCTGCACCCGGCAAAGGCTTTGCCGAGTGCAAAGTAGCCTTTGCCGGGTGTTTTCGGCACCAGGCAAAACGCCTGAATCCTGTAGTGTTCTTAGCCCACCCACATAGTACTTACATCTTCACTATTAATACATGGTCCTTCACTACTAATACATGATCCACATGTCTATCTCATACAGATTTTTGGTTCTTGTATTCAAGCCGGCTATAAACTTACAACTCGCTTCTCCTTTCTCTCCTCTCTCTCCTCTACCTCAGCATACAGCCCACTTACACCCCTTTATTATACTCTCTTACCATGAGTAGGCATTTTGTGTGCAAGGTGAGTATGGAAACCTAATAAAGGTTTACTTTACGCTGCATGCCTGCTGCCTTGATTATACTACCGGTGACCATCGTCCACATCAGAAGCTATCAAATTCTGTAACACTTTCTTCTCATCCTTATCAACCCTATTCCAGAGCATGTGAGGAAAGGGCCGAAGAAAGTCCTATCACTGCTGCTGGCAGGCCGCCGGCGTATGACTGGAAAAAGAGAGATTAATAATTCATACAGAAAACGTGCAGCTGCAAGCTGATGATCGAGCCAAAACTTGTCATTTTCACCATTCAGACTCTTGTGACCATGTTAGCAATATATATAGCTTGCTAGAGCCTGAGGATCCAGAGCACAAGATCCAAGAACCACACCCACTACACCTACAGAAGCAAGGAGCACTCCTTCGTTGGATCCTCTTCTAGTCTAGCTACTTGATCGATAGATCTATTGTTAGTAAATAATGCAAATCAAGATCGAACACGAGACATAGATTTTTACGTGAAAACCCTTACGGGAAAAAACTACGGGCGCCAACCGGTGATCTTCACTATATGGAGAGAGTTTACAGAACGCAGGGAATACAATGAGTTGTCAGCTCTCCCCGTGCGGCTTATAAGATGTATTTATAGGACGGACTGACTGCAGTCAAATACGGAAACAAATCCGCTAATAAACATGACCGAACCGTGGGCCCTCCAGGCGTCCCCACAAGACCAACGTTATAATTCGGATCATATTCCAACAAACTCCACCTTGAGATGAATTCTATCTTGTAGTGAATGAAGTATCATCAATCAACTCACTTCAATAACAAATAATCACCGGCGCCAAAAGTCACTAGGACTTAATTTGTAATGCCAACTAAGCTTGAGCATAGCCCAAACTTAGCTCCAGAAACTGGCTTTGTCAACATATCAGAGGGATTATCATGAGTATTTATCTTGCATACTTTAATATCACCTTCAACAATGACACCTCGAATAAAATGATATCTCACATCAATGTGCTTGGTCCTTTCATGAAACATCTGATCTTTAGTTAGACAAATAGCACTCTGGCTATCACAATGTATAGTAATACAAGAAGTAACCCCGCAAAGTTAAGAGTATAAACCCCTCAACCAAATAGCTTCTTTACAAGCTTCAGAAATAGCCATATATTCAGCTTCTATTGTAGACAGAGCAACAGTGGACTGCAAACATGCTTTCCAGCTAACAGCACAACCACCAATGGTGAAAACATAACCCGTGAGTGATCTCCTCTTATCCAAATCACCAGCAAAATCAGAATCAACATAACCAACAAGTCCATCTCTAGATTTTCCAAACTGCAAACAGGCATTAGAAGTACCTCGCAAATATCTGAAAATCTATTGAACAGCCCTCCAATGCTCCTTACCAGGATTAGCCATGAATCTACTGACAACACTCAATGCATGAGATAAATCAGGACGAGAACAAACCATGGCATACATAAGAGAACCAACTGCACTGGAATATGGAACTCTAGGCATGTACTCAATCTCATGATCTGACTGTGGACATAAATCTGATGATAATCTGAAATGTGTAGCTAATGGAGTACTCACTGGTTTTGCATTATGCATATTAAAACGATGAAGAACCTTTTCAATATAATCTCGTTGACTGAGGTATAATTTACCAGATTTTCTATCTCTAGTAATTTCCATACCAAGAATTTTCTTAGCTGCACCTAAGTCCTTCATCTCAAATTCTTTACTCAATTGTGCCTTCAGTTTAGCTATTTCTGATTTTTCTTTAGCAACAATTAACATATCATCAACATAAAGAAGCAAATAAATAGCTAAGCCATTAACAATCTTCAAGTAAACACAGCTATCATAATCAGACCGCTTAAAGCCACGAGAGAGCATAAATGAGTCAAACCTCTTATACCATTGCCTAGGAGACTGCTTCAAACCATAAAGAGACTTCTTTAGTCTACACACAAGGTTTTCTTTTCCAGGAATAACAAAACCTACATGTTGGTTCATATAAATGTCTTCCTCCAACTCCCCATGTAAGAATGCAGTTTTAACATCAAATTGCTCAAGTTCATAATCATGCATGGCAACAATACTAAGCAAAGTGCGAATAGAACTATGCTTAACAACTGGGGAAAAGACATCATTATAATCAATACCTGGAATCTGGCTATAGCCTTTAGCAACCAACCTTGCTTTATACCTTGCTGGTTCACTAGGAGAAATACCCTCCTTTCTTTTATAAATCCATTTGCAACGGACAGGCTTTTTATTCTTGGGCAATTTCACTAAATCCCATGTACCATTCTTTTCAAGTGACTCCATCTCATCTTGCATAGCGGTCATCCAATTGTTGCGATCAGCAGAAGTAATAGCCTCAGAATAATTAGAAGGTTCTGAATTACCTTCAATCTCTTCTGCAACACTCATAGCATAAGCAACATTGTATTCTTCAATATACCTTTTAACAGACTTTGGCTGTCTTCTGGACCTATCAACAGCAATAGAACGTTGTGGAGACTGCACAACAGGAGAAGAATGCTCAGTAATAGAAGAATCATCAACAATTGGAGAAATTTCAGCAATCGGTGCATCTTGGACAATAGCATTATCAACATCTGGTGAATCAATTAAGTGCTCCACCTGCACGCTTATTTTCTCTCCCTCAATAGGAGCATCAACAGAAGGATTATCAACAAACATAACAGTCTCATTAAAGATAACATTCCTGCTAAGCATAACCTTCTGAGTATGGGGATTCCACAATTTATAACCTTTAACACCATGTTGATAACCAATAAAAATGCATTTAACAGCTCTAGGCTCCAATTTACCATTATCAACGTGAGCATAAGCAGTACAACCAAAAACTCTCAATTGTGAATAATCAGCTGGAGAACCATACCATACCTCAATTGGAGTTTTCTTATCAAGAGGAATAGAGGGTGAACGGTTAATAAGATAGCAAGCAGTGGAAGCGGCTTCAGCCCAAAAACGCCTATTCAAGCCAGCATTAGACAACATGCAACGGGCCTTGGAGATGATAGTTCTGTTCATACGCTCAGCTACACTATTCTGTTGAGGCGTATAAGGAATAGTGTAGTGCCTAACAATGCCTTGAGACTTGCAATATGCATTAAACTCATTAGAACAGAATTCCATCCCATTATCAGTGCGAAGCTTTTTAACCTTCTTTTCAGTTTGATTTTCAATCATAATCTTCCACTCTTTAAATGCTGAAAATGCTTCTGATTTATGCTTCAAGAAATAAGACCATACCTTACGAGAATAATCATCAATGATTGTCAACATATAACGAGAACCACCAAAAGAAGGCTTACGAGACGGTCCCCATAAATCAGAATGCACATAATCAAGAATACCTTTACTTTTATGTGTAGAGATATTAAATGACACCCTCTTGTGTTTGCCAAACACACAATGCTCACAAAACTTCAACTTACTGATGCTATGTTCATCAAGAAGTCCTCTCTTGCACAATTCATGCAAGCCTTGCTCACTCACATATCCAAGTCGCTTATGCCAAAGATCAGTAGCATCAGAATTAGATGATGAATTGGAAATTACAGCGGCATCACCTATAATTGTAGTACCACGAAGACGGTACAAATTTGGAGATTTTAATTCACCTTTCATCACAATGAGAGAACCTTTAGACACTTTAATACTCCATCTCCACCGGAGTACTTGTACCCTTTAGCATCAAGAGTACTGAGAGAAATAAGATTCTTGCTCATGCTAGGAATATGCCTCACGTCAGCCAATGTTCTGACAATGTCATCATGCATCTTAATCTGAATGGAACCAATGCTAACAATATCGCGTGGACTGTTATCACCCAATCTAACAGAACCTCCACCTTGGAGAGAATCATAGGTGACAAACCAATCTCTATTTGTGCATATATGAAAAGAAGCAACGGAATCAAGAATCCATTCATCATCACTATTAGCACATCCAGCAAAAGCAACAAGCGAATCACCATCAGAATAATCTGCCTTAGAAGTAGCAACAGAAGCATTACCTTCATCATTGGGTTTACCTTTCTCTCTATATGTGCCAGTTCTCTTCTCTTTATTCTTCAATTTCAAACAATCCTCGATAAAGTGATTATCCTTCTTGCAATACTTGCAGAATTTATCACCTCTACCTCGAGACTTTGATCGGCCTCTGTAACGATTAGAACTTTTGCCTCTATTGTCATTATTTGATTTATTTTCTGTCCTCCCGCGAACAGACAATGCTTCTCCTTTGGAAGCAAAACCTTCAGAAGACACCATCAATTTCATCTTTTCCTTGGCATGCAACGCCTCACAGACCTCATCAAGAGTTAGTGTATCATGGCTATATAATCAAGTATCTCTGAATTTTGAAAAAGAACTAGGCAAAAAGCACAAAAGAATCAGACCCAAATCCTCATCATCATATTCTACCTCTATAGCCTGTAGATCAGAAATGATCTCCTTGAAGACCGTTAGATGGTTAATCACAGAACCACCCTCTTGCAACTTGTGCGAATACAACTTCATCTTCATATGCATCTTCCTTGTCAAATCCTTAGACATGCAAATTGACTCTAACTTGAGCCATAGAGCAGCTGCAGTTTTCTCCTGCAGATAATCTTGCAAAATATTATTTGAAAGATGAAGCTAAATTTGAGTCAAGGCCTTACGATCCTTTTTCTTTTCATCATCGGTCCAAGATTTAGAATCCTTGTTACTGAATTTATCAAGAGCATCATCAACATCAGCCTACGTAAGAATAGCCTGCATCTTGACTTGCCATAGAGCGAACCTTGTGTTGCGATCCAGCTGAGGAATATCATACTTTACAGAAGACATGCTGAAGAAAAAATAGCAATAACCAGAAGAAAATAATCTGCAGAAATCTAGGTATGTTACTGTGTAACCCTATCTGAAAATCTGCAGCCAGGTACACTTCTGTGTACGATCAGCAATAAACTGAAGAACCCCTGGTAGCCTCTTGTGTGCACGTAGCAATATTCTCCACCAAGTTTGATCTCAACCACACGGACAAGCAAACCTCAATCTGATCCTGATCACCTCGATTCACGTGCACAATAAGAAATCAAATTCACCCGCATGCACAGCAAGGAACAGCGATGGCTTTTCTCCTGCACACAGCGGCGGCGGCGTGACTTGGATATCGTCTTCTGCCTGACGAACAACACCAGCCGACTCCCTGCAGAACTCCGCCTTGGACTCGATGCCGTCGAGTCCTCGATGGTTCGGCACGGAAGAAAATCGCAGATTGATTCCGAGGCGGCGGCGCGTCGGACACAGGGAACAAAACCCTAACCTTTTTTTTCAATCTCGTGTCTGGCTCTAGATACCACTTGTTAGTAAATAATGCAAATCAAGATTGAACACGAGACACAGATTTTTACGTGGAAAACCCTTGCGGGAACAAACCACGGGCGCCAACCGGCGATCTTCACTATATGGAGAGAGTTTACAGAACGCAGGGAATATAATGAGTCGTCAGCTCTTCCCGTGCGGCTTACAAGATGTATTTATAGGACGGACTGACTGCAGTCAAATACGAAAACAAATCCGCTAATAAACATGACCGAACCGTGGGCCCTCTAGGCGTCCCCACAAAACCAACGTTATAATTCGGATCATATTCCAACATCTATTATATCCAGTTAAGTTTCAGACACATGGGGAGCAACAGCACGGCCAACTGCGCCACCGTGCCGCAGCCGCCGCCGTCCACAGGGAAGCTCATCACCATTCTCAGCATCGACGGCGGCGGCATCCGTGGCCTCATCCCAGCTACCATCATCACATACCTCGAGGCCAAGCTCCAGGAGCTGGACGGCCCAGATGCTCGGATCGCCGACTACTTCGACGTGATTGCCGGGACGAGCACCGGCGCCCTGCTCACGTCGATGCTGGCGACGCCCGACGAGAACAACCGGCCGCTGTTCACTGCCAAGGACCTCACCACGTTCTACCTCGAGAACGGCCCCAAGATCTTCCCACAGAAAAAGTATAGAAACGCCGTTCTGTTCATCCATCTGTTCTTCCTTTGTTGGCGGCTGTCACATTCGTTCTTGCACCTGTTCCCTGTGTCCCTTACAACAAGTCGCATGGCATCTCGCCACTAACTCCTCATTCCTGGTGTTGGTGTTGGTGGTGCACTGCAGGGCCGGGTTCCTCACGCCGGTGGCGAACCTGCTGGGCCTGGTTCGGGGTCCCAAGTACGACGGCGTGTTCCTGCACGACAAGATCAAGAACCTCACGCACGACGTCAAGGTGGCGGACACGGTGACCAATATCATCGTGCCGGCGTTGGACGTCAAGTACCTGCAGCCCATCATCTTCTCCACGTACGAGGCCAAGACCGACACGCTCAAGAACGCGCACCTCTCCGACAGACCGACATCTGCATCAGCACGTCGGCGGCGCCCACCTACTTCCCCGCGCACTTCTTCAAGACGGAAGCCACCGACGGCCGGTCCCAGCAGTACCACCTCGTCGATGGTGGCGTGGCCGCCAACAACCCCACCATGGTCGCCATGTCCATGCTCACCAAGGAGGTGCTCCGCCGGAACCCGGACTTCAACGCCGGCAGGCCCACCGAGTACACGAACTACCTCATCATCTCCGTCGGGACGGGGTCGGCCAAGCAGGCGGAGAAGTACACCGCGCCGCAGTGCGCAAAATGGGGACTTATTCAGTGGCTCTACAACGGTGGATTCACTCCGATCATCGATATCTTCTCCCATGCTAGTTCTGGCATGGTTGACATCCATGCGGCCGTTCTCTTTCAGGCACTCCACTGTGAGAAGAACTACCTTCGCATTCAGATATATTATATTTTTGTAGGATATACTAAAGCATAAAATGTTCTTCATATAAAATCGATGATCATTGAGAACATGGAGTCTCTGATCGGGATCGGGCAGGACCTGCTCAAGAAGCCAGTGGCCAGAGTCAACATCGACACTGGGGTGTATGAGTCTTGCGGCGGCGAGGGCACAAATGCAGAGGCGCTAGCGCACTTCGCCAAGAAACTTTCTGATGAGCGCAAGCTACGCAAGAGCAATCTCAACTCCAACTAGCAGTAACACAGCTTGGCGCTTGCCAACAAATTCAGCCATTTAAGGGTGGTCATGTACCTAGACTAGCTAGCAATGTGCCTCACATAGATGCATGGTATTGGTAGCTAGTCATTAGTTATTTTAAATAATTATTGATCAAGCAACAAACATATATATGGACCAATAAACATGTAATTGAGTTCAATCATTTGTTTGTCTACGATTTCAAAAGAATCATTTCATTCTGATATGCGGTTGTTTAGTCTAATAATCCGCGTGATGTAAGCACTGTCATTTCTGCATATATTGCAATCTTATCGACGACGACAACAATAATATGATACCAGTTGATGGACATACACAAGGATGATCTTCACATGTTGGCACATACAATAAAATTGGTGACTAATTTCTTGGCAAAATGATTTGAAGCTTGGATTAGCACATGCATGCAAAGGGCGAATGAGTTGTACGTACGAACCGTATTTTGAGGCAACCTGGCTTCATCATTGGAGGAGGTTGAAGTGTCCACATGTAACACCCTAAAATTTGAAGAAAAGAAAAATAGGGAAAATGTGATTTTTATATTTATTTTTGTGAAGCATGCAATTATAGAATAAGAATAATTTTATAAATTTAAAATCAAATATAAGGGTAGAAACATGATTGAGCATTCATGCTGCTGCATTTGGAGTTTTGTGATGAGTGGTTTGAAATCCAATTCAAATTTGATTTGAAAATCATTTGAAAAATGCATTTAAAAAAAAATTGGAAAAGAAAAAGAAAAAAAAAGATTTTACCTTCTTACCGGGCCGCTCCCTCCCGCACCGGCCTGCTTCGGCGGCCCAACTTCTCTTCCCCGCGCGCACCCGCATTCCTTGGGCCGAGCCTGGCCAGCGGCCCGCCAGCCCAGCTCCGCACCGCGCGTGGCCGCGTCCCGCCTGGAGTCACCGACATGTGGGTCCCACCGGTCAGTGACCGTTCCCGTTTTCCTTTCTTCTTCCTCCGGTTTCCCAATCGCGAGCTCCTCTTTCCCTCCTTCTCCGATCCGATTTGGGGCTCAATCTCCTTCCTTTCCATAGATAGCGACGCCTTCGGGCTATAAAAACGCGACCCCCGCGTCATACCGCACGCATCCCATCCTTTTGGAGCTGTTCTAGCCGTCCCGACGAGCCACCGCAAGAGCCACCGCCGCCATCGCCGCCACCGCGAGCTAGCCGCCGCCTTCCGATCATTCCGCGGCCCTATCTTCTACGTGGGTGAGTTCGCGTCGAGGTCCTCTTTCGTTTGGTACCGGTTGCGTGTCGTTTGATGGTCAAAATCGTCGGGATGACAACTCCGGCGATGCTCCGGCCATGGCGCCACCGCGGAGGATCGCCGTCGGGTTCAAATCCGGCCGGCGCGCCGCCCGTCCCCTCTCCCGGCTGATCTGGACCGTCGGATCTAAAACGGATGGCTTAGATTAGAACGTACCGGTTCGCTGGTAAATTTGCAAAAGAGACCCTGTTGTTTTCAAATATGTAACCCGCAGTCCAAAGCGTAAACCGGGAAAATACGTTTTTAATAAAAGAAAACGTAATTCGTTTCGGAAAAAGAAAAATACGCTTTCTGATATTTACAGTTTTGCCACTGAGATTGTTTTAGCCGTAGAATCTCCGTTTTAACTCCGATTTGATCCATTCAAATTGCGTTAGATTCGTATTTGCGAGCTCTACATGATGATAGAATTGTACAGTAGGTTTGTGACAATTTATTTTTGAGTTTATATTAAAGTAATTATTTATCAATAGGAAATCTTCGAAAACTCATAACTTTTACGTTTTAAATCCAAATTTCGTGATCTTTACGTCTATGTGATCGTAGTAACGTGTAGAAGAGTTTTACAAACTTTTTATACTGTTAGTGTTACTGTTGGTTAGGTTTTCTATCTTTAAGTTCCGATGTTAGATTTAATCTATTACTTTACTAAAGAAAATCTCGTTTAATTCATAACTTATTTGTTTTAATTCCGAATTAGTCTGTTCAAATTTCAATGGATTTATAACAATATGAACTACGTAATAGTATTAATGTTTTCCCTATCAAAATCTCTGGAATTTCATAGTTTAGATCTAATTTGATTAATAACTGTGCAACTAGATTTATAAATAAAATATTATTGATTTCTCCTTTAGTTTTCTAAATTTAAATGTAATTTAGCTTAAGTCACTTTTGAATATCTATAAAAAAAAGTATTTTATCCTATATATATGATTTTAAAACCAATGAGACCTATAATTTTCCGTTTTATACAACAAAATCTTTCGGTGTATGTATTTCTTTCCTCGTAGCTCCGATTAGCGTGTTTTTCGTGTCTGTGTGTTCGTAGCAATGCGTAGAACATCTTTAAAACCTTTTCACATATTGTTTCATATGTTTGGTGTACTGTTCTAATTATTATTCATTGTTTGCTTCGTGTATGATTGCTCGATGTGTGTGTGGTGATTTATTGATCAAGTCCAGTCGGTGAGATTTACGTGGAGATTCACGAAGCTATTAATTGAAGATTTGGATCAGAAGAAGGATTTTGAGTTAAGGCAAGTATAGCATGGGATTATCCTTGTTTCCTATTCACCCTTAATATACTTAATTCATGTGCATGTGTCTACCTTGTTACCACTAAGGATATCCTAGTTTTTGTATCGTGTACCTTGACACCCATGGGACATTGCATTGGGTAGTATTTATGCTAGTGCTCAAGATAAATAACCATGATCTGTAACTTGACTAATGATATATGCAATAAACGTTTTAATGATGCTTTAAAGCAATATGGCTCAAGAGGGCTAGAGCATATTTGGTTGTTTTTATGGTGCTCTAGTTTCTCTCCATAAGGACTTATCTGTAAGCGAACATCCGGGACTTACAGTACAACTGTGAGGGCTATATGGCTCTGGCTTTAGCTCAGTATGAGGACCTTTTCTAGCTTGTTAGAGGTTACCCTTGTGGCGCAAATGGGGTAAAGCAGACTGTGGATCCCTGCGTGGTGTATCACACGGACTGACTTCTGAAACCTAGCGGCCCTAACTTGTTAGACGAACCTTTGAAAGGCTTCATAGTGATTCCTTGCCTGCTCACCTTGGAAGTGTTTTGGGAGTCGCGATCCCGGGCATATGGGTAATCATGACTCACAGTGAAAGTGTACAACCTCTGCAGAGTGTAAAACTGTTATAACAGCCGTGCTCACGGTCACGAGTGGCCTTGGACCCTTACAGAATAAATGATGAACATTGATGATAATGATAATACTGATGATATTGATGCTCACTATTGATTATTGTTTCTTGCTATACATTATTCTCGTTTACATGATCATGAGGTTATTTGGGCTTATGGTAAAATTGTTGCTACTCAATTGCTAAAAAGATGACTCACTAAAAGCTATTGCAGTAAACCAGTGTCAGCCTTTTTGAGCTTCATGAACCCCATGATATATTTGCTGAGTTCGACATGGACTCACTCTTGCTATTTCCCACACCTCAGGATAGTCTCTGGAGTAATAGGCTTGTGATCAACCAGTTAGTTTGTTCCTGGAGTGAAGTCTACACCCGGTGTTCGGAGTTGTCTTTCCGCTGTGTTGCTCTTTAAGGTATATTTTATACTATTGTGTTATGTATATTAAGCATTTGTCTCTTGATATTACACTTATCTGTGGCTATATGTGAGATTTGTCTTCTTTATTTCACATATAGTGTATGTCTGGTTTTGTCCTTAAAACCGGGTGTGACAGAGTGGTATCAGAGCAATGCTGACTGTAGGACGCAAGCCTAGTTAGAACTGGACGTTTAGCATGTTTCCATTTTGCCTATTTCTTGCTTTCTCTTTAACTTTGTTATTTTCTCAAAGTTATGCTGAATTCTATCCCCGTTCTGTTATAAAAACCTTGTCTCTACTTTGAACCTTTTGTCCTTATCTATTAGACGGCTCGTGACGAGAAGACTTTGGACTTCAGAGGTTGAGGACTGAATTGTGTCGCTCTTGTTCACTTTTGACAAGAAGCCACTAGCAATGCAAAATCAAATATTAGAAGAAATGGCTCAACATGGAAATTCTCAACAATGCTCATCTCAGGGTCAGACCAACATATCCAAGGGGCTAGAGAAGATACAAGTAGCAGAAGTTTGGAAGAATATGAAATCCAATAAAGATGTTGATAGTAAGGCACTTGGAGAGCAGGAACAATGTCACTGCTGTAAGCATTATGGTTTTCCCTGTCTTCAAAATGAGTCTAATAAGGGGAAAGTCAAAGTGGATCCAAATTTTGCGATCAATATGGACAAGAAGAGAAAGGCAATCTCATTAGAACCACTTGTGGAAAGCAATCAACAATCGAGTTATACTACATTGTCACATGCAGCCCTGATCCCCTGTCAAACAAATCCAAACTCTGAAGAGTTAGAAGCCCCTCCCGCTAAAACTACTCCCCATGAAGTAGTCATAGATGGGTGGACAATTACCTATAAGGAGTATCAACCCCGAAAGGCCAAACAAGCTAAGAAACAAGCCAAAGGTACGAAGGTGAACTTTTATGGCCAGCAAGATAGCAGCATACCAAACAATAGTTCCGTGGAGTATGACATCACAAAAGATCCAGCTAAGAGAAAGTGTTATCATTGCCAGCAGGAAGGACATTATGTCAAATCTTGCCCGCAAAAGAATCAACGACAGCAAGACCCAGGGCAGGACGTCCAAAAGGATCATGTGCAGGGAAATAAATTAAAGAGAAATTACATCCATGGAAGGTTGAAACATGTGGATATTTCCACCATTCCTGGAGCTAAGGAGGTCGTGTTTGGATCAATACCAGTAAGTTCCGGAAACGCCAAGGTTTTGTTTGACCCCAGTGCCTCACATTCGTTCATATCTAGACAATATGTAAACGATCATAACATACTTATGCTTCCAAGGGGGAAAACAGTGATGGTTGAAACTCCAAGAGGTGAAATAAAGGCAGACCGCGTATGCCCAAAAGTTAGTCTTGACATAAAGGGGGTAAATTTTAAGGTAAACCTCATTGTTTTGGAATTAATGGGCCTTGATGTTATCCTGGGAATAGACTGGTTATCTACTTGTAAAGGAGTGATTGAGTATGCCCAATGTTCAGTGTTTTTAACTACACTTTCAGGAGAAAGGATTGAGTATGAGGGTACTAAATCTACACCTGAGGGATACCAGGTTAACTCATCTTAAGGTATGAGTTATAAGAATGGTAAAGAGGTATGCAGGGATTCAGATGTCAATATAGAGGACTCAGGAATATAAGAGACTCTATGTACTCCCGATGCTGCTGCAATCACATCATGTTTAAGAAATAGGAGTTATGTCCCGTGTAATAAAACCGTTAGTAGCCAAGTTGAGTCGTCTTAATGTGTGGCTTATGAACTTTTAAGTGTTTAGTTGCTTTGTGCTTATGTTTTGCTTGAGTTGGAATTTTGTAATGAGTGGAATGATCTCGTGGGTTTTGTCCATGATTTCATTTAGTTTATATGTATAAGGTATAAGGATTAATGAAATAAATAGCTGGGTTTTGGTTATCTCCTGGTTTCTATATCTTGTCTTTTGGAGCAGCCTATCTTTATCAACTTATATCTCTGTTCTTGAAAGACCAAAAATCATGAGAAAATTCTGGATAAGAGTGGACTTCAATATCTTTCTCTAAATGCAAGAACCACCTCCAAAGCTATTTTGGATTGGGAGATACAAAAATCACAAGACGATGCAACTGTGCTGTCTGGAAATTGGAACAGAATCTGTTATGTGCTGATTTCGACCAAGTTAACTACAGAATCTGGACGTATGTTCTATAAGAAAGTTGTAGAGAATTTTATAAGCTTTCCATCGGTGTAAACTACAGCTTCATTGGATTAACAAAATGAGAGTTACAGCTGTTTTACTGCACTGCTAATTTTCTGCTCGCGAGAAATTTCAGATTTCTTGTTCTTACCCATACACAAGAGTATCATTGAGATGTCAGAACACTTTTTAGCTCATCTAGAAAAGGGTTCAAGCTACCCTATTCAGTGTCCCTTATTTTAAGGGGGGTATCCAATGTAAAGAAGGTTTATTAAGATTGAACTCTTTATTTGGAAGTATTGGTTAATCTCTATGATTGAGTTGCCACTCATGAGCAAAAATGTCCTGTGAACAAGGTTGATAACTTTGGATCCATGGAGATGAGAGTTGTCCCTTTAGATAGTTCATGATTATGATCACCTATACTTGCTCGTGTTGCTGATGTTGGTCACTTGATAACAGGAAGTGTAGTGTCTCATGACTCAGAAGCCCTATATGATGTTTCGCACTAATATGTGGGAAAAGACTGATATTTCTGCCATTAAAGAATGTTATGGGTATGATGAAGTTGAGCACTATCAAAACAACAATGTTGAAGAACAAGTTGGGAGTGAACTAAGTCAGAATCCACAACAACGAAAGCGAAAAAGGAAAGCCCATAAGAAGCCTGTTCAAGGAAGCAAAGCGCAGCAAAACTATGTCAATGGAAGACTGAGCAATGTGGATATGGATAAAATTCATGGAGTTACCAAAGTAGTGGGAGGTTATATTCAAGTAAGTTCAGTACAAGTTTTTGCTCTATTTGACCCTAGTGCTTCGCATTCTTTCATTTCCGCCGACATGGTAGAGACGTGCAAGATGGTGAAGTGTCCAATGAGGAGGCCTTTGCTAGTTCAAACCCCAGTGGGAGAAATGCAGGCAGATCAGATATGCCCGAATGTCAGTCTTGTCATAAACAAGGAAAACTTCACCGCAACTCTCATTGTGTTGAAGTCACTTAAAATTCACATGGTTCTTGGTAATGGATGGCTCTGTGCACACAAAGGAGTGATTCATGGTACTCGGTGCACAATGCTCTTAACAACACCGACAGGGAAAAGAATTGAGTATCAAGGTGGTCAACTTTTACCTGAGGGAGACGAAAATGATCAATTAGAAGATAGATACACCAAGGATAGTAAAGTGGATCATGAGTTTACAGAAGTCATAGCAGAGGAACAAATAACTTTGGAGGAGCTCAATAGGTGAGATGATCATGTTTAGGTAGATTAGTCAGTCGGGATATGAGAAACTGTCTAATGACTCTGAACGAAAGATGTAATTTGGAAAATGAGGATCAAATAAAGACAAAGTGTCATTATCTCTTTTATCATCCTCTTCCGAATCTCGGGACGAGATTCATCTTAAGGGGGGTAGAATTGTAACACCCTAAAATTTGAAGAAAAGAAAAATAGGGAAAATGTGATTTTTATATTTATTTTTGTGAAGCATGCAATTATAGAATAAGAATAATTTTATAAATTTAAAATCAAATATAAGGGTAGAAACATGATTGAGCATTCATGCTGCTGCATTTGGAGTTTTGTGATGAGTGGTTTGAAATCCAATTCAAATTTGATTTGAAAATCATTTGAAAAATGCATTTAAAAAAAATTGGAAAAGAAAAAGAAAAAAAAAGATTTTACCTTCTTACCGGGCCGCTCCCTCCCGCACCGGCCTGCTTCGGCGGCCCAACTTCTCTTCCCCGCGCGCACCCGCATTCCTTGGGCCGAGCCTGGCCAGCGGCCCGCCAGCCCAGCTCCGCACCGCGCGTGGCCGCGTCCCGCCTGGAGTCACCGACATGTGGGTCCCACCGGTCAGTGACCGTTCCCGTTTTCCTTTCTTCTTCCTCCGGTTTCCCAATTGCGAGCTCCTCTTTCCCTCCTTCTCCGATCCGATTTGGGGCTCAATCTCCTTCCTTTCCATAGATAGCGACGCCTTCGGGCTATAAAAACGCGACCCCCGCGTCATACCGCACGCATCCCATCCTTTTGGAGCTGTTCTAGCCGTCCCGACGAGCCACCGCAAGAGCCACCGCCGCCATCGCCGCCACCGCGAGCTAGCCGCCGCCTTCCGATCATTCCGCGACCCTATCTTCTACGCGGGTGAGTTCGCGTCGAGGTCCTCTTTCGTTTGGTACCGGTTGCGTGTTGTTTGATGGTCAAAATCGTCGGGATGACAACTCCGGCGATGCTCCGGCCATGGCGCCACCGCGGAGGATCGCCGTCGGGTTCAAATCCGGCCGGCGCGCCGCCCGTCCCCTCCCCCGGCTGATCTGGACCGTCGGATCTAAAACGGATGGCTTAGATTAGAACGTACCGGTTCGCTGGTAAATTTGCAAAAGAGACCCTGTTGTTTTCAAATATGTAACCCGCAGTCCAAAGCGTAAACCGGGAAAATACGTTTTTAATAAAAGAAAACGTAATTCGTTTCGGAAAAAGAAAAAATACGCTTTCTGATATTTACAGTTTTGCCACTGAGATTGTTTTAGCCGTAGAATCTCCGTTTTAACTCCGATTTGATCCATTCAAATTGCGTTAGATTCGTATTTGCGAGCTCTACATGATGATAGAATTGTACAGTAGGTTTGTGACAATTTATTTTTGAGTTTATATTAAAGTAATTATTTATCAATAGGAAATCTTAGAAAACTCATAACTTTTACGTTTTAAATCCAAATTTCGTGATCTTTACGTCTATGTGATCGTAGTAACGTGTAGAAGAGTTTTACAAACTTTTTATACTGTTAGTGTTACTGTTGGTTAGGTTTTCTATCTTTAAGTTCCGATGTTAGATTTAATCTATTACTTTACTAAAGAAAATCTCGTTTAATTCATAACTTATTTGTTTTAATTCCGAATTAGTCTGTTCAAATTTCAATGGATTTATAACAATATGAACTACGTAATAGTATTAATGTTTTCCCTATCAAAATCTCTGGAATTTCATAGTTTAGATCTAATTTGATTAATAACTGTGCAACTAGATTTATAAATAAAATATTATTGATTTCTCCTTTAGTTTTCTAAATTTAAATGTAATTTAGCTTAAGTCACTTTTGAATATCTATAAAAAAAAGTATTTTATCCTATATATATGATTTTAAAACCAATGAGACCTATAATTTTCCGTTTTATACAACAAAATCTTTCGGTGTATGTATTTCTTTCCTCGTAGCTCCGATTAGCGTGTTTTTCGTGTCTGTGTGTTCGTAGCAATGCGTAGAACATCTTTAAAACCTTTTCACATATTGTTTCATATGTTTGGTGTACTGTTCTAATTATTATTCATTGTTTGCTTCGTGTATGATTGCTCGATGTGTGTGTGGTGATTTATTGATCAAGTCCAGTCGGTGAGATTTACGTGGAGATTCACGAAGCTATTAATTGAAGATTTGGATCAGAAGAAGGATTTTGAGTTAAGGCAAGTATAGCATGGGATTATCCTTGTTTCCTATTCACCCTTAATATACTTAATTCATGTGCATGTGTCTACCTTGTTACCACTAAGGATATCCTAGTTTTTGTATCGTGTACCTTGACACCCATGGGACATTGCATTGGGTAGTATTTATGCTAGTGCTCAAGATAAATAACCATGATCTGTAACTTGACTAATGATATATGCAATAAACGTTTTAATGATGCTTTAAAGCAATATGGCTCAAGAGGGCTAGAGCATATTTGGTTGTTTTTATGGTGCTCTAGTTTCTCTCCATAAGGACTTATCTGTAAGCGAACATCCGGGACTTACAGTACAACTGTGAGGGCTATATGGCTCTGGCTTTAGCTCAGTATGAGGACCTTTTCTAGCTTGTTAGAGGTTACCCTTGTGGCGCAAATGGGGTAAAGCAGACTGTGGATCCCTGCGTGGTGTATCACACGGACTGACTTCTGAAACCTAGCGGCCCTAACTTGTTAGACGAACCTTTGAAAGGCTTCATAGTGATTCCTTGCCTGCTCACCTTGGAAGTGTTTTGGGAGTCGCGATCCCGGGCATATGGGTAATCATGACTCACAGTGAAAGTGTACAACCTCTGCAGAGTGTAAAACTGTTATAACAGCCGTGCTCACGGTCACGAGTGGCCTTGGACCCTTACAGAATAAATGATGAACATTGATGATAATGATAATACTGATGATATTGATGCTCACTATTGATTATTGTTTCTTGCTATACATTATTCTCGTTTACATGATCATGAGGTTATTTGGGCTTATGGTAAAATTGTTGCTACTCAATTGCTAAAAAGATGACTCACTAAAAGCTATTGCAGTAAACCAGTGTCAGCCTTTTTGAGCTTCATGAACCCCATGATATATTTGCTGAGTTCGACATGGACTCACTCTTGCTATTTCCCACACCTCAGGATAGTCTCTGGAGTAATAGGCTTGTGATCAACCAGTTAGTTTGTTCCTGGAGTGAAGTCTACACCCGGTGTTCGGAGTTGTCTTTCCGCTGTGTTGCTCTTTAAGGTATATTTTATACTATTGTGTTATGTATATTAAGCATTTGTCTCTTGATATTACACTTATCTGTGGCTATATGTGAGATTTGTCTTCTTTATTTCACATATAGTGTATGTCTGGTTTTGTTCTTAAAACCGGGTGTGACACCACATATTTTGTCGTCGCCCAGTTTGCGACAAGACTATTTTTATTTTGGAAATTAAATGTTGGCGTAATCTATATTGGTGTGGATTATATAATTTTGTGCTGAGCGCATATTGTGGCAGTGAGTCTGTACTCAATTTGTCTTGCAAATAGGCTGATCCAAAGAAAAAGTAAAGGTGATTATGGCCTTGTTTTCTCTATGATCATAAGAAAAATTGTTTTTTAGTGTAGCTGAAATTTGTCATTTCCGCACTAAATTTTTAATACCGAGTTTGAATTTTAACTTTTAAAACAAATTAATGTAGTACATCTATGAATGAACTATTTATGCGCGGCAAGTCACACGGCCATTTTTTTAATAATTATCTTGTTTATTGTCCAAATATTAACGGGATATTGGTAGTCTTAAATAGTGCCTGCACGAGTCACACGACCATTTTATAATAAAACCTCCAGTTACTCTTTGCGTTATAATAATTAACCTATGGTCAAAAGAATCATTTCGTTCTGATGTGCGGTTGATTAGTCTAATAATCTGTGTGATGCAAGCACCATCATTTCTGGATTGTAATCTTGTGGTCGACGACGACAACAATGATATGTAAGTTGAGAGATATTATATATTGATCTTCACATGTAGCTTCTGAGTAGATACGTGGCACATACTATCAAAATAGTGTTAAATTCCTGCCAAAAAGATTTGTAGGTTGGATTGGCATTCTGATAATCTGATCTGATAGATAAAAGGTACTGCGTGCACATGCAAAGGCCGGATGAGTAACACGAACCGCATTTTGAGGCAAACTGCAGGTTTTCATCATTGGAGGTTGGAGCGTCCACATCTTGTTCTTGCCCGGTTTGAGATCAAGGCAGTTTTCGGAAATGTTGGTGTAATCTATATTGATGGCCGGCAGAATTTATAATTTTGTGCTGAGCTTGTTGTGACAGAGTCAGTACTCACTTATCTTGCAAATACACTACTGGAAAGCAAATACACTACTGGAAAGCAGAAATTCTTTGATGGTTTCGATTTTTTTACAGTTATTGCATAAATTAACATGGTATATGTAATTTATAATTTTGGAGAAATTATTTTGGGCAGATGTGTGCCAAATGTTTGGTCATCTTATGTATTTATCTATGTTGATGCAAACAACAAGACATCTTTCATCTTTGTATGTAATGGATTTATGTTAGACTAATCTATCTATATACCCATGATTGTGTACAGTATTTATGTTGGTATATCTCCATGATTCTGTGTATATTATATTATAAGTATACTTGTTTTTTTGAATTACCCAGAAAAGGCTATTATACCATTTTTTTGTGTGTCGTAGTTTTCTTGGTGGTTTAACACCGACAGGGAACAATAGTTCTGATAGTTTAGGGACGACGTTAGGGAAATTAGCACCAACAGAAAAATGTATTTTTTTCTGATGGTTACAAGTTGATATGGAAAATCAAAAACCAACAGAGAAAAAGTATTTTTCTGAGGGTTCTACTTACTGACAAGATAATTGTCTCTATATCCTGTCAGTGCTACACCATCAAAAAAATCATTTCCCTGTCGGTGTTCTACATTTTTTTTAAGTTGTAGCTGATAGAGACAAGTCTCTATCCCTGACGGTTTCTAATTGTCCTGTCGGTGGGCATTTGTAAATTTCCCTGTCACTCTATCCCTCATGGTTATTCCCTGATGGTACAATGTCAAGGAAATTCTCGTTTAGTTGGTGTGTATATTAACGACATCACTAGAATGGGTGATCCAAAAAATTACTAGACGCTAGGGACTTACTCTAAAATGGATCATGCATCCTAAGAATAGGAGATTATGGTTTTGTTTTGAAATGATTATCAGAAAAGGGAAAGTGGAAACCAATTTCTCCATCAAATCGTAAATAACCCATAAAACCATACCGAGTTTTTAGAAAAAAATACCTTTACTAGGATGGGGAATGCCTAGCCTACTAAAAGGAAAGGCCCAGCTAGACAGGGTGCATCAAATACTTGAAAGACGTATCGACTAGATAAGCTTAAAAGCCAAACAATTCAACTTGATCATTTCAGACCAATTAGATTCCTTATAACAAACTAGGAAATTGTATATATAAATTCATCAACATTCCTTCTATAAACTCTACACCCCACCCCCGCCCTCGGACTATATAAGGGGAGGAAGGGGCGTCACAGGCGCCATCTAGGCATACCATACCTTTGAACCCTTGACAAACTCATTAGTGACCCTATAAACCTAAGTGCACGGCGCAAGAGAAGCATTCTCCACTACACGTAGGGTACTTTGTACCTAAACCAAAATGGATGTGTGTCCTGTGTGCTACCCATTTGATTCCCTATGCACAAAACGTTGATCTACATGTTGGACAAAAAATCATATGACAATGTGTCTCCACCTACCTAGCATCAACATAAGCTCTTCGATGTTTTCCTCAAGATTCCATCATGCTTGTCATAGTCTTGTCATCAAGCTGCCTCTTGACATGAGCTTGACACACACCTTAACTTTTCAATACCATCTTCATTGTTCTCTTCGCCGCATTTATTCTAGAGCCGTCCATGTGAACAATGTGGATTCCAATGGTCTCACATGTACTTGGACCTTTAGTCGAAGCCTCTTTCTCTCCTTTCACTAGACATGGAACATCGATGCCAAACCTCGGTTATTAGATTGACCTTCATTGTCTTTCCGTTGACAACCATATAGCATCCATGCACACATATGTCATGAGTCAAGAGACATGTGTTTTCTTTACCTACACTCTGAGTGACACACCTTAGCCATTCTGATAATCATGCATCATAAGCATGTTATCCAACTAATAATAAAGACTTTAAACTAACTTGTCAATCAATCATCGTCATTTAGATCAAACCACATTTATTTCAACTTGGTCTCTCAGTTAACCACTCACACCATCTCCATGGCTCCACCATAAATGCATTGACCACGTAGCACAATGATAATAGTTACTAGATCATAAACTAGGTTTACATAGAGTCTTTACAATATATTTTCCTTGGATTGCTTACAATATATTTTGCTTGGATTGACCCCACCACCAATATAGGAAATTAACAAGCATAAAATTGAGAGTGGGATGCGTGGAAAATAATTGGAACAAGTTATTTTACCCTTAGGCTAGCTACTTGAAGTACAATACTAGATCCAAAGCTATTCTATCTCTAGGATTCTATCTTCATTCCTACTCATATATATCTACACTTCTAATATCCATGTGCATATACATGTACCATGTGAAAAATAATTGCAACAAGTTAACTTATCCTTTGGTTGCCACCTATGTTCATTACTGTCGGGATATGTACCAGGGTCCTAGTAAGATCCTAATCGTACACACTACAACAAAAAGATTTGTAGCAACGACTCCTTTTTTAGGGGCGGCTCAATCTAAAGGCACCCTAACAAATTGTTTCGTACATGAGCCACCCCTACAAATCCATTTGTAGAGGTTGTTAGTGCTATCAACCGGGCGGCTGGATCTAGAGCCACCCCTATAAATGAACGCCGAGTAGTAAAAATTAAGTACTAAAATTTGAATCTTTAATTTCAAACGACTTCGGATGGAGAAATGACAAAAATAAAAGTTATAAATCTAAAAAAGTTACGAAACTTTGTAGCTAACAACTTTTTCATTTGAAATCATCATGCCAAGGAAAACTACATTTGAATTTCTCAAATTTAAAATTCAAATTTTTCAAACGACCTTGGATGGAGAAACAACCAAAACAAAAATTATAGATCTTGAAAAGTTATAGAACTTTATAGTTGACAACTTTTTCATTTAAAATCATCTTGTCAAGGAAAACTACGTTTGAATTTCTCACATTTGAAATTCAAAATTTTCAAACGACCTCGAATAGAGAAACAACAAAAATGAAAGTTGTACATCTCTAAAAGTTATACAACTTTTTTATTTGAAATCATCTAATTGAGGATAATTATGTCTACATTTGCAACATTTGAAATTCAAAATTTTCAAACGGTCTCAGATGGAGAAACAGCAAAAACGAAAGTTGTAGATCTCAAAAAATTATACAACTTTGTAGTTGAACACTTTTTCATTTCAATTCGTCTAGAGTTGAACACTTATTTTAAATTCGGTTGTGCATAATATGAGTAGAAGGAATATTGATATGGACACAAGTGAGTCAGAGGAAAGAATGCGCGAGGCTAAGGTCACAAGTTCAAACCCCAATGACCGCAAAGCACGCGTTGACTTGTGATTTTTGGAAAATGGATTTGTAGGGGCCGTCCCTAACAGGATTGGCTGGTCAAATCACCCCTAGAAATAGACCCTACAGAGTCGTTCTTTAGTAGTGACATATCTATAGTTGTAACACTTTTCCTCAGTCCCCAGGAGAGATTTTAAGTCTTGTGCTTTCGTCATCTTCTCCTGTACGTCTCCTCCACCACATATGTAATTGTATAGGCCATCTAACACTACTTTGGCCCGCTGAGAGCTGGATTCTCACGAAACACGCAGGCAAAGGACCTATACATTGTCACTTCTCAAATATTTTAGGTGGCTGAATTTATGTTGTTGTTCACACAATAAGTAATTTTGTTATTGTTTGGCTATAGAAAACAACTATAAATTTCTCTTGTGAGATCTTATTTTTATTGTACTAGTTGGTTATATAAAATCATCTTAAAATTCAGGAACATGAAGTACTCACATTAACGTGGAGACTCCGTTAGAGCCTCCATTTAGTAACAGTAAGAGCATCTCCAAGAGTTTGGCAATTTTCATTTGGCAAATCTTGTGTTTTGCCAAGTTGTAAAAAGATATGCCAAGTAAAAAAACAGTCTCTCTCCAAGAGTTTGGTATAATTCACTTGCCAAATCCAGATCTAACTTATATCAGGAACCCTGAGGGAGAAACAAAATTATGTTTATGCCCTTCCACCTCTTAAAAACTTACATCAGGAACCCTGAGAGAAACAAAATTATTTTTGTGCCCTTCCACCTCTCTCGTACATACGGATGCCAAGTCCGCTCCGCGCGCGCATATTTGCGCGTGCGAGGCCGGTGGATGGCAAGTTGCCAAGAATGCCAACCTCATTTGCCAAGCTGTTGGAACCCAAATTTTCTCATTTTGCCAAAATTGAAAGGATGCCAATCTCATTTGGCAAACTCTTGGAGATGCTCTAAGATCTATGAAGAGTTAGTCTAGGATGATGGCCTGCCAACTTGCCAGTTGCCAAGTCCAAGGCACGGAACATGTAGCACGTATAATATGTTGAGGAATGAAAGCGATCGAGAGAGAAACTGAGATTCGCGTGCCACATGCAAGCCAGCGAGTTTCGTCTGACACGGCTCCCTTACAATAATGCGGCAGTGGCCACCTATGGTCTATATGGGCGTGATTGGTACGCTGCTTCAACTCGTCATGGCCCATCGGATGCGATTCTGGAGTGATTGGTTGGCTGATCTGCTGCTCGGGCCAGGCTGGCTCTGTGCAGCGTGAAAGAGGTGCCTTTGCTGAGCGCCAAAGGTCAGCGCTCGGCAAAGAGGTGCCTTTACCGAGCGCCAAGGTTGGTACTCGGCAAAGAGCCACCTTTGCCGAGCGCCTAACGGAGGGCGCTCGGCAAAGGCACCTCTTTGCCGAGCGCTGACCTTTGGCGCTTGGCAAAGAAATTTTTTTGTTTTTTCTTTCGAACCTTTTTTTTGTCATGCATGACACATTATTTGAAATTCTTTGTCTAGTGCCTCCGATCTGACGCTCGGCAAAGGAGTGTACAGCAATTAAACAAATAAAAAAACAAATTCAAAAACAAATTCAAAAAAAACAAAAAAAATTTTGCCGAGCGCCCCCGATCTGGCGCTCGGCAAAGAAGTGTACAGTAATTAAACAAATAAAAAAAACAAATTTTTTTAAAAAAAACGAAAAATTCTTTGCCTAGCGCCCGCGATCTGGCGCTCGGCAAAGGCACCTCTTTGCCGAGCGCCAGATCGCGGGCGCTAGGCAAAGGGCGCAATCTTATTACATGAGCCGGCCACAATTCAAAAAAAAAAGAAAAATTCACATGTGACAGCAGGGGCCGACGCTAGCAGCCCGCGCCGCGCCCATCCGCCGCCGCCGCCACCGCGCCCGGCCACCGCCGCCCCGCGCCCGGCCGGCCACCGCCACCGCGCGCCGCGCCGCGAGCCCGGCCACCGCCGCCCCGCGCCGCGGCCGGCCACCGCCGCCGCGCCCGGCCAACCGCCCCTGCGCCGCGCCCGCCGGCCGTGCTCGCGCCCGCAACGCCGTGCTCGTGCCCGCGCCGGCCGCGGCCCGCCCCCGCCCCCGCCCCGGCTCCGCCGTCGGCCGCGCCCCAGCCCCGCGCCGCCGGCCCCCGCCCCCGCCCCCACCCCGGCCACGGCCGAGCCGTCCCCGGCCGCGCCCGCTCCGCCCTCGGCCGCGCCCCGGCCGCGGCCCGCCCCCGCCCCGGCCCCGGCCGCGCCCGCTCCGCCCTCGGCCGCGCCCACGATGGCCCCCACCCCGGCCGCGCCGGCCCCCGCCCCGGAAACGGTCGCGCGCACCCCGACCGCGACCCCGCGTCGGCCGCCGCACCCCGCGTCGTCCGCCACAGGTACGTCTAGTTTGACGTAGTAGGAGTAGTAGGAGTAGTAGTAGTGGTAGTTGGAGTAGTAGGAGTAGGAGTAGTAGTAGGCGAAGTCGTGGTAGGCAATGTGGTAGTAGTAGGATTAGTAGTAGGTGTAGTAGTAGTTGGAGTAGTAGTAGTAGTAATTGTAGGTGTAGTAGGTAGTAGTAGTTGAAGGGTTAGGACTAGGAGTAGTAGGCGTAGTAGTAGTGGTAGTGTGAGTAGTGGTACTACTAGTAGTGGTTATACTAATAGTGTTAATACTTGCATATATTCTTCTGCATGGATTGGAAATACATATGTGCTAGTCGGCCATCGTGCCGGTGATGTATTTGTGGTTGTCGGCCATCGTGCCGTCTTTTTTTGCAGGTTTGGTAACCTCCCCGAACAGGGGAGGTGCTGCCGAAATTTTTCGTTCTCACTAATTGGTTTTTTTTCAGGAGGGCTCCCGTTGGAGGATAGCTGAAGGAGCACGACTCGGCACTGCCCCGCTAGCCTGTCTTCACCGGCACCTACGGTATGACCTCTCTTTCCGTCACATGTGGACGTAGGTCGCGTTACCCAGTTAGGCGTCTCCCGTCCGAAACGGATACGGTTGGAAGTATGCGATCTTTGCATATGTATAACCATATCTGTTTCGGATTGTCCACTTTTTTTGGATAGCCCGCGGATGCATAGACGAGGTTAGTTTCTATGGTCTGCTCTGATCCGAGACAGGGTTTCGGCCTCACATTCGTGTTGTTCTCCGGATACACACTCTCCCCGCCGGGACGTGTATCTGGAGAACAGCGGGGAGGTGCTGCCGAAATTCTGTCTCGGCTCGGAGTAGCCCATGGAAACTAACCTCGTCTACGCATCCGCAAGTGGGATTAGGACCTATCCTTACCTATTAGATGGTAGGAACACGAAGTAGATGCACTTGATGTTTATGTTCATCTTTGATATGCATGTTAGAGGATGGATGACCGTGAGTATAGTATGCGGGATACACAAGTAAGCATGATTTTAGCATTGAATGGGGGCAGAAGACGGAGGCTTTCTTGGACCGTGCATTCGGCAGTGGTGTGAATAGAGCGCGATTGGCGAAGTGTCCCTGTAGCAAGTGTGCAAATAGGAAATGGCAAAACCAGGAGACCATGGCTAAACATCTTCAGTTGAATGGCTTTGTGCCGGGCTATACCCGGTGGGTACACCATGGTGAAGCGCATCGATTGAGAGAGGAGGTCGTGCGGCCTCGCCTCGAGCATGTCGATGATGGTGGCGGGGTTTTAGACATGTTAGATGACTTCGCGCAAGCACAGATCCCCGATGGACGTGCCGAGGAGGCGGAGGCATCCGCAAAGGCATTCTACGACATGATGGCTTCGGCACAAAAACCCCTTCATGATCGCACGACGGTTTGTCAGCTCGATGCCGTTGGACGCGTGATGGCGTTTAAGGCCGAGATCAACATGAGTCGGCAACACTTCAGTGGCATGCTGGCCTTGATTGCTAGCCTGCTTCCGGAGGGCCACGTGTTGCCAAAGAGCCTGTACGAGTGCCAGAAACTCCTTGATGGACTCAAGATGCCGAACGAGCAGATACATTGTTGTCCGAACGGGTGTGTCCTCTTCAGGAAAGATCTTGAGCAGGAGAAGTATTGTCCGAAGTGCAAAGCCTCCCGGTACCTGGAGGTAGACTCTGGTGGAGGCCATAAGGAGCAGCTTACCGTCCCAATGAAAATCCTACGGTACCTCCCTTTCTTGCCGAGGATCCAACGGCTATACATGAGCGAGGAGCATGCTAAGCAGATGACATGGCACAAACTGGGGAAACGATACAATCCCGACAAGATGGTGCATCCGTCCGATGGTGAAGCATGGCAACACTTTGATCGCATCCATCATGAGAAAGTGTCAGAGGCTCGTAATGTACGCGTGGCACTGGCAACAGATGGGTTCAATCCTTATGGTATGATGGCTGCCCCGTACACGTGTTGGCCCGTGTTCGTCATCCCACTGAACCTCCCCCTGGCGTCTCCTTTCAACGTTTGAACGTATTCTTGTCGTTGATTATTCCTAGACACCCGGGGAAGAAGATGGGTGTCTTCATGGAGCCTCTCATTGATGAACTCGTCAGTGCTTGGGAGGATGGGGTGTGGACATACGATCGAGCTACAAAGACCGTCTTCAAAATGCACGTTTGGTACCAGTACTCCATGCATGACTTCCTAGCGTATGGGATATTTAGCAGTTGGTGTGTCCACGGGAAGTTCCCATGTCCATTATGCAAGGCTCATCTGAGGTTCATCTGGCTCAAGAACGGTGGCAAGTATTCGTCGTTCGACAAACATCGTCAATTCCTGCCCCTCGACAACGCATTTAGGCGAGACACCGTGGGCTTTACGAAAGGTGTCGAAGTCACTGAACTTGACTGCCTAACATGTCGATTACTTCATGATGTGTAGGTCATTCCTTGGTGGTGCGAAAAGTCCCCTGAGGTGTGGGGGCAAATCGTGGACCGTTGGCTGAGCGAGGAGTGGCGGCAGCAGCACGCGGCTGCCCGGGCTCACCGTTTGGCCATGCCAGGTGTACCTCACCATCAAGGCAACCGCAACGTCGGCGGCTTCGGCCGAGCTTGGGTACGTCATCATGTTTGTAACTGTTGCCATGCTTTAATGTAACTAGGCAAAGACTACTAACAAACTTCTCTTCGTTCTCACAGTCGGCGGCGCACGGTGGCCAGCCATGCTCCTACTTCGCCGCATATACCATGTCACACAAGGGCAAGGCGACGTCCGACGTCTCCTTCAACCCAGAGGACCCGCCCGAGGCGTACACAAGTGAGAGCGCCTACAAAAAAGTCACCGAGTACCATGAGGCGGCGAGGGCGATGTATGGGTCGGATTATGATCCAACGACTGACAACATTGATGCGCGCCTCGTCATGTGTCTTGGAAAGGGAAATCAGCATGGGCGCTACTGGATGGCCAACAGCGTGATCGACAGTGCCACTACTCCCACTCTCTCCTAGATCCGAGCACAGACCACGAGTGGCTCCGGACTCCCGCCGATACGCGAGTGGCCGGCCTATGGACAGGCCTAGGTCGAGGCACTACAGGTTAGTTTTGGTTTACTCGTCGTGCATTACACGAGGATTTCCTTGTCGCTTCACTAACATTACCTTTGCAACAATGTATAGGCTCAGGTGGAAACTTCGAACAAGAGGGCCAACGAGCTGGAGGCGGTTGTGGCTTCAGAGCTGGCGGCGCGGCTGGCAAGTGACCAGAGGATGTCGGACGTGCTGGCGTTTCTGCAGAGTTCTCTGGGTGTTACTTTGCCACCCAGCTTGATGGGTCCACCTCAGCCTCCTCCCGTCGTTCCTCCCTTCGTTGCTCTCAACACTACTCCGGTGAGTAATATATATCATACATGCATGTTATTTAGCTATTTAACTTTGTCTCATGCAATCGCTGCTCCTGTGTGTAGCCTCAGTCGGCGGGTTCGAACCACGTGCCGAACGAGCATGGGGGACCGTCGCCGCTGTCACATGGGTGGCCCGGGTACCAACCTCCACCGCCGCCTCAGTGAGTAACGTTGAAGTTGTTGTCACGTATTCCTTCTCTTGGTGATGAACCTGAACTTTTTGTGTTGAACTTCATGTCATGGACTTGGACTTGTTGTGTTGAACTTCATGAACATCAAGTTGTTGTAATGGACTTTATCGCCGAATAAGTGATGCTATTATGAGATATATGTGCTATTGTGATATATATGGTGACGGTGGTGATAAAAGCGATGAAATTGTGATATAAATGGTGTTATTTGTGTTCATGGTGATATCCATTTGATGTATATATATGATATGTTGTGTTTGCAGCGATAGAAAGCAAAAAATAAAAAAAAACAAAATCTGGGTTCCAGATTTGCCTAGCGCAGCGCTAGGCAAAGAGCCTTTGCCGAACGTTTTTTTGCGCTGCGCTCGGCAAAGCTGCCATATTTAGCGATGTAAAACGGCAGCTTACCCAGCTTTGCCGAGCGCCAAGCTGGAGGCGCTAGGCAAAGAATTTTTTTTAAAAAAAAATTATTTCTCTTTGCCGAGCGCCAGGCTGGAGGCGCTAGGCAAAGAATTTTTTTTAAAAAAATCAGTTTGCTCTTTGCCGAGCGCCAAGCTGGAAGCGCTAGGCAAAGAAATTTTTTTAAAAAAAATTAGTTTGCTCTTTGCCGAGTGCCAGACTGGAGGCGCTAGGCAAAGAATTTTTTTAAAAAAAATCAGTTTGCTCTTTGCCGAGCGCCAGGCTGGAGGCGCTAGGCAAAGAAATTTTTTTAAAAAAAATCAGTTTGCTCTTTGCCGAGCGCCTTATTGGAGGCGCTCGGCAAAGAAAACGTCACGCCGTGATTACCGCCGTGACCGTCGCTTTTCTTTGCCGAGTGCCGCCTAGGCGCTTTGCCGAGCGCCCGATAAAAGACGCTCGGCAAAGGAGCCTTTGCCGAGCATTTCGTTGCCGGTCGGCAAAGCCTTTGCCGAGCGTTGCGCTCGGCAAAGCCTTTGCCGAGCGCAATTCGGCCTTTGCCGAGCGTCTCAGGTGCTCGGCAAAGCCGCAGTCTGCAGTAGTGATGCATGCAACTTAACTAGTTCCTATCAACCTTGACATGGATTATGAATTGACATCTCAAGGAAATCCGATAACAAGAAGTCTTTTCATATATCGAACCTTTTGTCCTTTATGATAGTTTCTACATTGATATTATGGCAGGAATTGTGATCAAATAAGCAACCCTAACCCTAGATCACCAAAGAATCAGGAGTAGGGGCCAGCTCAATAGCTCACCGCCGTGGAATTGCTCGATCTAGAAGTCATGGGAGATGGAAAGCATAACAATGACACTGATTTGGGCCAATGGTTAGGAGATCGAGGAGCACTCAAATGGATGTAAAGGAAATGGAGGAAGGTTAGGAGACCATGGTGGAATCTATTTTCGCTACCTGTGCCAACAACCACTATGCCCACCTACTTACAAACTAGCAATTAAAACTTACCACAAGCGGTTTTATAAGAATCAGCGATGAAAAATCTACTGGAAATTTTTTTTTGTTGTAGTGAATTTGCAAAAATATTACCACTAACTAAATGAACAAGAAAATACACCATACACTCAACAACTTCCTCACTCTTTGGTCCATGCCTTCAAGTAGGTTGGTGATATGGACTCTCAAAACCTTATATATTGGTCTAACTCACCGTCAACAACTAAGGTTAAACTTAATCCACACAATCATACATGGACTAGCATGTACCAAATTCAAATTGGACTAAGATATCAAAACTGAGCCACTCAAATTGGGAGCTATAGGGTTTGGAATAGCATCATGATAGGCGAATGTCAGTGTCGGGATGACATAAGAGAAGGTTCAGGGAGGACCAGGACATTGAAGCAACAGATGAGCACAGATCCAAAGTGCAAATAAAACATCTCTACCAAATGGTGGAAAACAAAACATGCCCCCACTCCTCACCACCTCACCACTCAACCACACAGACACCAATCAGACTCCAGTGGGGAACTTAAAATATAAAAGATCCAAATGTTCAATTTCATAGATCAAGGACCTAGACAACAACAATAACGTCTATATTTTAGGGAACGATCATGCATTTTACTCTTCATTTGTTGGTTCTTCCCACATGGGAACTATCACATCATACATCCAAATCTATTTAAGCCTAGCTCCAACACAGAATGGGTTCATTTATGTATAGCACCTCTCTTATAGTTTTACCATTTCTTGACGTAAAAGGTGAACTAGAGATGCTACAATTGGAATAATAGGATTATATATCTGTCGTGAAGACCTATTTCTTATACAGCCTTGGGGGATAGTTCCATCAGAACTCTGGTGCATAATTACTCAAGATCTCCCTTTGTTCCATGGTCGAGCGATGTCTTGCACTAGTTGAGACTAGCTTTGAATACCATATGTAATATTATAACATCCAAGTTTTGGTTATATGTTTACCCTACGTAGAATGATCCCGCATATGCATTATAATTTTCTCTCAATTTCGTCCTCACTTCATGTAAGATGTTAAGTTTGAAATAACAAGGACTATAAGCGAGCCAAAATCTTGTTAGACTATTAAAACAAGACTAAACCTCATAACAAAACAAATGAGAGACTAGAAGAGGCGTTCATGACTTGGATATAGAGTTTTGAAGTGATTGGGCTGAATTTTTTTTAAGAAACTGGAGGGGCTGAGGCCCCTATAGCAAAATTTTATTATTAGAAATAAAAAGGGCTGATTAAGGAACCCGCCTCCAAAAATAGACTTTGTTTTGAGAGGCAAAGATCTTAGAAGGCCAGCCTTTATTAATTAATTTATAGACATGAGTTACCTCTGAAAATAAACTTCCCATCTCCAAAAAAAAATAAGTAGCTATTTGTGGAGATAGACATAAATTTTGACTGTTCTATAAATAAAAGAAGGTGTTTCGTGCCAAAATATTCAGTACAAAAGGATAGCACCCTATGTTCACTCACAAATGTGTCTATAGTAGTGTAGTAGTAGAGAGGTGTTGTGTGAGCTAAAGATCATTGGTTTAAATCCTAGAAAACACTCACTTTTAGACCTTTTGGTTTTCTAGAAGTCGTTAATAGAGGCGGCCAGGTATTAATAGGTGAGCTATATACTTCTACTAATCGATTTACACATAGGTCAATGGACTCTCTAAATGGTCCATTAATAGAAACCATTTTATAATATCAGCCTCTGTAAATATCTTTTCTAAATTCATCACTTTAACTATGTTTCTAGACATAATGTATACCTAAGTATATAACAAAAAACTATATATCTAAAAAAATTCTAAAATGTCTTATAAGTTGAAATGAAGAGAGTGGTAATGTAAATATAGACAAGCATTTCCAAAAACATAATTAGACAATAAAGTTGGAGCAAGGTTGGAGTGATGGAGTAAGCGAGCGATTGTGGGAGTACAGGCTGTGAGAGAATATTTGATATTTCATTTTGTACAGGAGTATAGGCCTACAAAACGATAAAACATAGTGTGACAATACATTCTCTACAGGAGACTATAGGACTAGTAGATAACGAAAAATCTAATACAAAGGACACACTGATTGGTATGTCTTTTCATTTTCTACAATAGTAAGATTAGATAACGACAAATCTGAAACAATAATGGACACCAAATTTATTTGTCAACTTTTGCAACACAGTAGTACACATCAGTTGGGCTATAGAAAATGACAAATCTTAAACAAAGGACAACAATGATTCGTAGCATCGTGTAGAATTCAAGACATCAATCTATGAAGAGCCAGTGAGGAATTGCCATAAGGTACGGGAAAGGGGAACATGTGAAAAGTTGAGTTTGACACGCCTTCAAAAATAGCTGGAACACAGTAAAATCATTTTTTTTCAAGTCAAGTTTGATGAAGACAAAACTTAATAAAGTTATAGTATTTGAAAAGAACAACAACTTTGTAGTTGATGAAATTTTCTTTTCAAACCACTTGAGTCCTAAAAATTTTGTTTTTAGTTTTCATAATTTGAAATTCATTTTTTATGTTTTATCTCAAATCACCTCGGATAGAGAAACTACCTAACCAAAGTTTTAGTACTTCAACAGATCTGCAACTTTGTAGTTAAATATGTTTTCATTTGAAATCATTTAGGCCCAGAAATTCTATTTAAAGATTAATGATTTTGAAAACCAACTTTTGAAAATTTTTCAATTGACCTTGGATGGAGAATTGATCTAAAACAAGAACGCAGTACTTGAAGAGATTACAACTTTGTTGTTCCACTTTTTTATTTGAAATCATTTACAGCCCGGAAATACTGTTTTATTAAATGCACATAATTTGAAATTCATTTTTGTTTGAATTTTTCAAATGACCTCAAATGGAGAAATGACATACACTACAATTGTAGTACTCAAAGAGATCTACAATTTATCAGTTCAAATATTTTCATTTAAATTCACTTAGGGTCTCAAATTATCAATACAACATTCGCTAAAGTGAATACAAAATGATTGTATCAGACACTAGGTGTTTGGCACTGCTCCATAAACTCTGCTCCACAAACTCCAATGTGGAGTAGCTCCACAAAAAACTGGAGTTTATGGAGCACCTCTTTAGGTGCTCTCATAACTCCACCCTTTTTCCTCGAACAGAGTGCGTGAAGCTGAAACCGTTCAGCTAAAAAATGTGGAGCGGAGCTGAAAAACGTGGAGCGCAACAGTCCCAAACACCCCCTTAGCCACAAGTGACTCTAAGGTGTAGTAGTAAGCAAGCAACACATGAAGCCAACAGTCTTTAGTTGGATCCCAATGGGTGCATGCATGTTGGTGGCATTCTCCTAGGGTTAAATTTTCTTTTGTTATTTCTTTGGCCCGATTAGCTAAAAAAATGTAAAACGATCGCTAGGGGCGGGTTGAAAACCACATGCATGGTTGTGTTCTTCTCCTAAGGTTAACTTTTTTTTTTGCTATTTTTGGCTTCATTTGCAAATTATGTAAAATGGTCACAGTGCCACTATCGCCACATCTATTCTACCACCAATGCACGTCCGCACGCCGGCCGGCATGGTCACCATTGTAAGGGTAAGGGAGCTTCCACCGCATCAATAATGCCATGGCCGCGCAAGCACCTAACGAGGAACGGGGTAGACACGTCGCAAGACCCATGTCACGATATCAACCGCGCCTCTGAGCATTCAGGTAGCAAGACCCATGTCGCCCATAGTTCTTTTTTTTTAGGGAACATGTCGACCATAGTTTAGTCACCGCATCTGCTTGGGGCCACGATTGCTGCTCGATCGATGGGCCGGCCTCTCCCTCCTCTGTTGCGACCATACAACCCGTGACAGACAGGGCTTATAGCAAGGCTGGAAAGTGGAACCGAGTACACTGACGAACATCCGGAAATAAAAGAAAAACAGGACTAGTGAGCCAAATAATGCAGCGTGGTACAAAAGCCCAATAGTATTAGGCAGGTCCGGCCCTCCCCGTAGGTCCAACAAGGCTGTCCAATACTGTGCATATTGAAGGAGACACAGAGAAACGTAGATGCACACATGCAGTGACGATGGCTCAGAGTCAGGGCCTATTTGATCCACTACTAGTACTAATAGTTACCTGGCTAACAGCTAAAAAGTTACTAACTTTTAGTTAGCAAATTATTAACAGCAAGCTATTTTCATCCACCTGGTGATTGGAAAGTCTCAAACCTATTAGCAGCACCGAATCTGCTAGTGAAACTGGTAGATAGCAACCCTTTAGCTAATAGTTAGTTGGTATATTAGTAGGCATTTTTGGATCTACTAGTATTAACTTTAGCTACTAATTATTAACACTGGTGATCCAAACAGTATGCACTTGTACTATAGTAGCGAGATGCACCGAACCAGGTATATATGAACAGAACTAACCGGTGAGGGGGGGTGTTCCTGGGACATGTGTTCTCGACCTTATGGAAGGTTGAGTCTCCGTAGAGGAACTCCAACATATTAGTTAAATAAAAAGGATTCCACATTCACCAATTTACCTATTCTCTAAAATAAACTCCACCCAAAAAAAGACTAGTCTAACACACTATGTAAAAATAAGCCTTCTCTATTTTCAAACATGCCATGTCACCTCGTTTTCATCTTGTTGAGCCTTTTCAGATCATTTGGCTAGGGAGGCCGATAACGCGATCCAACGAGACCCTACTTACCCTCCCTCCCTCCCGCCACCGCCATGGTCATGGACGCCCCTACCCTAACCTGACCCGACCGCCTCTTATGCCGCTAGAACCCTAACGCCGCCCTCCCACCGTCCCCACCGCTTGGCCGCCGGCCTCCTTCTAAGCATGTCGTGAGGAGATGAACTTACCTTGAAACCCTAACTCTGGTCTCCAACACCGACGAGGTCGTCGCTGGTATCCTAGCTACAGGCGTGGGCATAGTCGGTCGTGTACTGATGTCCCCGTCTCCGAAGCCAACTGTGATGGTGGGGTAGGGGTGGATAGGTGTGCCGGCTACGGGAGGCCTGCGTCGTGTGGTCACGCTCTACGCGACCGGTTGCTTATTAGACTTTGCGTTATGCGTGCCGGAAGGATAGCCCCGTCCTTAGACAGAACAGTCCGCCCGAGACCATCCCGCCTAGACCTTGAACCTATCCAGTGAATTTTTTTAGAGATGGCTCACTAAAGCGATTTGCTACAGAAAAAAATTAATTAGTGACATTGTGTTGAATTAGAGAGCCATTAAATGCATGGACATATTTTCTAGTTTATATAAAAAATCTGGTTTGCTTGCTTCTGGTAGGAATCCAATAATGTGTGCCCGATCCACATCCACGAACGTTTTTTCTTGCGACAGAGAGAAAGCATATAACGTGTGTTTGGGACCGCAATCGCTGCACCATGGGCCTCTACTCCTCCGTTGTGACCAAATAATCCGTGATTCATGCATGGCCCAGACAGGCAGGGCTTGCAGTGTACGCAGGGAGCAGGGCGGTACAGAAGGCCCAATGCTAGTGAGCCGAATAATGCAGCACAAAAGGCCCAATGCTATTTTTGGCGTGTCCCCTCCAGAATGCAGATCCAACTAACACTGTCCTGGTACAGTGCATATTGAAGGACACATAATGAAACGCGTGATACACGCGCGCAGTGACGCTGGGCATCAGAGTAGTTAGCGGCGAGATGCACTAAACTGTCCTATAGTGGCGAGATGCGCTGAACCGGCGGTACACACGAAGGAACCAACCGATGGGATCTTTGTTTGGATACGTACTTATCTCTACCTCAATCATTATGTGTTAGGGTGGATTTGATAGAGATTAGCTAATTTTATATCCCAATCTTATTATTATTAATTAGAGGCCTCACGGAGGCACCACGTTAATTCTCTCTAGACGCGTTAAGAAAAAAGATACATCATAGAAATTCTCACAATAATAAGAAACAGCTGACCTTTGATTTTGTAGACTCTAACCATCATCACTAATAAATAGCCATTGGATCTATTGTAATTTATTAAAAATTATCCACCACTGCCATTATGAAAAATACATAAAGTAACCCCTAACTTTGCACGTAAATTACCCACCTCTGTCATTATAAAAGATAATTCAAAATAAGCCCATATATATATATATATATATATATATATATATATATATAACACATCTATCATTATGAAAATAATTCAAAATAACCCCCCAAATTAGCATCTAAATTACCCACCTTGGCCATTACAAAACATAATTTAAAATAACTCCCTAGCATTGCGTTCAAATTAACCAGCTTGGTCACTATGAACAATAATTCCAAATAGTCCTCTAACTTTGTATCTATAAAAAGTCTGCAAGTCTAAAAAAAGTTACCCACGTCTGCGTGAAAGATAATTTAAAATACCTCCTAATGAATTTATAAATTATCCACCTTTATTATTATGAAAGATAATGCAAAGTAATTTTCTAAGTTTGCATTTAACATATTCATATATGTCATCGTAAAAGATCATATAATGTATTAACTTTATATTTGTATGTACCATAACCATTATTAAAAATAAACCAAAAAAATATCTAAAATCTACATGTAAAAAAAAACATGAAAAATAAATATTTCATAAAGTAAGCTAGAATCATGAAGTATGATACATATATTATTACAAAAAATCAATATCCATAAAGTACGATACATATATTTCTAAAGACTTCTATAATCGTGAAATAAAATAACTATAATGCTATGCTCCACCATGTATATCAAATAAAAATTTATATATTAGAATAAATATTTATTTTAAGAACTTATGAAACATGAAAAATGTTCACTTAATAAACCACGTAGTAATAACACTTTATATTGATACTCCATTATAATAAATTTTATAAGTTATTATTTTAAATAAGTGTATACGGTTTTACTAAAACATTATTCTATACAAATATTATTAATTTAATTTTATGCACTATATGATATATAAATAATACTACACATATATTCCTGTGATATAACAAATTCAACATGTTTAGTGTCGGATGCAAGCCGAGTTTCAACTTATATGGAAAACAATACTGCTAGGACCAAGACTCTTTTTAATAAAAAACAATTTTGAATAAAAGATAAAGAATACTAGAATTTCTAATTAACTTGTGCAAAAATTGCAACAACTTGATTAAAAGTTAAAAGATAATCTATAGATTTATGAAGTCGAAAAAGGATTGTATCAAGAGTTTATTTATCTTAAGACTAGGTTTGAACTAAAAAACATACTCCTATCACAATAAAAAAAGATAAATACTAGAAATTCTAACTAGAGTTCCCCACTAGAGCCTGCATGTTAATCATCTCAAGACTTGATAGGAAAAAAGATAGATCTTAGAAATTTTCATAAAAAACAGAAATATTTACCAT
The DNA here is from genome assembly GCA_022457205.1 of Saccharum spontaneum. Classification (NCBI taxonomy): domain Eukaryota; kingdom Viridiplantae; phylum Streptophyta; class Magnoliopsida; order Poales; family Poaceae; genus Saccharum; species Saccharum spontaneum. The sequence goes on from CM039596.1 coordinate 55,647,255, forward strand.
CAATTAGGTATAACCTAATCATCATTGATAATTTTAAAAGCTAATGGATCTATTCTATTTTTCTAAATAATTATCAACTTCTGCTATTGTGTAAAATAATATAAACTAACTTATGACGCTAAGTTATATTACCCTCATATGTCGTTAACAAACATGATCTAAAGTAGACCTAAATTTACATTTAATTGCCGACGTCCACTTATTACGATCGATTACATAACTCAATTTTCATCTCATTATTTGAAAAATTAATTACCCCCTCAAATCTACATCTAAATTATCAACATCTCCTATTACAAAAAAATCTTAAGATAACAATAGTATATATATATATATATATATATATATATATATATATATATATATATATATATATATATATATATACTACGTTACCCCACCTCTATCAATATTAATATAGTAAAATTTAATTAAAGTAAATATACATATTGTGCCAACATGTATGAGCAATAAAATACATATGCTTTGTTTCATCACATAAAAATTATTTTCTTAACAACTCATACATTAATGATACTAACAAATTATTTAAGACCATATTAGTAACCATAACATATAATTTATATAGATTGTTACTTTAGATATATTTATGTATTTTACCTAAAATTTTTTACATGTCTATATTGATAGTACAACCATAACTGCAAATATAATTCCTTGATAGGAAAATTCAACCATCTTGAGCTGTATGGGAGACCACTGATGGCTATATTTTTCTGGGCCTTACTTTAGCATAAAAGGTCAAGCACTATATAAGGTTTAAGTACTAAAATTCTCTTAAGGTTAACATTTAATCTCACTTCAAACTTTATGACTTATCTTAAGCAATATCATGCATGTTTCAAATAATAGCTTATGCTATTGAAGTATTTAAGAGTATACTCTATAACCTTAAATCCATATTTTAAAAAAAGTAAAAAAGGAGTGTTAGCGAAAGATAAAATAAGCACAAGAGTTTCAACTTAACTTGTGAAAAGAGAAATCCATAGTAGTCCATAAGAATGAAATGTGAAAAATCAAAATTTAGATTCATGACTTCAAAAGGCATATGATGCAATAGGAGCCACAATAATTAATAGTGTGGTTTTCAAATTAATTGCATATTTAAAATATATAGATGTGTCATGTCAAGAAAATATGAATATATATAGATAAGTATATAGATTAGTTACTTGAAAAAATAGTAATTAATAAGTATATGATAACTCGATGTAGACTACATAGTATCTATTATGTCTATATTAGAAAAAAGCAAAGAAAAAACATATGTAATATAAGTATTTTTTATTAATTAGATGTACTCCCTTCATTTCAAATTATAAGACATTTGAGTTTTCTAAATACATAGCTTTTGCTATACACTTAGATGTAATGTGTAGATACATAGTAAAAACAATATATCTCAAAAAGTCAAAACCTCTTATAATTTGGAATGAAAGGTTTATTAATAGGTACCTAACACTTACATCTCCTCAAATTCTAGCCCGTGCGAGAGCACGGGTTGATGGACTAGTACATGTAAATTGAGGTAGATACGAGTGTAGCCAGACAAGACCTAGGTTACAACCCTGTTGAGCCGGACCTGGAACATTTCTCGACCTTGCCAAAGGTCTAGTCTACAAATAGCAAAAAAAAGCATGAGGGAACCATTTTTTTAATAATCATCGACATAGTCTAGTCTTCATAAGCTACTTCATTCATCCTAAAATAGAAGAGATCTAATTTTGTCCTAAATCTGTTTATGAATAATAAAAACAATATTTTCAAGATCAAATAGCACCATCGGATAGAGTACGATGAAATATACTTTCACATTTTATATGTCGATACGGTACATATCAATACTCTTGTTCGTAAACTTAGTATAGCATGACATAAAACAAACTGAAGACCCTTATATTTTACTGACAGAGGGAGTACCCAACTCTAATGTTTGTATTTTAAATGGATAACCTTCCATACCATGAAAATGTCACTAGTATAGAAATGGTTTTTCACTAGCGGTCCATAAAGGGCACATATGCTAGTAGAAACAAAAGTGTGGGACCATTGGAAACATACCTATACTAATGGATCTCTTACGGACACGGCTAGTATAAATACTAGATTTAGACTTACGGTGCACTGAAGACAACTGTCATTGTGAACTGAATCTATATTGGTGGCTGTCTTAAAGGACTACCGGTGTAAAACTTATGCTGGCAATGGCTTTAAGAAATTTGCTAATATAGATATGTTTACACTGGCAGTATACTTAACCTGCCACAAGTGCAAATAGTTCATAACTTTTAGTTAAATCAAAGTGGATAAAGACAAACTATATATAAACTTGTAGTACTTGAAGAGATTTACAACTTTGTTTGTTGATGATGTTTTCATTTGATATCATTTAAGACCTAGAAATTTATTTAAAGTTCTCATAATTTGAAATTCAATTTTTTTTTGGAATTTTTCAAATGTCCTCGGATCAAGAAATTGAAAAGATCTACAACTTTGTAGTTGACTACTTGTTCATTTGAATTTGTTTAGATCTCAAAAATGTATTATCATATTTGCTATAGTTAATAAAAAGGATTGTATCAGCCACTTGTTGACAAATTACTTTGAGACAAAGTGGTAAGGAAGCAATGCGCAAGGTCATTGGATTTGAGTCCAATTCCCTATGGTTGCACGCACGCGTAAATGTCGTGTGACATGTAAATTGATGGGCTTCTTTCGTTGGTAAAAAAATGTACATTGGTGGCAGCCTTAAGCCAACTACTAGCATAAATGGAAAAAAAAGTGACACTAGTTATACTAGCAGTTCTAGAGCTGATGCCAATGTAACATCACCATTTCTACTGACCTTTCACACCGATAGTTCACAAAACTGCAAGTACAAATCTAAAAAGTAATGCTAGTGAAAATCATTTCTATACTAGTGGCACCTATATTTCACAAAACTGTCATGGAGGTGTTTGCTAAACACGGCTGGCGATTTAGCAACAGAATTGCTCGTTAGTCTTTTCTTTTTTTCGAGAACTTTGTTGTCTTCATGGCTCAAAACTTCGTGTTTGAGATTCCTGGGACTTTGTTTTGCTCGCTTGTAATAATAAACAGTCATATGTATTAGTGGATGCAGAAGCTGGGATATTAATATATTCTCTTTTCTAAAAAAATACTAGTGGCACCTATAACTCAAAAATAAAACTGCATGGCAAAGGCAAAAGGCTAGAAGAATTACCAATGAGCAGCAGCCTCACATGCATGAAAGTAGTCTGAAAGTAGTCATAATCTGGTCGTGGTAGAATTTTTTTTTATCCTACCCCATCTGTTTCAGTATTCCAGGAACCTCGTACCAATAGCCCCATATGGAATTCATGATTTCATATGTGTGCAAAAGAGAGAAGAAAAAACATACCACTATAAGAAATGCGTCATTCTATGACATCATACACAAGCCATATAAGCAGCCAAGTGTTATATATATCTGGAGCGCTGGCTCAGCTGACTCGATCCAAGGGTCCGGGTGAGCTGTGTGAGCATCGACCCCGCAGCCAACTAGCCATGGGTAGCAACGGCACTGCCACGGCCGTCAAGACGTCCGCGCTGAGGGCCCGGCCACCACCACCGTCACAGGGAAGACTCGTCACTGTGCTGAGCATTGACGGCGGCGGCATCCGCGGCCTCGTCCTGGCCACCATCATCGCCTCCCTCGAGAAAAAGCTGCAGGCACGCACGCGTGAACAAACCCACGATTCTCGCTAGACTACTGATTACCGCAACAGTTTCGTAAATTTGGTTTCTTAAATCTTATTATTTGCCAACTTCCAAAATAATATGGGGAGGAAAAAAAAGATCGTATCTCCAATATTTTGGCAAATTTCGTTTCAAAAACCCAAAAGCCCCGCTAAGAAACGAAGAGGCCCGCTAAGCGAATGAAGAGCCCCACTAAGCAATGAAGTGCCCCGCTAAGCAACAAAGAGCCCCGCGAGAAAGACCGATGCCAAGCAGATGTGTGGCTCCCAGACACGCGCATATATACGCCGATTGCTCGCTCTTTTGTCAATTCCCCAAATATACCAAACTCATATACCAAACTGTTGGAGAGGGATTTTTAAGTTTTTTACAAAAAAAAAAAGGATGCCAAAGTTATTTGCAAAAATGTTGGAGATGCTCTATATTTGTCGCTTGCTTCAACGCCGTGGTTTTCCATTTGGCCGCTATGTACATGCAGGAGCTGGACGGGCCGGACGCGCGGATCACAGACTACTTCGACGTGATCGCCGGGACGAGCACCGACGCGCTGATCAAAGAGATGCTGGCGGCGCCCGACGAGAACAAGCGGCCACTCTTCACCGTCGAGGACACACCAGTAGAGAACAGACTTTCGGTTCAAGGCTTTAGTCAAGGCTATTTTTGGGCCTGGGACAAAAAGGGATTAAGGCGTAGCTTTTGCAGGAGGGGAGCATGAGGAGACCTTTAGTCTCGGTTCGTGGCTCAAACCGGGACTAAAGGTCGTCCTCCAGTTCCGGTTTAAGCTACCAGCCGTGACTAAACCTTTAATCCAGGTTAGTGGCTCCAACCGGGATTAGAACTTTACCTGTAGTCCAGGTTTATAACATAAATCGGGACTACATGTCCCGGGTTATATACTTTCTTCTTCCTCCCCCAGCCCGAGCCATTTCAAGCTCTCTAGCTGCTCTCTGTTCTTGCTTGTAGAAGTAGTTTATGCTTGCGGGATTGGTGAAGAATTTATTCCTCCGTCCATTCTTTGGTTCTAAAGGTTACCAACTTCATCCTCCCATGTTTCATCACTAGCATGGCTCATTTTGTCGTCTAGAAATAGAGAAATTTGTGGTTTTATGATGGTGGATTTTTTTTATTTATATACCATCTGAGCAAGAAATCACTTGATAGTTTGAATATGAAGATGAAGGAAGCTTACAGTAATTCATCAAAACTAGTATGCATCTTTCATTGTCTCATTTCATGGTCTAGAAATAGAGAAAATTTTGGTTTTCTAGATTGGGAATAATGGTAGATATTTTTGATTTATATGTCATTTGAGTTCAAAATCATTTGATAGTTTGCATATGTAACTGAAAGAATCTTATAGTAGCTCATCAAAACTAATATGCACCTTTCATTGCCTCATTTCATGCATGGTTTCGAAATTGAGAAATAAAAGATTTTTTAGTATATAGCTCATTTAATTTCATGGTTCACAAAATGAGAAACTTATAGTAGTCGATGAAAATGAGTATAGAGAGTCGTAGATGGCGACTGCTTCTAGGCCTCGCCCTTGCATGGGGTCCCTAAGCGACTAAGGCCATACCTCCCTCTCATTGCGTGCAGCAAGTATGGGCAGAAGATTGTGATGGAGTACAGGGTGAAGAAAAAGGGTCCCAACCAAGGGCGCATCTTCTACACTTGTCTGGATCGCGAAGTGAGTAATTTTTTATCATGTTTTGTTATGGTTTGTAGCCATTTTTCGTGATGATTTTGATTAAAGTTCTTGATTTATTGTTGTAATTTTAGTGGGATGGCACAAGATCATGTGACTGTTGGTATTGGGAAGAAGAGTATGTTGAACATGTCCAAAAATCTCTTGCAAAGGAGACTGAAGCAGCTGATAAGAGTGCACCTGTGTATGATGAGGCAGTGAACCAGCAGAAGAATGATCTGTCTGTTTTAGTTGGAATTGGTCGTGAAATTCTTATTTTGCTAAGGTGTATTATAAGTTTAGTTTGTTTAGTGCTATTTGGGATTGTCTACATTGTATCAAGGCTTTAATAAAATAATGTTTGAGAGTAAAACAGTTGTGTGATATAGGATATTAATTAATCATGTTGATTGATGGATATTTTAGATCTTTTAATTAACTACTAACTATGCATGTTATATAATATGGGTTATTACAAGTTTTTGATATGGTGTACGTCATGTAATGCAGATGAACCGACAATGGATGTACAATGCTGACCGCCGCTCCCCAGAGTTCATGAGAGGCGTGCATGATTTCTTAAATGTGGCCAAGGCAAACACGCGGAATGGTTTTATGTGCTGTCCATGTGTTCTATGTAGGAATGAGAAGGATTATTCTTGCTCAAAGAAAATTCACGAACACCTGCTTACGTCGGGTTTCATGCCAAACTATATCTGTTGGACTAAACATGGAGAAAGAGGTGTTATAATAGAAGAAGATGAAGAAGAAGTGGATGATGACAACATGATTATTCGTGGTTTTGCTAAATATGGTGCCCTTGATGATACTACAATGAGGGAAGCTGAAGAAGAGGTAGTTGCTGAAGAATAGGTAGTGGCAGAAGATGAGCCCGATTACGATCTTGGTTAGGCCATCCGTGATGCACAGAGAGAATGCAAAAGTAAAAAGGAGAAGGTCAAGTTCGAGCGTATGCTAGAGGATCACAAGAAATTACAATACCCGACTGTCGAAGAAGAGGAAAAAAAAGTTGGGTACCACACTGGAATTGCTGCAATGAAAGATAAAGAGTGGTGTATCCGACAAGGGATTTTGGGAGTTACTGACTATCACAAAGAAGTTTGGAACTTCAGAAAAACCCACCAAAGCCACACTACATAGCTCAATGAGAACTAAAGAAAAAAATCAATGACCGCGAGAAAAAGTAGTGTGATGCACGTAAGCCCTCGCTATTATCGGACTATGAACGCTCTCTCGACAAGTCATATAAGGAGTAAAGGAAAGCGAAGAGAGCAAGGAAAGATGTTGCACAGCTCGGGCAGCAATCTAAGCAATCTATCAACCCGCTAGTTGTTGAGGATGATTATGCAAACACACAAGGTGGTCCAATAGATAAGGAGGCACTGGAAGGCTTCACAGCTGAACAACTCATGGGGGAGCATCAATACCAATAGGCGACTATGATATTTACCAGACCTATGTGTATGGTCAGAGTCTTGTCAACCCTAAGTACTACTCATCACTAGGTACACAGATGTTCTTGTTAAACAAGTGGTACTTAAAAGTGACCGTCAATGACGAAGCAGCATGACTTGTTGTTAGAGTGAGATCAAGCATTACTTGGGCTATGACGTTGTACATATTAAGTTCAATGAATTACACCAACTATTAAACCGTCGACAAATCTCTCGTCAGCTGTTAGTGTCTATAAGTGATTCTTTCTACAATTGAATTAAAGTAACTTTGCATGTTAGTTCGTTGTTCATATATAGTTATCCTCACACTATATATATTCTTTTGTACTATATATATATGCAGATATGAGATGCTGAAACTAAAGAAAAAAGCGATGACTAAGGTTAGTTTCATTGATCCGAATGGCGTATTCAAGGACAGGGTTACTTCATATGATAGATGGCGACCTCAAGTGGAGAAGCTTTTGTTCAAGTTCTTAGATAAGAACACTAACAAGACACTGATACTCTTCCCATATGGCTTCAAGTGAGTGTGAATGTTTTTATTTTGCTTACTCTAGGTTGACTTTAGTTAATAAGTTATGCCTGTGTATAACCATGTAGCTTTCACTGGATACTACTGGTCATCGATATGACCAGGAGTCATGTAAAAGTCTTTGACTCAGCGACAAAACCCTGAACAAATTACCAAGAAATCCTTAATATATTACAGTGGTAATTTCAGTCTCGCACACACTGTATACTTTTTTATGCTATTTTAATGATATAACTCCATTTATTTATTTTGTTGAGTAGTGCTCAAAAAACATTTGCCGAGAAACACCATTATGGTAATTGGGAAGTGCCTCTGCATATAGTCCAGTACCTAGTAAGTACTAGTTAGGTCACTGCATCTTTATTTAGTTTAATTTATTATTACCATGCTTTATTGGTTAATGATAAATCTTTTTTTCGTAAAGTGGTGTCTGCAGCAGGATCGAGGAACAACTTATGTGGATACTACGTCTGCGAATTCCTCATAGAGTACTCAAGGAGAACAAGTGAAGAGATCCTCGAAGTACGTAAAAAATATACATAATTTATTTATTACCATTGTGTTGATATATATATATATATATATATATATATATATATATATATATATATATATATATATATATATATATATCCATACTTTTCCTTTCATTCGAATTGAAGATTGAATGGAGGAAGCAATAGATCTTGCGATATGAACAGATCAAAGCAAATCAAAAGGCATTGTCAAGATTTTTTATGGATAAGGTCATAGATCCCAATGACACATACTACTATGACCCTAAAAGAATTCATACCTAGTAGCTAAACGACGGAAGATTAGGGTTGCAAGAAATCCCGAGGACATGAGTACATTTGTGACTTTATTATGTACATATTTCATGCATGCACAACCTCTTGAAATATTTGTATATATATATATATATATATAGTTTCATACATTTTAGTGTGTTATTATGTATAATGCTCGAACAGAATCTTATACGTACGTATGTATGGACGTATATTAGCAGCGTAGAATTCGTATACGAACAGCTAATCGAAACCAAAAAGAATTGAATTGAAAAGAAACCATAAAATAAAAAGGAAAGAAATGGAAAAAAAAAGAAACTTTGCATCGGTTGAAAATACCAACCGGGACTAAACGTGTCAGCCCCAGTGCAATGTCCGGGGACCCATTTAATCCCAATTGATAATTGAAACTAGAACTAAAGGTCCACTTTCAGTTCCGATTCGCAGAACTGGGACTAAAGGCCGGAGGAGGCCTTTAGTTCTGGATTCGCAATCCCGGTTGTGAAACCGAAACTAAAGGAGGTTTCCCAACCGGGATTGCAACACATTCCTGCTCCAGTGACATCAGCAAGTTCTACCTCGAGAACGGCCCCAAGATCTTTCCACAGAGAAAGTGTGTACATACGCTGCTAGCAGCTCACTCTCTTCATTGGTCTACGTCTACCCACTACCCTCAACACTTCGTTGATGCTGCTGCATGCGTGTGCTACTGGTACATACAGGATGATGATGGAGTTCCTGAAGCCGGTGGCGAACGTGGTGAGCCAGCTGATGGGGCCCAAGTACGACGGGTCGTACCTGCACGACAAGATCAAGAGCCTGACGCGCGACGTGCTGAATGCGGACACGGTCACCAATGCAACGTCGTGGTGCTGGCGTTCGACGTCCAGAAGCTGCAGCCGGTGATCTTCTCGACGTACGAGGTGCGGCACGAGCCGCTGAAGAACGCGCACCTGTCCGACATCTGCATCAGCACGGCGGCGGCGCCCACCTTCTTCCCGGCGCACTACTTCACGACGGAGAGCCCCGCCGGCGACGAGCGGGAGTTCCACCTGGTGGACGGCGGCGTGGCGGCCAACAACCCCACCATGGTCGCCATGCCCATGCTGGCCAAGGAGGTGCTCCGCCACAACCCGGAGTTCAGGAGCAACGAGTACCGGAACTTGCTCATCGTCTCCGTCGGCACCGGGTCGCCCAAGCAGGCGAAGCTGTACACCGCCCCCAAGTGCGCCAAGTTGGCCTGTTCCGGTGGCTCTACGACGGCGGCTTCAACCTGCTCATCGACATCTTCACCCACGCCAGCGCCGACATGGTCGACATCCACGCGGAGGTGCTCCTGGAGATTCTTGGATGCAACAACGACTACCTCCTTACATCCAGGTCACCCTGTTTGTCAAAGAGCTTATAGTTTTTTTTTATTATTATTAAAAAGGGCTTATAGTTAATCGTTTGTGTGTTCAAATTGCAGTGTGATTCGCTGGAGGAGCAGGCATCGTCGGTGGACGTGGCAACGAAGGAAAACATGGAGGCCTTGATCGGGATCGGCGAGCACCTTCTGAAGAAGGAAGTGGCGGGGGTGAACATCGACACGGGAGTGTACGAGACCGTGCATGGTGAGGGCACCAACGAGGAGGCTCTCGAGCGCTTTGCTAGGAATCTCTCCGACGAGCGCAAGCTACGCAAGAGAAACTTCAACTCCCACTAGCCGGCGTGGCCTTTTGCATGTTGCCTAGCTAAGCTCTCCGCTGCTTTCTTTGCATCCCGACTTGCCGGGCAGAGCACAAGAACAATCTCTGAATATTGTTCTCTCTCAATAAAAAACAGCTTTTCTTGCTTCTAATCGGAGGTCGAATAATGGATTAATGTGTGCATGACTGCCTGGTCCATATCCACCAATGTTATTCTTTTCGGGAACATGCGCTGCACGTGTTTCATTAAGAGAAAATAGAGGTCACAAATACACTCCCGCAGCACTAATCGGCGAGATACCCCATAGCGTGTGGGTAAACAAAAACACAAATCACCGATGAACGGTGGAGATGTAGGGACCTACTGAAAAGTAAACAAATTGCGCGACTAAAAGAGCTTGCTCACAGCTAGCCTGCAGGCGCGTCCCCGTTCAACGCGAGCAGTGACGACAGCAGACGGACACCGGCCGCGATCCAAGCGTTAGCCTCCTCAACGATGGAGCACAGCAACTGTGTCGTTGTCATGCAGGTGCGATCGAAAGGTCCGCCGATTGCGTTCCTTCCAAAGACACCAGGTGACCAGAAGCACTGCTGAGTCGAAAGCCTGCCGAATTTTGCCTGGCAGAGCTGAGCGAGATCCCTGCCACCAAACCTTGAGCATGTCGTCGTGGTGAGGGGCAACCTGTTTGGTCTCTTGCAAGCAAAGGACGGAGACCCTACGCTGGTCAACAAACTCCCTAACTACGTTGCGACGCGCCCGGCCATTGATGCCGCGGGCGTTCCACACAAGCAACTGATTCGTACTCATGTTGCCAACCGTAGATGCGACGTTGAGCTGCGCCCTCCGGTTTCAACGTGACCGCCTATTTCTGCGCCTCACCGACATCTCGGGGAATGGAATAGGGATAAGAAAAAGGATATCCCACCCTTCCAAAGGATAATACTGAATCCTAGCGATCTATTCTTTACATCTCATTTAATCCTAGCCGTTCATTCATTTTTCTTTCCCTACCTCACTCTCTGTATTCCTGTATCCAAACGCCACCTGAGTGAACGAGAGAGGGGAATCTTTAGGACGTGTGTATGGGGCCACGATTGATGGACAATGGTCCTCTCTGCCTCTGTTCCGACCAAAAAAAAACAATATGATTCAGCAGGCAGACAGGGCTTTTACCGAGGCGTATTTGGCTTGTTCCCCAGGCCCAGTGGCCCTCCCTGCAGATCCATCGAAACTGTCCAATCCAGGCACATGGCAGTATGACAGAGAGAAACACATGCTACACACATGCAGTGTGACGCTAGATGGGCTGTGGCCTCAAGAGTTAGCGGCAAGATGCATCCAACTTTACTACTACATAGTGAGGAGCCAGTGTTGAGATGAGATGTTCATTGGTTTGCAGGCCCCAATTTTTATTTTCCCATCAGACATATCAACACATCGAACCAACAAGCTCATTTGTTCTTGGTGACTCACATCTGGGGTACAATCAACAATAACCGAGAAATACTTGGCCTCTTTAACAATCTTTATGATGGAGTTTGTAATGCTAGAAGCCAAAGGCGAAATCAACTCATTTTGAATTTTATGACTAAGATAATGATATTGCAGCTCTTTGTTTTGAATGCGTCTAAGGTGGTCTTGCATTACCCAGTCAAATTCAGCAACCATCTCACAACAAGCTAAGAAATTACCATTCACATCATTGTAAAGTTGCTCACTAGATCCTCTAAAAGCTAAACTGCGTTTACCAAGAAACTTCACAATGGCAACAATTCTTAGTAGAACTAGCCTTATGTGTTCTTTCTCCTTTGTGATTTGATGTTGCAACTCCTTGTCAATTGTTTCATGTTTGCTTAATCTAACTCTCAATTCATTCCAAGAGTTCATGTTGGTCATATGATCCACACTAACTTCATGCTCTTTTAGTCTTTCACTAACATGGCTCCAATCTCTAAACCCATCATGCCCCAATGAACTCTTGCAGTTACTAGAACCAAACAACTTACAACAAAAGAAAAACACTTTGTCAACACTTTTTGAATAGACCAACCATTTCCTGTCACGTACCTCTCCATTGCTCATTTTTCTAGAATAATGAGTGTATGCAAAACATCTTGATCTGGCATCCATAGGAAACACAATATTTTCTTCTTTGATAGGCCCCTTCTCCACTAATATGTCCCCTTTGTTATCAAGTTGTCCCAATTTATTGGATCATACATATCAATAGTAAAAACTGGTTCTTCATCAACATGAGTAGATTTCGTCGTAGGAGAATTAAATATGGGCTCATGGTCACTCACATTATTATCATCCGTGTCGATGCCAACATTATCTTCTATAGGGCTTTGATCTTCTGGATGCGTAGTTTGTTCCTCCACAGCAACTATTGCCCACTCATCTAGATTTCTTGTAGTGCTTGTATTGTTCTTAAAAAATTTATGAATAGATCCCCTTTGTGATTCTTTCAAGGCCTCTATCCTTCTCTTCTTTTTTTCTTTTCTCACTTCCAGATGCATGTTTTTTGGGCAACATGACTACATGAGTTCACTGTAAATTCATAAAAGTAGTAAGTAATTAAAAAATATGCCATACTAAATTCAACATGATTGCTACACCATATGGGATTCCTAAATCCCAAATCTAAAGAAGTATAAAGAATAAAGATTGGGGTGATTAGGGGGCTTAGGGCCAAGGGCCAGTTTCTTACCTCCTTAAACAAAGATCAAAGTCAGTGAGCTCCGCCGGCCAGCGGCCGCTCACACTCGCACGGGAGTCACGATTCACGAAGATCACCAAGACGCACACGATTGCTCGCTGCTTGCAGCCTCGCACGGGAGTCGCTCACTCGCGCAGGAATGGAGTCACGGCCACGCGGCGGAAGGGCACAGGAGTTGCGGACACGAAAGGCAATCAACGCGGAGTCGTATCTCGTACGCCTGGTTCAGCTGTTCCTATGGGCCATAGGAAGAAATACTACTACTACTTACATATTTGGGGTTGGGCCCCTTGGCCTCGAGGGCCCAGTGCAGCGGCCCAGCTCGAATCCCACCAGGTTCGGGCCTGTTGGCTTGTTTTGCTGATGATGATTGACAAGTGACACTTTCAGCGTGAGGGTATCAATTCAAATCAATGGATGGTCCAAGAGTAAGAGCAGAATTAGAGATCCGTTATGAATATATATTTTTTATGTATTTTAAATGTAAAATTTTACACTTTAATGTATAGACTTTTATACTACAAATAGAGTGCTTTCCATGTATAGAATCATATGAGAGGACCAGCATAGAAAAATTCCTCTCTAAAAATTTAAATTTGAATCAGGGCAAGTTTGTTTGACGGTTCTAGCCGTGGAAACTCATGTACCCAAGAATAGATACTATAGTTTAGTTGCATAGAAATTTGATGACCTGGGCATAGAAATTTCAAGTTCCTCCTCTTTCTCTAGAATTTGAAATTTTAGTTTGTCTTGTTCGTGTGACTTAGTTTATCATGATTCTGATCATAGAAATTCATGCGTTAAGGTATAAGAATTAAAACTTGGTGACAAAGAAATACGTTGGCATGATCCTAGAAAAAATTGAGATATTATCTTACTCTCTGAAGTTTGAGATCTGAATGATAGAAATTTGCAAAGTCAGGAGAACTTTTACCGTTTTCTCTATCCCTAAGAAGAATGGGCTACACCAACTCTGAATTCTGAAACACAGCGTCCTAAGAGCAACCCCAGCCCAAGCCCCCAAATTAGGCCCTTAAAATTCTATTTGCAGACTGGGCTAAAAAAAGTAGGGGCTCAAATTGAGGCCCAACTCCAGTGGAAAAAACAGACCAAGTCCCTATCTCCCATGGGACCCACCTGTCAGCGAAGAAGAGACCCATCCTATGCTTCGGTGTCGGGGTCGCCTTCTCCTTCGTCCTCGTCAGGAGGTCCGGCGCCGGCGCCGTCGGCGTCCTCGTCGTCGGGAGAGCAGTGGAGCGCGGCCATAGGGAACCTGGGGGAGCTCAGCGCCAACGTGGATGCGCTGCAGATGCTGCTCGGGCAGAAGGCCGTCTTCGTCGATGACGACATCTTCTCCAAGGCCTCCCTCGCCGCCGACCAGGCCCGCACCATCAAGGTACTACCCATTCGCTGCTGGATCAGCTATCAGCCGTCAACCCCTAGCGCTACGCTGTCCTCCCCACTCTATGCTCTGCAGGGTTCTTGGATCAGCGGATGCTGCCTTCTGAAGGGCGTACATTCGGCCCCCTTTACTTTGAATGTGGAAGAAAGCAAGAAAAGATCTTGAGAGCTGGGTGTGATTTTGAGTGTTTGAGTGATTCACTTTAGTGCGACTTGTGTCTCTTTGGCATAGGCATATAGAGCCAGGCAACTCTAGTTCGGTGTCTGTGACATGGAATTGATTGACCTTTCATGGAAAGGAAAAATTGGCTGGTACAAATTGGAATGCAAATAATGATACTTTGTGTTCTATTTTCTCAAATTGGATTCTCTGCTTTTGTTGTCGTTGTAGCAAAATGTGTTAGACTTGATACATCTAAAGGTGAGGCTGTTGTTTCACTGCAATAAGCTGACATCAGTGTGTATATATGAGTGTAGCTTTAATGCAATGATAATAATTTAGATTAAATCATTCATGAGATGAAAGCATGCCATCTTATTCTATAGATATGTGAATTCAGAGATAATAATTTAGATTAAATCATTCATGAGGCCGCTGCTTTCTCTATGTACCCTATACCTGTCATATCTGATTGATGTTTGTCTAGTAAAGTAGTTTCTATTTTTCTTTGACTATGCCGAATAGTGGCTATTGACCTTGAAGTATAACTGAATCTGGGCAATAATGCTAATCAATTTCCATTTACCACTACATTCCTGCTCAAAGACCTTGTTTTTTTCATGTGTTAACTTTTTTCCTTTTTTGTTGCTATGGCAGATGTCAAGGTTTCGAACTAGAGTTCGTCGATGGTGGGATGAAGAGGACGAATCTGATGTTGATGACCTCTTCATCATTGCTGGTCTTCTTGAGGGCTCCAAGAGAAACAAGCGCAAGAAAAAGTTTCGTGGGTCGTTGCCGGGTCGCCGCAAAGTGCCACGGGACATTTCGGGAGGTCACAATCGCATCTACCTGGACTACTTCGCAGACCAGTGTGTATACAGTGAGAGACATTTCAGAAGGAGGTTTCGGATGTCCAGGTCGCTCTTTCTGCGGATAGTGGATGCAGTGGAGTCTCATGATGACTATTTCCGTCAGAAGCCCGATGCCATCGGAACTCTTGGCGCCTCTCCCATACAGAAAGTTGTTGCCGCCGTTCGGATGCTTGCCTATGGTATTTCGGCTGACTTTTTGGATGAGTATGTGAGGATGGGAGAGAGCACCATCATTGAGTGTCTGAAGCATTTTGTGAAGGCTGTCGTCGAGGTCTTTGGTGAAGAATACTTGAGGGCCCCCAATGCCCAGGACACAGTCAGGCTGTTGGCAATTAATAGTGCAAGAGGGTTCCTAGGTATGCTTGGTTCCGTTGATTGCATGCATTGGAAATGGGATAAGTGCCCAGTAGGTTGGAGAGGAGCATATGAAGGGAAAGAAGATGGGCCGACCATGATCCTTGAGGCCGTTGCATCACAAGATCTATGGATCTGGCATGCATTCTTCGGCCTTCCAGGTTCACTAAATGATATCAACATTTTGCGCCGCTCTCCACTCTTCCAAAGTCTGACTTCTGGGACGGCGCCACAAGTGGAATACATGGTCAATGGAAACAAGTACACAATGGGGTACTATCTTGCTGATGGGATATACCCAGCCTGGGCAACGTTTGTCAAAGCTTTTCAAAGACCACAGGGAAACAAGAAAATCCACTTCACAATGGCTCAAGAAGCAGCGAGGAAAGATGTCGAAAGAGCGTTTGGTACAAGGAAGATCTATGGTACATAATGCAAGCTTGTGTAATCTTGCACAACATGATAATTGAGGATGAGCGAGATGAGGAAGATGACTTTAACTACCATCAGGAGGGTATCCCTGTGTTGCAACCTGTGGACTACCAACGCCGTAATCCTCTTGTACTAGAGGACTTCCTGAAGATACATGACGAGATTGAGGATAAATCTTCACATGAGCGACTTCGTGATGACCTTGTAGAGCACTTGTGGGCAATTCATAGTTCTAGGTAGTTAGCTGAAATTGTAGAATATATGCAGCAGATATAGTCATAGGGTCTGTAAGAAGGCTGTCATTATTGCTTGATAAGAATTCATCTGTCTCGATCATATGCCTCCTGCACCTTTTTGCAGCAGCAGTCTGTAAAAGAGTTTCTTTATGCAGGTGCCAAGGATTCCAGATTTATGCATACAATCATTTTGCCCAGTTTATTTTTTACCAATAACTGATGTGTACTACTGAAACTTGATGAAGTAAATATTTCACCTTTTCAATATTAGTTCTAGTTTATTTTTATTAGCCATTACTGAATTCCAGTGTTCAGTAATTCTTTACTACTTACTGAATTCCAGTGTTCAGTAAATATTCCAGGCTTCTGGCTAATCAGTTCAGATGCCTTGAGTGCCATATGCATATACAGGACAGTGATTCTTTACTACTTACTGGGGAAGGAAAGCCTCCAGATTCAAAACCATGTCTGTCCAGAAATTATTTGGTGAAAAGGCAAAAATCATGATTCAGAGATCCAGGTAGCAATTCCCCAATGTGAACAGAAATCTGATGAGTGGTGTATATTGAAACTGCCAATCTGATGAGTGGTGTATTTGTCTATTATTAACTACCACTCTACCATGAATTTATAGCCTGTGGTCATGCTATGACAATTTATTTTTATCGTGAATCATGCTTTACAATATGGAATGGTATATTCATGTTTCAGTACTTTTATTTGAAAATTCTAACTTCATTTGCACTTGTTTAGTGGCTCGTGCAAGTTGCAAACATTTTCCATATATGGAAATTCCTAGAGCATCATTCTTTAATATGGGTTCAATAATGGACTTTGAGGTTACGGTGATAACTTTAGAAACATGGTAACTTCGTTGAGTTCCTAGCACCAGCAATGACTCAACTTGTGAGTTTCCAGTTTTGACATCAGATCCAAAACTTCTCAGTTCTGGACACCTAGAATGCCCTCAATCTGAGACAGTCCTGCAACTGGTTTTAAAAGGACTACTACTATCCTTGACTTTGTTCAGGATTCGGATGCTATTCTTGTCCTGGAACTGGAAGCTTGTTTTATGCAGGTTTGGCTTATGCTCACATGTGCAGGTGTGAATTGTGATGAACTCAGAGCTTCAGTCAGATTCAGTAGCAAAAGCAACACCCATCATCCATGTAACTCTAGAAAAAAATAGAGTTCTAGCATCGTTGGATTCTCGCTCATAGAGCGGTTGGAAGTAACACGATTCTACGTCATGTCGATTACATACTCGCAAAAAAAAAGAGAGAGTACTACTAAGTACTAGGAGAGTGTTAATTGTTAGTACAGTCTGGCATATTGAAACTGGCATATACAAATACATGCCAATCTGGCATATTGAAATTGAACTGAACCTAACCAGTCATTTTTCAATGATGCCAACACAGGCAAGTTCATTTCAGCATCACAAAACATGCCTCATTCCCAAGTAGGGAGCCCCAGACAGTCTTGCTCCATTCAGACAGGAACTCCCATATTGAACCATACTGATGACTGATGAAACTTTCAGGGAAGTGAAACAAACAAATAGCAACAGATTTGTAATTGGTTCTATGATAAGTAGAGGTTCACCAACACACTGTGGCACATGCCAAATGAACTTAACTACTACAGATGTACTACAGCAGTAAGATCAAACTCTGTGACCATTACAGCAGTAAGATCAAATACAATGTTGATGAAAGAGATTAAGCTACGTCACTGCTGCAACACAGGGATAAAACAAGATCCTTTCCCAGAAAACTACCACTACCAGATATAAGTGACTCCACTCTCACCAAACCTACACTCCACTCTCACCACTAGCCGTCTCGCCTACACTAGCACTCATCGCCTTCACAATCTTCGCTCTCTTCGCCTTGACGTATGCCCTTTGATCATCGTCCATGGTGGTCAAATCACAAAACATAATTTTTTGTTCCTACTCCCACTGCAGCCGCTCCTCCTCCATCTGAAGCCTGCGTTGCTCAAGCATCATATCCTTCTCCCACCTTTCTTTCTTCATCATATGTTCCTCGGTCTTCATTACCAACAAATTTTGCATCATATCCTTGTACTCGTCATCTCCTTCATTTTTTTTCAGCTTCTCTTTGGATTGCTTTCTACCCGGAGGTTGGGCTTTCTTGGATGAAGGGATTGAGGAGCTTTCTTGGCCTTGGGCGGTTGACTCATCGTCCTCTTGTTCACTTCCTACCGGGAGGTTGAGCTCTCTGGACTTGGCCGGCTTCTTGTTGCCTTCAAGCGTTGATTCGAACTTCTGAGTGTGCCTCAACGTGAGCCAGCAATGTTCGAATTGACAATTTTTGCCATTCGCTTTTCTGGCATACCTTGCTTGGGCTTCAGCAGCTGCAGCAAAGATCAAGTGCATGATTAGATATATAGCAATGACAAGATATGGGATGAACCAAGTGGAAGATCAATTACATGCTCTTGGTGTGGAATGCCGCTTGGATGACGACGCTCGACCTCCTCGTAGTAGCCTTGGAATTTCATGCACTCCTTTAGTATGATCCCAAAGCGATGCTCGAGTGAATTGGGAGTCCTATCGGACTCAAAGTCCCTATTCCTGTGGAAATCATTTGCGATCCTCTCCCAATAATTTTTTCCTGGCTGCTGATTCCCTATGATAGGGTTATTGCTGATATGAATCCAAAATTTGCAAAGTTGGATATCTTCCAGATTAGTGTAGTTGCTGCCTCGCTTGGATTTGCCGCCGATACTCGGAGTGGCATCCTGCTGCCTCAGCAATTCCAAATCATCATCCTCTTCATGTGTCAAAATATTTGTGAAATATCCAGTTCCTGCTGCACTTGAAGCCCTTGGTTGCTGCAAACAAATATAATGAAGTACATGTGTCATAGAACACCCTTTACTATCGGTATTTAGAATAACTGTAGTGATCACCCAAATATTATGAGTAAAGTGTCAATGAAGAACAGAAATTATTGAATAGCAAAAAATGCTCCTCAAATGTGGAAAAGTAAACTAAGTGAAATTTATTAGCTAGCAATGATAAACCTGACAGCATCTACAGTGTGCACTCAGTAAGTGTCATTGGTTACTTTAGCCAAATTATAAAATTCAGCCTGATAAAATAGTAGGACAGAAAAAAGCTCAAGGAAAAGGTGCCAGGTTCTTCATGATTTTCTGGCTGAACAGTCTGATGAACATGCAGTGCAATAAACAGGTAACTCTGCATTATAAGCTCATATATGTAGTTCAGAGTGAGATGTGAAGGTTCCGTTTTCCAATAACTTGTATTTATATTTTGAAACTAATGATCAACCTTGAACAGATGAATTCATTCATTACTTAATATATATAGATAGATAGATGCTACAAAAGTGAAAACAAACTCAGATTTCTTGACAGTGACAGATGATGTCCAGCAAAGAAACATAGGTCAGAATTGAATTTGGAGAAGTTGTGCTATCTTAGGAATTCATAATTCGTTCCTATTTGCTATGCGCTTACGGTAGCGAAATTAATTAATGAGGGTATGGTGGTGCTTTAGTGTCAACCAAGAATAATAAATGTATGGCACAATAGTTCCAGCATGTCAGGTTCAGCGCCAACAGGCACACCTACTCCTCTTGCCATGAACAAAGAACCTAGCAGCTTTTAAGTGGGCAAATTACCGAGAGCAGTAATGGTGTAACTGAACTTTCATGTCCTGGGATTCTCAGTACAAATGGCATGAATTGTTGTGAATTAATTTAGGATAACATCAGGTGAGTCATTTTGATAAGAGATAATTTCAGTGTGTCATCAGACAGTGACACTGCATGGATAAACTTGAACCTGATGGAGGTCAAATAGATGAACTGAGATCATTTAAACCATAACTGTCTAGACAGACACTTGATGCAGCAACTTTCATGCATTCATGATATGTAAATGATGATAATAAATTCTTTTTAAAATTCATAGTCCACAATCCACATCACCCCAAGGCCTGAACACGATAGTTTCTTCTCTTTTTCAAAGTTGGAAATTCTAAAAGGACATCAGAGCTTAACCACTACTGTCCTCTTCTTGGTACCAGCATTCAGGAACCTTGGACTGGGTAAACAAGATTTAATCCTTTTAATCTTCTCATGACAATCAGAGAGGATTAAACAAAGTTTGAGACAGTGATTAATGGTGGTCAAGCAAGAGAGTCAAGAACAATGTCCAAGGGTGCAAACTCTGATGATTATACCACCTTACCTATCAAAGAAAACTAGAACTCCAGTACTTCAACCAGATTAAGCAAACAACTTAATTCCTGTTGCATTTCCCTGCCCGGGATAACAAATAAAAAAAACAACTAACCTGATGATTACTAGTTTTGTTGCATCCAGATATCAATTCAACAAACCAGGAACCAAATCATAAACATTTCGACTAAAACAGAGCCCTTGTTTCAAGTAATGATCCAGACATGCACAGGATGCTGGATTCAAGGCTGCTGTAGTATATGATAATGAAGACAATGGCGCCCTTGTTTCAAGTAATGATCCAGACATCATTTTTTACCATAGCTTTACATGTTTTCTTTTATCAGTGCGACAATGTCAAAAACAAATGATATGCGGATTGCGATTGACAAGGTCAACTCAAGAAAGCTCAACTCACCGAGTAGTCAGGCATCCAATGGTTGGGGCTAAAGTCGTCGCCGGCGACCTCGTAGACTTCTAGTGGTGATGTTGTGATTCTTCCGGCGTCCCAGGTGGCAGCGTGAGGCTCTGTGAAGGTCAACGCGCGAGGGCCTAGTGGAGGTTGGGCGTTGGGGAGCCGACGAGGTACGCCGATGCCGCCGCCGCCGCCGCTCGGAGAAGGCATCCTGCCACCACTGCAGCCGCCGCCGTCAGAAGGCATCCTGCTGCCGCTGCCGTCGCCGCCGGGAGAAGGCATCCTGCCACCGTTGCCGCTGCCGGGAGAAGGATGTTCTTGGCGACGAGGCAGGTTGGCGTCGAGAGAAGACGACGTGGCAGGACGGGAATGCGGCGCAACGAATGGAGGACGACGTCGCGTGGTGGACGCCGTCGGACGGGGAAGCAACCCGCCTCCGGAGAATCCTCCTAACGCACTGCCGTCCATAGCCGGTGGAGGAGCGGCGGTCGCGGCGGCGCTGGAGGAGCAGCGGGGGAGGAGCGGCGGCCGCGGAGGCGGGAGGGCGGCGAAGGCCGCGGCGGCGTGCGGGAGCTCCTCTTCCCGCACGGTGGAGGAGCGGCGGCGGGAGTACGGCGGCCGTGTGCGGGAAGAGGAGCGGCGGAGGGAGGGATCGGGGGAGGATAGGATCCTCCGATTCCTGGGGGTCCAAAACTAAATTTTGGGAGTGCCCCTAAAATGAGAGTCCAAATAGGAGGCCCACTGGAGTTGTTTTTTTTCTTAAACTCCTATAAATTAGAATAGGGGCCTGTTTAGGGACTCCACTGGAGTTGCTCTAAGGCCACGACCCATGGTAGTAATGTAAAGGCTTGTCCGTGTGCTGTGCTCCTTTTTTCTGATCTGGTGGGCCATGACGTTTGTAGCTCTGATGCCAGAGGAAGTTAAAAGGCTTTCCAGCAAGGACAAAAGAAGGGTGATAGCAACGGGAACTATGTTGTTTCGAGATATACGAGATCTTATGCATGGACACCATTTGTATGCTCTGAAATCCATCTTATTCTCTCTATTGTATACTTTTTTTTTGAAACCTCACAAGGACTTTATTCATTGAGGATGGCTGCACATGAGTTGGCTGGATTAGCTTTGAGTTGGGACTTGGGTCAGTCGTTTGTTTGGGTGGACCCTCCCCCTAATCTTGTATCTGAGTTAGTGGCTCGCAATTTGGCGAAATCCACACATTATTTGGCGAAAGGCCATAGAAGCCGGCTGATGATAAAAAAAAAGTATGCCAAGCCAACGGTACACATTATTGGTAGCTGTTCCAAAGAAACAAGGCCGTACTCCATCTTTTATTGCCCACGTATATTACAATTTACATATCAGAAGCTTGCTTTTATTCATAGCATTCAACGATTATCTTGGAATCGTCGTCATGAAGCACGAGCGACAAATGTCACGACCCACCAGATTTGAGAAAAGCAGCGCGGCCCACGGACAAGCCTTTACTTTACTGCCCATGGGACCGTATGTCTCGACAACCGGTGCTTTTTCGTTTTTCTTCGATTTCTCGTGATAGGCTTGAAATTGGATGTTGATATCTTGAAGATATCTTCTTAACACTCCTAAGAACCTACCTGCAAAGTTTCAAGTCAATCCAAGTTGTTTTGATCGAGTTTTGACCCGTTCTCCCTTGGTTCATGCTGCTGTTTCTGGACAACGCGGAGCCTCCGCGAAAAACGCGGAACCTCTGGGGAAAAACGCGGAGCCTCCGCACCTGCTTGCTGAAATTATGTGTTTGACCTTTTGAGTACTCGTTTTGAGATCCGTCTTTTGCATTGATTGTCTAGCATCTCAAGGATCTTTTTCTAAGTATTCTTGTCACCAGTTAGCATGGGTATTTTGGTTTGAGAACTCGCTTCCTCTCCATAGAAGTTGAGTATCTCTTTTTCGTCCCTTGGTTTAGTTCTTGTTCCGTGCTCGTTTGTGGTGTCCCGCTGTGTTCCTAGGGAACATCCACCCACTACTTGGGTCATGGACATCATAGTGTGTTGTTCGCATTTTTGGTGGTGATTTTGGGACAGTAGCCAATTATTCTCGAAAGAAATTTTCGGCTCCCATTCACCCCAACTCTGGTCGCCGCTTTCGGTCCTTCACATGCCAAAGGAAGAAAGTTGGGAAGGCCTTCCAGCAAGGACCAAAGAGTCCATACTGGGAGGAGGGCTGCCTTGTTGTCCTTGCTATTAAAATATGACCGAAATTTATTAAAATTTCGATGTGACTCATTTTGACACACTCAAAACATGCATTATTCGTATATGGCTTCCAGGAGAAACAATCCATCATCACCAAGCGAACGTTTTATACATTATTCATAGCTTTTCGGAAGAAACGAGGCTGTAGTACTCCAGCTTTTATTCTCCACGCGTACATATCAGAAGCTATAGCTCATGTTCTTAGCATCCAACGATCACCCTGGAATCGCCGTCATAAGCACGAACCACCACAAGCAGCTCTCCCCTATCTATAAGTTAGGAAGGAGCCTTGTTCTCGCTAGGAAGGAGGATTAGGCTGGCATTTTTTGCCTGCAAAATTGACATCTTTCAGAGACCAGTTTCCATGGGAAGTTGATGTTTCGAGATGTGGCGAAACTGAAACTTGCCTCGGCCGGCATGGGTTCGCCCTTAAGGAATTGCTTGAACAGGAAGAGCGCCTGCTCCGGACGGTGTAGGGGAACCTCATGCCCGGCGCCACGGATGGTGACATATGTAAGGCCTTCATACTCCATGGTCCAGCCGCCAACCTACATATATTTCAACCACAGCATGTGTATATAATGTTATAATTATAATGCCCATATGGAAACAGTATCTATGAGAAACTCAGGGTTCAGAGATAGAATGAAGCTATTTATGTATTTTATCTTGTTCTGGACACTTGACTGACCTCGGTTGAGACCATGTACCAGGGGTACCAGCTAGTTTTAACAGGAAGGCCCAGGGCAGCAAGGGAGCGCCTGGTCGCACTCAGCGGCACTACAGTGTCTGTGTCACCACTGCAAGCGCAAAAAAAAGACATGTATTTTAGTTTCTTGCAGATATATTGATGAGATAAACTCACTAAAGAAAGTGACACTAGCTCCAGCATGGTATATATGCAGGCAGCTTATTACCTGAAGACCCACACCTTGAGGCCACCTTCAATGAGCTCTCTGTAGATGGGCAGCATGGAAGTGGCTGCTGTTAATCACAGTTAGATCTACTAACAGTGAGATCAGTCGAGGCTTAACTAAATCAATAGGAAAAGCTTGTCCTTTATGCAAGATGAAAAAGGGGATAGGGAAACTGTCACCGTCGGTTTTAGGCGCCGAGGTGCTGGAGTCCGCCATGTCGAGCTTGGAGGCGCAGTGGCGGCGGAGAAGGGCTTCCCGTCACTTGTGCGGTCCCTGTGAACGGAGTAGGGTCTAGGGTTTGTAGGTGGGAACAGTGGCGGCGGCGAACGTCGTATCCTGTGCCCCGGCCTCCCACCTCTATTTATTTACCGCACGTGACAGGGGCCCTCCAACCATAGGTGGGTTGGGCTCCCCCGTTCAAGGAGCGGATCAAGGTCCCTAATGGGCCGTTGGGTCCAATAGGAGGAAAGATCAAAACCCTAACATTCTCCCCCTTGATCTCTTCTAATAACTTATCTTAACCTTGTCTTATTCTTAATTTAAATACTTAACTCCGTCTCATTATAAAGAAATGCGTAGAGCGCGTCTCGTCGTCACAGAAACAATCTCTGTTGGACTTGACGGCTACAGTACATCTCTCTAATTTGAGATAAAGTTCTAACTAAAGGGCCCTAAGTGTTCAGGAATCATAGGCTTTCCCTTAACCCCATGCCGGCTAGGTGTTTTCTAAACACGTTGGGTGGTAGGCCTTTTGTGAGCGGATCCGCTAACATATTATCCGTCTTAATATACTCAAGGCTTATAACATGATCCTGAACTTTCTCTTTCACAACATAGTACTTGATGTCAATGTGTTTGGCAGCACCACTTGACCTATTATTGTGAGCATATTCAACTGCGGGATTATTATCGCAGTATAACTTAAGTGGTCTCTCAATGCTATCTACCACTCTTAATCCGGGCAAAAACTTCTTAAGCCAACTCACCTGCCCCGAGGCCTCATAACATGCTACAAACTCAGCGTACATCGTCGATGACGTGACGAGAGTCTGTTTGGAGCTTTTCCACGATATGGCTCCACCTGCGAGGGTGAATATGTAACCTGACGTGGATTTCCTTTCATCCCCCGCATAATCTGAATCTGAGAACCCCACTATCTCAAGGGAGTCCGTCTTATTATAACTTAGCATGAAGCCTTTAGTACCCTGCAAGTAACGCAAGACTTTCTTAACTAACTTCCAGTGTTCTGCACCTGGATTTTTCTGGTATCTGCCAAGTAACCCGGTAACAAATGCTATGTCAGGGCGAGTACAAATTTGAGCATATTGTAAGCTTCCGACGGCTGAAGCATAAGGTACTGATCTCATTTGCTCGAGCTCGATCTGATTCTTGGGACACTGGTGTTCCCCGTACTTATCGCCCTTGACTATGGGTGCAGGTGATGGACTGCACTTGTGCATACTATATTTCTTAAGAATCTTTTCTATGTATGCCTTTTGTGACAGCCCTAATACCCCTCTATTTCTATCACGGTGAATCTCAATCCCCAGAACAAAAGAGGCTTCACCGAGGTCTTTCATATCAAAATGCGAGGACAAGAACTTCTTAGTCTCCATTAGTAGAGTGACATCATTGCTTGCTAGCAAAATATCATCCACATATAGGACCAAGAAGATGAACTTAGAATTCTTAAACTTTACATAAACACAATTGTCCTCTACATTTGCCTTAAACCCAAACTTTCTTATTGTCTTATCAAACTTCAAATACCACTGTCTTGAAGCTTGTTTTAGTCCATAAATAGACTTCCTTAGGCGACACCCCATGTTCTCATTTCCTTCCATGACAAAACCTTTCGGTTGTGCCATGTAGACATCTTCCTCAAGATCCCCATTTAGGAATGCCGTCTTAACATCCATCTGATGTAATTCTAAATCAAAATGTGCTACTAACGCCATTATTATTCTAAAAGAATCTTTACATGAGACCGGAGAAAAAGTCTCATTGTAATCAATTCCTTCTCTCTGAGTAAAGCCTTTTGCCACGAGTCGCGCCTTACGTCTTTCAACATTCCCTTGGGAGTCATACTTAGTTTTATAAACCCATTTACAACCAACCTTCTTAGCTCCCTTAGGAATTTCCATCAGTTCCCAAACTTTATTGGAATCCATGGACCTTATTTCATCTCTCATGGCTTCTAACCACTTCTCACAGTGTTCGCTTCTCATGGCTTGTTCATATGTAGTGGGATCATCCTCCATATGAAATTCTTCGGTTTCATAAACCTCATAATCATCTGAAATAGCTGATCTTCTAACTCTTTCTGATCTTCTAAGATTCTGATCATTTGGCGCTATTTGGGGTTGTTGTTGTTCTTCCTGATGCTCGACGTGCTGTTCTAATGGATCCTGAAGGACAGGTTCCAGATTTTCATTAGATGTCGGCAACGGAGGACTAACAACCGGTGCTGGCACTGTAGTGTCTAGCACTGTTGGTGCAACAGCTATGGGTAGCACAAAGAATTGTTCCTGAAGCATTGGAGTAGGGGCATAGACCCTTTTCTCCTCTAAATTAATCTCTTGTGCTACCTTGCTCCCCCTTATCAAATCATCTTCTAAGAACTCAGCATGTCTGGTTTCCACAAACTTAGTATGCCTGTCAGGGCAGTAAAAGCGGTAACCTTTTGACCTATCTGGGTAGCCAATGAAATGGCAACTAACTGTCTTAGGATCTAATTTTCCTAAATTTGGGTTAAATATCTTAGCTTCAGCAGGACAGCCCCACACCCTTAAATACTTAAGTGAGGGTACTCTGCCAGTCCATAGCTCGTACGGTGTTTTAGGCACCGACTTACTTGGAACACGATTAAGAATGTGAATGGCGGTTTTTAACGCCTCCATCCACAAACTTACCGGTAGGGTGGAGTAGCTAATCATACTTCTTACCATATCCATTAAGGTACGGTTTCTTCTCTCAGCCACTCCATTCTGCTGAGGATCTCCTGGCATGGAATACTGGGCAACTATGCCATTTTCCTGAAGGAACTTTGCAAAAGGTCCCGGAACTTGGCCATACGGGGTATGTCGCCCATAATATTCCCCACCACGGTCTGATCTTACTATTTTGATCTTCTTATTGTGCTGATTTTCTACTTCTGCCTTAAATATCTTAAACTTGTCTAATGCTTCTGATCTTTCTCTTATTGGATAAATATAACCAAAACGCGAATAATCATCAGTGAAGGTTATGAATGAATCATAACCATCCACACTCTTAACAGGAAATGGTCCACAAATGTCTGTGTGGATTATTTCTAAATTCCCTGCACTTCGTTTGGCATCTTTCTTAACTTTCTTAACATACTTACCCTTAATACAATCAATG
Source organism: Saccharum spontaneum (assembly GCA_022457205.1). Taxonomy (NCBI): domain Eukaryota; kingdom Viridiplantae; phylum Streptophyta; class Magnoliopsida; order Poales; family Poaceae; genus Saccharum; species Saccharum spontaneum. The sequence continues at coordinate 55,674,544 of CM039596.1, forward strand.
CACTGATCTAATTCTGAGAGTTCTAATGGCGGAAGAATTTCAGCCTTGACTAATCTATCAATTCTCCCCCTCGAAATGTGGCCTAATCTACAATGCCACAGTTTCGAAGAGTCAATCTGAATATTCTTACGCTTTCTATTTACATTCGTAGACGATGGAACTTTTTCATTCTCAACAGATATAGCATTAATATTCTCAGAAACTGATAACAAATAAAGTTTGTCTTGTCGGAAGGCAAGACCAACACACTTATCATTAGAAAGTATCTTACATCTGCCATTTCCAAAATGGCAAGCCAATCCATCATCATCTAACTTACTAACACTTATTAAGTTTCGATGCAAAGAAGGAACATAGAGTACATCAGAAAGCCTAAGTACAAAACCATCTAATAATGCCAAAGTCAGATCGCCAGTGGCTTCGACGTCGGCTTGTACTCCATTTGCCACCTTAATTGTTCTTTCGCCTCTTTGCAGGGTTCTCCTCATATGGAATCCCTGTAAAGAGTTGGCAACATGAATTGTTGCACCTGAGTCAATCCACCAAGTAGATTTGGCATAACTAATATATAAGGATTCATCTACAAATGTAACTAAATCCTCACCATTCCTGTTGAGGTACTTCAAGAAACCAAGGCAATCCTTTTGCATGTGACCTGTTTTCTCACAGAACATGCACTGATCCGGTGCTAGCCAGGGCTTCTTGCGGAGTGGGTTTTGTGGCCTGTTCTGGTCCTGAGCCCCGTTGTTGTTCTGAGAATTCTGATTCTGAGGGTTCTGAGGGGCTTTACCCTGAGAGTTTGGTGCCTGAGCGCTGGAGGAAGAGCTGCCATCCCACTTTGGTTTCCCTTTTGGTCTGGCATTCTTATGGTGAAACTTCTTATTGTTGTTATGCTTCACGAAAAGAGCAGAGTCTCCCCGTGATTCCTTAAGTCTTTCCTCCTCCTGAGTGGCTTGCCCAAGGAGCTTCTCAATGTTCCAGTCCTCAGGTGCCATGTTGTAGTGCACAACAAAGGCTTCAAACTCCTTTGGCAAAGAAGCTATGATCACATGAACGACAAATGGATCTGGAAGAACCATCTTCATTGATGCGAGCTTAGATGCCAAGGTGTTCATCCTCAGTATGTGCTCTCTAACACCACCACCAGTGTATTTCTTATTTATAAACTCTCTAATAAGCACACTGGCTTGAGTCTTAGTTGTTCCATGAAACTGAGTTTTGACTTTTTCCAAATACTCAGTGATGGTGGTGCACTCAGGCAGTGATCCTCTGATGGGCTCAGAAATAGTTGCTTTAGCCAATGTCAGACATTTCTTATTGGAGTTGTCCCATTTTTTCTTTGCAAGATCATAGGACATCCTCACTGATGCATGCTCACGCTTGCGTGTAGCAAACGCTTCATCAGTCTCATTTTGTGCAATGACCGGTTCCTCAGGTTCCTGAGGGCACGGTTCATTGAGAGCTAAGTCGTTGTCCGTCATGACAAGGGCTAATTCATACTGCTCACGCCACGTCTTATAGTTGGTCCCGTTAAGTTTCGGAACCATCTGCACCCAGTTGGTGAGTCCTGAAATTCATATTAAAAAAAATGGTGAGTAAACTTAGTAAAAGGGAATAACTGAATTTGAAATTGCATGTATTAATACAACGTTGGTCAGTATTAATACATACAATCCTTTGTACATTAAATCTTTATCACCGTTGGGCAAGATTTAGAAATAATGCACAATAACTGACGGATTAAGCAATTATAATATTGATATAATCAACGCTGGTCAGAAAATAACAATATTATAAAATTTTTTAATTTCTTAAATTTGCCCCATAACTAAATCTCTCGTTGGTTCGAATATAATTAAGGAGCAAATTATTCTTACTGAGCAGCGGAAAAACGTGGATAAACTAAACTAATTCTTAATTCCAGAAACATCTCTAATATTGTCACTAAGAAAATTATCAATTTTGATAAAGATTTGACTAATTTGAAACACATGAAAAATACTTATGCTAAAAACAAATTTCTGGAAAAGAAAAAAAAACTGCACTGATCTAAATGGGCTAAAAGTGGCTGGTGGAGGCGTTGAACCTGGCCCAGTCCGGCCCATTTCATCGGATAAAATGAGAAAATGGAAAACCGACTTGGGCCGCGGCCAACCGAACGGCCCAGCCGCGGATGCGGCCCGCGTTCGCGCCGCGCGCGCGCTGCCCCCGCGCCCCAGGCCGCAACGTGGGCCTAGGCCGGGAAAGCAGACGCGGGCCGCGCTCCCCCCGCCGGCCCGTCTACCGGTTCGGGCGATCTCGGCCGTCCGCCTTGATCCGACGGCTGGCCGCTGTTCTCGCTGGAATAAAAACGCCGAACCGTGAAAACCCTAGCTTCATTCCTTGCCCTTTCTTTCTCTCAGTCAACCGCAGCAGCCGAAACCGCCGGGAGCAACTCGGCGCCGTCGGAGACCATTGGCGCCGCCGTGAGCCCCCTCGCCGGCGGTCGTGCTCGCCCTCGGCTGAGCACGCCGCCGTCGAGCGGCTTCACGGGCGGTGCCTAGCACCCGCGCGCGTCTTATCTAAGCCGGCGGCGACCGAAGGTTCGCCGGCCGGTTTTCCTACCGCCGGCGGCGGTCTTAGCTCCGGTAAGGTAAGATTTGCAACCTCTTTTGATCCGGTTTTCATTTTCTTATGACTAAGCCGCACGGGTTCAAGGGTTAGGGTTAGGGTTTCTAACTGTAAATCGCGTTCTTCTAATTTCTAAGTAGCCCGGGACGATGCTCATGGCATGTCGCTCGGCGGCTAACCCTAGATTAGGGTTTCTTATCAAAAAATGTACTCGATCTAATCCACTGTTAGGTGGCTCCGGTACCATTGTTAATCACAGTTAGATCTACTAACAGTGAGATCAGTCGAGGCTTAACTAAATCAATAGGAAAAGCTTGTCCTTTATGCAAGATGAAAAAGGGGATAGGGAAACTGTCACCGTCGGTTTTAGGCGCCGAGGTGCTGGAGTCCGCCATGTCGAGCTTGGAGGCGCAGTGGCGGCGGAGAAGGGCTTCCCGTCACTTGTGCGGTCCCTGTGAACGGAGTAGGGTCTAGGGTTTGTAGGTGGGAACAGTGGCGGCGGCGAACGTCGTATCCCGTGCCCCGGCCTCCCACCTCTATTTATTTACCGCACGTGACAGGGGCCCTCCAACCATAGGTGGGTTGGGCTCCCCCGTTCAAGGAGCGGATCAAGGTCCCTAATGGGCCGTTGGGTCCAATAGGAGGAGAGATCAAAACCCTAACAGCTGCATCTGTCCAGTTATCAAATAGCAAGTTGCTGCAGGAGGATAAACAAAAACAATATGGGTTTCATTCACCCATGACAATCCAATTCAGTACCCACAACACTATCTATGCAAGTAAAAAAACACTGACGGTGAAAAATATGGCTCATCTCACCTGCATACAACCCATGGGTACTCCATGCTGCCGCTGACGTTGGCATGCATGGCCGTCTGCACTTCGGGGAGGTTCAAGTACTTGGTCGAGTAGAAGGCGGTGCAAGGATCGTAGGCGGGCAGCATCATCAGCGGCTGAACCACCCACCGTCAATGCATTGCAAGATCATCGTCATCAGGCACGTACATTTCACATTTCTCTGATGGAACTAAAGGAGATCGAGCTAGCTAGAGCTAGCCGTTCATGGCCGGGCGGCGATGAATGAATGGCAATGCAACTTACATGGCGGCTTTGCCGGAGTCTGCGCGCGTACGGGCTCCCCTTGTCACAGGGCGGTGTGTAGATGCTGTAGCCGTCGATGTTGCCTTGCTCCTTCAGGGCCTTGTCCCAGATCTTCCTGCACTCCGGCGCGACGTGGATGAAGGAGCTCCCCGGGCAGACCTTCAGCCCGGTGTCCAGGGTCTCGTCGGCGATCAGGCCGTGGTGCCACCAGAACTCGAACATGCCAACCATGTCAGCGTGGTCGTCGGTCAGACCGTTCCCGACCTGGAATGAATTAAATCGATTTAAATTAAAGGTGTATTTTTTCATTGAGTTATTAAGTTATATATACACATGCTGTACGTTGTATGTGATGAGTTCAGAATTTTTTTGATCCATATATACCATGAAACCTTTGAGGTTAATAAAAGGCTTCTCTACGCCGATGTTGTTCCTGTACACAAGCTGGGAGAGCTGAGGAACATAGTGGCCTGCACATCAAAATACTTCACGAATCAATGCACAACACCATGCGTTCTTGACTTTGTACAAACAAACAAATCTCCTTTCTGTTTCGTCAAAAAAACAAATCTCCTTTCTCCAAGAAGTTTGGTACACTAATAAAAAAATACTACTACTACTACTAACCTCCATAGCTCTCGCCGGCAATGTAGAAATCGCGGTATTTGTACTGCGGGAATCTCTCGAACCATTTTACCAGGAAAGTGTACGAGTCAAGGGCTGTAAAATAAAGAATTATAACGCATGGAAAAGACAAACATGTGCATGTCTGTGTTTATGTGTGTGTATATCATGAAATTTCTGATAACGAGTACTGAGATTATTTACTATACAACCTTCAGAACTGATTTATTACTATAACATATGATTGTAAAGACTATAACGAGTTATCACAAAACCTAAAGAGGTGAAGCGCTTTTTTAAAACTCTGACAAGGAATGGAGAGAGGTGAAGCTAGAAAAAGTAGTTTTTTCATAGCTCTCTCCCTCATTTCTCTCTCGGCCATGCATGAGGTTATTTTGCCAAACAATTTTTTTAAAACAGCTCAGTTTTACCGAGGATGCTGCTAATGAAGCTGTTTTAGCTTCACTGGTGAAGCTGAGCTGTGCAAAATGGGGCCTTATACACATAAGAAAATACGCACGTAACATTAGTACTTTTGACGTACCCGTTGAGTTGTCGCCGGCCACAAGTAGGTCGGAGCTGGTGTTGCTGTAAGAGAACCCCGCACCAGCCGGCGCGTCCAAGAAGAGTACGTTCGCCACTGCATGCACAGCATAACAGCACAGAGTGTTTTGTTTTTGGTAATTTGCGAATTGTATTCAACATAACATACCTTTGTTCCATGCGTGCTCGTTGAGCAGCAGCCTCTGGCCGTCGGTGTGAACGCGGAACGCGCCGAGCTCCTCCATGGCGCCATAGCCGACGGAGGAGCACCCAGGCCCGCCGTTGAGCCAGAGAAGGAGCGGCGCGGTGTCCGGGTCTTCCACCGCGCCTCGGTCGGCCTCCTGGAGCCAGTAGTAGAACGCCCGGCCGGCCTGCTCGTCAACGGTGACGTATCCCCCGTACATGTCGAACGCCACGCCGTCGTTGGGCTGCCCCGGCAGGGCCCGGATGCCGTCTTCCTCGGACGCCCCTCGTGCCAGTGCCAGTGCCGGCAGAAGATGGCCACCGGCAGCTAGCGCTAGGAGGAGTGTTACCGTCGCAGCGCGCCATGGAGAGCTGTACTGCCCCCCGGAGGAACTCATGTTTGCTATTGCTCTAGACTGAGCGGCTTAGTTCATGGAGAAGGAAGAGCAAGGTTCACTTATATATATACACGGGGAGAGGGCGATAAAGAAGGCTAATTGATTAACGCACGCGTGCGACATGCGTGAATTATCTACGTACGACGCCATTTTTTTCATATCATAGAGATAGAAAATGGACGACGTACGTTCAGCAGAGAAAGCGAGACTACGACTAGTGAATTGTGATTGGGGGCTGCTGTCACCACTCACAGGCTTGTAGCTATGCGTAAATTGGCTCGTGCCAGGTGCATCAAGTGACGACCAAAATACTGCCACCGCTTTTTTGTCCCGGCAGGGACGTGCGTGGTACATGATGCGCGCGCTCGTGGTCCTCCTCCCCGTCTTACGTTGGTTACACGTGAAATATGCATGGCCACTTGTGCCAACGCGGCCGTGGAGCACATGGATCACGATGGCCCTGCTCCTGGGTACTTTGCACCTTGCTTTCGAAAGTGTCCATCGATCTCCTGCAGTCGTGGGTCACGTGTTGGCCAAATACGAACACAAGGTTGATATGTGTCCTTGTGTTCTAGATTTATGATGAGTGATTGTCAACGTAATTCACGTCTTGGGTTGAGTTTATGAACTAACCATGGCGTGAGTTGGGTTATGCAATATGTCTCTTGGCTTATAGAGTGCAGGTGTAGAGCTCGGAAGCTGTGGTCGACGGCGAGGTGAAGGTCAAGTAGGGACATGTGCCGTGCGGATAGACCAGGAGCGGTGACGGACGAACATGAGGCTTGGACTAAGGGACCAGGAGGCCGGGTGACCAGCCGCGGTGGCTGACATCTGGGGACATCGACAAGCGCAAGTGTACATATGAGTGACCGTGTTGACCGAGTCAATTCGACGGACGTGCAAGTCGAGTAGAGGCTCTAGAAGACTTGGTGGTCGGACGGTCGAGGACAGAGGTGACACGTGTCGAGTTGCGGGAGGCGCGTATATATGGAGTACGCTACTCGTGGACGGTTTCCAAGTTTGGGCCCCAAAACCTAGGCAGAGGTTCTGAGGAGGAATGGGACGGCACGTGGCGGAATCACAGAGGTTGTGTTGAGGCAAAGCAAATCTGTGTAGGAATTGTGGTCGTCCGATCGACAGAAATCGAGTTGGACCATAATGCTCTCAGGCTAGGTGGTTCACCCTTAACTATCTAAGGGCATTAGTGGAATTGTGTAATAGGCCTATAAATAAGATGGGGCTGCCTCCACTCAGTCTCACCTCGTGGACATTTTTCACTTTATTCTTTTAGTTCCCTGTCCTAGGGTTTGTTCTTGAGGTCCACAAATTCTGAATTTGTGTAAACACTTGTGAAATTGAGCTGGGAATGAAGTGAGGCCCTAGCCTCACCGTGCCCTCCGGGATTTGAAATCATAGTGTCGTGATTTTATATTTCGCAGTTTAATTTTCCATTCTTCCCCAATTTGTGCAGCCCCGGAGTTTGGATTGATGATAGACGATGATTTTTCGGGGACAGATTCATACCAAGGTGAATTTAATTTGTGCAAAGTTTGGATGCGATTTGTTTTGATGTGGTCGAGTTTGATCGATTTTGTGCTTGCCCTTTTCTGTGTTCGAGCGCTCAGGGCTTGTGTTTCTGTCTTGGTTGATTGAAGGCAAAGGCTCATGGTGTTGAAATGTGATCGGTTCGGCTAATCCTGAACTTAATTACGAGATTAATTAAGCGTTAAATTTTTGGTCACCCACTGGTCATTTATTTCCAACCAAATAGAAACTGCCGTGATCGACGGCAACCCTTAGAATTCCAAGGGTTTAGCCTCCTAACCCATAGTGCTATTATAAATAAGAGAGACGCCCCTAGCGTCACAATCACTCTAATTCACGTAACTTTTCACGTAACCGATCAATTAGACGCTGAAAGGATTAGGAAGGTTATCTACCCACGTTCGTCCAGGTATAGCAAGATCTACCACGCTCTTCATCAAATAGGAGCAAAGCCCCAATCCGGTGAAGACTAAGATCTACTTCATCTACATCAAGTACACTAGCACAGATGGCATCTTCCGACTCTGGTTAGTATCTAATATTAGTTTCCGCATTAAGATGACTTAGTGATCATGTCTAGTCTAAAATAAAGATCCTATTAATCTAAATTCTAATTCAACAATTGATATCAGAGCCTACTTAGATCTAACATGATCCTAAGCCAGAGTTTAATCTGTTTCATGCCTATGTTATGTTAGATTAATTTCGGCTAAGTCAGAATTAGATACAAATTTATTTTTATTAAGATTAATCTGATCTGCTACATGCATGATAGCTCCTGTGATGTTTATCTTAATCTAATGATCCAAGTTTTACTCCCATAAATGCCGAATTAGTTTTTGACCTGAGTTCTAAGTTCATGATTAGGCTACATTAATTATGGTTAGGGTTTTCTGATTACCAAAATTAGTCTCTGTTTTGCCTGATCTTAAGAAATTAGTAATCTTTCCCATGATTAAGCAATTAGAAGATGATGATTGAGCAAAACACGAGAAAAGTACCAAAAATTCCCAAATTTTTTCCCCAAAATCAGAAACTCTAACCCTAAGATTAAGCACCTAAGATTGAAATTGATGGCGCACCTGTGCGGTTCGTATCCAGATTAAGGTCGGGTCGCCACTGCCGGTAAACGTGGCTCGTACCTGGCGGCCCTTAGGCCGGGTCGCCACGACCGCACGACTGTGAGCGAGCGGGTGGGTCGTACCCGGCGCTTAGGCCGGGTCGCCACAGGGCTGGGCCACGTAGGAAATAGGGCGCCGCCGAGTGCACGCTCTGCACGGGGCCACGCCGCCAGCGTGCGTGTTTTCGGCCGTCGCCATTGTGCTATAAGCTGAGGGGCCGCCGACGTATGCTTGTGCGCCGGTGGGGCCCGCTAAACGGAGCCGTGCGCAGGCTGCTTTGAAAGGTCTTGATGGCTAGAGGGGGGTGAATAGCCTTTTAAAAATTTCTACAAAGACAAGCTAAACAAGTTTTTCAATACAACAAATAGCGAGATGCGAGTTTTGCTTAGCCTACGGGGTGTTTGCAAGCCACCTATCCAATTCTCAATTCTAGTATAATGGCACTCAACCGCACAAGTCAAACCGAGAAGGTAACTACAACTACAACTAGCAAGCTACACAAAAGAGCTACTCTAGCAAAGCTAACTAGCTAGCAAAGATAACTAAGAAAGTAATGCGGAGTTGAGTTAGGAGAGTTTCACCGAGGGGCGAAGTATTGAGCCAACCAATATGATCAACAATAAATACCAAGACAACCGAACACCGGGATCAATCAATCATAATATGAAAGTGATGACACGAAGATTTATCCCAAGGTTCACGTGCTTGCCGGCACGCTAGTCCCCGTTGTGTCCCTCTTCACCACGTGATTCGGTGGCTAATCGGTCTCACACCGAGCCTCTCAAAAGGCGCCACAAGAACCTACCAAATGGCAAAAGGTTGCAAATGACACGAGCAATCCACTAACGTTGCCTTTGGCGCTTCGCCGAGGTAGGCACAAACCCCTCACAATCACCGGAGGTGGCCAAGAACAATCACCAACTCTTGCCAACGCCTCCAAGCTGCTCCAAGCCGTCTAGGTGGCGGCAACCACCAAGAGAAACAAGAATCCCGCAGCAAATCATCCACCAAGTGCCAACTAGATGCAATCTCACAATGCAAATGCACTTGGATCACTCAATCTCACTTCGAATATGCAAACAAGCAAGAGAGATGAGTGGGAGGGGAGTTGCTTAGCTCAAAGTGCTCACAAGTATGTCAAATGTCCAAGAGAGAGAGCCTTGAGCCGGCCAACGAGTATTTATAGATGTACCCCTTCGAATATAGCCGTTAGGAACTTGATTCAGCAGCAGTCGCGCTGACCGGACGCGCTGGTCCAACTGACCGGACGCGCCGGTCACGCAACGGCTCTTTTTCGAAACGCCGACCGGACGCGCTGGTCGCAACGACCGGACGCGCCGGTCCCGTAATGGACCGGACGCGCTGGTCAAGCCAGAGCAGCGCTCCAACGAAACAGTGACCGGACGCGCTGGAGAACTGACCGGACGCCACAGTGCCAGCGTCCGGTTGGAGTCCAGTAAGCTCCCTGATCGACCGGACGCGTCCGGTCGACTGTGACCGGACGCGCTGCGCGTCTGATCAACCAACTGAAAAACGCGCAGACGCTGAACGCTAACCGGACGCGTCCGGTCAAACAGTGACCGCGTCCGGTCCAGCGTCCGGTCACCACTGTGACCTCCGTTCGATTTCTGACTTCCGGCGTAGTGGAAAATAGACGTTTCAATTCCTCGAAAACGCCTGAATCCCGCCTCGCAAGCTCGGCGGGAGGGAGAGAGGACCCCAAACCCTCTCTACCGCTCAAACTCCACCGCCTTCGCAAACGTGCTAACATCACCAAGTGATCATCACCATGTGCATGTGTGTTAGCATTTTTACAATCATTTTTTTAGGCGTTATTAGTTCTATCCAAATGCATATGACATGAAATGCACACCTAGAGGCACTTAGGAGTTCAATAGCCGCGTCATTCCCCTCTTTATAGTACGGCTATCTATCCTATAATATAACCACACCCACTAGGTGTCTTGGTTACTAAAACACAACCCTTAAGCATATACCTTTGCGTTGATCACGTAGGGTTGCGTCCAAATCCAAGTGTGGCCATCATGATCACCATGTCCATCTTGCCACCAACCTTGGAATGTACTAATCCTCATATGCTACATACAACTTAGGCATAGGATTAGTACTTAGGCATTGTCACTAATTACCAACACCAAACAGGACTTTCAATCTCCCCCTTGTTGGTAATTGGTGACAACCCTTTCACAAAGATATTATGATAAAATTTTGATTGAACCCATGTCACATTGTCCAAATGTGTTACCATGTGTAAGAAGTATGGACATGTGATCATGAATTCAAATTGATAGCAATGGCTCCCCCCTACATGTATGCTATATGTTTGGATATAGGAAGCATACATGTTAGATTGGAAAAATTAGGAGCATTGGCTACCAATAGGTGCTAAGTGTTTTAGATTATAGACCTTTGAAGCGTGATACCATCGGAGTAGCTATAAACACCATCTTAGCACCTTGTGTAGTTAGATACCACTTGGAAAAGCACAAACATAACTAGAAACCTCGTGAGATTAATATTATAAGCAAGGCTCTAGTACCACTCTGAAAAAACATGAAGCAAGAAAAATCTAACTACTTCCTATTTATGCTAGTACTTCAATACACCATTCAAATTATACTAGCAAGTCACCACACAAGCAAAGTATTGGAGAAAAAGAAATACATAACTATGCATCATACATATGAGTGCACAAAGAAATGCAACATTCATGTTTAAGAGCTTGTTCCCCCTACTTGTGTGCTCAAAATTTTAGTTGATCCCCTTCTTTTACCAATTCTCCCCTTTAGGTTTTCTCTCCCTTTATAATCCCCTTCTTTTACCAATTCTCTCCCTTTAGGTTTTACCAATTCTTTTACCAATTTTAGTTGATCCCCTTTAGTTGATCCCTTTAGTTGATCCCCTTTACATTTTCTCCCCCTTTGGCACCAATGACCACAAGGGACCAATTTTAGATAGATTATCATGTTGAACTATGGGATGAGGATCAAGTTTGTGATTCAACCTAGATTGCTTGCATAAATAAAATGCTTCGGTTTGATCCAAGGGCAAGCTTCTTCACACCTCACTAGAAGGGTTATCATGCACCATGTTGAAGCAAATATTTAGACAAGTGATCTAGATTAAACACTTAGGATCACAAGCTACTTAAACAAGTTATATGCTACCACTAGATCATACAAGACATGGAAGCAATAGTGGCACCATATAAACTTCAAAGTCATTTGATTTTCATGAATGAGCCTAGAACAAGTAAATTATGACTAGATGCACTAAGCAAGTCCTTAGCATAGAATGTATGACATGTCAACCAATTGTACCTTGGGGCTCGAAGGAGAGGCATGTCATAACATTGGGGTGCATCAACTCATGTTGGAGAAGTCAAGTATGTTCAACTCATTCTTTAGCTTGTGAAATCTCTTCTCATCAAGTGGCTTGGTGAATAGATCGGCTAGTTGATCTTCGGTGCCCACACTCTCAATAGCAATGTCACCCTTTTGTTGATGATCTCTAATAAAATGATGACGAACATCAATATGCTTTGTTCTTTGATGTTGAACCGGATTGTTGGTTAGCTTCACGGCACTTTCATTGTCACATAGCAATGGCACATTCTTAAAGTTGATTCCAAAATCCTTCAATGTTGCTTTCATCCACAAGATTTGTGCACAACAACTACCCGCGGCGATGTATTCGGCTTCGGCGGTAGATAGTGCAATACTATTTTGCTTCTTGGATGACCATGAGACAAGTGATCTTCCCAACAATTGACAAGTCCCAGAGGTGCTCTTTCTCTCAACTTTGTCACCGGCATAGTCGGAATCCGAATATCCTACTAGCTCAAAGCTTGCACCTTTGGGATACCATAATCCAACATCTTGTGTATGCTTTAAGTACCTCAAAATTCTCTTTGTTGCCTTCAAATGACTTTCTTTTGGTGAGGCTTGAAATCTTGCACACATGCATACACTAAACATCACATCGGGCCTTGATGCCGTCACATAGAGTAGGCTACCAATCATTGATCTATATAGCTTTTGATCCACCATGTTGCCATTCTTGTCACTATCCAAGCTTCCACTAGTGCCCATTGGGGTTGTAATGCCCTTTGCATCTTCCATGCCAAACTTCTTGAGCATATCTTTGATGTACTTGGTTTGGCTCACAAATGTTCCTTCCTTCATTTGCTTGATTTGAAGTCCAAGAAAGAAACTAAGTTCACCGATCATTGACATTTCAAATTCCTTTGCCATCATTTTTCCAAACTCATCACAATAATCTTGATTTGTTGAACCGAAGATGATATCATCAACATATATTTGCAATACAAACAAGTCTTTCCCAATCTTCTTGGTGAATAGTGTTGTATCAACTTTGCCCATGACAAATCCTTTGGATAGCAAGAAGTCCCTCAATCTTTCATACCATGCTCTAGGTGCTTGCTTCAATCCATACAAAGCTTTCCTTAACTTGTACACATGGTTGGGTTTCTTGTCATCTTCAAAACCGGGAGGTTGCTCCACATACACCTCCTCTTGAATGTACCCATTGAGAAATGCACTCTTCACATTCATTTGATAAAGCTTGATATATATGTTTTAAAGCATAGGCAAGTAAGATCCTAATTGCTTCCAATCTTGCAACCGGGGCATATGTTTCACCAAAGTCAAGACTCTCTATTTGTGTGTAACCTTGAGCCACTAGTCTTGCTTTGTTCCTTACTACTATCCCATCTTGATCTTGCTTGTTGCGAAAGACCCATCTTGTTCCAATGACATTGTGATCCTTAGGCCTCTCAACTAGTTCCCATACTTCATTTCTCTTAAAGTTGTTGAGCTCTTCATGCATTACATTTACCCAATCCGGATCTCTTAATGCTTTATCAATGTCCTTGGGTTCTTCCATTGACACAAAAGAAGAGTGAGCACAAAATGATGCCAATCTTGATCTAGTTTGAACTCTCCTTTGTATGTCACCAATGATGGAATCCAATGGATGGTCCCTTGCAATGTTGGTTAGTTGAAGCACTTGCACTTGATTGCTTGGATGTTGATGTTGATCATGAGTTGGAGATGATGAACTAGCCACTTGTTGGTCTTGTTGCACTTGAGATGATGTACTAGCTTGATTTTGCATTAGAGACCCACTAGCTTGTGTAATTGGACTTTAGAGCACTTGATCTTTGTTGTCATCCACATCAATCACTTGCTTTGGCCTAATATCACCAATATCCATTTCTTTCATAGCATTGGTCAATTGAGTTCCTCTCACATCATCCAAGTTATTTTCCTCATCTTGAGAGCCATTTGTTTCATCAAACTCAACATCATGAACTTCCTCAAGTAAACCACTAGCCAAATTCCAAACTCTATAAGCTTTGCTAGTAGTGGAGTAACCAAGTAAGAATCCTTCATCACATTTCTTCTCAAACTTGCTCAATCTAGTGCCCTTCTTCAAGATGTAACATTTGCAACCAAAAACCCGAAAGTATGCAATGTTGGGCTTTCTTCCATTTAAGATCTCATATGGTGTTTTCTCTAAGAACTTGTGGCAATAGAGGCGGTTGTTATAGAAGCAAGCCGTGTTGATTGCTTCGGCCCAAAAGGAATGACTCACATTATACTCATTTAACATTGATCTTGCCATATCAATCAAGGTTCTATTCTTCCTCTCAACTAAGCCATTAGATTGAGGTGTATACTTGGTCGAAAATTGATGCTTGATTCCAAGCTCCTCACATAGCTCATCAACTCTTGTATTTCTAAACTCACTTCCATTGTCACTTCTTACTTTCTTGATTGTGGTCTCAAACTCATTTTGCACCCTCTTGATGAACTTCTTGAATATGTCAAATACATCACTCTTGTCCACAAGAAAGAATACCCATATGTATCTAGTGAAATCATCCACAATCACAAAGCCATACTTGTTGCCACCTATGCTTGTGTATGTAGTTGGTCCAAATAGATCCATGTGCAACAACTCAAATGCCTTGGAAGTACTCATAATGATTTTTAATGGATGAGTGTTTACTTGCTTTCCGGCTTGACATGCACTACATAGCTTATCTTTCTCAAATGTGACATCCTTCAAGCCTCTAACTAAGTCATGCTTCACTAACTTGTTCAATTGCTTCATGCCAACATGACCAAGTCTTCTATGCCATAACCAACCCATACTTGATTTGGTGAGCAAGCATGTTGAGAGTTGAGTGTCACTAGCATTGAAATCAACCAAGTATAGATTCTCATATCTAAAGCCCTTGAAGATCAAGTTAGAGCCATCAACACTAACTATCTCCACATCATCAACACCAAATATGCACTTGAAACCAAGATCACACAATTGAGCAACCGAGAGAAGATTGAAGTTCAACTTTTCAACAAGGAGCACATTGGAAATGCTATGATCATTTGAGATTGCAATCCTTCCAAGAGCCTTCACATCACCCTTGCTATTGTCACCAAATGTGATACTATCAATGCCACTATCATTTGATTTGAGAGAGTTGAACATTCTTGAATCACCGGTCATATGTTGAGAGCACCCACTATCAAGCACCCAATGCCTTCCTCCGGCCTTGTAATTTACCTACAAAATAAATTAATGTTTCTTAGGTACCCATACTTGTTTGGGTCCTTGGAGGTTAGTAACTAAGCTCTTTGGTACCCAAATGGCCTTCTTCTTTGGACCCACAATTGGTGCACCAACGAACCTAGCATGCACACCTTTCTCACCCTTGGTAAGCACATAACAAGAATCAAAAGGAATGTAATCTATTTTAGCATGAGACTTGTTGTTGTTCTTGTTCATTTTATTACAATTAATCTCTAGATGCCCAACTTGCTTGCATCTATTGCAATAACGACCATTGCTCTTCACAAAGCGAGACTTTGGAGTAGCAAAGGCTGCCTTGCCCTTCTTGGGAGTGTAGCCCAAACTCTCTTTGTTAAGAGAGAACCTTTGGCTACCCAAGCATTTTAGCAAGCGAGCATCCCCACCATAGGCATTGCCTAATGCGCGGGTGAGATCATCCACTTCTCTCTTGAGAGTCTCATTCTCAACCACAAGCGATGCATCACTAGTAGTAGAGGTAGAGTTGGTTGTGGTGGATGATGATGAGCTACATGAAGCATTAGTAGGACCAACAAATAAAGAATCATCAATAATATCACATGTTAGTCCAATATCACAAGTGACAATCACTTGCTCCTCCTTAGCTTCCTTCATGAGCTTCTCCAGCTTGAGGTCCTTCTCCATGATGAGCTCAAGTAGAGAGGAGTGGGCTTCATTAAGCCTAGTGTGAGCAACTTCAAGGTCCTCGTGGTCTTCCTTTAGACACTCACGAGAGGCCTCTAGCTCATCAAAGGATTTTCTAAGAGCTTTGAGCTCTTGTTCAATTCCTTTGCACTCCTTACTCTTTTTGAGAGCAACAAGCTCCTCCATCAAGGCATCATTTTCATTGCTCTTGGCAATGAGCTCTTGCTCCAAGATTTTGCACTTCTTGGTTGTCCTCTTGTAGCCCTTGCTCATTTGATCTATTATGCCCAATAGATCATCCTTGGAGTAGTCCTCATCCTCCTCATCATCACTCCTACAATCATCACTAGCACAAGAATCATCATCACTATCATCATATTTTACCTTGGTAGGCTTGGCCATAAGGCATGTTGATGCAGTGTCGAAGATGGATGGCTTGTTGGAGAGGGCGATGCTTGCAATGGCTCGCCGAGTGGTCCTCTCATCATCACTAGAGCTATCATCATCACTATCGGAGTTATCACTATCCCAAGTGACCACATAGCCACCACCCTTCTTCTTCTTGTTGATAGTGAAGCTCTTCTTCTCTTTCTTCTCCTTCTTGTCCTTCTTGTTCTTCTTCAACTTCAACTCCCCATCATGATATCTTTTATCTTCATAGGGACACTTTGCTACTACATGATCGGGGCTATTGCAATTGTAGCAAAGCATCTCCTTTGCCTTCATGAAGTCCCTTCTCTTTCTTGCACCATATCCTTTCTTCTTCATGAACCTCCCCATCTTGTGCACTAGGAGGGCCATGGTCTCATCGTCGAATGGATCATCATCATCGCTCTCCACCTTGCTCTTGCCCTTAGAAGATGAAGCCTTGAATGCAATGGGCTTCTCTTGCTTGACCTTGATCTCCTTCTTCTCATCTTCATCTTCATCATCATCATATTGAGCATCGGTCATGACATCTCCAAGCACTTGGTTTGGAGTCACCTTGTCCAAACCCTCTCTTTGGATCATCTTCCTCAAGATAGCAAACTTCTTAGGTAAGTTCATCAAGAACTTATGTGAGAAGTCCTTGTCCTTGACATCTTCTCCTAGGCTCTTGAGATCATTGACAATAACTTGTAGCCTATAGAACATCTCCAGTATGGACTCATCATCCTTCATCTTGAAGCTTGCAAACTTATCTTTGAGCATATAGAGCTTGGCACTCTTTACCGTTGAAGTGCCCTCATATGTTTCCTCTAATCTTGTCCACACTTCACTTGCCATCTCAAGATCCTTGATTTGCTCAAAGACCTTTGCATCAATCCCATTGTAGAGAGTGTTGAGAGCCATAGTGTTGCATTGGTTGTTGATACGGTCATTGTTGGTGAGGTTGTCGGGATCAATGATAGCATAATCATGATGTGTCACCTCCCAAACCTTCTCATTGATAGAGCCAAGATATTGCTTCATCTTTCTTTTCCAATGATCAAAAGATGAGACACCATCAAAGAATGGAGGCTTGCCCCCGACATGGTTGAACACAACTTGAGCCATCTTACACCGAGGTTGTTAAGCCTTACAAACGGTGAACGCGGCTCCGATACCACTTGAAAGGTCTTGATGGCTAGAGGGGGGTGAATAGCCTTTTAAAAATTTCTACAAAGACAAGCTAAACAAGTTTATCAATACAACAAATAGCGAGATGCGAGTTTTGCTTAGCCTACGGGGTGTTTGCAAGCCACCTATCCAATTCTCAATTCTAGTATAATGGCACTCAACCGCACAAGTCAAACCGAGAAGGTAACTACAACTACAACTAGCAAGCTACACAAAAGAGCTACTCTAGCAAAGCTAACTAGCTAGCAAAGATAACTAAGAAAGTAATGCGGAGTTGACTTAGGAGAGTTTCACCGAGGGGCGAAGTATTGAGCCAACCAATATGATCAACAATAAATACCAAGACAACCGAACACTGGGATCAATCAATCACAATATGAAAGTGATGACACGAAGATTTATCCCGAGGTTCACGTGCTTGCCGGCACGCTAGTCCCCGTTGTGTCCCTCTTCACCACGTGGTTCGGTGGCTAATCGGTCTCACACTGAGCCTCTCAAAAGGCGCCACAAGAACCTACCAAATGGCAAAAGGTTGCAAATGACACGAGCAATCCACTAACGTTGCCTTTGGCGCTTCGCCGAGGTAGGCACAAACCCCTCACAATCACCGGAGGTGGCCAAGAACAATCACCAACTCTTGCCAATGCCTCCAAGCTGCTCCAAGCTGTCTATGTGGCGGCAACCACCAAGAGAAACAAGAATCCCGCAGCAAATCAACCGTCAAGTGCCAACTAGATGCAATCTCACAATGCAAATGCACTTGGATCACTCAATCTCACTTCGAATATGCAAACAAGCAAGAGAGATGAGTGGTAGGGGAGTTGTTTAGCTCAAAGTGCTCACAAGTATGTCAAATGTCCAAGAGAGAGAGCCTTGAGCCGGCCAACGAGTATTTATAGACGTACCCCTTCGAATATAGCCGTTAGGAACTTGATTCAGCAGCAGTCGCGCTGACCGGACGCGCTGGTCCAACTGACCGGACGCGCCGGTCACGCAACGGCTCTTTTTTGAAACGCCGACCGGACACGCTGGTCGCAACGACCGGACGCGCCGGTCCCGTAATGGACCGGACGCGCTGGTCAAGCCAGAGCAGCGCTCCAACGAAACAGTGACCGGACGCGCTGGAGAACTGACCGGACGCCACAGTGCCAGCGTCCGGTTGGAGTCCAGTAAGCTCCCTGATCGACCGAACGCGTCCGGTCGACTGTGACCGGACGCGCTGCGCGTCCGATCAACCAACTGAAAAACGCGCAGACGCTGAACGCTGACCGGACTCGTCCGGTCAAACAGTGACCGTGTCCGGTCCAGCGTCCGGTCACCACTGTGACCTCCGTTCGCCTCCGTTCGATTTTCGACTTCCGGCGTAGTGGAAAATAGGCGTTTCAATTCCTCGAAAACGCCTGAATCCCGCCTCGCAAACTCGGCGGGAGGGAGAGAGGACCCCAAACCCTCTCTATCGCTCAAACTCCACCGCCTTCGCAAACGTGCTAACATCACCAAGTGATCATCACCATGTGCATGTGTGTTAGCATTTTCACAATCATTTTTTTAGGCGTTATTAGTTCTATCCAAATGCATATGACATGAAATGCACACCTAGAGGCACTTAGGAGTTCAATAGCCGCGTCATTCCCCTCTTTATAGTACGGCTATCTATCCTATAATATAACCACACCCACTAGGTGTCTTGGTTACTAAAACACAACCCTTAAGCATATACCTTTGCCTTGATCACGTAGGGTTGCGTCCAAATCCAAGTGTGGCCATCATGATCACCATGTCCATCTTGCCACCAACCTTGGAATGTACTAATCCTCATATGCTACATACAACTTAGGCATAGGATTAGTACTTAGGCATTGTCACTAATTACCAACACCAAACATAGGACTTTCATGCTTCCGCATGCGCGCGCCGCCTAGGAGTCCGGCCGGTGCTGCCAGCCGCGCCGAGCTATCCTGCTCCCTCTCTATGTGGCTGCTATCGTTTCGTTAGGAGTTGAAGGGGAGAGAAAGAGTCACGGCTCAGGATGAGAAATGAGCTGTTTTTTAGGGTTTTCATCTCTTTTATACAAGCTAAGAACAATCATGGCCATCGGATGTTTTTCTATGGCTGAGATTCCTTTTTGGTTAAAGGATTGTCGAGCAGGCCGTTGCTGGGCTTCAGGTAGAGGCTGCACAGCCTTGCAGGCTCACTACCGTAGGCCTATATGGCCAAAATTAGCGCAACATTGCACATTATATTAAGGTCTAATTGTTTTATTATTATTATTATATCAGTGCATTTTTTAAGTTTTTTGGTTAAGTCGAGCTGATTAATGTTAATTTCTATTATTTATGAGTTATTTTTTTGCTCATATAATTTTGCTCACTGAGTTTTATGAATTCTTCTGTGTGTGGCTACTGCACGAAGAAGCAAAAAAAACTAAATAATCATGGATATTAGGGTTTTTGACCGAGTATTTATACCCATGAGTTTTGTCTTGCCAAATCCTAGTCGTCCATTGAGATAAGATCATCCTAGCCACTAAGTTTTTCTAAGTGGGACGCTTATTATGTTTTCTTAAAGGGGAGAGCTTGCTAGTTCGGCTATTCAATTTAAATGCATTATTTAAGTACTTTAATTAAATTTTGAGTTTTTAATGCTCTCATTATGTTAATATTTTTAGCTTAGTTTATTATCGGTGACTTATTTATTGCTTTAAGTTTAATGCCCTCATAATGATATATATTCCCATTTCATATAAAATTTAAGTACTCTTTATTGTTTAGTAATCTTTAGGTTATTCTAAGCATGTTTTGGGGATATGTTGCTGAAAATTTTAAGTTTAAGATAAGACACTTTCTTTTCTTTAGTGCAATTTAACTTTTATGCACTATTTGAATAAGTTCTAAGTCTAAATTTTTATTTTAATTCCAGTATTAATTCTATATTTTTTCTTGAGCATTATTATACTTTATATTGATGCTCTAAGATAAAGCTTTGCAATATTTTGCATTCAGTTATAAGTATTTGTATTTATATATACATATATATCCACCACTGTATAATAAGATGGTCTCTGGTTGAATGGAACCAACGAGAAGTTTAACTGCAGATTACTCATAGTTAATTTCTGACCAACGTTGAGTTTAACTATGAGTTATTTAAGACAGATTTTTGTTTGTTTTTGCCCAACGGTGATGCAAATTAAAATCTTTAAGCATATTGTTAATACTGACCAACGTTGTTTTAACTTTATGCTTTAAGTACATCTTATATATAGCTTACTAATTGGGACATTATTTTTCTTCTTTTCTCGGTAAATTATGCATACTATATAAGTAAAATAGAACCTCTAAGTTGCACTAACTTTCCTACTTGGAACAATCAGGTGCTTGCCATTCTCAAGGAGTTGGACCTTGATTATGTGCTTTATGAGGAAAAAACCACGTGTTCCTTCTCCTATTTGTGTGTACTATGCTGAGAGGATGAAGGAGCACATCCCAAAATTAGAAAAATGGCAGAAATCTGATGGGATTGCCAAAATGATTATACAATGGTCGCTCTCACTTAACATGATTAGGAGGTTCCTTTCTAATGAAAATAACAGGAAATTAAGTGCTAAGGAGCTTCACAACTTCATAAGAGCATACTTTAGAAAGGTTTTCCTTTTTGATAGCTTACTTAATTCCCGTTATGATGGGATAAGTGGTCTGGGTAACCACGTTAAGAGCTTGTTTGATATGGCTTATGAGTTAAAGGCACTTAGATTAGATTTGTCTGATGAGTTTATGTTAAATTGCCTTATGAATTCTATGCCTGGAAACTATAACAAATATGCTCAAAATGATAAGTTTTCAATAGTCTGTAAATTTTGCAAGTTACCAAATTGATGATAAGTATAAGCATGGCTTCGAAAGACAGATAACTTAAGTTGTCTCATAAGTTTTACTTAAGATATTTTCCCAACATATGGTGGATTAACTAAGGTGCGGTAATGAATATCTTAACTTCTGCTCAGGTCTTGCCAAACCAGGGGATAAAAGGGGAACAAAGTCTAAGGAGCCATTGATGGAATAAAGATGATGTCGAGCCTTGGAGTTTCGCATTAGACTAATTTTAAGTCTAGTTCCTAAAGATGCTTATGTCATCTTAGTATGAGATACTTTGTATTTTGAACAAATGTTCTTGAATTTAGAGTTTATAAATACATCAAATTTATTCCAATATCATTTTTTAATTGGCAAAGAGATTTATTTCCTGTAATATGAGTTTTATTTATGTTAGTTTTATCTTTAAGTTAACCATTAGTCAAGATGATGAGATCTTGTTGAAATTGTGTCACTATTGTTCAAGTCACATTTCGAAGGGGGAATGGAATGTCTCATCAGGAAAGAGATGCTCTATTCAAATAAGAATATAAAGCATGGGACTTGAGAAATAAAAAACATACTAATTATTTATTTTGTCCCTTAGCCCAACATTAGTCTCGAATTTAAGTATGACTTGCTTTCACTATTTCTGGCCAACGCTGATTAGTGGTTGTATGTCCATCAAGTTTTTTGTTCTAGTTTATTCTTTCCAACACGGATTAGACTAGTTCATAGAACTTGTTTTTGAGACTAATATGTCTTATATTTGTCATTCTGGCCAACGCTAATTGATGAATATTTGACCATAAAAGTTTTATTGGGTAAAAGCTCAGCAAGACATAACTACAGTCTAGCTAAGGATAAGAAATAAGATTATAAGTAAATGAGTTGTCCACATGGCGCCCTGATTATGTTTCTGGAGAACACAGAAATCAGTGGGAGCAAAGTCCAAGAGATTGCATTTCTACTGTTATAACTATTTCACTAAGTTAAGATTTGATGAATATGTTTCTAAAGAATGCAAAAATCAGTGGGAGCTAGAGGGAGTTTAGAAAGGAGGAAGATTAAATCTTGGAGAGATACGGGCTTAGTTTTCTGTATCAATGACTCAAGAAGACATAAATATCTAAGTTTGTGCCATAAGTCATTAGTATACCTCCATTTAAATTACTACAATTTCTATTGTGGATTTTCACGAGTCAATTAGTGTGCCACAACAAATATATGTAGCAACCATTAATTGATACTTAAGCACATAAGTAAACCTCTATTGTTATTAAACTGTTTGTGATTCATGATAAATCTATAAGTGATCACATCAGGAGAGGAATTTTGTAATTCTAAACCCAACATTTTTTATGAGCTTAGGTCCATAAGTATATATATAAGTGTGGGTGCTAATAAGTTTCCTGATGAAGTCACACCAGTAGACTATAAAAGGGCCTACAATTCTAAGCATGACTTCAAAGGGAGTATTAAGAAATTTAAACAAAAACATAGCCCACTGTGATTTAGAATTTCATTAAGTGGACATTATGTTTTAAGAAAAAGGGTGGAAAAGGTTATTATCCTAATACTCTACATGGGTGAAGTTGAGTTACGTGGCAATAGGAATGTCACATAAGAGTTTTCTGGTCACCCAATTTTTTTAATATGATGTATTTTGATGAAGCCTCTGAGTTTTTGGCTATTAAGATACACATTACAGGACCAAATGAGTACTAGGATTATCATGAAAAAACATATCAACTATATGCATAAGTGATAAAGTTTGAAATGCCATGCCTGTCTATTCGCATAATGCAGATTGCATAATGCATTAAGTTTAATTATTCTAAATATTCTAAAAAAAGGTTAGTAACAGTTGAAGAGGAAGACGTTCCATATGCTTCGACTGTCATTAACTTCAAGAATGCTCAAGTCAATACTAGTCTAGACTTGGCATTGAGATACTTGAAAAAAATATTAGTTTATTAATCCAGAATAGGTCCACCGGAAGGTGCTACAGCATTTTAAGTTATTGATGAGGCACCAAAACAATTCTCATGTCACTTATAAGAATTCAAAATTTTCAATTGCCAATTCTCTTGAGTAGGTATAAGAAAGTGCACAATTAGATTATACCTACCCTTGTAGAAAAGGACAACTTTATTGAAAGCTCCAAATGTAATTAGTATTAAGATTAGCTCAATTAGTGGCATGAATATGACAGGTCAAGTGGCTTCAAAGATATTATCCCAAGATTAAGTATTGACATACTGCTATAGGGCTATAGTTGAGTTGCAGTATTAGTTCGAGTAACAACACACATCAAATGTTAATGCCAAGCATATTGATTAAATGTTGTGAAAGAAAGATCCTAGCATCAAGTTATTAAGCTTGAGAAAAACAAAGAACTAAGTTGATGTTAGCATATTTTTATTACTTGAGACTTAACACTTATCCCATCTATAAGCGCGCAAATATATTTAGGCTATAGTGCAGAGTCCCTAACTTGATTCCTGGTAATAGGGTCATATACTCCCAATAAGTAATAAGCGTTGTAGCAAGGTATTGCAGTAAACTATGGGTAATGGGATCCCAGTGGTGATTAATACTGCTGACGAAGCATTGGTCTAGTTTTGCTGTAGTACTGAGTGTGAACATAAGTGTAAAGCGAACATTAGTTGCATAAGTGCATTAGCCGTTCGATCAAGTGAGAGAATGTTGGAATGTGATCGGTTCAACTAATCATGAACTTAATTACGAGATTAATTAAGCGTTAAACTTTTGGTCACCCACTGGTCATTTATTTCCAACTAAATAGAAACTGCCATGATCGGCGGCAACCCTTAGAATTCCAAGGGTTCAGTCCCCTAACCCACAGTGCTATTATAAATAAGAGAGGTGCCCCTAGCGTCACAATCACTCTAATCCGCGTGACTTTTCACATAACCGATCAATTAGGCGCTGAAGGGTTCAGAAAGGTCATCTACCCACGTTCATCCAGGTATAGCAAGATCTACTACGCTCTTCATCGACTAGGAGCATCAAGCCCCAATCCGGTGAAGACTAAGATCTACTTCATCTACATCAAGTACACTAACACAGATGGCATCTTCGAACTCTAGTTAGTATCTAATATTAGTTTTCGCATTAAAATGACTTAGTGATCATGTCTAGTCTAAGATAAAGATGGTGTTAATCTAAATTCTAATTCAACACATGGGGGTCCTGCATCAGCACTAGCAGCGCCGGTGCACGGGCACCGTGCGTGCTCACTGAGCAGTGCTCGATCTGGTCCTTGCAGCCCCCTGCTCGCTGAGCCTTGTGCCCTTCACCCGATCGAGGAGCAGCCTCGCTGCTCGACGTGTGGAGCCGAGCACGTCCAGCGCCTAGGCATCGGGCCGAGCTCGCGTTGGGCCCTGGCGCCCCCTTTCATCTCGCTCTCAGGCCGACCGGTGCTCGCCCGATCTCTCGGTCTTTTTCTGTTTCTCTTCTCTTGTCACCGGAAGGGGCGGCCTACACCGTCTCAGCACCTAGCGGTGCCCTTCTCGGTGGTGTCCAGTGCCAAGATCGCCCGTGACCTTGGGACCAAGTGGGTGCTCATCTGCCAGGACTGTTGGCCCAGGCCGTGCGTGAGGCGTACGCAGTGGATCACCGGTGCTTGCCTGTTTGCGGCTCTGAATTTCCGGCCCGGTTTCTTGTGTTGCTCGTTCCTTCTGCATTTGTGCTCCGATTTAAGTTCCGTCTTTTGTGTTGGTCTTTCATAGATTCAAGAACCTTTTTAGGTACTTTCGTCACCGGTTGGCTTGAGTATTTTAGTTTCAGAAAATTCTCTCGGTTTGCGTGTTTGGCGGTGATACTGGAACAGCGGCCAAAAGTTTCACGAGAAATTTTTCGGATCCGATCGTCGTTTTCGGTCCTTCACCAAATAATGTTTTGGCTGGTTTCGTTTCATCCCTGGCATCGGCATGGGCATCAGCAGACTCTGATCGGCATGGGCGATTGATGGACAATGGTCCTCTCTGCCCTCTGTTCCAACCAAAAAACCAGTGTGATTCAGCAGGCAGACAGGCCTTTTACCAAGGCGTATTTGGCTTGATCCCCCGGCCTAGTGGCCCTCCAATCTCCATGCAGATCCATCAAGACTGTCCAATACAGGCACATGACAGTATGACACACAGAGAAACACATGCTACACATGCAGTGACGCTGGGCTGTGGGCCGCAAGATGCACCCAACTTTTACTACAGTACTACATGGTGAGGAGCCAATGGTTAGATACGATGTCTCACTGGTATGTTGGCTTGTTTTGCTGATGATGGTTGACTGACAAGTGACACTTTCAGCGTTACAGAACCATGTTTAAATCAATGGATGGTCCAAGAGTGAGAGCACAATTAGAGATCCGTTATGAATATATATTTTTTACGTATTTTAAATTTACCAATTTACACTCTAATGTATAGACTTTAATACTAGAGATAGAGTGCTTTCCAAGTATAGAATCATATGAGAGGAGCAGCATAGAACAATCGAGATGCTCCTCCTCTTTCTCTAGAATTTGAAATTTTAGTTTGACTGGTTCGTGTGACTTAGTTTTTATTGTGATTCTCATCATAGAAATTCATGCGTTAGGAGGGTATAAGAACTAAAATTTGGTGACAAAGAGATACGTTGGCACGATCCTAGAATAAATCGAGATATTATCGTACTCTCAGCAATTTAAGATTTGAATGATAGAAATTAAATTAGCAAAGTCAGGAGGACTTTTACCGTTTTCTCTATCTATAAGAAGAATGGGCTACGCCAACTCTGAATTCCGAGACATACCGTCCCATGGGCAGTAAAGTAAAGGCTTGTCCGTGGGCCGTGCTGCTTTTCTCAAATCTGGTGGGCGGTGACATTTGTAGCTCTCATGCCAGAGGAAGTTAAAAGGCTTTCCAGCAAGGACAGCAACGGGAACTATGCTGTTTCGAGATATACGAGATCTTATCCATGAACACCATTTGTATGCTCTGATATCCATCTTATTTCTCCCTATTGTATAACTTTTTTTTTGAAACCTCGCATGGACTTTATTCATTGAGGATGACTGCACATGAGTTGGCTGGATTAGCTTTGAGTTGGGACTTGGGTCAGTGGTTTGTTTGGGTGGACCCTCCCCGTAATCTTGTATCTGAGTTAGTGGCTCGCAATTTGGCGAAATCCACACATTATTTGGCGAAAGGCCATAGAAGCCGGCTGATGATAAAAAAATAAGTATGCCAAGCCAACGGTACACATTATTGGTAGCTGTTCCAAAGAAACAAGGCCGTACTCCATCTTTTATTGCCCACGTATATTACAATTTACATATCAGAAGCTTGCTTTTATTCATAGCATTCAACGATTATCTTGGAATCGTCGTCATGAAGCACGAGCGACAACAAGCGGTGTTCTTCGTTCCGATCCCCTGCTCGATCGATCAGTTGTAAGGAGCATTATTCTCGCTAGGAAGGAGGATTAGGCTGGCATTTTTTGCCCGCAAAATCAACATCTCTCAGAGACTAATTTCCATGAGAAGTTCGTGGTTGGACGTGGCAAAAGTGAGCAAACTGACCTCGGCGGGCATGGGTTCGCCCTTCAGGAATTGAATTGCTTGAACATTAAGAGTGCCTGCTCTGGGCGATGCAGGGGAACCTCGTGTGCCTAGCGCCGCGGACGGTGACGTAGGTCAGGCCTTCATACTCATGCTCCAGCTGCCAACCTATACATATTTCAATCCCAGCATGTATATAATGTCTATGGAGGAAATAAAAAGAATTAATATCTGTGAGCAACTCATGGTTCAGACATATGAGTATATGCAGGGGCGAAGCTGCCTTGTGTACAGGGGCACATGCACCCCCAAAATTTGGAAAAAATAGCCGAGACGACCCCTTGTCAGGGCGGTGGCCTCCTGCCTGATTGGACCACGGGCCTGCCTCACTCGCCGCCGAGACGACCAGTTAGAGTCGCGAACTATCGGTGTTGCGCCAAGGCTCCACCCTTCCGGACCATCTTCTACTCTCAATGGCGGTCGGCGATCTCTATGCCTATGGCTACCTCTCCACGCACTCGATGGAGGTCAGATCTATTAGAAGATATGGTTTGATGTGGGACAAAGAAAAGGGGCAGAGACTAGGTCACTTGACTTAATTCGAGGATTACCCACGTCGCTGCCCTCCCAGCCACCTGCGCGCTCCACGTCGGCACCCCATGCACCCTCTCCGAGCCTACTGCCATGTCTGACCGTTTGGGGAAGTCTTGTTCAAACTTGTTCAAATTTGCTCAAATTTCATTCAAATTTTGAGTGGATACCAGGCCCAAATTTCTGAATTTTCCGAATTTCGTTCAATTCGTTGAGCTCCGAATTTTTTTTCAGAAATGAATCCCAAAACCTTGACCGGTGACGAGAGTACCTAGAGAGATTCCTCGGAGCGGTAGAAAGCTAACGCAACAAACGAAAACCGATTTAGAGCACGAATGACCAAACTACGCGCAAAACGGAAAATCAAGGCTGGAGAAAATAAACTGGAAAATCAGCAGGAAATACGTTCGTCCACCTCACTAGCACTGGATCAAACCGGATGGGCCACTTGGACCTAGTAGCGCTGCACGGTTCAGAGCTGGAGGCCGAGGCACGCACGCACAGGAGCTGGCACCGGACACCGTAGGCGGTGCACCGCTTGCTGGCCTGGCGGTGTACACCGGTACTACCGGGAGCGACTCCAGGTGGGCACCGCTCGGCTGAGCGGGATGAACAGGGCAGCAATGGCCCAAGGCAAGCCCGACCAAGTCCCTGGGAACGCAAGCACCGCTCGTCTCCTGTTGCTTGATCTCGGGGAGAGGAGAGCCGCGCGTGGGTCTGCGCTCGCCGGCAAAACAGAGTTGCGACAAGAGAAAGCGAACGCGCGGGGTCTGCTCCGCACGGCACCGATGACTACCGGTCCAAACACAGGTAGGAGACGCTGCGTGCTCTGCAGCACTTGGCTTCTCCGAAAGAACAGACAGCGATGAACACCAGGAACAGAAAAGAGAGCACAGCAAACGCAAAGGGATCTCAGGACTAGGAACTAGTACTGCTCATGGGAGCAAGCACGGCACAGAGTGCTCAGCGTTTGTAGTACTGCCCCCGACCCGCATCAACTAACGTACAGAACCGCTGCTAGAACAGAACAAGAAGAAAAAAGAGCGGCCACGAGAAACAGTGAAATCCGACACAAATCAAAATGAAACACTCTGAAAAATTGCACAGAAGCCATTCAACCTGGCACAAACCTATTCCCCGAAAATCATCGCCTAGGATTGACCCAAACTCCACAAAATTGAGATCGAAGCCAAATACGAAAAGGGGGAAAATCTCAAGAACACACTCATGAAAATCACAGACAAAATATATAAATCCCAGAGGACAACTGAAGGATTCGGGCCTCCATTCCCACTCTAAAATCACAGGTTTATTGCACAAATTTAGAATTTGTGACCTCTCTCTCTCGAAACCTAAGGAGATGGGAAAAACCTAGGGTAGAATGAAGAAAATGAAAGAGGTGAGGGATGGGGGCTCACTCGTCCTATTTAACAGGGCTATTACACAATCCTAGTTTTGTCCCTAAATATTTTAAGTCTAACCACTTAACCCGAAGGCGCTATAGTCCAACCTGAGGTAATCTTCATCCGACGGCCACCGTGTTCTTGATGAGATAGCTTCACCTCGACGCGAACTCCTCGATGCCGCCATGTGTTGTCCGTTCCTCCTCGGAACCTCCGTCCGGGTTTTGAGGCCCAAACCCGTAAACCCACCACCGATGGTTTTGAGGCCCATACCACCAAACCCGCTCGCGAGTAGCATACTCCATACGCGTCCCCCGCCGCTCGACACGTGTCACCACTGTCCTCGACCGGCCAGCCGCGAAGTCCTTTGAGTTCCGCTCGACTTGCACGTCCTCCATCTTGACTCTGTCTACACAGTCACTCACATGTACACTTGCGTTTGTCGATGTCCCAGACGTCAGCCACCGCGCTGGTCACCCGGCCTCTTGGTCCTCAGTTCAAGCCTCACGTCTGCCCTTCACCGCTTCCGGTCCATCGGTACGGCACATCCCTACTTGACCTTCACCTCGCCGTCGACCACCGCCTCCGAGCTCCACACCTGCATACCATAAGCTAAGAGACATGTCGCACAACCTAACTCACGCCATGGTTAGTCACAAACTCAACCTCGGTCGTAGATCATGTTGATAATCACTCATTACAGATTGAACCACAAGGGTACATATCAACCTTGTATTCGCACATACGTGCCTCTGTTCCACGCGTGCTCGTTGAGCAGAAGCCTCTGGCCGTCGGTGTGGACGTGGAACGCACTGAGCTCCTACATGGCGCTGTAGCTGATGGAGGAGCACCCGGGCCCGTCGTTGAGCCAGAGGAGTGCCGCGGTGTCCAGATCTTCGACCGCGCCGCGGTCGGCCTCCTGGAGCTAGTAGTAGATAGAATACTAAATGTTGGAGATTTAAAAAAACACATTGAATTAAATGGTGACAAGCATCATGGGTTCATAAACTTCATTTTTTGCAATCGAATTCTTGTCTGGGTCCATCAATTGTTAGAGATTATCAGGTTATTCAACTTCTCAAGTGCCTTATTCTAGGTTCACTCTAGGTTCAATCATGGACCTGAATTCACATTTCATTAAACTACTAGAAAATTAGTGTCGACGAAATGCGTCTGCCAGTCTACCAAGGGGTATGCCCACGGTAGTAGATGAATCGGTGGAGGTGCGCGTGAGGGAACCGGATGGTGACACAGAACGTAAGAGACAGCGATTAGACAGGTTTAGGCCGTCAGCTCAACGTAATACCCTACGTCCTGTGTCTTTGTGGATTGTATGCAAGGTATTGGATGAAAATGAGGGGGTCCCTACCCGCCTTATATAGCTCGGTGGGTAGGGTTACAGGTGGGTTGCATCTATCCTGAACAGTTTACAAGATAGGAATTACAGAGATTGCGGAATCTAGCATATCCAAACAAATCATCCTTGATCGCCAAGGATTCTTCACGTAGTATTGCGGGGCACGCTGACCTATATCGTGCTCCGTGCGGCGTAGTCTTGTGGGCTGGGCCTCCCCTAGCAGCTCGGCCCATGTGAAGCCCTGTGGGTATCGGGGGTTATACCCCGACAGCTAGTCCCCGAGTGCCTTGTATCTTCTGAGCAACACCGTCCTGAGCTTGTCCGAGCCAACCAATGCGTTGATAATCATCCAGAGCAGGCTTCCGATCAGTCTAACTGAGAGCCGAGCTGTTGAGAAAGATGCCCGAGCAGTTGGTCGAGCGTCCGAGCTGTTCGAGCGTGCCTCCGAGCTGTTGGAGCGAATATCCGAGCTGTTGGGTTAGGAACCGAGCTCGGACTTGCGCAAAGTTAAGGTTTGTCAGAAAGATGTAAGGAGCTCAAGAAAAAAATTTTGAAGTTTCCATCTTAGATGAAGTGTGCCCACTTATGTTTCGAACAGTGAAGTTGGACGCTTAGCGTCCCTAACGTAGTCAGCTCGAAGGAACTTAGTCCCTCAAGAGCGATGAGAGATGCTTAGCATCCATGCCTTAGACAGAATTGACTCTTAGCCGAAAAGGGAGCTTGGACGTTTACGGTCTACGACTTAGTCGCTTTGTAGAAGACCAAGTCCAGAAATAAGCACATTCACCGCTAGGTGAAGTACGGCCTTCGTGATAGGCCGGCCGAATCAGTTATTCGCATAGTGAACAACGATGTCGATGAAGAAATCGAATTTGGCTACGTCAACGATCTCCTCGAATCTGATCTGCCTAAGGCCGACCAGTAATATAGGGATGACGTCGCCTAGACTACTCCCTCCGACCGCCTGTCACATCGCAATGATGATTGCCGCGAAGAATAGCGCTATGACAACCGCGACCACCACCACGACGACAGGCCAGAAAGCTCGAGGGCCGGGTAATTTCGTCGACGCCAACTAGATAACGACATCCGCCGCCGACCCGACATTATGACTAAAGCTAAGTTACCCTTTCATATATGAACATAAAGTTTTTGCCATGATGTTTCTCCATGCTGTTCTCTACATGATTATTTCTCCAACAACTTTTTTCTCCATGTATACCAAGGCATGCGCTTTCGCCTCACGGATAGCCGAATAGTCATGTTTTTACTTGTGTCTTCCAGAGCCGGCCTGTCTCTGGCTTCTTCCTACACGTGCACGAGCTCCGCACTCTGCGTTATGGGTGGTCGGCAGCGGCTCCTTGGCGACACCAGGTGCTGCCACACGTACACGGGCTCTGCGCTCTACGTTACGGACTCACTGACTAGTCGGGGCTGGGGGGTTCAAGGACGAACTTTCTGCTCGCGCTAGTTTATATTAAATATAAACAACTCTCCGAATGAAAACTTAAAGTTTTTGGCAAATGTTAACCATGTTTACATAACCTTACAGCAAGCTTTTGACTAAGTCACTAAGCATTGTTGCCGGCATCACCGAACAGTTATTTCTCTAACTTGTGCTCCTCCAAAGACGGCCCTGTCTCCAGCTTATCCCTACACGTGCACGAGCTCCACGCTCTACGTTATGGGTGGTCGGCAGCAGCTCCTCGACGACGCTGGGTGCTCCTACACGTGCACGAGCTCCACGCTCTATGTTACGGACTCACTGGCTAGCCAGGGTTGGGGGGCTTAGAAACGAACTAACTACTTGGAACAGTTTATATTAAATATGAACTTTTCAAAAAGAACATTTAGTGTTTCCTTACATCATGTACTACCCATTCTACATATTTCTATTATAGGAGCCGAGTTCGGTCAATGAGCTTACTTTTTACGCTAGGGGGTTGGATCAATCGGGAAGGACAAGAAGATCATCGTCCGGGTGGTCGCACCACCCGGCAGTCGGGCTTCACCATTGACCAACTGGTTGGACTGTTCGGCGCTCACTTCTACTCAGCGCTCACTTCGCCGCCGACCAGTTGGTTGGGCTACTCGGTGCTTGATTCTTCGCCAATCAGCTCGTCGGATTGTTGGTCGCTTCATCGTTAGCTACGCTGGGGGCTCGCCAACTAAGCTAGGGACTCCTCAGCATTCGGATTCTTCCGCAATCTCTGTAATTCCTATCTTGTAAACCGTTCAGGACAGATGCAACCTACCTGTAACCCTACCCCCCGAGCTATATAAGACTACCCGCAGTGGGTACTCTAAAACGATACTCTAAAGCTTTAGAGTATGAATATAGAGTAAAAACTGCTGCACTGGATACTCTAAAATGATACTCTATCCTTTCTCTCACTCTATATTTAGAGTAGTACAGTGCTTACTCTATACTCTATAGTGGCGGGCCTCACTAGCTAAACAAAGGGAAAAATGTTATAACTCACAAACCAAAAATCCAAATTAAATTTCGATTGCACCATTAAATTCGTCTCAATAAATCCTTCAAAACTAGATCACACATGGATATATTTAGATAAAGTAACAACTGGGTCCCACAGTGGATAGAGTGGATAGAGTGGATAGATGATGATATAGAGGATAGATGAGTGCGGGAGAATTAAGTATAGAGGAGAGAATCTTGCTGACTAGGACGTATAGAGGATGAATATAGAGGTCCATGAGTGCGGGTAGTCTAAGGCGGGTAGGGACCCACCTCGTTTTCATCCAATACCTCGCAATACAATCCACCGAGACACAGGACGTAGGTTATTACGTCGAGCTGACGGCCTGAACGTGTCTAATCGTATCACCATCCGGTTCCTTCACACGCACCTCCACCAATTCATCTGCTACCGTGGACATACCCCTCGGTAGACCGCCGGACGTATTTCGTCGACAATTAGATTATCACTTTGTGAGTTCACGGTCTAGATGAGAATACCGAAAAGTTTACGGACCCATGCATTTCATTCAATACTGAATAACATATGGATAGTGACGGATCAAGAAGATCAATTTGTGCTGGGTCCGGTCATCTTGCTTTTCTGATCATGGGTTTGCACTAACTTGGAGTGGTCATCCATTGGCGATTAATTGGACATTTTTTTGACTTATTAAAATTCAGTGGACTTTCTCTGGAATCAAAAGTGATTGGACCTTTTGATATGTCAATAAATTCTCACTCCCATTATCTGCTTCAGTTGGCCCAACAAATCAGACTACCTATTTTTCTTTTCGTCTCTTTCCTCCCCACAGGCTCGGAACAGCCAGCAGGCCTTATTCTCCACCTGCTCCAGCGCCTGCAACGTAGCCGGACCTTCCCTGGCAAACCCTGGCCCGCGTGGTGCCTTGCCCCCCACAATGCTGTCTTCCTTGGCGGCGCGGCTTGCCCCGTGCGGCCTTCCCCGATGGTGCGAAATTTTTAATCGACTCGCATTCACCCCTCTGATCGTCATTTTGGTCCTTCACATATTCATTAAACCACTAGAAAATCAGATTATCACTTTGAGAGTTCACGGATCTAGATGAGAATACCGAAAATGTCTATGGAACCGTGCATTTCATTCAATACTAAATATCATATGGATAATGACAGATCAAGAAGATCAATTTGTGCTGGGTCCGGTCATCTTACTTTTCTGATCATGGGTTTGCAATGACTTGGACTATTGACTTGGACTGGTCATCTATTGGCGATTGGCTGGACATTCTTTTGATTTAAATTTGAGTAGACTTTTGACTTTGACTACACAGCAGCAAGGGCAGCCTCCGCCCATAAAAGCAGCATGTATGCTCCGGTGCCCTAAACCAGGCAGCAATGGCGCTGCTCCTTGAGTATTTCTTGATAGTAATCATCTCCCTGGGTTGCCCTGCCACATACATCGCAGATGCCTCGCTCGCAGTCCATGGAGCATCCACTTCCAACCATGCTGACTACCTCGCACTCATGTCGTTCAAGTCATTCATTAGGAGTGACCCATCACGAGTCCTGTCATCATGGGGCAACCTGTCCGTTCCAGTATGCCACTGGCATGGTGTGGCATGCGGCTTGAAGGGAAGCCGCCTTGGCCGCGTGGTGGAGTTGAACCTAGGTGAGCTCAACATTCTTGGCACTATCACCCCTGCTTTGGGCAACCTCACCTACTTGAGGCGACTCGACCTTCCAAGAAATCGCTTCTACGGCATCCTTCCACCGGAGCTTAGTAATCTTCAGGAGCTAACGCACCTGAACCTCAGCCTCAACTACATTGGAGGACTTATTCTGGTGTCTCTCTCAAACTGTAGCCACCTCGTTAACATCTCGCTCAATGACAACACGTTGCAGCGCACAATACCAATCGAATTCAGCTCGCTACATCATCTGAAGGTACTTGAACTCGTCCAAAACAGGCTCACAGGAACCTTCCCTCCTGAACTTGGAAACCTAGAGAGCCTGACGCTTCTCAACATAGCGCACAACAACCTCACAGGACAGATTCCAGCTGAGATAGGCAAACTAGCTAACCTTGTCACACTAAATCTAGGTCATAATCAGTTCTCAGGAACAATCCCTGCTTCAGTTGGAAACCTCTCAGAACTGACCTTTCTCAGCCTCTTCTCAAACAGTCTGACTGGTAGCACCCCTCCATTGCAAGGACTCTCTTCTCTTAGTGTCCTTCATCTAGGAAAGAACAGCCTCACAGGACATGTCTCCCCATCAATAGGAAACATCTCTTCGTTAACCGCAATAGATGTTTTCCAAAATGATCTAGATGGTCAAATCCCACCATCGCTTGGAAATCTTGAGTTGCTTACGTACCTTGGTCTCGATGCAAACAAACTTTTTGGCTCCATACCACATGAACTAGGAAACCTCCGTAGCCTTAAAAAGTTGTACCTATCCTCCAATGAACTGGAAGGTGAATTACCTCCGACAATATTCAATCTCTCCAACATTGAAGAGATAATGATGGACCACAACCTCCTGAATGCTTCTTCGCCTTCTGACATGAGTAGCAACCTGCCAAAACTAGAAAGGTTCAGTATAACGTACAACCGCCTCCACGGAATTGTCCCACCATCTCTATGCAATTACTCTATGCTTGTTCTCTTCAAAACAACCGTCAATTTACTATCAGGACCCATTCCTAAGTGCTTGGGTATTGACCAAAAGTACTTAGATACAGTTTGCTTGAGTGGAAATCAATTCGAAGCAAAAACGGAGGCTGATTGGGGCTTTTTATCTAGTCTGACCAACAGCACTTATTTTACAACTCTTGACATCGCTGATAACAATCTTCAAGGTTCTCTACCACAGTCAGCTGGAAACCTCTCAAAATATTTGCTTCGTTTCAATGTAGCTGGCAATAAGATCACTGGAAAAATACCTGAGGGAATAGGAAACTTGGTTAATTTGGAATATCTATCCATGGAAGAAAATCTCCTTCAGGGCACTATTCCAACCTCCATCGGGAAATTGAGAAAGTTAAGTACACTGGACGTACGGAACAACAACCTTTCAGGATCCATCCCACCACATCTCGGCAATCTATCAAATTTAGGATTACTTACTCTACAAGGCAATGCATTTAGTGGTGTAATACCTTCCAGTCTGAGCAGCTGTCCTCTAGCACAGTTGGATCTTTCATACAACAATCTTAAAGGTAGGATACCCAGAGAACTTTTTCTAATGCAGAGCTTGTCTGTATCCATGCTTATCAATCATAATTTCTTAAGTGGCAGAGTGCCTTCTGAGATAGGTAATCTCCGAAATCTTGCCACACTTGATTTTTCTGATAATATGATCTACGGAGAGATTCCTACATCAATAGGTGAGTGCCAAAGCTTAGAATATCTAAACACATCTGGGAACAACCTTCAAGGTGAAATCCCATCATCACTGGGAAAACTGATGGGGCTCATAGTGCTTGACCTGTCCCACAATAACTTATCTGGGGGCATACCTGAATCTCTTGGGAGTTTGAGAGGTCTGTCTTCATTGAATCTCTCATTCAACAAACTTGAGGGGAAAGTTCCTAAAGATGGGGTATTTCTCAACGCGACAGCAATCTCGATCACTGGAGATTATGGTCTTTGTGGTGGTATCCCTCAGCTGAAACTGCCACCCTGCTTCAAGCACATGATTACGAGTTCATCTCGTAAAGTTGCCATAATAGTCTCCATATGTGGTGC
The DNA here is from genome assembly GCA_022457205.1 of Saccharum spontaneum. NCBI lineage: Eukaryota > Viridiplantae > Streptophyta > Magnoliopsida > Poales > Poaceae > Saccharum > Saccharum spontaneum. The sequence continues at coordinate 55,710,527 of CM039596.1, forward strand.
ATTATTTCTTTTAATGATATTGGCCTTTGCGCTGTCCAAATTCTGCAAAATGAACCAAAACAGAAAAGCATGCCTACCAAGGTCTGCCATTGGCGAGCAATATATGAGGGTTTCTTATGCTGAATTAGTCAATGCAACAAATAGTTTTGCTGTCGAGAATTTGATTGGAGCAGGGAGTTTTGGCTCAGTCTACAAAGCAAGAATGATAGTTGATGGCAGGCATGTGGTCGCTGCTGTTAAGGTTCTCAACCTCATGCAACGTGGTGCGTCTCAAAGTTTTCTCGCAGAATGTGAGACTTTAAGATGTGCTCGACATCGTAACCTTGTCCAGATAATGACGGTCTGCTCAAGTAGTGACTTTCACGGGCGTGACTTCAAGGCCCTTGTATACAAGTTTCTACCAAATGGAAATTTAGACCAATGGATGCATCAGGATATCAAGAAAGCTGGTGAACAAAATGTACTAAATCTGACTACAAGGCTACGTGTTGCAATTGATGTGGCATCCTCACTTGATTATCTTCATGGATTTAAGCCAGCACCAATTATTCACTGTGATCTTAAGCCTAGCAATATTCTCCTGGACAGTGACATTGTTGCTCATGTTGGTGATTTTGGGCTTGCGAGGTTTCTGCATCAACCTGAAGGCATAGGTGAATCTAGTGGTTGGGCATCAATGAGAGGATCAATTGGTTATGCCGCTCCAGGTAGCTACTATTTGTTGTATCTCTTTATTTCCTAGTTTCTAGCTCTTTTGAATTCCAGGGAATCAGGTGTAATTGAACTCAGTTAGACTTGATTTCCAAGAATGCATAAGGGCTAGTAGCCACATAATTTTTTGAAACTAAATTAAATGCTTTAATCCAAAAACGAACATTTATATAATGAAATCATTGTCAAGATATCCAGACTGAGGATGGCTTGCCTTGCCTCGAGAAATAATTCATTTTTGTTGGTTTCAGAATATGGATTGGGCAATGAAGTCTCCACCCACGGTGACGTCTACAGCTACGGAATACTGTTGCTGGAGATGTTTTCTGGAAAAAGACCCACAGATGACAAATTTGGAGAAGCCATTGGGCTTCGCAAGTATGTTCAAATAACATTTCCAGACAGAGTTAGTAGTATCATGGACCAACAGCTATTCATAGAGATTGCAGCATCAAACTCCAGCGAAATCAGAGATGTCATAATTGACTGCGTCGCTTCCATTTTGCAAGTTGGGCTTTGGTGTTCTGAGGAGATGCCAATGGATCGCCCTACTATCGGAGATGCTCTGAAGGAGTCGCAAGCCATTGCAGTTAAATTTCATGAACACCTCACTGGTCCTGAAGGAGCATTGTCAAGTCGCCGAAGCATTCTCAGGAAATCCACGTGAATTATGTCATTCTGCTTACAGTCTGCCAGTAGAACTGTATCCCAAGCTAAGATTTGCTTTGATAACATGCCATTTAGGATATTGCTTTTAAGGAATAAGAGATAAGCTTCAAAAGAAGCACTAGGGTCTTCAGATTGAGAGTCAATAGAGGGTGTGCTTCCATACATAAAATTTCCGAAAAAAAATAAAAAAGTTTGCCGACGGCCGTGGCCATCGGCAAAGAAATTCCGAAAAAAATAAAAAAAACGCTTTGCCGATGGCCGTGCCACGTCAGCCATCGGCAAAGGCGCCGTCAGCTTGAAGACCCTAGTGCTTCTTTTGAAGCTTATCTGAAGACCCTAGTGGCGCTTTGCCGATGGATTCTTTGCCGAAAGAGCACTAGGGTCTTCAGATAAGCTTCAAAAGAAGCACTAGGGTCTTCAGGCTGACGGCGGCTTTGCCGACGGCTGACGTGGCACGGCCATCGGCAAAGCGTTTTTTTATTTTTTTCAGAATTTCTTTGCCGATGGCCATGGCCGTCGGCAAACTTTTTTTGCCGATAGCCGGCCATCGGCAAACTTATGGTCACTTTGCCGACGGCCTGCCAGCCGTCGACAAACCTGGGGATTTGCTGACACATAATCCCAGGTTTGCCGACGGCTGGCCATCGGCAAACCTGGGAAAAAAATTTTCTTTCTTTTTTTAGTTTTCTTGCATTTCCACGACATTTCAACACATACATCACATATATAGCATATGCCCCACATATATAGCAACAAAATACCATTTTCATCCGCACATCACATATATAGCATGGAACCCACATATCCTCCAAGTCATCCATACACAGGCGACAAATGTCGATCGTCATCCATACATAGTCATCCATACAAGTCATCCATACAAGGTCCAAAAGTGACAAGTGTAGTACCTAGCTCGAGGTGCCGTCCCCAGGGGTCCCAGAGCCCGCACCACCTTGCTCCCACGGAGACCAACTCGGAGTCGTGCCCCCACCTTGCTCCCGCTGCGACCAACCCGACTGCGGGGCCGAACCATACTGCCAGTACTGCCCCAGCTGCTGCGGAGAGACGCCTGGAGGCTCATAGTGCCCCTGCTGCGGCCAGGAGGAGTACCCCTGCGACTGTGGAGGAGGCCAGATGTACGGCTGCGTGGGGAAGCTCTGGTAAGGTGCCCAGCCGTGCGGTGGAGAAGGACCTAGTGGAGGGCTACCACTTGGAGTCGGGTTCGAACCCGCCGACGGTGCCTGCACAAAGACCAAGTGATGTAATTAGTACTTGCAGGCTGGCCGCACAATCCAAAGCGACAGGCATTGTACTCACCTGACCAGGTACAGGAACAGGCAGTGGAACTACCGGTGGTGGAGCGAAGATCAAGGCAGGAGGCTCCTGCATTCCCGGGATCTGGGCCTGGAAGTGTAGGGACAGGTCCGCCAACTGTCTCTGGTAGTGCTGCGTAAGTGCCACCAGCTGCTCCTGATGGGCCGCATCCTGCTGCACCTGGATAGTCGCTTGGGCCGCCTGGTTGGCCTGCAGCTCTTGGACCGTGGCCTGCAATATTACACCAGCATGGTTGATGGTATTTGAAGGCAAGGTACATCATGCGTGAAACGAGTCAACGACAAATGAAACTCCACTTACCTGAAGTGCCGTCATCATCTGCGTGAAACGAGTCAACGACGAATGAAACTCCACTTACCAGATATGCACTGATCCGCATACCAACGACCGCGAATCCCTTTCGGACGGGAGACGCCTAACTCGGTTACGCAATGTACTTACAACAACTATAAGGCACAGAGGTGATTTATACCTAAGGTGGCGGCGTAGGGGCGGGTAGTGGGCCGGTGGAGAGTCGACGCGGTGCAGGAAGACCCGCAACGCCCACGAAGACGATCGTGGTCACCGAGTACCTCCCACAGGTCCTCCTCCTACAAAAAGAGAAAAAAAGGTTAATATCCACTCAAAAATTCGGCAGCACCTCCCCTGCACGGGGAGGTTCCAAACCTGCAAAAAACATGGCACGAAGGCCAAACATGGGCACGAAGGCCAACAACCACCAAACATGGGCACGAAGGCCAACAACCACCAATATACTTTAGTTCTCTTTCCATGCAGATGAAAGAATTCAAGTACTACAAGAACAATTACTACTAACCCTACAAATACTACTAACACTACTACTAACAACCACTTAACTACTAACACTACTAATACTAAGAACTACTTAACTACTTACTAACTACTACTACTAACCCTAGAACTAACACTACTAACTACTACTACTAACCACTACTATCTACTACAACTACATCTACTACTAACACTAGAAGGTAGGGCTTACCTTGGCGGTGATGAAGCGAGGACCGGCGATGAAGGAAGGGATCACTACAGCAGCGAGGATCGATGTGACGTCGGCTTCGCACCTTCCTCCTCTTCCTCCTCCCCCTTCCCTTTCTTCCTCCTTCCTGCCCCTTCTCTTTCTTCCTCTTCCTCCTCCCTCTTCTCTTTCTTCCTCTTCCTGCTCTCCTTCTCCCTCTACTGGCCGGTCATAGGGCACAGAGGCGCCAGCGAGGTCGGGGCCGGCGGTCGAGCGGGCCACCGGCGGCGGGATGGGGGTGGGGGAGATTGGGCCGGCGGCGGTGGGATTGGGCCGAGTGCCGAATGCGGGGGCCGGCGACTCCAAATTTGAACTGTAGGTACATGAAATAATGAGATTTTTTTATTCGAAAGATGGTATTCATGATTCTAGGAGTATGCTGAGTCCGTATCCAGGAGCTCGCATGAAATTACGACCATGTTGGCGTCTAACATGGGGAGTTACGTGCGCGGAAAGTGTTTTTAAATTATATAAAATCCATACGAAGTCCAAAATTGACGAAACTTGACGTGTTGTCTCGCCATCACATGCGGAGGCCGTGGTAAAAATTTCAAAAAGTTTCGAGCAAGTTGTGACGTCGGATGGCCAAAACCCAGACATCTCCACATGTGATCAGGGTTTTGGCCATCCGACGTCACAACTTGCTCAAAACTTTTTGAAATTTTTACCACCGTCACAACATGCGATGCCCACACAACTCGTCAAGTTTCATTAATTTTGGACTTCGTTTGGATTTTATATAATTTAAAAACACTTTCCGTGCACGTAACTCCCCATGTTACGACGCCAACATGGTCGTAATTTCATGCGAGCTCCTAGATACGGACTCGGCATACTCCTAGAATCATGAATACCATCTTTTGAATCAAAAAATCCCATTATTTCATGTACCTGCAGTTCAAATTTGGAGTCGCCGGAAAAATACAAAGAAACAGAAATAATTAACGAAATATAGCAAAAAAACTCAAAATTGTCCCAATTTTTGAAGTTAGGTTGTATTTGAGGTAGGAAGTTACCAGAAAAAAACTGGAAGAAAAAATCAAAAAAAAATTAAACTTTGCCGACGGCATGTGAAGGCCGTCGGCAAAGATGGTTTGCCGATGGCCGGCCATCGGCAAAGCCTGTGGGCCCGGCAGCTCCTCAGGCCGCCACGTGGCCTGTCTATGCAGATGGCCACGGCCGTCGGCAAAGCCTGCCCTTTTGCCGACGGCCTGACGGCGCGGCCATCGCCAAATGTCATGGCATCGACCGGCGTCGGCCGGCGTCTACCCTGGGCCAATTTTGCCGATGGTCGGAGGTTGCCGATGGCCTGGCTGTCGGCAAATATTTGTGTTTGTCGATGGCTGGGGTTTGCCGATGGCCTGGCCGTCGGCAAAGATCGGCTTTGCCCATGGCCTGTCTTTGCCGATGGCTGGACCGTCGGCAAAATATCTTTGCCGATGGCTCTGCTTTGCCATCGGCAAAGTGTAACAACCCAGATTTACAACAGACCAAAAATCACAACTACAAAATTTTTTTTCCAAAAACAACCTATGGTTGGTGAGTGACATATAGGAAACCAATCCTAGTTGCACAAGTAGCACCTAGTCTAGTTAAATGCATTTTGCATTTAATTATATATTCATGAGTTGCTTCTTATGTTCTTTGTTTATTAATTAAAAATAGTCACATTTATTTAATAAAATGCTTAAATTAAATGAATATGTAAATTATAACCTTGGATAATCGTTGGAAACCAAAAGTATATTTTGTAGATTCCATTATGTTATATAAGTGGAGGCAATATATATATTTGTTTATATACATGCCTTGGCATAATGGGAACAAAGGAGAGATAAATAGAAAATCTATTTAATTAAATAAGAAAACCTCTTTCCCACCTAACTACTCCGGCCCAGCCAACCTCACCTGGCAGGCCTTCCAAGCCGGCCTGCCAAGCCAGCCCAAGCCGCATAGCGCGCACCCACGCGTGGGCCGGCCCAGCAAGGCCGCTACATCCTCAGCCGCTTTGCTGACGCCACGCAGGAGCCGCCTTCATCCCCTTTCACTGACGGGCGGGACCCGCCATCGTCACCCACCTTCCGCTCGCCCTCCCCTGCTTCGCCGATCGGAAAACAGAGCAAACGGCGAGGGGACAAGGACACGCAAACGGCGAGGGGGGATTCCCCCTGTCCCCTGCCGGTCACCTTGCACGCCAAGCCACCGAGCCAGTTCCGCACGCCAGTCGCACACACGCCATTCCGCCCATGCCCAGCGCGCGCGTGTCCTCGCCATGGCCGCAGGCGCACTGCCACGGCCTGGCACTGCCCAACCGCCTGCAATTCCCAAAATTAGCATCGCCAATTCGAACCACACCACTCCAATTGCCCTAAACACTGGCCAAGGCCCCTAGATTGCCGCCACATGGCTCGAACCCTTCCATCACCGTCCACTGAGCGCCATGGACGCTCCTCTATAAAACGGTGACCTCCGACGTCCTAGCCCCTCCCTCTCCGCTCGCTGACGCCTTGGTGGCACACAGCCCACACCACACCACTGGAGGAAAAGGAATGGGGGGAGAGGAGGAGAAGAAGAGGGAAGGAGCCGGGAACCCAAAGCGGACGCCGCCGTTCGAGCGCACCGGAGGAGAAGACGCCGACCTCCTCTCCACCATCGGACTGCACTGCACGGCCACCGATCTTCACCGCTCCAACTCACCCTGCACCAACATCCCTTCGCCATCGCCACCTACGGTGAGCTCACCATCTCACCTCACTCGCCGCCGGTTGAGCTTGACATGGCACCACCTAGCAGGTCAGCTCCGTGGACCATCTAGGCAAAATCCACGACCCACACACTTTGATCGCACGCATACGCACACGTGGTGCGCACACTCGTTGGCTTGGCCGAGCCACAGAGGCTCGGTATCGGCCGCGGCATGCCGATGCACAGCACATAGTCGCCATGGCCGGACCAAGTCATGGCGAGGTCTCACTCTTGAAGCGCTAGTCAACATAGGAAGGAAGAAGAGGCGTACAAGGTCACGAACACACACGCACACAGGTATCAACACCAAGCACCGCGGTACCGAACGCTAGGGGCACGGGAACGCGCCACCACGAGCAGCGTCCAGGGCATGCTCGCCATGGCCAGCGCGCGCGGCCATGGTGAGGTCGTTCCTTCCAAGTCAAGTCGGTAGAGAAGAAGGGAAGGAGCTAGATCGATTCGCCTCGGCAATGGACACACCGTGCGCATCAAAGAAGGGGGAGAGGAGCCACTGGGGAAGCCGTTCGTGGCCGCCATGCCGACGGCGGTGTGCACGGGAGCCCGGCTGGGAAGCAGAGAAGGGGAAAAGTGTTGCTGCCGCTTTGAGCCGTGCGACCGGTGCACCGTAGACCAAGAGGTGGAGATAACAGGTGAACTCGGTCCACCAAGGACCGAGACTGCAGTTCACAAACCACACCGCACGGTCCACGGTGAGCCACGCCCACACGAGCCAGAACCGTTTTGAATCCATCCATGTGACGTGGCAGCGCCTGAGCTCGCCACGTGGCGGGCCTAGCACGGCCCAGTTCGGCCCAGATCCGGCCCAGCCCAGGCCCACCGAGGCCCGGTCTCGGCCCGGTCAGAGTTGACCGTTGACCAGCCAAACGGGCCCACATGTCAGTGACTCGATCTGTTTCGGCTAATCAGAGCTCGACACGTGTCACTGCCTGGATTTTTTTCTTTTCTTTTCTTTTTCAGAAAATCATTTAATCTTTAGAAATTCATAACTAATTCATTTTAACTCAGAAAAATACCAAACCAGTTTCTAAATTTTTCTAAAAATGAACTCTACATCTTAGGCTTGTGTTTGAGTGCATTTGGATCTTTTGAATTTCTGTTGCATCTTTGTGCACCTCTATAGGAGTCGTTAATACGACTCAACGTTATGTTTAACAGAGCCAGAGGACCTGCCGACTGAGGAGTACGACCCCGACTACAGCGAGGACTTGGGAGACGACCAGCCAAGTGCCACGCCCCACCCATCTCCATATAACCTATTACGCATGCAAATATAGAATTGCTAGCGCTTTACTTTTTATGAAATAATATGATGATAGACTGCATGTTAGATGCTTTACTTTGAGCCCTTTACCTTGTTGCAATCTTACTCCTGCTCACCCTGCTGTTAGGCTAGATGCTCGCATGTTACATATTACTGCTTTTAGTATTACTCGCATTATATCTGTGATGTGATGCCGGTGAGTGAGAGACGTATATGTATAAGGCACGTAGTGCCGAGAACTTGGTAAACCTGATAAAAGAACTGGGGAGATATTGGTGTGCGTCTTGGGTGAGTGGTGAGGGTTGAGTCGATCGGATAGGATCCTACAACGAGTCTTTGGGGCAAGTCTTGCTGGAGGGGTGCGACCTGGGCATCCCTCACGAGAGATACCTGTGGCGGGTATATTGTGAGATGAACTGGGGTGTTGGTTATCCCTGGTGGAGGTGCTGTCGTGGCACGAGGAAGACGGTGTTCCCCTTTGAGAAGATATCCTGTTTGGTCCTCCTAAGGACTGGTATGTCTTGAGAACCAGAACCATGGGACTTTCGTGCACACCACTCGTTCCCGATGGGCGGGAGACGATTACCCGACTGACTAGGGCGGTACCACTACTACTAGGTTGGAAGGTGATAGTGTAGGGAGGTATGGGCATGGAGACCCACACCCTCCTAAGACAGCGTAGTGACCTTGGGGCTCGGTACTACGTCTCACTGTCTCAGTGTTTCGGTGGACATCGGGGTGGCCCAGGGATGAGTGGTAGGGTGGTACTGTACTGGTTAGGAGGCAGTCGAAATCAGCCTAGACGAGCCGGATCATCGAGGATGGTGATCTTGTGGATTACCAGGTGTACACACTCTGCAGAGTTGATCGATCTATACGTATAGCCGCGTCCGCGGATATGGACATTCTCATGACCTACGCTTTACTTGATTAGAGAGATGAGTCCTTTCTACCTTTCCCCGGGTTTGTGTTGGTTTCCGGCTTTGGCCGTTGAGACGAGATCTGAGCGGGAGTCAATCTCGTCGCCTAGAGAGAGAGTGAGATGAGAGGTGTTGTGATGGGATGGGGAAAATGTGTGACTAAGATGGGTTAAAAACGGATGAATGTCTTATTATTAAAATATTAACGACTTGCATAGGAAACTCACAGTCTAAATAGGTCTCTTTCTACTTTCCCTGATGCATTCCACCTTCCACAAAGCATTGCAAGAATAGGGTGGGCGATGCGTGGCCAGTACCAAGAGTACTGATAGATTTTTGACAGGTTCAGAGCCCGAGTACGACTACGAGGGCGATGATTGGGAGGACTAGAGGGTCTGTTCTACGCTCAAGCTGGTTCCAGAAGATCGTTTTCCGCTGCTATCTACGTCAAATGCTGTTCCGGATGCTTGTGTGAGTGTGTTTCGCCCTGCGAGGCGATGATAATAAGTTATGTAAAACTCTCTAATGTACTCTGATATTCGTGCATGACTTTATGTATTACTGAGATTTAGGTAAATTGACGGAATGTTTCGTCATATTACACTTCGTTTCTGTGAATTTTTCTTCGTAGAAATCAAGGACGTTTCACAAAACCTGTGATTTTGCCGATGGCTTATTCCCTGGCCATCGGCAAACCTTGCGGCCGTCGGCAAATAAGCCGTTTCCGATAGTGTTTGTTTAGTTGGTGCGCATCAAAGCCAACTCTTACATTGCTCCCTATTTTGTTGCCACCGGCACGGGTGGTTGCAGTGGCAGGAGCAACGCTCCAATCTTCTCTCTCTGCTTGAGGCTTCACTCGAGCGCATACTGCAGAAGGCCTCACTCAAGCCACTTTTCACTTTATAGATTCCAACGCGCCCGTAAAATAAGATTATTTGTAGTACATCTTACTATTGCTAATAAGAGGTCTTAACGGAGGCACCACGTTAATTCTCACCAGACGCACAACGGAGGCACCACGTTAATTCTCACCAGACGCACAACGGAGGCACCACATTAATTCTCACCAGACGCGTTAGGAAAAAAGATCAATTGTAGAAATTCTCACAATAATCAAAAACATCTGGCCTTTGATTCGGTAGACTCTAATTATCATCACCAACAATAGTCATTGAATCTATTATAGTTTATTAAAAAATTACCCACCATTGCTATTATAAAAAATACATAAAGTAACCCCCTAATTTTATATGTAAATTACCCACCTCTGCCATTACAAAAGATAATTCAAAATAACCCCCTAAATTTGCATCTAAATTACCCACACTGGCCATCATGAAACATAATTTAAAATAACGCCCTACGTCAGCGTATATATTAGTACTCCATGACGACATGCGCACCGAGCAGCGGGGACAGCCGCCGCCGCGACCGGGAGCGCAATCGCTGCCGCTGCCTCCACATGCTCGATTGGGGAGCTAAGGGCTGGTGAGAAGGGGTCGGGCCTGGATCTCGACGGAGATGATGCAGGAGCGGCACAGCGCATCGAGGTCCTCCCGTGGACAGATCAACGGCAGCGGACAACGGCAGCACAGAGACGGAGAATACAGAGACGGCGGCGAATGAACCCTAACAAGACGAAAATATTCATCTTTTTTTCTAAAAGCAAATATTCATCTAACAATAGTACTTAAATCAGACATCCCAACTATACCACTCGAAACATTATTTTTACAATTGTGGATTTACCGTTTTACCCTTAAAAATAACTATGAAAAAAGAATTGTCACTTTTTTATTTGAAGTCTTAATCCTCTCAACTTTGGAGGCGTTGGGACTTGGGAGGCATTACGGTGCATATGGGCCCACCAACCATAGATACATTCACACCACCCTCATTGACGTCTCTCAACGCCTTCTCACATATGGGTCTACCAATCATAGACACATCCAACGCTTCCTGACGCTCCCAAACCATAGTAAAAAAGTTCTAAAAAGTTTTATAAGTTATTATTTTAAATAAGTTTATATAGTTTACTGAAACATTACGTCATATCAATATTATTCATTTAATTTTATGCATACTATGGTATATAAATAATACTACGCACATATAATCCTCTGTAATAACAAACTCAACATGTTTAATGTCGGGATGCAACTATGTAAGTCGAGTTTCAACTTATGTGAAAGCAGTACTACTCAGACCTAAACTCTTTTTAATAAAGGAACATTTTTTTAAAAAATATAAATAATACTTGAATTTGTAATTAACATGTGAAAAAATTGCAACAACTTGATTATAAATTAAAATACATATCACACTAAAAAAGATACATACTAAAAATTCTAACTAGAGGTCCCCACTAGAGCTTGCATGTTAATCATCACAAGACTTAATAGAAAACAAAAGATAGATCCTAGAAATTTCTTATAAAAATCAGAAACATCTTTCCATTACTTAGATATAAGCTAATCACCATTGTGAATAATAATAATAATAATAATAATAATAATATATTAGATCTATTCTATTTTATAAATAATTATAAACTAACTCATAACTCTATTTTTTTTATTGCCCACAAATGTTGTTACGAAACATGATCTATTAAAAAAATAGTTTAGATAACGAACATAGCATATATATATATCTCAACATTACCCCACCTCTATTATTATTAATATATTAAAATTTGATTAAAGTAAATATATGTGTCGTTCTAACATGCATGAGCAATAAAATATATATGTTACGTTTCATCACATAAAAAATATTTTCTTAACAACTCATATACTAATAATACTAAATTATTCAAACCAAATAACCATAACTATAATTTATATGGATTGTTACTTTAGTTATATTTATTTAATTCTACTAAAATGTTTGACAAGTCTATATGGATAATATAACCATGACAACAAATATAATTCCTTAATCGGAAAATTCAATCATCATGAGACGTGTGGGAGACCACTGGTGCCTATATTTTCATAGCCCTTGAAGAATACTTAAATACTTTAGAGTAAAAAGTCGATCATTATAAGGTATAAGTATTAAAATTATCTTGAGGTTACCACGACTACTCCTGCCCGAGATCTCACTTCATGTTCTATGACTTATCTTAAGTAATATGGTGCAAGTTTTAAATAATGACTTATGTTATTGTAGTACTTAAGAACATACTTTATGGTCTAAAATTCTTAGTTGAAAAAGTGCAAAAAGGATAATTAATGAAAGATACAATAAGTACAAGAGTTTCAACTTAAATTGAGGCGATAAAAAAATCCATAGCAGTTGAAAAGGATAAAATTTGAAAAATCAAAATTTTGGATTCATGGCTTCATAAGATACATGATGCAACAAGAGCCACCATGATTAATGATAAGGTTCCAAAATAATTTCATATTTAAAATATATAGAGGTGGCATGCAAATGAAAAATATGAATATGGATAAAAAAAATATATAGATTAGTTCGTTGAAAAAATAGTAGTAACTAAGTTCATGGTAATCTATTATGTCTATTATGTTAGAAAATAAACAAAGAGAAAAAAATATATACAATTTAATATATGTAATTCTTTATTAGTCACATGTAACTCCCTCTATTAAAAATTATAAGATGTCTTCAGTTTTCTCGATACATAACTTTTGTTATACACTTAAATGTACTGTTTAGATACGTTGTAAAAACAATATATCTAGAAAAACCAAAATGTCTTATAATTTAGAATAAGTGATTATTAAATAGTACCTAATACTTATATCTCCTAAAATTCTAACCTTCTAACCTATGCGAGAGCACAGGTTGATGGACTAGTTTTACTCCAAATAACAGCAGCCTCAGTTTCATTTCGCACCACGAGATAAGTCCTTTTTTTTTGGTAGAAACACCAAGAGATAAGTACAATGAACTAATGTACCGTCCTAAGCCCACTCTAAATTCTGAAATATACCGTCCTAAGCCCATGGGCTGCAAAGTAAGTATTCCGATTGGGTGGGCTCAGACTAAGAGGAGTGGATATTAGAAAGGCCTTGCAGAAAGGACCAAAGAAAGGCCTTCCAAACGGCCCATATTATTGGTTCAAACGGCCCATCTTTCAGGGAAACAATCGATCCATCGTCAAGGCCTGGCCAACGGTTTACAACGGTTTATAATAATAATTATTATTTATTACTTGTACACATTCATCTTAGCTTTTCAGAAGAAACAAGGTACTCGAGCTTTTATTCTCCACCACGTAAATCTCAACAGCTTTTATTCATAGTAGTAGTAGCCACTAGCACTCAACGATCAACGTCATGGAATAATCTTCTGCTCGATGGATCAGTAGGAGCTAGGGAGCCTTCTCACTAGGAAGGAGGATGAGGCTGGCATTTTTTGCCTGAAAAAATCAACATCATATCTTTCAGGGACCAATTCTCATCAGTTGTTAGTTAACAAATTCCAGAAGCAAGTTAATTAAGTTTCGGATCAATGTGGTGAAAGTGAAGAAACTGACCTCGGGCGGCATGGGTTCGCCCTGCAGGAATTGCTTGAACAGGAAGAGCGCCTGCTCCGGGCGGTGCAGCGGAACCTCGTGCCCGGCCCCACGGATAGTGACAAAGGTGAGCCCTTCATACTCCATGCTCCAGCCGCCAACCTGCATATCATCATAGTCATATATATAGCAAGTATATATATATATATAGTGGCCATGGAGCACAAGGACTCAAGGAGACTATCTGTGAGAAATAACCCAGGATTCAGAGACACGTGAATGGATTTAGTTGGTATTTCGCCTGTTTTCAACACTGACTGACCTCAGTTGGGACAATGTACCAGGGGTACCAGCTAGTTTTTACAGGAAGGTCCAGGGCAGCAAGAGAGTGCCTAGTCGCACTCAGCGGCACTGCAGTGTCCGTGTCACCACTGCAAATGAAAAGGCATGCATGCATTTTAGTTTCTTGCAGAGAAATTGGCAAGAAACTCTCTGAAGAAACGCATAGTAGGTAAGGTACATGTACAGCTAGCTTATTCATATTACCTGAAGACCCACACCTTGAGGCCAGCTCCAATGAGCTCCTTGTAGATGGGTAGCATGGAAACTATGGGATTGTATGTCGTCCAGTTGTCATATATGTGCATGCTGCAAGATATATAAAGAATATATATGGGTTTAGCTTGCCCAGGATAATGAATAACAAAAGAAAACGAAGCCATATGAAAAGATGGGTCAACTGAAATGGCCACTAGAAATCAGAAGTGTGGAACAATAGTACAATACGATGCATACTTGCATAATTGCCATGGGTAGTCTATGATGAAGCCGCTGGTGTTGGCATGCATGGCTTTCTGCACGTCGGGGAGGTTCAAGTAGCTGGTCGAGTAGAAGGCGGTGCACGGATCATATGACGGCAGCTTGGTCAATGGCTGAATGTGTTCCGAAATCATGCATGGTGAGACGTGAGACAGACAGCTAGCTATAGCTGGAACAGATGATGGCGGGAGATGAGGAAGACGATCGAACAACGGCAACTTACGCGGCGGCTCCTCTCGAATATGCGCGCGTATGGGTTCCCCTTCTCGCACGGTGGCGTGTAGATGCTGTAGCCGTCGATGTTGCCTTGCTCCTTGGTGGCCACGTCCCAGACCTCCTTGCACTCCGGCGAGGCGTGGATCAGGGAGGTCCCCGGGCAGACCTTGAGCCCGCTTGCCAGGGTTTCGTCGGAGATGAGGCCGTGGTGCCACCAGTACTCGAACATGCCCATCATGTCGGTGCGGTCGTCGGTCAGGCCGTTTCCGACCTGGAATTGGGGATGAATTGAACCAAATTATTCGATGTGAATTCTTTCAAAAAATTGTAGTTCTACATGTTATACTTCCATGTGTTTGTCTGTCCATTCACTGATTCATTCGGCTCATCAGGTTCTTATGAAATGGAATCCTTTATTTGTGTCACAAATTGTGTGAATTCCGTTTTTGGACATGTCGGTCTATACCATGAAACCTTTGAAGTTAATGATAGGCTTGTCTACGCCGATGTTTCTCCTGTAGACAAGCTGGGAGAGCTGTGGAACATAGTGACCTGCAGATCAAAACACTTCACAAATGAATTCACAACAAATCTCCCACGTTCAACAACAAAAATACTACGGCACTACGCACTGACCTCCATAGCTCTCGCCGGCAATGTAGAAATCGCGGTACTTGTACTTGGGGAACCTCTCGAACCATTTCACCAGAAAAGTGTACGCGTCATGGGCTGCAAATAACAAAGATTCCTAAATCAGAGCATCCAGACTGAAGAAGGGTGTTATTTGTCATATATGTTCTTCTTCATCACCAACCTGTTCTGTTGTCGCCGACGATTAGGTCGGAGCTGGTGTTGCTGTAAGAGAACCCCACGCCGGCCGGCGACTCCAAGAACAGCACGTTCGCCGCTGCATGCCTTTCACATGTGAGCATCACTTCACTGCACATCTCGGTTGGTTTGTGAGTTGTATATATATGTGACCCATCAATTTCATACCTCTGTTCCATGCGAACTCGTTGCGCAGCAGCCGCTCGCCGTCCGTGTGGACGCGGAAGGCGCCGAGCTCCTCCAGCGCGCCGCCGCCGATGGAGGAGCACCCAGGCCCGCCGTTGAGCCAGAGGAGGAGCGGCGCGGTGTCCGGATCCTCGACCACCGTCTTGTCGGCCTCTTGCAACCAATAGTAGAGCGCGCGGCCGGCTTGCTCGTCGACGGTGATGTAGCCCCCGTACATGTCGAACGCCACGTCGTTGGGCTGCCCTGGCAGGCCCAGAATTCGATCGTCCTCATTGGAGGACCCTCGTGCCAGTGTCATCGGTAGCAGGAGGCCGGCGGCGGCTAGTGCCAGGAGCAGCGTTGTCGTCGTTGCGGCGGCGCGCCATGGAGAGTAGTACCGGCCGGAGCTGCTCATGGCCATATTTGCTATTGCTCTCCTCGTCTCCGCGACTGACGACTATGCATAGATGAGAACCAATCAAGGTTCAGTTATATAGGAGTATATAGAAGCGAGAGAGCAAGGCTGATTGTTTGTTCGATTGATCGTTTGATTGATTGATTTAGGCACGTGTGCGGCATGCATAAATTGTAGGTCTACGTTGGCCTATCAACTGCTGTCCGAAAAATAATGCAATTATAGGAAACATGACCGTCAAAATAGTTCAATTTTGATCAAGTTTATATTAAATAGTATTAACATTTATGTCTCTAACTAAATTTATTAAAAATATATTCTATAACTAATCTAATGATATTTATTTTTTTATTATTATTAGTAAATTTCATATAATTTTGGTCAAACTTTAACCTGTTTGATTTCTCAAAATACGAAAATTACATTCTTTCGTAGACGGAGATAGTAGGTAAAAATGCTTGTCATTTTCTACACGCTCCATCATACGGGCACAGGGCTAGGGGCAAACATGAATATAACTGTAAGGACAACTACAGCCACGTTTGGTAGTGCTTAAGGAGCAGCTCCGTGACCGCTCCCACGTCGAATGGCTCCACTCTAAGAAACGCATTGAGAGAAGTGTGAGTAGGAGTGGGAGCTAAAAAAAGAGCTTTAACCCGCATCCATAGGTTCAACCCACGGCAGTAGCGAATCTAGGATTTTCCTCTAGGGTATGCCAGCCAAATTTTTTTTATATATAATTCGGTAAAACCATTTGATAATTCGGTAAGAATTATGAATTTGTAACATATAATTCAATATAGGCAAACTAAAAGTCTTCAATTTGAATATTTAATTGAAACCATCCATAAATTAGAATATAAATAGCTAACACAATATATTGTTACATTTTTTTAACCGGGAGCTTTGCTCCTCATTCCCCTGCACTGTGCATGGAAATACAGTGGGCCGCGGGATCGAACCCGGGTGGCCAAGCGCAAGACTCGTGCTGCTGGCCAAACGAGCTACGCGCTCGTTCCCATATATTGTTACAAATATAGAGATAACTCAATGATATTAGCAATGAAAATCGATAGGATTAAAAACAGATAAAAGAGTAGAGATTGCACCTCATCTCGGTAGCCGGCTATCGGGCCTGGAGTTAGTCGCGGAAGCGCAGGCAGCTGCAGAGCAGCCTAGGCGGAACGAGGATATGCTGATCTCGATGTTGCGTACTTGCAGCTTGGCCTGAACGCCTATGCAGATTCATCAATTCGAGACTGCAGGCGAAGACTCCATTGCAGAGTCATTCTGAAGTCTGAATCTTCAATATCTAGATGAGACCACGATGGCTTTCGATCGATGCCAAAAAGAACGAGGCTACCATGGCTGGGCGGCAACCGGTAGGCATCTTTTCCATTGATGAAGGGAGACCACCACGGCACAACGACCTCGATCACGAACGGTTGGAAGAGCCAAGGCGGCTGGAACTGGTAGGCAAGACGTGAGAACCCTCTTGACCTCCCGTCATGTGGCCGCGTACACGTGGGCCTGAAAGGCCGTCGACGTCACAAAGCAGCCGCAGCTGCGTCATTCGATTGAGTTTGCTTACAAATATACGTATACATATACTATACATACAGGTTGCGCAGGGTATGCCGATGCATACCCGGCATACCCTGTAGCTCCGCCACTGACCCACGGTTGTGGTCCGATTTGCCCTATGGGTGCATCGACACAGGCAAGGCCAGCAGAAGTCAGGCTAGCAGGCGGTGTGGGAGTCGTAGGATTTTTTGTCCAATAATGACACGAATTTATACCGGTTTATGTATAGAGTACCCTATGTCCAGTTGAGAATGCTTCTTTATGTGTTTGTGTTTGGATTATAGGGGTGCTGATGATGTTTGTGGAGAGATTACACGTTGGGTATTGTGGACTGTCGACCAAGGCTCCCGTATTCCTCTTTATATAGTCCAGAGGATAAGGGTTACAGATGGAGTCCTCATAGACTTATAGATATGGTTTTCTAGTTTGTTATAGGAAAATCTAATTAGGTCTGGGTGAATTTTTATAAGTTACTTGGCTTCTAAGCATATCCGGTGGACCTTTACAAGTTATTACAAGTTACACGGCGGCAGCACATCTCGTGCATGGCCTGGGAGGTAGCCCCAAGTCGAGGACGCAGCCGTGGTCAATCTCACGCGCTCATCAGTCCACCGTGTTATGTTCATTGTTCATCGGTGCCTCTGCTTACCCTCGGTTTTATGTAGGTTCATACATCATTGTTCTTTTCGCCAATTCTCCGTGGTGTTCATACCTCTACTTCCATTTCCCATGGCGGGTACCTCATCGAGGAGATTGAGGACAGTGTTCCATGCCTAGTGGACATCGAGATCCGCCTCCTACGAGGTCGACTTCTCTATGTCACCCCTCATCCTTTGCGCTCTATTTCGACTCTTAATTGATTTGTTCATGTGATGTTGTCGCGCGAAGAAAGGGAAGAAGCAACGCTAGATGTACCGGTAGTTGTCGAAGAAGCAAATTTGTTTTTTTAATTTTTAATGGATTTATAGAGGCAGATGTCTTAACTGCCAGTGGTATGTAGAACCACCTCTGAAAACTACATTCGCCCGTTTCATAAAACACTGTATGTAATAGTGCACCTAGTTCATCCCTACAATACACTCGAAATAGTGGCTCCTCCCTTGAATATTTGAGATCCTCCTCTGAATATCGGACTGTCGGAAAAGAAGAGGCTTGTGTTTTTTTTTAGATTTTTTACAGTGCTTGGAGGAACTAGCAGTTCCACCCATCCTTTTCCATTTTTGGCGTAGGGTTGGTATAGTAATTTAATAATTGGAATTTTTTCTCCCTGTGGCTTCTCCCAGACGTTCCGTTCCCGTCCCCGTCCCTGCCTCAGCAAGTCGACGCTGTCCGCCCCCGCCCCCGCTCGTGGACGCCGTCCGCCCCTGCCCCCGCTCCTGTCCCCACTCGTAGACGCCGCTCGTGGACACTGCAGCTCCCTCGAAAGCGCGCCTGGCCGCGACCCCATCTTCGGTCGCCGGCAGCCGTGCCAGCCCGCAGCAGCGCCAAGCTGCCAGACCGTGCTCCGGCTCGTGGCCGTTGCGGCGCCCAAGAACCCACACTACTGGAAACTCGAATACTTCCGTGGGTGTCAAATTTTTCTGTGCGTTTTTTTAGGCACGCACGGAAAAATCCCAATTGTTCTGTGAGTTTCCAAATATACCCACAGAAAAATTTGAAAACCTACAGAAAAATTATAACATTTTTCCTTGCGTGAGAGTAACCACACGGAAAAAATATAAACACACAGAAAAATTAAACTTTTTCTGTCGGTTTTCTTAAGCCTCACAGAAAAATTTATACACGCACGGAAATATACGTATTATTTTGTGGGTCCTTTTATACACGCACAGAAAAAACATACTAACATAGAGAAAAATTCTAACGCGCCATCCGATTTGGCGTTCGCGCCCTCGAATTTGGCGTTGGTGCTTTCCGGCGTTCTCACGAAAAGAAAGGATATTTTAATGAATAAAAAAAAGAAAAAGTCCTAAACCCAACCTGTTGCACACGCACTGCACCCACGCACGGACTCCACCCCAACACACGCACACGCACCGCACCCAAACACGCGCACACGCACCGCTGGGCTTCCTCACGCAGGAGCGAGCAGCACGCCGCGGCCGGCTTCCTCCGCAGCACGCCCTCCGCCGCCGCCGCAGCAGCTCCTCTCCAATGGCGTTGGCAGCCCCTAGATCTGCGCCTCCCTAAGCATCCCACAGGCTGCCGCCAAGACTGCGAGCCCTCCCCTTCCCCAGGCCGCCGGCGGCTGCGCCCCTTCCGGTGCGCCGGCCTAGGTCCACCGGCTGCCGGGCGCTGGGCACTGGGTGTCGGCTGCTAGCAACCTGTGCTTCAGGACGCGTCCCCAAGGACCTCCCCCTCGACTGCTCGTCTCGATGCAACAACCCTCCTCTTCCTGTCGATCTCCCGCGCCCTGCTCTTCCATCCTCCAGATCTGGCCACCAGTGGGTCAAGGTACACTCCTCTCTTCACTGATTCAATTTTTTGTATGAGATGTGATGTCGGTTTTATCTGAGTATCCAGTTGTATGAATTTCCAGTTGAAGTCTGCTTCCCTCAAGATTTGGTCGCCGGTGCTGTATGCTTCAAATTTGAATCGAGTTTTCAGGTTATCTGTTGTCCATTTTTTTCATGGCAGTGTCTATGAAAACTAGTGTAGACTGGCCAGAACCCCGCGGCAATTGTCGCGGGCTAGGCAGAGTTAGTTGACATAATTTTTTTCCTCTAAAGCATATATGCATCAATTATTTGTGCCGTGCATAGGTAAGTGTAGCAAAAGGTAAATTCTCTGAGATATGAACACATGAAAGTTGATTCTCTCCATAGTAGCACTAAAAAACATTTGCAGACAGGAAGACAAATTCTGTACCAAATACTCACTTAACCTTCTCTCTATATATATCTCGCGCTGAGAAAATGGTTAAGCAACAAATCTCAGCATTCAACTAACGAATTTTTTGTAGCTCCAAATGGCAGATCTATGCTGATTGGAGCTTGATACATTTCTAATATATACAATCCCCGGTACTGAAGCAGCATAAAGTTAATAGTTAGATACATTGCTAGTCATTTTGTGTTTGGTCCATAGCTGAAGACACTGCAATGGGATTCCATAGCTGAGGTTGGCTAGGATTAGAGTGTAGAGATGGATAAATAAAGCATGTTTTACTTATCTATTCTGAATATCTATGATTCTTATTGATATTTTCATGACATGTACCTGTTCAGTACCTATAGGCAGGATATTAGCCATAGTGGCCTCACTAGTAGCATGAAAATAAATTTACTGGAAGTTCTAATCTCATGTCCCTTATGTACTGCAGTAAGATTTTGGGCTAAGGCAAGCATTGAAGGTTCCTGTTGGAGGTAGACAGTGAAGAATTGTTGAAGACCCTTGATTGAGACTCAAGGTACACTTCTTTCTTCACTGGATTTGTTTGTTGTGTGCTGTTATTCTACACTTTATTTGTGTGCCCACTTGTCCAAGTTTGGAATGTTTGTCCTTGCTCAAAAAGTAGTGCATCTTTCTTTATTGTGATATCTAATAATATATTAATATTTGAAACAGAACTAGTTAACATGTCAAACCGAACATGGATGTATAATGGTTGGCAACGTGGCAATCTCTCAAATGAATGGATTGATGGAACCGGTGAATTCTTGAATAGTGCTTTTGCAATTCCTAGTGTAGCTGAAAATGATACTATTAAGTGTCCTTGTGCACAATGTCGGAACTACTTTAGGCATACAAGATTTACCGTGTCAATGCATTTGTGTAAGCATGGTTTTAAGGAAAACTATGAAACTTGGACCGAGCATGGTGAGGGGCTGATTTCACATGATGGATATGATGGTGTGGGAAATAGAGAGGGCACTGATGAAGTTGATCAGATGGATCAAATGTTGGTTGACCTTGCTGGACACCATCCACCTGTATTGGATGATGCTGAACCAACAACATATGACAAAGCTTTCTATAGGATGGTTGCTAGTGCAGATGAGTTGGTGCATGATAGAACCACACACTCACGCTTGTCTGCTGTAGCTCGCTTGTTTGCTGCAAAGTCACGGTACAACATGTCCATCGCAGAATATGATGATATACTAGGCATAGTGCATGAACTCTTTCCTCCTGACTCCAAGTTACCTGATGACTTCTACCAGTCTAGGAAATTATTAGAAGGTCTTGGTATGCAATATATCAAAACTGATGTTTGCTATAACAATTGGATGCTATTCTACAAAGATAACATAAACAAAGAAAAATGTGACTTTTGTGGGACTAGTCGATATAAGGAAGGGCGAACAAAGGTTGCACGCAAAGTTTTGCGCTATCTTCCAATCAAAGATAAGCTGCAAAGGTTATATCTACATGGGGATACAGCCAAGTTAATGAGATCATATAGTCCCACAACATGTGGTAAGATGGTGCACCCTTGTGACGGAGAGGCTTGGCAACAATTTAATGTGGACTATCCAGAATTTGAAAAGGAAAAAAGAAACGTGCGCCTTGCAGTAGCAACAGATGGTTTCCAACCATTTGATGTGAATGTTGCGCCTTACTCATGTTGGCCAGTCTTTGTGACCCCACTTAACCTCCCTCCTGGCACACTCTTAAGGTCTGAGTATATTTTCCTCGCTCTTGTTATTCCTGGTCCGGAGCACCCTGGTAGAAAATTGAATGTTTTAATGCAGCCCTTAGTTGACGAATTTCAAGAACTATGGAATGGGGTCACAACATGGGATGCTTTGTTGAAGGAGGAGTTTACAATGAAAGGAATCTACCTTTGGTCAGTACATGACTTTATGGCTTATGGGGACTTTTCAGGCTGGAGCACTCATGGTAGGTTGTCATGCCCATATGGGTGTGGTTGTCGAGGATTCCTACTCCCTAATGGTAGAAAGGCTTGCTGGTTTGATACCCATAGGCGTTTCTTGCCTGAAAATCATCCATTTAGAGATGACGATAATGCTTTTCGCAAGAACACGAAGGTGTTTGATGAGGCACCTAGGTACTTAACAGGGGAGGAAGTGCAAGCCTATGTGAACCAGTCTGTTGGTGATACACAAACCTACGGTAAATTGCACAATTGGACACATGTACTTTGTTTTAGGCAGCTTCCATATTTCCATAAATTGCTACTTCCACACAATATTGATGTGATGCATAATGAAAAGAATATGGGTGAAGCCATATGGAACACATGTTTTGATATAGCTGAAAAGAGCAAAGATAATGTGAAAGCTAGGCTAGATTTGGCTATTATATGTAATCGTCCTTCTATGCATTTGGTGCAAAAGAGCAATGGGAAGTGGGATAGGCCTATAGGTCCATTCAGCGTTCCCAAAGATGTTAAGCCAACCATCCTGCAATGGTTCAAAGATTTGAAGTTCCCTGACTCATATGCATCCAACCTGAAGCGTGGTGTGAGTTTTCAGCATAAGAAAGTTTTTGGACTAAAAAGTCATGATTATCACATCTTTATGGAAAGGTTGCTCCCTGTAGTGTTTCGTGGGTTTTTGCCAGATAATGTGTGGCGTTGTTTGGCTGAGCTTAGTTTCTTCTATCGGCAATTGTGTGCCAAAGAGCTTAGAAAAGATGTTGTCCGCTCTATGGAAGAGAATGTTGCAGCACTTCTTTGCAAATTGGAGAAGATATTTCCTCCTGGTTTCTTCAATGTCATGCAACATCTCATCATACATTTGCCTTATGAAGCACGATTAGGTGGTCCTGTCCTAGCACGTTGGTGCTATCCATATGAGAGGTACATCTAGAAATAATTAAATAGCTAGTTTGTTTATGTCGCTGACCGTAAGTTGGCTATTCGTAATATGTTGCTCTCACTTCATAGGTGTATCCAGAAACTTAGGAAAAAAGTAAGAAATAAGGCTCGTGTTGAGGCTGGCATTGTTGAGGCATTTCTTGTTGAAGAGGCTACAAATACACTAAGTCTATATTTTAGACCTCATGCTCCATCTGTTAGAAATAAGGTGCCTCGCTATGATGATGGTGCATCTTCATTTCAAGGTACATGTGACCTTGAGATTTTTAAATGCCCGGGTTGTTGCATGAGCCCTAGAGGTGTTCGTGAACTCTCAAACAAGGAGTACAAGGTTGCTTTTCTATACATATTGACAAACATGCCGGAGATGGACGCTTTCTTCACGTATGTTCTGCCAAAAACTTCATTACTGTTCTGTTGTAGATTTTTTTTATTATCTAGGCATAACTAGGATTTTGTTCATGTAGACACTTTGATAATGAACAGTGGAAGAGCCGTATAGCTCCCACAAACCAGCAACGTCGTGATTTAAGGTTAAATGGTTGGAAAAATAGCCGTGGTATACAATCTGGTCCAAATTTTTTTGATTGGTTCAAAGAGCAAGTAATTTCTCATACACTTCAGCCTTTGTCCTTTTTCTAACATTGTGAATGATGATAAAAAACTTATCACATAATCTGTGTTTTTCAGTGCTTCAAATCAGCTAGCATTCACAATGCTCTATCCCAAATGTCCTATGGTTACTGCCCTCGAGTTAGGTCCTATGGGTGTTATGATGTCAATGGCTATACATTTCGTTCAAAGAAATATGAGAGTGGAAGAATAGGGCTATCAACTATCAATAGTGGTGTTTGTGTAAATTCTTTTGATGAATCAGACAATGCTCTAGAGTACTATGGTACCATAGAAGATATAATTAAAATTGAGTGGGAAGGCAGCATGAAACTAGAGCTAGTGCTGTTTGATTGCTCCTGGTTTGATCCAACACCCAATGGATTAAGGCGTACTGAAGATCTAGGCTTGGTAGAGATCAATCATACATTAAGATTATCAAATTTTGACCCATTTGTGATGGCTAGTCAGGTTACTCAAGTGTACTATCTGTCATACCCCTGTAAGAACAGGGAGTTGTCTTCATGGTGGGTTGTCAATCATGTTGCTCCACATGGATGTGTGCCTATGAATGAAAGTAGTGGTGAAGCTATGAATACGGAAGAGGTAGTGCAAGATGTCTACCAAGCTAAAGGTTTGGATGGCACCTTTGTCATTGATTTGAGTGATGCCTTGGAGTCCATCATTGCAACAGAATCAGATGAGGTTACTGATCCAAAAGACTTGGAAGCAATACATAAACAAGTTGTTGTGGACGAGGAATATGATGAAGAATCTATTGAAGAAGAGTATGAAGTGGAAGAGGATGATGAAGCAATGGATGAAGAAGATGAAGAAACTTATGATCCAAATGATTTTTGAATATGCAGTCCATAATATGTCTTAGTTATACTATTTGTTATGCACAAGATCTTATGTAACTGTTTGAATATGCAACTAGCAGTCTAGTACTATTAATATAGCAGTTTGCATGTGTTCTTCAGTGTTAATATAAATCTGAATTCATGTTTTCTCTTTGATCCTTTTTCCTAGTTTGAATATATGCAGTCTAGTATTTTTTGTTTTAAGATGGATCTAACATATTGTATCAACTGCAGATGGTCTCTACACGCAACAAAACTCCACGTAATTATCGTGCACCCCAAAGGATTGATGGTTCTGGAAGTGCAAGCGGTGCCATGGTCCATTCCATTCGACACGCACGCCGTGTGGCCAACAGTAGTGCAGCCCCAACAAACAAAGGTTCTCGAACTGCAGATGATGCCTCACAAACAACACCAGTTGATGCCTCACAAACGACACTAGTTGTTGAAGCTCCCCCAATAGAGCCACCTAAAAAAAGAGGAAGGAAGCCAGGGTCCCGAACAAAATTTAAACAACCTCCACGTGGTGTTAAAGTGGTTCTTAAACCAGAGGGTGATGAGTGAGTGCATGCACAGATCTTTATCTCTAGCATGATATTTCTTAGATATCCTTTTGTGCTGACCTGTGACTGTACAATCTTTATTTATATAGGCAATTCAAATATGTTCACTACCCGGCACCTTACAAATATAGTACTCAACTTGGGGCCATAGTTAGAAGAGAATATCCAGGTGTGCTTGTGGAGGTGGATGAGGATGGTAATGAATCCCAGCGCCCAGCTCTGGATTGGTCTGATTATTTTCATAAAAATCCTCGTGCTCAGGGAACAACAATGGCAAAAAAAGTGCTTTCTGAATTTTGGGTAAGACACCTATGTTCAATCTGAAATTTCTAAGTAGCATCTAGAACATATAATTTCTGAAATCTAAACAATCTATAACGTATGTTCATGGTTTTGTACACTTGCAGCGTTTGTTCCAAGTTGTAGAAGGACATGAACAACATGCGGACCGTGTTCTAGAAGAATGTTTGAAGAAAAGGGTGAGGGACATGATGTATCAAGTCCGTGTGGATGCTGTCAAGGAGTACCACAGCAAAGTAAAACACATACAAATAAAAAATGCAGTAGCGTGCCATATTGAGCTTGAGTATGAGCAATACAAGCAAGGACAGCTTGAGGGTTTCAGTGATGAGGTGTGGCTCCTCCTTTGTGATTATTGGTGCTCAGATGAGTACAAGGAAAAACGTAAGAGGGGCCAAATATCTCAGTCAAGTAATGAAGATATTGCTCAAAACCGAGGAGGATCTAGACCATTCACAGAGACACAACAAGTACTGGTATGCATGTGTATATTCTTTCATTCTTCTTAGGAATTTAGTAGCCTATTGAATATTCATATCTCATATTCTCATTTGAAAATTTTCTGTTTTTAGGAAGCTAAGTTTGGACCACATAAAGCAACCCCTGTTAATACATTTGCTGCGATGAAATCTGGCTTGAAAAGCCTGGATAGCAATGGTAGATGTGGTCCAATCAGTAGCCGCAAAGCACAAAGACGCATGGTATGTATGTGATGTCTTGTACAGTTCAAGTGTATACTAGTTTTGAGTACTTAAATGACATCTTTTGTGGAACTTTTTAATACAAAAGCTGTACATATTTTAAGTATCTTCACTGTCCTAAAATTTCATGACTTCAAGTCCTCAGTTTTGGGAGTTACAGTTTTCTGAAGTTTCATGTCAAGTTATGTTCATATTTGCACACAGCAATGTTTCTTTGTGCTTTTCACCCTGCTAAATTAAGAATCAGGTCCATGTTATTACTAGAAAGATGTGGAGAACTTCTTAAACTTTCTAAAGTGTTAAAGCATAATTTTCTATGATCTAAAACTCTGGTCATGATTTATTTAGGTGACTATCTTGCTGCTGTCCAGAAATTTCAGAATACTACGCTATCACATTTTGGCTATCTGTACATCTTTAGAACATGTTTCCTTGTTCTGGTCCTTGTAGGATGAGTACCTTACTGCTATTAAGAGGATAGAATGTGCAAACGAAGAGGTTCGAGATGATGCAGACATGGAAGTGGATGGGCATGAGGTTGAGCAATAGCTATATTTGAATGGGAAGGCTCTATATGATGTGTCCAAGGGTAGCCCGAGAAAGCATGGGCGTCTTGCCATAGCAAATGGTGCGGTTAAGTCTTCAGATGTCAGGGCAGCCGGAAGGGAAAGAAGTATGCATCCATCAAATTCAGTGACTATGCAAAACATGTCTCGTGAAATGGAAGAGTTACGTCGTGCAAATGGAAGGCTAGAACAAGAGAATCATGATAAGGAGAATGCACTGCAGCAAAGCAAAGTTCTTGTAGGCTTGGTATTGGTATGTGCAATGCTCTTGTAAATACTTCACCAATATCATGTGTAAATTATCTAATGATTTGAATCTGAAATATCTATGCTTTCAATACACTTGTAGAACCTTTATCAGGAGACAGGAAGGGTTGTGCCAGAAGAAGCGTTACGACAGTTGTCCGCTACACAAGCAATTGTGAGTATATCTTCATTCCACTATCAACTTGTTTTATAGCTGTCAGAACCATGTCTTAGAGATTTTAAGATGGAAAGGAAGTAGAAACTGATTAGTATTTTGTGGGGTACTATTCAGAATGGCAACACAGAGTGCAGTAGTGAGGAAGTGGCCTCATGTTGATTGTTGTAGAGCTACTGCAGTGAATTTGCATGGCTATTGCAGTGAGGAAGTGACCTTATGTTGGTTTATAATGTTTCACAACTTGAAAACCAGCAGTTTGAACACTTTAAACCTTGTCCAATTCAAGGTACCAGATTCAAATGACTTTACATCAAACTTAGATGCTTTGCTGAAAGTGTTATATTGTTGGGTCACAATTTCACTTACTGATGTAACTTTGTTCACATTTAGGCTACTGGTTCTTCTCATGCTGAATCTGCCAACAATACTGATGATGTTTGCCACAACAATGGGGATCCTCATGCTGCAAATGGTGGCAATCAAGGTTCCGACAACAATGGAGATCATGCACCGATGTGATGGTTGTATTTAGGTGGAAAACATGGATGTGCTGGTGGTTTCTTCTTTTGTAGAGCAGTGCTTTTGCACATTAACTAGTAGGTGGCTCTAATCTGTTAGCCTTAGTTCTATATGACACAATGATGCATGCTGATACTTCATTCATCTTGGCTGAAACTTGAACCGATGAGATGAGGTAGCAATGCTTTTGAATGTATTGATGCCGGAATATTTGGACATCATCTATATGTATTAAACCTGGATGCCAGAATATTTGGACTTCATCTTTACATGTATGCTATTTATTCTGTGATGATGAAATTTCTGTATAGACAGTCAGTATAATATGATGTTGCTACTGTTTTTAAATAATTATTATATCCAATTATGGCATGGGAAAATGTATATATTCTGTCGGTGGTTTGGAATTTTTCTGTGCGTGGTTTTAAACCGACAGAATAATGGTAATTTTTCTATGAGTACATCTAGTTTTTCTGACAGATCTACACCGACAGAAAAATTAGTTTTTCTGTCGGTGTTGATTTTTTTCTGTGCGTATCAACACACGGAAAATTGTTTTTTGATCCGGCGGAAACCAATTTTTCTGTGAGTGCTTGCCCCACGGAAATATGTTTTTCTACGGTGAACCCACGGAAAAATTCAAATTTTCTGTCATCCTATTTCCGTGGGTATTTTTCTGTCGGTCACCGTCAGAAAAACATTTTTCCATGGGTATACGCATTTTTCCGTGGGTTTTTTCACCCACGGAAAAATCCGAGTTTCCAGTAGTGACATCTAACGTGGTGCAGCAGCCATGGCAGCAAGTGTGCCGACGTGCCAATGGAAGTTCCTCTCCCACGATGGTGCGACCATGGCAGCTGCAGAAACCGAGAGCCGTGGCAGTGCGGCCCTTCGTCCCTCTGACCCGTGAGGATCTCGTTCCTGGCGAGCGGGGGCAAGCCGCGAGGAGATAGGCCACCGGCGAGCCCCTTCCAGGCTTCCTTATGCAAGCGGCGAATTAAAAACGAGGTTCAAGAACGTGCTAATGTAGAATGTAAAAAGGAAAAGATAAAATGAAAGTACAGTTACACCCTTAATTAGCAGTAAAAAAAAGGTTCCTGGCCCACGGGATTTTAGTTTTGGTCCACAACTTAAGTTCCTATCATTTGGTTCCGCTACCTTCTTAGCCATTAGTTCAAGAGATATAGACGGCTCCAATTACTCCTAAGCACTGAAAAAAATCACTTTTTTGTTTTCTCATTTACTAGCGCGCTACCTTCTCAAAGCTGAAAGAGTGACTCAGTCCTCACCGAGGAGGATCCTAGATATATATGCCCTCCCATAACAGCTGCCATGCAGAAAGGACGCAAGAAATTAAACGCTGTCACCGCTTTGGGCGAGGACGCGCGCGTGCGTCGTACATGCTGCGCTCGTGGTCCTCCGATCCACTGCACCATCGACGCTTGATGAATGCTCGATCTATCGACCATTCCGCAGCAATGGCGGTGCGCATCACTGTCGTCGTCGTCATGGATCGATCTTGCATTGTCCTCCTCCATCATCGTCTGTACATGTGATGCGCTCGTGGAGCCGTGGTCCTGCTCCCGCCGTCCCGTCCGGCGCCATCGTCGATCACCACTTCAATTCGCCACGCAGGACGGAGCTCGACCTATCGGCCGGCTCCGATAATGGTGTTGCGCATCATTATCGTCGTCCTCGAAAGATCTTGCCTTCTCCACAGCCACGTACGCTCGGAGATTCGCAGTGGATGCGCTGTGATTTTATTCCCACTTCGGTCGTCGACGTCGCGTCGCATCGCGTGGCATGGCATGCATGGCTCCGGCCGGTGTGGCGACATGACCATGTCTCGGTTTTATTTATGGCATCACTGTCATCCTCGATCACGATCAGTTGACACGATCGCTAGTCACGCTAGCTGCATTGCAAACGCGAGCTATAGAGCACGTGCTCATTAGCCACGGACCAAGTGCTCTTGTAAAGTCGTCCGCTGTAGATACTAATAATGACATTATGAAGGCCCATTCCAATTGCAACAGATTATAAAAATTTGATTAAAAGAATTCCCTATTCCATCCAAACTGGTGAGATTCTGCCAGGGATTATGAAAAATCCCAAGACATCTTTTCGAAAGGAAAAATTTGTCACAAAACAACGTTTAAATGTGGTATTTGCACATGCACGCTACCAACACGTTAATTTGCTCACTACGATTATAAAATCATGCTTCTTTGTTGCTAGATACCACATGTAATAAAATATTCGTTTTTACTGTTAGGAGAGAGAAATGTTTTCAAAATGACATATGGTGCCCATGAGCAAGGGAGGACGACCTAGACCGGAGTTGGTCGAACCAGATCAAGTTGAATCTTGACCGACCCAGACCAGTCTATCCATTCAAGGAACCCTAGGCCAAGCTTACTCCCCAACTCCTGCCACAACAAAAGCGCCCTCTCGGCTGCCACCATCACCGCCACAAACGCTCGCTCGCACGCCGCTGCCACAACGGCCGACTATCT
This sequence comes from Saccharum spontaneum, assembly GCA_022457205.1. Lineage (NCBI taxonomy): Eukaryota > Viridiplantae > Streptophyta > Magnoliopsida > Poales > Poaceae > Saccharum > Saccharum spontaneum. Next base: position 55,740,587 of record CM039596.1, read on the forward strand.
CATCATCTTGTACCCAGCAAATAAATGGATGTATGAAGATGGTCTCGCCAGCAAAACATGAGAAGATCTGGCCGAGCATAGATTCACCGATGAAGGGAGCGAATTTGTCCCTATAGGGTATGTTGTTTCCTCCTCTTCTTGTTTAATTTGGTGCACAGGTGGTCCTTGTTGCAATGGCTTCATGACGGATTTGCCCTACGCTTCTTAGAAATACGTGTTCAATCGAATCCAAGGATTTCATGCTTCTTGTTCTTGTCCATCTTTTAGGTTGGACACTAGTTCTGCTTTATGAAATGCGGCATGTGTCCCACCCTATCATGAGGTTTGCAATGATGGTAAGCACGTGTCTCATGTCTTTGAAGATTTTCAACTCGTGATGGATAGGGACACTATGAATTTGAAAGATTTGACAAATGATATAGCAGATAAAGTGTCTCATGGACTGAATCAAGGCATTCATTTGTCATTCTTCAACAAGGAGACCATGTCTTACTCCAATATCATTCTAACACAATTTCGATGGAGGCTATTGACATGTATTGGGTACTAAGGAGGCTACATGTGGTTGTGAGCATATATGACAATTGTAGTGGCCTATAGTTAAACTGTGTCTATTGATGATGAGCTAGGTCTATCTATTGCTCCCCATGTGCTAGATGTTGATATTGCCTTTCCTAGCGCTGGTGACACTAACATTGGTGCCGAAGAGGACGGTGTTGCTGATGTTGGTAGCTCAATTGGTGTCCCCTAGGGGATGGTGGCTTTGCTGAGAAAACAATAGCAGGTATAGGAAAGAAGAGAAAATGTAGGAAAAAGGTTGTGGATGATGATGAACCATTGGAAGAAGATGATGAAGAATATGTTCAGATGAATGATGGGAGGTCTCATTTTCCTGACCTGCTGCATGACCATATAAACTCAAAATATGAACCTTCTGACTCTTACAATAGTTATTAGGATGAGCACTCTGTTGATGATTAAGTAGGATGTGTGGCTTTTGAACATGTAAATAACTTAGAAAACTCCTCGAAAAAACTTAGAAAACCACACATAGCTTGCGGGGTCACATTTGAGGATGAGGACAACTTTAAGAGGGTTATTTGGAAATTTGTAGTACTTAATGAGTTTGAAATTGTAGGACCCAACAATGAGAACAATGAGACAACAAGGTATAGAACATACTGCAAGTGTTCCAAGAGCAAGAGCAAGAAGTGTAAGTGGAGGATTTATGCTTTCGCGGCTATAAGATAGCAAGACTTGGCAAGTCTATACTTAATAACTGGGATGTTAATTTCTTGAGTATATTACGAGTACGTCTTTCATATTTTAGTGTAGGCATGTCACTACTTCATGGTTTTTGATTTGTGTATGTCGTTTCTCTTTGTTGCAGATAAAGGGGATGTATGACAAGCATACCTATGCTAGCATAGCCAGACTGGACTATAACTCACTACTATAGAAACTATTTTCGTCGTCGGTTTCTATAGAACCAGCAATGATAATGTTTCAGCGCCAGTTCAAAGGCCAATGGGGCGCAGTGGGATGGGGAGGAAAACCAGCGATGAATATTGTTTTCAGCGTTGGGTCGATATATGATCCAGCAGTGAAAATCGTAGTGGTTATCACTGTCGGATCATACACTGACTTGGCGGTGAAAACAATTTTCACTGGTGGTTTTTGGCTCACTACACCACACACTTACAAACCGGTAGACAAAAGAAGTTTCACTGCTGGTTAGAAGGTAGACGGAAGTAGTGGCTGTTTGAGCGATGGTGCAAATCGCTATCACTGCTGACTTGTCGGATGATTCGGTGGTGATAACCACCGAAGGACAAGATGAAGGAATTGGAGGAGACGACAACACTCCAGTCTTTGCAAGCAACGATCAGATCAGTACCACTTCACCGCCTGCCACCATTGGTTTGAGCATGAAGTTCCTTGACATAGTCCAATTTTTTTAGCTATTACTACTCACTTGCCAACCCCGGTACTTGGGACCAAGCCTGTTCTAGTCTTCGAAGTTGAAACAACATAACATGTACCAACCACGGTTTCATCACAGATCATCAAGATAGCAAACACAAGAGTAGTAGTTTAGCAAAATGAAGAAAAATCGAAGGAAGAACTCAGTGCAACTCGCACAACAATTGATTGCTAAAAATCTAGGATATTTGTCACCTTCGACTGATGCTTCAAAATCTAATGAGTTTGATCATCCTGGACAACATTTTGAGCATCCCTTAACCAAACAAATGATGGAGGCCTTGATGGCCTTGATTGAACATATGGTTGTTCCGAGAAGAAGAAGGCGTCAACACGTTTGAAAGTGGTGTAGGGGAGAGAATGCAAGGGAAAGGTCGTTCAATTTTTTGTCACTTTTCATCCTACTGTTGGAATGTGATCGGTTCGGCTAATCCTGAACTTAATTACGAGATTAATTAAGCGTTAAACTTTTGGTCACCCACTGGTCATTTATTTCCAACTAAATAGAAACTGCATTATCAGCAGCAACCCTTAGAATTCCAAGGGTTCGGCCCCCTAACCCACAGTCCTATTATAAATAAGAGATGCGCCCCTAGCGTGACAATCACTCTAATCCGCGTGACTTTTCACATAACCGATCAATTAGGCACTGAAGGGTTCAGGAAGGTCGTCTACCCACATTCGTCCGGGTATAGCAAGATCTACCACGCTCTTCATCGACTAGGAGCATCAAGCCCCAATCCGGTGAAGACTAAGATATACTTCGTCTACATCAAGTACACTAGCACAGATGGCATCTTCCAACTCTAGTTAGTATCTAATATTAGTTTTCGCATTAAGATAACTTAGTGATCATGTCTAGTCTAAGATAAAGATCCTATTAATCTAAATTCTAATTCAACACCTACATCTTCGGTACTCGGGTAGCGTCTAGTGTTTTTGGTAGTTCAGTCTGGGTTGCTTCTAACCAGAGGTAGTATTTTTTTTTCTAAGTTGGCGATGCCTATGGTCAGGTGCTTGTAGTTGTAAATGGTTTGTCTTAGTTGTGGTGGCCCTCAATTGCTTGTGGACTTGTGGTAGAGGTTTTTCTTAGTTGCTGGTTACGGTAATTTCTTCCCTCCCTGTTGTTTTAGTGCAGTTGCTTTTCTTAGTTGAATGCACTTCTAGTAGTGGGTCATGCGGGCTCATCGAGCCAAGTAGTTGTTTGGTTTTGTGACCTGGTTTTTCCAAAAAAAAAACGCTAAATCTAAACGACACTCGAGTGTTTTCGGCGCTCCGCGCGCTTGATTTGCTGTCCTTCCGATATCACTGCCAAAGGATTGGATGAGCTCTTTGGTGCCGCGCGCTAGTTTTTTTTTTTTTTTTTTTTTGACCGACTCTCCTCTCAAGGCTCCATGCGGCCCATTTTTTTCCTCGTGCTCCAAGCCCGCTTCGATTTCCTAGACGCATTGAAAACTGTCCGGAATCACACGCAGCTCACCTAGGATGAAAACGAAACAGAAATATTCTGAATTGACCGTTTTCATTTTCTATATTATGAATCGTTTTTTAACATGAAAAATTGTCAGTTTTAATTGGTTTCACAACCATTTTCAACCATTTTTTGTACTCTTTAACTGCTAAATGTAGAAATATCCCGAACCGACCGTTTTCGTTTTTCTATATCGTAAGTCCGTTTTCAACCGTTTCCGACCGTTTCCATCCTTAAGCTCACCTTGCCGCCTGCATATAGACTCATGCATGCAGCTTTATTCCTTTAGCAGAGGCAGATTACATCTCATTGGACCATATTTTACTATTTTTGTTTAGGTGTAAATTTTTTTGTTCAATTGGTGTAAATTGGTTATTCGTAAATAAGAATGGTCAGAATTGCTTGAACAATTATCTAATCTTTTTTTGCTTTTCTGTATATTTTATTTGGTTTCTATTTGAAATTTTCCAATTTGGCTTCCATAGAAATAATCTAGCTATTTTTTTTTGTTTTGTTTGTGTAATATTTTTGCATTACTTGGATAATTTTTTAGTTCATTTGATTGGGATCCAATGGTCATGCAATCGAGTGTTGCTTGGATAAGAAACACTCGATTCTGTCTTTTTTTCCAATCGAGTGTACAGGTGGGTGTGTCATCCTGCCCCTGAAACTCCCGACCGCCGGGTAGACAGCACCCCACCCACCACCCCCACGCCGCGTGCCCCACCCCCCCCACCCCCCCCCCCCCCCCCACCCCCCACCCCAAAAAAAAAGGTCAATATATGTGGTGATGCTCTTGCCGTCATTTCACAAAAATATATAAATAGCTTTCAGGTGAGAATCCATCCATCGGTCATCGCCATTCGCCATGTACATATCAACAGCAGACATAATGCAGCATTATTCAGCAATCGTAGTGGAATCTATCGTTGTCATCAAGCATGACTGCACGAGCCTCGGCAACCTGTGCTGCCCCCCTGCTCGGTCGGAGGGTGCCTTACTTCTCACTAGGAAGGAGTATGAGGCTGGCATCTTTTGCCTGCAAAATGAACATCGTATCCTTCTTCAGAGACCAATGTACATATATATGCAGCTGATGGCATCAGTTGCTAGTTTACAGATTCCATGAGCAAGTTATTATGTTTCGGATCAATGTGTGGCAAAAGTAATTTTAACTTGCCTCGGCCGGCATGGGTTCGCCCTGCAGGAATTGCTTGAACAAGAAGAACGCCTGCTCCGGACGGTGCAGGGGAACCTCGTGTCCGGCGCCGCGGACGGTGACGTACGTCAGGCCTTCATACTCCATGCTCCAGCCACCAACCTGTCATCACAGCAGCATGTGTATGTACATATGTCCATGGAGGAAAAAGGAGACTGTATCGCGGTAAGGAAACTAAGGATTCAGAGATATGTAGCTTGGTAATTGGTATGTATTTTCTCCTGTTCTCAGTGCTGACCTCGGTTGCGACTATGTACTCAAGATGTCAACGGGGCCCCGTTCCCCGATTCCCCGCGGGGAATTCACCCATTAGGGGACGGGGATGGTAAGAAATCTTTCCCCACGGGGATTTAAATGGGCCAAATCCTATACCCGTCGGGGTCACGGGGGCGGGGATGGTATGCAGGCCCCCGACCCCGCTCCCCGCGAGACCCGACTGCGTGCTGAAGGCCCAATAAGGCCCAATAGTTGTGCACATATATATAAGCAACTGTAACCTAAACCATACTCCCTCATCCTCCAGACCTCACTCATCTACTCCCGTCGCCGCCACCAGCCACTCCCGTCCCAACTAGCCCGAGCCCCAAGCCTCCATAGCTCTACCCGTTCCCCTACCTCACATTCCTTGGAGATCCAGCCGCGGCAGATCCAGCACAAGGCAGCCAAGTACCTCGCCGCACAGGAGGCGGGCGCAGGTGGCCAGGCCCCCATGACGCATGGGAAGTGGGCGCAGGCGGCCTGTCGGAGCCGAACCAGGCACCCATGCCGCACGGGATGTGGGTGCAAGCGGCTCGCTGGAGCCGGACCGGGCACACCGCACGCGTGCTCACCTGCGGGGAGCCGGGAGTTTGAGGTACGGTGGGTGCCTGGAGCTGTAGATCTAGAGTTCAAGATGGCCACCGATGCCAAATCGACAACCATGGCTTGCTTCCCCGATGGCTCTGGTGATGGAGGAGCACGCTGGGTCAACGGAGATGGAAGGGCAGGGGAGATTTGAATTGTAATATGTGTTTTTTTTCATTTGTATTTGTGGTTGTAAACTGATGAACATTTGTGCATATGAACTGCCGTTGTGTGGTGTTTAAGCGGGGATGGTATCCCCGCAGGGATTTTTCCCCCGCACGGGGACGGGGATGGGAGAGAAGTATCCCCCGTTGACATTCACGGGGTCGGAGATGGAGGAAATTCTTCCCCCGCGGGGACGGGGATGGCGACCTATTCCCCGACGGGGAATTCCCCGTTGACATCTTGACTATGTACCAGGGGTACCAGCTAGTTTTGACAGGAAGTCCGAGGGCAGCAAGAGAGCGCCTGGTCCCACTGAGCGGCACTGCAGTGTCTGTGTCACCACTGCAAAATGAAAGAAAAAAAAACATCATGTACTCTGATTTCTTGCATACAAAAATTGGCAAGAAACTCAACTTTGAATAAATTAAAGGGACTATAGCTAGGTAGTATATGCAGGCAGGTTACTGATTAATTACCTGAAGACCCAGACCTTGAGGCCAGCTCCAATCAGCTCCTTGTAGATGGGTAGCATGGAAGCGGGTGTGTCTGTCCAGTTGTAATATAAGGGGTCGCTGCATGGTAAAGAATATATGGTTTTTGTTCATACACATATATGTTGAAGATAAATGAAGTGAAATCAACAGATGGGTCAAATAGAACTCAGAAGTGTGGAAAAATACAATACAGACCTGCATAAAACCCATGGGTAGTCTATGATCCCGCTGACGTTGGCATGCATGGCCGTCTGAACTTGGGGGAGGTTGAGGTACTTGGTGGAGTAGAAGGCGGTGCACGGGTCGTAGGCCGGCAGCATCAATGGCTGAATCAAATAACCCGTCAAGATCGACCATGCATCGTCAGGTTATTGGTCTCCCGTCAAATCAGAGAGCTGATCGAGTTAACTGATGGCCGGAGATGAAGATGAACGGCAACTTACGCGGCGGCTGATCCTCCTGAGTCTGCGCGCGTACGGGGTACCCTTGTCGCACGGCGGCGTGTAGATGCTGTAGACGTCGATATTGCCTTGCTCCTCGGCGGCCTTGTCCCAGATCTTCTGGCACTCCGGCTCGATGTGGATGAAGGAGCTCCCCGGGCAGATCTTGAGGCCGCTGTCCAGGGTCTCGTCGGAGATGAGGCCGTGGTGCCACCAGAACTCGAACATGCCGATCATGTCAGTGCGGTCGTTGGTCAGACCGTTTCCCACCTGGAATAATTAATTATTATCTAATTATTATACTAACCTCCTCCACTGGTAAAAGATATTGAGATTTTCTTAGGCCAGTCTCGGGTTTCATCAGTATTCACTACTGCACAAATGATTTTATACGACAATCAGTATTCACCTCCTCCGCACGGACAATTGTACGACAAATGGCCCTCTTTACCACAGACAAAGCATCTAATAGGAGTGCTGGGAGTACTATTCTTCATGGGGGTAGCATTGGGATTTCCAGTGCGAGGAGTCTGTTGCCCAGTCTGCTGATACTGTTGACGCTGTGGATATGATGAACGTTGTTGCGACTGATTACTTTACCAATTTTGGGACCACCTCTGATTCGAATTGCGATTCCACTGACTAACCGGTCCCTGAAACTTCTGATGAAAGCCATGCTGAGAATTTGTGCGTTGACGGTTGTTACTTCCTGAGCCTTGCACCTTCATCTTCCTTTTTCTATCCATCTCCCTACGCTCATTATCAAGCACAATAGCTTTGTTCACCAACTCTTGAAAACTAGCATAATTATTCCCCTTCAGTTGCAAGCGAAGATCATAATAAATTCCCTTCAAAAAAAGACGCTGCCTGTCTGCATCTTCCCTAACTTCATTGGGAGCATAGCGAGCCAACTGGGTGAACCTGTCATGATATTCACTCACGCTCATTTGTCCCATCCTAAGATTTCTGAATTCTTCCTGCTTCAGCTCAATTATACCTTCAGGAATATGACGAGCCCGAAAATCCCTAACAAACTCATTCCAAGTGATAGGAGGAGCATTGTCAGGACGTGCAGCCTGGTACGACTCCCACCAAGTCTGAGCTGTCCCTTGTAACTGACCAGATGCATACAACACCTTCTCCATATCATTGCATTGGGCTATATTCAACTGTTTCTCCACTGCTCTCACCCAATCGTCTGCTTCTAAAGGATCAGCAGCATGAGAAAACACTGGAGGGCGTCCCTTCAAAAATTCTCCACGCTTATCCCTTACTTGAACAGGTGGTGGTCCTCCTACAGGGGGATTATTCTGCATGTGCTGCATAAACATCTGCATCAGCTGATTCTGAGTTTGCATGAGTTCCTCTATAGTAACGGGTGGATTAGCACCCCCACGACCTCTGCCACGACCTCTGCCTGACATCTGTTTCCGAAACACAGAAGATGAAATTCAATACAATCCGAGATGATGTATACAATAGATAAACAAAATCTGATTTTCTGGGCAAACTCCAATTTCAGCAACTCAGTAAAACTGTCATATCTCGAGCTACAGACGTCCAAATCAGATGATCTTTACATGGTTGGAAAGATTATAAAATTATCTACAACTTTTATTCACAATACTTTTTCTGATTCTGTCAATAAATTGGTCAAAAACTGAACTTAACCGAAACTGTTCCCGAATTCCAGACTGTGCAGTAACTCCAACTTGAAACAGGTATATCTCTTAACTCATAATAGATATTAAGGTGATTCTTGTGGGATTGGAAAGATATAGAAGTCTAATTATTCCCAGTAAAATTTCTTAAATTTCCCATGAACGGATTTTAAGTTATTTCTAAAACATCCCAGACTGATCCAAAAATCAGCAAAGGACAGAACTAAATTAACCTCATATTCAACTAATATATCTTGATCAAACTTAATATCCTTAACCATGGAACTTGTAGGCATGTCTACAAAACTCCAGCACACATTACAAAGATCCAAATCACACATTATCATAATAACAATCCATCAATCACACAATTGTTCACACCACAAACTGACTCTTAAAACAATCCAAACTCGAAATTAACTCGCAACTACTATCGTTCTTATTACATAGGGATTTTTCCTATTTCCTAATTAAGCTTCTCATAAATCTTAGGACGACCTAACTCCGCCCTTAATTGGTCAATCTCCTTATAAGCTTGCTCCTTAAGTTCTTTTTCCTTCAACAACTCATCCTTCAGGTCCACCTCATGGAGAGCCAATTCACGAGCTAATGCCACCGTAGCTTGCAAAGTCAAGGAGGAATCATCTACAAGTGGCACGGTCCAAATACCCTTGTCATGCAAGAAACAAGGAAAGTGCCGAAGTGCACCCTTTAACGTCTTGTCCGAGCGTAGACCATGGTAGTAAACAAATGCATTGAAAGCGACATCCTCCATGCTTGTCTCCACGGTTGCCCGGCTCACTCGGGTAATGAATTTTGACTCCACCTTAGGCTCCTTAGTGATAGGATCTCTTTTCTTGATCCATAACTCCGTCTTCCAATAGGAATCCATCCATGGATGACTATACTCTGCACTGCGATACTCCAAAGTAGCTTCCCAGTCGTAATAGTAGTTGTCCAAAGTTCTTGTCAACATATCATGGAAGAAAGCTTCAGCCTTAGGAACCAGGATATGAAACTTCGTAGTCCACCCCATAACTACATCCTCCGTAGGTGTATCACCAACTCTTGATTCAGCATCAGATAGCTCTTGATCACCCTCTTCATTTGGCTCTTGGGGTTTGAAACGGGCAACATATTGTGCAGCTGACAGACGGGGATGAGGAGGCATCTACAAGATTTAGACATAGATTAGATAGAATCAATGTATTTTCGCAATAGAATAAAGTAGAGGAAGCATAAAACTTTAGTAATTAACAAGGTGAAAAGAGGAAGCATGAATTAAGTGAAGTATGGATGCTATCAACGACCATTCTAACTAGGCTTGCGTCCTACAGTCAATACGGCTCCGATACCAATCTGTCACACCCATTTTTAAGGACAAAAATAGGATGCATAAATTACTCATGTGCGCCCCAGGTCATGATCGCACACATAAGCAGACAAATTACATAGTATCATCACAGTGCTTATTACATAGCGAATAAATAGATAAGACATAGTTTTGAACGATAAATAATAATAACTAATAGTAATCTCCAGCGGAAACTCCACACAGGGACACGGTTGACTGGTTGACACCAAGACTAGTACTCATTACGATAATCTTCCTCATAATCTTCATCTGTTATGGTGGAAATAGCAAGAGTGAGTCCATGTCGAACTCAACAAATATAACACAGGGTTCATGAGGCTCAAATGGCTAGACACTGTTTAACTGCGGTTAGCTTTTAATCTCATAACTTTCAATTGAGTAGCATCAAGATAAACCACTTCCCATTAATGAACCAATGATCAATTGCAATAATGATAACGAATAACATTAACAAGAGCATAATATTAATCAACAATAATTAAACATAATATAACAATGGTGATCATCTATCTGTAAATGTTCCAAGGCCGCTCGTATCCGTGAGCACGGCTAGTATACCAGTTTTTAACTCTGCGCAGAGGTGTACACTTTCACTGTGAGTCATGATTACCAAATGAGTGGGGAGATCAAGCCCAAACACTAGAGAACCACATAAAGCCACTCAAGAGTTCGTCTAACAGGTTAGGGCCATTAGATTCACTCGGCAGGCAGATGTAGAACCCTCCTTCCCTGTGGCACAACAACCGCAGCCTATACACACTAGGCCAGGGGCTCGCACTACACCCAACGTGTCAAGCCATTCTTACGCCATTTAAGGTAACCACTAACAAGCTAGAAAAGGTCTCTTGAACAACTAAAGCCAGAGCCATATAGCCCTCACAGCTGTACTGTATATCCCGGATGATCACGTACAGATAAGTCCTTACGGAGAGTAACCAGAGCACCAAGAATAATACACATGCTCTAGCCCCCTTTTAACAAAAATTAAACCATCTTAATGATTGATTGCTTGATCCATTAATCATATTGCAAGATCATTGTTCTTAGTTTAAGCACTAGCCATAGCTACCCATATGCATTCCCAAGGTTGACAAGGAATCAAGATAACAATCACTAAGTTATAATCTCTAAGGTTGCCAAGGTAAGCACATGCATATGTATGATAATTTCGATGAATAGGTAACAAGGATAGTTCTGTGTTATACTTGCCTTGATCAAAGCTCTCCAAACAATACTGCTGACTTGGCTCAAAGTAATACTCCGAATCGTCCAAGTACTGCTCACCTTCTATACTCGATCATCAATCAACAACATACATGCATCCAATCAAACATACACGAAGCAAACAAGGAGATATAATTAGAACAGTACACCAACAGTAACAAAACAGTAATAAAAGTTTATAAAACTCTTCTACACGTTTCTACGATCACACAGACGCAAAGATCACCAAAATCGGAGTTAAAACGTGAAAGTTATGAATTTTCTAAGATTTCCTATAGATAAATAAATACTTAATTATAAACTCGAAAAATAAATTATCAAAACTAACTGTAAAACTACACTAACATGTAGAGTTCGCAAATACGAACCTAACGCAACTTGAACGGATCAAATCGGAGTTAAAACGAAGATTTTATGACTAAAACAATCCTAGTGGCAAAACTGTAAATACCTGAAAACGTATTTTTGAATAACCCGGAAGAAAATACGCTTTCAAAATGCGAAAACGTAATTTCAGCTTTACGTTTTGGACCGCGGGTTGATTCCCGGAAAACTAAGGGTCTCTTTAACAAATCTACCACCGAAAGGGTATGATCTAATCTCGGCCATCGGTGCTAGATCGGACGGCTAAGATTCACCAGCAACTCTACAGTGCAAAGTCCGGTCATCCTCCTCCAATCCGGCCGCCGGCTCCTCCGTTACCGCCATGGCCACCTCGCCGGACTTCTTCGGCCACGTCGTTCCCGACCGCCAAACAACCCGCTGCCCACTCCAATCGGAAGAGGAGGACAACCCGCACCCATCTAAGCGATTTTGGAGAACTACAACCGCCCGAGGAAGGAACGCGGCAAGGAGAGAGCGGCGGTTCCATTGCCGGTGATTCCAAGCTCACTAAAACCGTGATTCATAGCATCCCAACCCAAAATAAAAGCACGGGGAGGAAGAGAAGGAGATGGCGAACTCACCAACGCGAAGAAATCGGCCCCGATTCCACCCGACGGCTTCACCCACGAGCAACCGTCACCTCCAACCACCTAAACCCTAAACCTCCGATTACTTGCGGTAGCGATCACGTTTTAGATGAAAAACGGAAAATAGAAGGTCCCCTCTTCCTATTTATAGCCTCACATACTCGTATTCGGTTAGGAATCTCAAGATACGAGATTTGGGCGGTTGGAACCGGTGTTCGTGTCCGGCTCGAACACGGCGCGTCGGAGAAGAAGCAACCGACAGGTGGGGCCCATCGGTCAGCGGCTCAAGGGAAGGGAAAGCGGCTGCTGCGGGCTTGACTGGCTTGGGCGGCGGCAATGCTGCCGGGCCGGCCCACCAACACGAGTTCGGGGAAGAGCGGCTCGGCTGGTTCGGCCCACCGCGCGGAAAAAAAAAACAGGCCGGCCCTGGTGGTTCTCCAGGCCGCCACAGCAGGTAAGCTTCTTCTTTTTTTTCATTTACTTACTTTCAAAAATATTTAAAATACATTCTAATCCAAAATAAAATAAAATAAAACAAATCCACACCACACAATAAAAATATATGCAACAGCATGAATGCAACATAAAATTTATTTTATTATTATTTTAAATTGGCCATTATTTATTATCTAAATTATTCCAATTTTGTTATCTCTAAAATTTGGGTGTTACACCTATATAAATAATGCTGCCACTGGTTTTTGGACCGGGAGGTAGGTCGTACATGATGCGCTCGTGGTCCTCTGGTCCCTCCTCGCCGTCTTCCACAGTTACAGGTCAAATTCATGGCCCATGGCCACTTGTACCAGCGGCCGCGGAGCATACGGATCACGACGGCCCTGGGTACCTTGGACCTTGGTTTCGAATGTGTGCATCTCAAACTTCAAAAAAAAGGTGTGCATCTCTTGAGGCCGTGGGTCCTATTACTTTATAATAGGTCAAAATGTATCATACCATATTCAAGTTGTAGATGTTTTAACAAGGTTTCCAACGAGTCGGTGAGCACTGGGTGAGGTTGGTTGGAGACGGCGGCCTGGCAGTGCTCGAGAGAGTGAGACGGGGCAAGGCTTAGGGTCGCCATGGCCAGCGTGGCCGGTGGCATGGCTGGCGCGGCCGGCGTCAGCCATGGTCGGCTGGGTGAGCATACCTTGAGCGTGCAGGGAGGGGGCGAGTGCAGTGACGGGGAAACAAGAAACATGATCGAATCGTTATTTTCTTGTGTAATTAGTGGTATGGAACATAATTTTGGCCAACTCCAGGAATCCTTGTGCGTGCTCGGCCGCAAGCTGGCCACTTAGGCCGCTGTGTGCGTGCTCGCCCCCGATGACGCTGACAGGCACCGCCGGTACAAGGAGAGGCTCCGGGCCCTAGTGTGGAAGCCCTCATGCCTCGTCTCCTGCTACAGCTGTGGCGCCCCGCTACAGACAGCGGAGGAGGCTGCACCGGGATATGTCGCTTATTGCAAGTGTATGTTTTATTAAGTGTTTCAGAGGTATGTTATAAGTGTTTTATATGGATGTTGCAAAGTAGATTCGGATGTTGCATATGTTACCACGACTATACATGTATGTTGCAAACGTCTATTCCAAATGTTTCATCTGTTTTCAGACGTATGCTGCAAGTGTTTTATTTGAAAGTTTCATATGTTTCACACATATGTTGCAAGTATTTATCTGGATGCTGCATATATTTGCAATGGCTTTCAAAAGTTTCTAGGTGTTTCGCAAGTATTTCAGACATATATTGCAAGTGTTTCACCTGTTTCGGATGTATGTTATAAGTGTTTCATCCGGATGTTGTAAAGTAGATGTTGGTGTTGCACATGTTGCAACGGTACTCACCTGACGCAGCCACTTGTTGCAGCTATTGGGGTGCCACTGAGCAGTGAACAGTCCCGAGTGCATGCACGTGGAAAGTGGAGGGGGCGCGCGCAGTCCCCGCATGCGGTCGGGCAGCGTAGGCCCCCGCATGGGCACGTGAAACGTAGCAAGCATGGAAAACAAGTGTAGGCATGGGAAACAGGTGTAGGCACGCACGGGCATCCATCCGTCCGGACGCTAGCAGTCCCGTTCTTTTTTTCTTTTGTCCGAAAACAAGAGGCTTGTGTATTTTTTTGAGAATGTCTAGTTATCTGTCGACAGATTTTATATAGTTAAATCTATCAGATTTATTATAAACTAGCAAGGTCCCCCGTACAAAGCACGGGGATTTTTTCTTCTAATGGAAGGAGGAGGGGAGAAGGGAAAGGGGGAAATGGGAAACAGTAACAGGGGCAGGTACTGTTCGTAAGCCCGTTGGTGTACATACCGGATAGGGGTACTGTTCATGAGACCCGGTACTGTTTATAACGGGTGGGTACTGTTCAGGAGACCTAATAGGTACTATTCAGAAGGCTCGGTACTATACATAACGGGGTGGGGACTGTTCATGAGACCCGATAGTGTACTTTGAACAGTAATGGACAGTGATGTGTTGTGGGTGGGGGGAGGGGGAGTGAGTGGAGACCAACTCCCCCGTTCGCCTTTGTTCGAGACAACTTTGCAGTGGTATATGCTTGGTTCGTCCATGAAACCATCGGAACTGCAAGACTGAGGGATTGAAAAGCTGTTGCATCTCTGTACCTGCATGAAACCTGCACTAAAGTAGTAGGAGTACTCGTACTAGCTATAGCATCTATGGCAGGACTGTAGCAGTGACAGTTCAGCTGTGTGATTGATGAATTTTCTAATCCTCTTTTCCCTCTAGTTTGGTCTGAGATGCCCTCCTATATTAGCACCGGATTTTATTTTCTCTATATGAGACTAAATTTTTAATGGTTCCGTCATTATAAATTGTACTGTAAATCTACTATACTTTCTCACTAATCTAACATCTCCTATTGCTAATAAATTTGTAATGGTAATTTGGGCCCCCCTTAATTATTGGTCACGCTCCGCCACTGGACCCAATAGACAATTATAGAACGAATCCTAAAACACAATCAAATGTATATAAATCTGACAGATTTAGTGTAAAAAAATCTATCAACAGATAAATAGCAAAAAGTCTTTTTTTTCTCATTTATTGGCGCACGTATATATCTTCTTAATGCTCAAAGAGACTCAGGCCCTGTTTAGTTAGCAAAAAGTGCCAAAAAAGTTTGTATAGTAACTGTCACATCGAATCTTTAGATGCATGCATGGAACATTAAATGTACATAAAAAATAACTAATTACACAGTTTGTCTGTAAATGCCGAGACGAATCTTTTGAGCCTAATTAGTCCATGATTAGATAAATTTCGCCAAATAACAACAAAAAAAAATGCTACAAGAATTTTACCCAAACTTTTTTCGCAGCCCTCAGTCCTCACCGACGACGATCGTATATGCCCTCTCGGCCTCTCGTACCAGCTGCCATGGAGAAACTACCCAGGAAATTAAAAGCTGTCACCGCTCTGGGCCAGGACAGGACGACCCGCGTACGTCGTACATGATGCGCCGTGGTCCTTCCAATCCCCAGCAAAATCGTCGCCACTTCAATTCGCCACGCCGGAAGGGGCAGCTCGACCTAGCTATCTATCCGCAGCAATGGCGGTGCGCATCACTATCGTCGTCGTCATGGATCGATATGGTCTTGCATTGTCTTCCTCAATCGTCGTACTCGTACATGATGCGCTCCTACGTGGTGTGGTGGTCCTGCTCCTGTCCTGCGCCATCGTCGCCACTTCAATTCGCCACGCGCAGGAAGGAGCTCGACCTATCGGCTGCAATGTGGTGTCCTCCGATCCACTGCACCTTCGTCGCCACTTCAATTCGCCATGCCGGAAGGGGCTCGACGACGACCTAGCCCTTGTTTACATTGGGAAAAAATTTCAGCCCGATGAATAGTACCACTTTCGTCTTATTTGACAAATATTGTCCAATCATGGACCAACTAGGCTCAAAAGATTTATTTCGTGATTTACAACTAAACTGTGTAATTAGTTATTTTTTTATCTACATTTAATACTCCATGCAAGTGGTTAAAATTTGATGTGATGGAGAGAGAGTGAAAAAACTTGGAATTTTGATGTCATCTAAACAAGGGCCTAGCTAGCTATCCGCAGCAATGGCGGTGCGCATCACTGTCGTCGTCGTCCTCTGGGTCGATATGATGATCTTGCACTATTGTCTTCCTCCATCGTCGTACTCGTACATGATATGCGCTCGTGGTGTCGTGCGTGGTCCTGCGCCACTTCGATCAATTCGCCACGCGCAGGAAGGAGCTTGACCTATCGATCGGCTGCAATAATGGTGTCCTTGTTGCGCATCGTTATCGTCGTCCTCCGAAGATCTTGTCTTCTCCACTGTAAAGTACTCCCTCCGTCCCAGAAAAAATATCGTTTTAGGTTTTTCAGACATTGTGTTTGACCGTTTGTCTTATTTAAAAATTTTATGCAAATTATAAAATAAATAAATCATTATTGAAGTATCTCTAATGATAAAATAAGTCATAACAAAATAAATAATATTTATTAAAAAATTTTAAATAAGGCGAACGGTCAAACATGATGTCTTAAAAACCTAAAACGACACTTTTTATGGGACGAAGGGAGTACGCTCGGAGATCGATTCACAATCGCAATGGAGGAGCTGTGGTTCTTTTTCCCACACAGCAAGGTGTACGTGGCGACATGACCTTGTCTCGGCTTTATTCATCGCACGGTGTTGTCGTCGTCGATCATCGATCAATAATCGACACGATCACTAGGTGCACGCAAACCCGAGAGCCCGTACTTGTTTATTCGCCACCGATCAAGCGTCTCCGTTCGTCTTCAACATATATTTAGTTTATATTTATTAAACTGCAGCAGCTTAAGTTTGGTTTTTCTTCCAACAACCCATATCCCACTATAATCATGTCTAGATTGTAGCTTGTTTCCATTAATTTTACATCTTTAAGTAGGTTGAGTTGAGACCCATGTGTTTATATCGTGCCTTTTGTTCAAAACTCTCATTTTATATATTATAAAAAGTACGGAATTGATTGGGTGAGGACGTCCGGACGACGCATCCGACGAGCACGACCCGACTCAACCGTGTCGTGCGACCCGAAGCGTCCGCGCCCGCCTGACCCCGCGCGCCGACTCCGCTTGCTGCCTCCCCACTCATTCCCCTTCTCCACTCCCCACCACTCGCCTCATTCTCTCCACCTCCTCCGCGCGAGCAGCTCACATTGCGCCCCTACGCCTCCTCCCCCATGCGCCGGCGAGCTCCCCCTCCCGGCCTTCCTCCCCCCCCCCCCTCTCCCTTCCCCTCCCCGCTGCGACCTCCGCGTCCATTTTTTTGCCGCTGGCAGCCATGGGCGACGACGGCGGCTTCCGGCAAAGTTGATGTGGCGGCGGCTCCAGGCTCCCCTTCGGTGGATCCATGGCCCTGCGCCTCCCCGTGCTGGATCCATGGAGGGAGGCGCAAATCCGGCGGCGCGGGATGGTCTCCTCCACTCCGGAGCATCCTCCACCTCGACGGCAGCATGCCCCCCATGGTGGATTCATGGAGCGCCGGGCTCCCCGTGGTGGATCCATGTGGGGCAGTGCAGATCCAGCTAGGGGTGGCGGTCTCCACTCTTGCGCGCCTCCCCCATCTCGACGGCGGCATGGGGGACCTCTCTCTGCGGTGGATACATGCAGCAGCGTTGCCCCCCATGGTGGATCCATGGGGGCGATGCAGATCTTGCGGCACTTCTCTTCCCCCCTCTGTTTCAGTAGCATCCCTCTCTTTGTTTCTGTTTCTCGAGAGTTATGTTTTATTACAACAATTTGGATGTTGGAGAAGCAGATCGGGGCATGTTGTATGAGCTTTTCCTCCCTCCTCCTCCCCTTCCCTTTTTTTCTCCCTGTTTCAATGGCTGTTTTTCAATGTTGCAGTAGTGTTTCAGCACATGTTGGAGTGCGTTTGAGATTTTGTTTCAGGTTTTTTTTGTTTCAACCGCATAGTGAAGTAGTTGTTGGCCGTGTTGCAGTAGTTGTTTGAGGGTTGTTGCAGTAGTGTCATGATGTTGGTGCAGCAGGGGACCGCTTTCGTTGTTTGAATCTTCATTTTGTGCATGTTATAGCAGGAGTTTGGTTGTTGTTTCAGCAGGTCTTGGTCGTTGTTGTAGTAGGTTTCATGCTTTTTGGTTCAGTAGGCGTTCGTTGCCTGTTTTGCATATCTTTCACTAGATTTTTTAGTTCGCTGCATTAGGTGTTCTTCGAATGTTGGAATAGCATTATCCTCCTGTTTCATCTGGTCGGGGTGGATTATGGTGGTGATTCGGTGCCGCGGGGTGTGGTGGAGGTGCTAGGTTGGTGAGGTTGCGGCGGGGGTAGATCCGTGCACAGGGGGGGTGCGCGCGGATCCGTGCGCGCGATGGTTCGCGGGGGTCGCGGATCCGTGCGGCAGCGGGACGGGGGCAGCGCCGTTTTTTTCATTTTCATTTTCATTTTCACTCCCGTGCGTGCGGCGTCCTTCCGTGGGGAGGGGGCGGTTGTTGCGGTGTCCGGCCGCTAGCACCCGGATCTGGACGTCCGGGCGCTAGCATCGCCCTAAAAAGTAATGACTTAAGTCATAAGCTGCACTCTTATTTTCAACAATGGAATAAACAACGGACATTAATGTCAGTATCGATTTGGGCATTTGGCCATCTATAATTCTCACCAGCCATTTGGGTTGCCTGCCATTTGTCGGCCCTTTTGTCATGGGCCACTAACTCCTGCACTCCATGGGCCGTATGAAATGGGACAAAGTCCCACACTATCCATATGCGTCTCCCAAAACGGAAAATCCAACTAGCACTAGGTCACCCTATCATTTGCGGCGTGTCCTGTGACTCCTGTCACATGGACAAGGCTGCATCAACTTCATGCCAGTATATGGGCTGGGCTATGCGAAGACGTCACTAGGTTGAGGTGGGTTCAAAGTGTAACATCACTTAACACGTGATTAAATTCTCAAAAAAACTTAACTCGTGATTAAGTCCTCTTTTTTTGTTTGATAAAGGAAGCTTTTATTAAATTCTTAAAGCGTTACATCGAGATGATACAAAGTCTTGAAAATGTACTTCCGGCCTCTGCCTAACAAAGAGGCACACAACCACAGAAATAAAAGGAGATTTGACACATTCTAGTGACTATCAATTTGTAGATTAGATCGCTACCATGTGCCCGAGAGAAATTTTCCTTGCCCACCGCGCCGACTGTTGCGAAACCACCACGTCCAAGTCTTGAGAAGTCACCTTCTGTAGAATAGTCCAAATACGCAGCCAGTGGATGATCGAATAGACAACCTGCACATGAAGAATATGTTTTTTCTTTTCAAATACATATCACTTCTACAAAGCTAAAGTGGACCAGCAAGTAGTAGCCGCTGCAAGCAGAAGTAGAGGCTTAAATTCTTTACTGAAACCTTGTAACCATCCACCAAACAAGTGAGAAACATTGTAAGGTTTAGTTAGTCTAGTAGCCACCTGAATAATTGACCAAATAGAACACATGAAGTGGCATTCAAAAAATAGGTGCTTAATTGTCTCATCTTTATGACAAAAGCAACACATTTTACTACCATGTCAGTTGCGCTTGGCAAGATTATCCTTGGTCAATACAACTCCTCTTCGTAAGTACCATAAAAAGATTTTGATTTTTAATGGGGCTTTCACTTTCCATAATCTTTTATTAAAATTAGGGACATCAACAATTATTAATGCTTGGTAGTGTGATTTCACCGAGAATTGTCCATTTGGGTGTAAATTCCATTGAGAAACATCTGACTCTTGGGACAACTATATATTAGTAATGTGTGGTAACAGATTGTTCCAAGCTACTAACTTAGGGCCTGTGAGATCCCTACACCAAGAAAGATGTGACGGAGAAACGCCAACCACTTTACCTATAGTTACATGTTTAGGCCTCACTATATTATAAAGTCTTGGATACTATTCTTGTAAAGTAGTGTTTCTAAGCCATTTGTCCTCCCAGAACCTCACCTGCGGTCCATCCTTGACCACAAATGATCCATAACGGAGAAAATCACGCTTAGCTGAAATGGGCCACTAACTCATGCACTCCATTGTCCGTATGAAATGGGACAAAATTCTACGCTGTCCATATGCAACCCTCAAAACGGATCATGGTCCACTAACTCCTGCATCAACTTTCAGCCAGTATATGGGCTGGGCCATGCGAAGAGGTCACAAGGTTAAGGTGGGTTCAAAGTGTAATAATAATAGCATCATAGGAGATTCAGAGAACGGACCCGTCTTTCAGTTTCATCTTTCTACCCCCTGCATGCTGCACTGTTCAGATCGAGGTCACAGGATGGGATTCTGATCCAGGTGGAACTGGAGCTCGCTAGATGACAGGTGACTTTTGGGCCTCTCCCAGATTATTCCGGGCAACCATATATAAGTAGATAGACAAGCATGTACACCATCAAAAAGCAGAATTCAAGGTGCTGCAAAAATTGTACTATATGAAATCAGCTTCTTAAAAGCAACTTCTTGTTCTACCATTTAGTTAATATTTTTTTGGGTAACAGAAACATTTTACAGAAGCTAAAACATAGACTTATACACCGAAGATAAATGATTAAAAATAGTCACAATATTCCGTGCAAGATCCCTTTGTATCGGAGTCATCAGACATACCTAGAGTTCTATTAAATTCTGAAAATTTCTTTTGGAGTCGAGAAGGTGATGGTGAAATGTAAGCATACGAGAAAATGATAGCCAAAACTCAACATGGTTTGCAAATTGCAAGTTCTAAAATTTAATTTACATGTCCCTCAAGAAAAAAGAAGCTGAAAATAATGCAACATGATGAAATTTCACAGCTAGCTAGCCGTTCGAGAGAGCAAAACAGCAGCAGGATATGTACGTCGCCGTTCCTCCTTACAGAAATGCAGACGGTCCAATGCGGTGCGCAATGAAACACAGAGTGACACCCATAGTGCCACGTGTTATGCAATGGTTGGTTCGCACAGAATGTAGTATGTTATTTTCAAGCCTTTTTTTAGAACTCTATTTAAATGTACAACTTCAGCTTTCCTAATGATGTTTCAACTTCATATGAATTGTAGCACCGGTGCTCTCAAATTGTTGACGTTATGGCCCCATTTGAAAAAAAAAATGTTAGAGTTTGCTCGGTGAAGTTCATCGGAGCACAGGTAGTAGTGTGCAGTTGTGTTAGTGGTCTGGCTGGAGTGTCAAGTTGTATGGGATGAGTGGCAGACTCTCCCTAGTTGTGTGGTTTTTAGACCCGGTTTCCACTAAAAAAACTAGGTCGACACCTTTTCATCGTCTAATATAAATAACAGCAAAACTTTTGCCGTCCTTTTAAAAAAGAATTCAGAGTTAAGTTGAGTGCATAGGAGATGTTTTTCAGCAACATACTCCTACATAATAAGAGAAACTTAAACATGTCAAACCCTGTTTTTTTGGCACTTTGAAAGGTCCCTGAAAAGTTTTGCAAAGTCGTTTTGGCCGGAGATTCAGAGAACTGACGGACCCGTCTTTCAGTTTCAACTTTCTACCCTTTGCATACTGCACTGTTCAGGTCGAGGTCACATATGGAGAATCTGATTCTGATCCAGTTGGAGCTGTAGCTCGATGGATGACAAGGTGAGTTTGCTCCATGGCCTCTCACTTTCCGATCCCCACAATGCCACGCCACACGAAAGTGAACTCGTTCATTCAGCGCACGGCCTTGGCCTCGTGCTCTAGCCACCGCAGCTGCCATCAGCTCAGAGTTCTCTAACTGTTTCAGCGGGACGGATAGATCGAGGACATGCGTTACAGCGTGTGCAATAATGTCGTCCGGAAAAGCCTGCAGCCGCACCTCCGATCCATCGAGCTTAACTGTTCGAGCTTAGAGTGTTCATTCAGTCGTTAAGAGTTCAGTCTTCAGTGTCAGTAGTCAGCGGCCCTTCTTTCTATCTGAACCTGAGTCTTCGTTTGCGCGGCTCCGCTCCGCCTGCACGTGTCCTGTGCTCCACTGTGCGGTCCTGTAGTGGCCGGGCCACTACAGGGGTCAGGGGTTCCGGATCTGGCAGATTTGAACTAGGAACATGGAGGAGGCGAGGAGCTGGAGGAGCCAGCGTTGAGGTGCTCCGGCGGCTCCGCCACAGTAGCGCTACCCTACTTGCTATGCAACGGCCTGCAGCGTAAATCGTCCGAAGCCACTTGGATAGAAACATTGGGAATGGAGCATCAGCTCTGCTAGTGTCATAGGAGGCAAAATGTACTTTTGCCGTTTTGCGTTCAGGCTTTGGTGCTAATTGATTGCGTTCCCTGCTCATATACCATCCTTTTGAATATTCTTCCCAGAAGCTTATGATGATAGAGCCTCAGTGCAAAAGCGTCTTTGGCACCTCTCAGGCTGGGGGTAACGGCGTCTTTGGCGCCTTAACAACCAGTCCATGCATGCTTTGGATTTCTGTGGCTTTAATTTCCTCTTCATCTACATGCTTTTCAGTGTAGCACTGCAGCTAAAGCTCTGATGCACTGAATGAAGCACACCAACCACACTTTCATTTGGTGCAAGCACGCAGCACTTTGTTCTCAGTTCCCTTCGTAACTGCCGCAGGTTTTACTCCTCTGTTTCTGTGGACTCTCGTACTACCTGCCTGTTGTTGCATGGTCCCATGTATACAGCCAAGATGGATAAAGAAAGCCACCACGGCAGCTTTATTAGTCTGAAGAGCACGGGAGGGGGAGATCAGATTTGCTTGGTGAATGAAGACGACAGCGACGAACTGGCGGGTGCTTTCTCGGGTCTCGGTAAAGATCCTTGCTGGGGCCTGGGGACTCCAAACCAGTGCAGCATTATTGTTTCTAGATCTTCAAATAAACCAGTAGTAGTTGTCATCACAGCGATCAGATCAGATGGCCGACCCCAATGGATCGAAGACGATGCTGTTGGAGTTGGGACTGAGGGTCTGAGGGTCAAATGCCTGGACCTCAGCCACAGCCTGTTTACTCACTCGTCAGAATCTATCAATCCAGATTCTTTCTAGTGCTTAGGACTCGTCATCTCTTGCTGCTTCCTGTCTTATGGTAAATCCAAAACCTATTTCCATAGGTTCTGTACTCTACTTGTGCCGATTTATATTTGTTTCCTGTTGGTGACCCCAATCATTCAGAAGGAAGTTTGTCAGCAAGGACAGGAACAGCAGCAAATTAATAAGACCATGTTTCATCGCCCAGACCAGACAGCATAATCGGATTTGACCGCCACGACGGCACTTCTTCCCGTCAATTCAGACGACCGGATCGGAGCTCACAAGAACATACTGTACGCGCCAACAACGCCAAACGCCGCAGCTGAACAATCCAGAATCGATGGGACTCTGCTAGCTCGACGACACGCCGCGCCACTCTATGCCCTGTTTGAATGCGCATGACACGTGTGGATTAACTTGGATACGCGTGCATCGGCCTTAGTCGTTTCTTTACCCAGTCGATACGGCGATGCCCTCGTACCACCATCTGATCTCCGGTTCTGCATATGCATTCTCTCGGTGCCCCACAGGAAAGCGAAGGCCATGTTTAGTTGTCCAAAGTTAGTGCCGTCAAAATCACTGTGCAACACTGTAGTTCACTGTAGCATTTCGTTTGTATTTTATAAAAATTGTCTAAACATTGACTAATTAGTCTCAAAACATTCGTCTCGCAAAGTACAACAAAATTGTGCAATTAGTTTTTGATTTCATCTACATTTAGTACTCTATGCATGTGCCGACATTTTGATGTGATGAGAATCTTCTTTTTACATAGTGAAATTTAGAGGCAAATTCTGGAATCTAGGCCATGTTTAGATTGGGAAGATTTTTGAAAAAGAACTGTAGCACTTTTCATTTGTATTTGACAAATTTTGTCCAATCATAGATTAACTAGGCTCAAAAGATTCGTCTCGACATTTACTAACAAACTATGTAATTAGTTATTTTTTTACCTACATTTAGTGCTCTATACCTGTATCGGCATATGCGATGTGACGGAAAATCTTAAAAACTTTTTACATTTTGGTGTCATCTGTCCCTAAACACGGCCGAAATCTATCGTTTTGCATGATGCTCGCTGCACTGCATCTGCACGCACAGCCATGCAGCAGCCGGCCCAATCACAGTCACATCAGTCCACTCCACCACCATCCGTCAGTCAGCTTTTCTACTGTTCCCCAGCAACCCCAATGCTCCAGAGGGGCCAATTGGCCAATGGCCATGGAGTTTTCAGTCTTCACAACTCTTCGGCTGTGTTTAGATCCAAAATTTGGATAGTCAAAATACACTGTAGCATTTCGTTTGTATTTGGTAATAATTGTCCAATCATTGACTAATTAGGCTCAAAACGTTCGTCTCATAAAGTACAACCAAACTGTGCAATTAGTTTTTTATTTTATCCACATTTAGTACTCCATATATGTATTGCAAATTTGATGTGACGAGGAATCTTTTTTTGCGTAGTGCACTTTTCAATGGATCTAAACACACCCTTCAGTGGCCAGCCGGCCTTTTCATCCGTCCTAGGATTCCTTCCACCAGTTGATATATATAGGCCTTGTTTAGGACCGGTTTAGTTTGCAAAAAATTTTACAAAATTTTTCAGCACATCGAATCTTTGGACACATGCATGAAGCATTAAATATAGATAAAAAATAAAACTAATTATACAGTTTAGACGAAATGGACGAGACGAATCTTTTAAGCCTAATTAGTCCATAATTGAATAATATTTGTTAAATAACAACGAAATTGCTACAGTAGCGTTCTCCAAAAATTTTCGGGAACTAAACAGGCCCTTAGATGGCAAATTTTGGAGGCAAAGTTTGTATAGTAAGTGTCCCATCACACTGTAGCAATTTTGTTTTTATTTGGTAATAATTGTCCAAATATTGATTAATTAGACTTAAAATGTTCGTCTCGCAAAGTACAACAAAACTGTATAATTAGTTTTTAATTTCATCTATATTTAGTACTCCATATATGTGCCGGCATTTTGATGTGACGGGGAATAGGAATTTTGCATAGTGAATTTGGGAGGCAAACTTTAGAATCTAAACAAGGCCATAGAGACGGTCTACAGGCCTTAATAAGCTGTTATTAGTTCTGATCCAGTTCGTCATGCGAATTGAATGTGCTTAGGTCCAAACATTGAGATTCTGATCCAGTAGCTAGGAAGGCAAAATGCACTTTCAGCTCGCAGGCTTTGCTGGTGCTCATTAGATTCCCCAGTGACAAAGGCCTTTAATTTATTTGGCTCCAATGCAAGATTATGATAATGGCGGCCCTAAAGCTAGCTAGCTCGCCTCAGGTTAACGGCCACTTTGTTGGTACTATACCTGAATACCTCATCAGCGCGCATGATTTGGTTAGTTCACTTTCACTGCCGCCGCTTTGCTTCCTGTGCTGCATGCATGTCAGTCACAGTCAGTGCACCTTATTACCTTAACCTGCTGATGCTGATCAGTACTAAGTAAGAGCTCCACACTTTGATGCATGCTGACGATGCTGCTAACACCTAGCTAGCAGCCATGATTGCCGTGCTCTTACTTTCTACGGATTCTCACTACTCACGCCTGCAAGAGCCTGGTCCCATCGCATGCAGGCGATGTCGACGAAGAAGATGCTAGAGCTTAGTTGCAGCAGCATTATATCGTCGATCATTCGTTGACAGGCAACGAACATGCATGCATCAGAGATGGATCCGCCGTTTGGTGAACCGTGAAGAACATCGTCATGACAGTGTTTCTGCCTGCGTGCTTTCGCGTGCCTCGGTAAAGATTTTATTCTTACCGGTTACCGTGGGCAGGGCAGGGACACCATGTCGCCTGTTCATTTGGATGTTTTATAACAGTAGTGATGTGATAGCTTCTGAGTGGTGACCCGACCAAACGCGGCCCCCCTGCATTATTGTGATCGTGGAGTTTGGGGCCATGTTTAGCTACCAAAGTTTGGCCACCAAATTTATGTAGAATTTATATTTCCGTCACATCAAAATGCCGGCACATATATAGAGTACTAAATATAGATAAAATAAAACTTAATTGTACAGTTTTGTTGTACTTTGCGAGACGGACATTTTAAGCCTAATTAATCAATGTTTGGACAATTATTACCAAATAAAAACAAAATTTCTACGGTATACCGCGATGTTTACTATGCAAAATTTGTCCCCAAATCTAAACGACGTCTGGGATCAAATAGACGGACCTGCAGGATGGGGCAAGAGACAAAACCGGGGCCTCTGCTTCCTGTTGCACTAGCTCATCAGAATCCGTTCCTCTCAGGACTTTGTGACCCGAGTTCCAAGGCTTTGTGTGCACGTGGGGCCACGTTTAGATTGTAAAAAAATTCAACCGATAAATAGTATTAATTTCGTTTTATTTGACAAATATTATCTAATCGTGGATCAACTAGGCTCAAAAGATTCATCTCGTGATTTTCAACTAAACTGTGTAATTAGTTATTTTTTTACCTATATTTAATACTCCGATTAAAAATTGATGTGACGGAGAGAGTAAAAAAATTGGTGCATCTAAACGGCTGGGTGCTCGGCTGCTGCTCGCATTTGTTTCCTGTTGGTGGCTCTTCTGCTACTGTCGCCAAGTCTGAATCGTAGGAGTCTAGGAGTACAACAAAGCAATAGATGCCCGATTCGGACACCTGAATCACTGTAATGAATTACTGTAGATTTTTGTTTTTATTTGGTAATAATTGTCTAAACTTTGAGTAATTAGGCTCAAAATGTTCATCTCGCAAAGTAAAATAAAACTATGCAATTAGTTTTTGATTTCATCTACATTTAGTACTCCATGCATGTGCCGACATTTTGATGTAATGGGGAATCTTCTTTTTTATAGTGAAATTTGGGATGAATTTGGAATCTAAACGAGGCCCAAATGGGGAACAAACAGCGCCCTATAGCTAGGGCCTTGTTTTTTTAACACCTATCACATTGAATATTTGATACATGCATGGAGTATTAAATATAGACTAATTATGAAATAAATTACACAGATTGAGATTAATTTACGAGATGAATCTATTAAGCCTAATTAGTCTATTATCAGTATCCGAACACCCTATGATCACCCATGGTCAACACCTGTTAAAATTTAACAGGGCGAACTAAACATGCCCTTATACAAACTACATTGCGCGCTGACTGCAGGACAGTCTATCTGACTTGGTGACGAGACGTCTTTGCTATCAACTGTGTCCACTACAATCAAAAGAGTACAGCTCATGGAGGTCCCATTATCGTGGGTTTTCATTCTCATTGGTGACAATTGAGATTATGAACGTCGGTTTGCAACGATAAGTTTATATCATGGCCATCTTATTAAGTAACCACACACAACGTTGATAAGTTAACATCACCGCCAGCTTCAGCAACCACCCGACGGTGAAAAATCTATTTTAAAAACAGAAAAAAATAGTTGTCAATGTCGGGTAAGCCACGCTAGCGTCATGGGGCCACTACTGCGTGAGGGTCACCTCTGTGCCAAGATGCCACCGTGTCAAGGTTTGCTAGGGTGGCCGCCATTCCCGATCGGAGATTTCAAGCAGTGGCATAGGAGGTCGGGGGGGGGGGGGGGGGGGGGGCACCGGCGCTAAGAATCATATCATGGGGAGGGAGAGAGAAAGAGAGGCAATTTTATAAGGGAGAGAGAGGTAAGTGAACACACGGACGATGGAGGAGAGAGCACTACAACAAACCTCTTGATCCATGACGGATTCAAAGAACGTCACTAAGAGTGCACCATCACTAACAATATAGGATCTAGAGTTGTGGATATCTATCTCAGGGCCCAATACGCGCTCGTATATATATAAGGAGTCAAAAAAACCAAACACACCCACTCGGGCTGCCTCCCTCCTCTACACCAATCCATCAGCCGCTGCCTCCCCTGCCCCAAACCATCGAGGTTGTGGTGCGACACACCCAATCCCGGCCAGTGCCCTCCACTCCCACCCCATTGGAGCAGGTCGAGGTTGGGGCATGGCGCACAGAGGAGACAGGTGGCTTTAGCTTCACTAGTTCCATGCCGATAGATGTCCATCCATTCATGGTTGTATTACCTATAGGTTATAACAAGTATATGTGTTGTTTTTCTAGTCGTATTATCTAAAAAAGTGAGTCATGGACTAGATGTGCAATTATAAGTTCTCTAAAAGGTAAGCAATGATGGCCTGTTTGGATTAAATAGTGTACACACTTGCTTTTCTAGAGGGCAACCAATGATGGCTAATCCTCTCTATATCCGACGAGTTAACGCCTCAGGTTTCTGCATATGAAGAGAAAACCAGGGCTTAAGATAAATATTTGTTTTCTTGTCAAACTGTGAAGATGATATACATGGTATTCCGGAGGAAAGGGGTTGGTGTTCTCCTCTGTTCCAAACGTTCTCCCCATCTTCCTTCCTTTTATTTTTGTTTCCTTCACTTTTCCTACAAAATTCATGTTGCTATATACCTACCTACACACATTATTACCTATAATTTGGAAGAAAGGTAAACAATTTTTATATAAGCTATAGGCTACAAATAAACCGATAGTAATACCAGAGTCCCCCCAACCATCTCTGTAGCTGACCACCATTTACATTTTCCACCGTACACGGTCAGACGGCCCGCACCTCGACAACTGTATTCTCCCACGTCATGACGTCAGCAGACGGCTGAACACGCCCCGTCCGGTTCCGTTCCGTTCCGTTACGCACATAGACGAGCCTTCATATGTGCCCACAAGGTAGGTAGGTAGGTAGGCTCACCGCTCACCTCACTTTCACAGTTTCACGGTGTAGCGTAGCGCCAGCCAGCCGCCAGTACAAAACGCCGCCGGCAGGTGGCCACTGTCCGCGGCTGCCACCGCGCGCACACGCACAGCGAGAGTGCACTGCACGCCAGCGCAGCCGAGCCAACCCACCAACCGGCCGCCGATCGATGGGCAAGTGCGTCAGGATCCGCGGCAGCAGCAAGCCGCCGCCGCCGCCCACCGAGGCCGCGGCCGCGTCGTGCCTCACGCTGCGCAGCGGCCGCCGCGTACTGGCCGCGTCGTCGGCGTGCAGCCCGAGGACGAGCGGCAGGCCGCGGCGCCACCGCGGGTCAGCCCTCCGGCGCTGGTGCGGCGCCGCCGAGGCCGCGGACAAGCAGCGCGCGTGCGGCAGCCGCCCCCAGCGCAGGAGCGCAGGCCGGGTGCTCGGTGCCCAGCAGCTCTGCCACGACGGGCGCCCGGAGGAGGAGGAGGAGGTTCCGCCGTCACGGGCGGCAGATACCGGTGCCGACGCCGTTGCCTGCGGCGCCGACGACGGCCGTGGAGACAGCTTCGAGTGAGTGCAGTTTTATGATTCCTGCTGCCTTTCATTCCATTCTTGGGACGGATCACAATTCCACAAAACAAGTCAGTTTTTAATTTCGAGCAAATTTACGAAACAATATATACCTACCATAGCTGCACAAATTATTCATCAGAACAATGATTAACCAGCTGTTTTAATAATTCTTTCAAATCGTGTTCAAATCACTAGAAGGAGACCAAAGACGCCGCCCCTGATGACCGACGACTGCGACGCGGCCGCGGCGAAAGCGAAGGCGAAACACGAGAACGAGAGCCACCGCTGCCGCGGCGTCGTCACCGGCCAGCTGCCGCCGCCGCCGCCGCCACCACCGACGGAAGCGGAGATAGAGGCCTTCTTCGCGGCGGCGGAGCTCGCGGAGCGCCGGCGATTTGCAGAGGCGTAAGCACCACGGCGTTTGATTCCCCCACACGGTTGTGTTGCCGTGTACAAAGTCGTTGGCTGACTCGAGCTCCGCACGCCCTCTCCCTGCGCAGGTACAATTACGACGTTGCCCTCGACCGCCCGTTGGAGGGGCGCTTCGAGTGGGCGCCGGTGAGCACGTGAGGACTGAGGACTGGACGACGGGGGAGGGGTAAAACCGTCTGTCCGTTTAACCGCAAGAAACGCACGCTCCTCGACTGCACTGGGAAGCTGCAAACTGGAGTACGTTAGTGCTTAGATTTTACTGTCCTGCTGGTCATTCCTGATGTCGTACGTTTACAGAATTCCACTTAATTTATTATCCATTACTACCTCTTAATTGGATATATCATCAGTAGCTTAAGCTTTAGCGGTTTTTATTGCTGCATGTACTGTCTCTGACAACCACATAGTAGTATGCATGTGTATAGGATAAGGTGATCCATTGGAGGAAGCTTCTGAGCTCCCCATGCATGCTGATCAGTTCCCACTGTTTCCACTATGATCTTCTCCTCATTTGCTTTGTCTGCTTCAGCTCTTCATCATGGATTCAGTGGTCTCCCTTCTTTAATTCAGTGATAGTAAAAATCTATGATTGTACTTTAATTTGCTATTACAACTGAATGTGTTGAATCAAATATACAGATCAATTTCTGCACAAGTTCCGCGGCAATTCATTTCATTTGCACCAAACGTATCGAAATTAAAATTTTGGAGTAAGCTAGCACCTACATATGTCCAAATTTGTTACTGAGCTGGTCATATATGTAATTTCCCTCACAAGTTACTTAATTATTCAGACAGGGTAAGGTTAATATTGTTCATGATCTCCAGCTAGTGAGGAAGTGTGGAAATTATTAACAGCACTATTGACTGCAAAAATCCAAACCGAATACAGTGCCCTTTCCGATTCAAGAATCTCACTGACATGTGAATGTTACATGTGAATTTGGCTTGGCTTCATGCCGACCATCGCATGCACTGTCAGGTCCGGTCCAGTGCGTTTGTTCCGATGGTCGCCTGATCTGCACCACGACATGCTACGCGTACACGTTCATGCACATGACGACATGATGCGCATGCAACTAGCATGCATGACCTGTCATTGTTTTTCTTCCGATGTAAAAATTAGTCCTTTTATCTTTACCTTTACTTTTCACAAAGGTTAATTTTATCTTCGTTCCATGTGTTAATTGCGCTCACGGATCGTTTGCTCGTCTTAGTTTTGCAAGGACTTCCAACTCTTCTTCAGCCTGATGCAGATTTTAGGATTAATTCCTAACTAGGCTTTCATGCGTGGGATATACTAGTATTTCTCCCCTCATGGAAAAGGCTTTTCAAAAAGTTCATTTATATGGCCTAAAAAGCACATTTGCCATGTCAGTCCTCACTCCTGTCCGTTTCCAAGCAGATAAGAGTCTCTCTTTCTAGCGTCTAACTTCTAGCTAGCTATGAGCTAATGATATTTCCTTTTACTTTTATATTTCCCCTCCTTTCCTTTAGAAAACTGCAAAGTGCAGACTACAGCTAAGCTGTCGTTTTCACCCCTTTCTTTGCACATCATGACATATATGGTACAACAGATGTTACAAAGCCAATAGTAATGGATTAAACACATGCAACATATAGCCAAATTTTGTTGTACTAATTAATCTTTGCTTCTAATGTACTCCCTCCGTATCGGAATTAGAAGTCGTTTAGGACAGCGACACAGTCTCCAAAACACAACTTTGACCTCTTGTTTTTATAAAAAAAATATTTATGGAAAAGTGATATATGTATACTTTTATGAAAGTATTTTCAAGACAAATCTATTCATATAATTTTTACAATTGCAAACTCAACAACTTAAAAGTTATTGATGATTTATATTCCCAATGTTTGACCAAAACCTTGTCCAAAACGACTTCTAATTCCGATACGGAGGGAGTATATCGCAGTATCAATTGGGGTAAATGCTATCTGATCCATTTGCTATGATATAAACAGTCATGTAAACAAGTCAAAAGGCACACATCAGCTGGTTGTTGGGGCATAATTGCAGCAGCAACCAAAGATGAAAAAAACCAACCCCCCTCCAAAAGGCAAGAAAATACAAAGGAGATGGAATCTTGGTGCATGCCCTTCCTTTGCACTTTTCTGGGTGCTTAATCATTTGGTGCACTAGTGGGGTCCCTTCTCCCTTGGTCAATAGCAGTAGCTCGATCATTTGAGTAGTACAAAACCTGATGAGCAAGAGCTTAAAGCTGTCCCTTTTTTTAACAATTAACCACTAGAGACCCTGCAGGTTTGAGGCTAGTGATTGGTCTAGTGCTGGTTGGTGCTTTGGATCGGATCTGAGGCTCATCAGCTGCTTGCTTGATTGTTTGCTTGTTTGGTAGGGGTAGGGAGAGAGGAGCATCAAGTGATGGTATATTCAGGAACCTAGGGCAGGTACACACTCACACACACACACACACACACACACACATATATATATATATATATATATATATATATATATATATATATATATATATATATATATATATATATATATATATATATATATATATACACACACACACACACACACATACACACACCAGGTAGTGGCCTGGTACAAAGTCTCTTGTGGAGTTGTGGAGAGAATAATGAATTCTAATCAGATTCCTGATGCAGGGAATATTCACTTATTCTACTAGATGCA
This sequence comes from Saccharum spontaneum, assembly GCA_022457205.1. Taxonomy (NCBI): domain Eukaryota; kingdom Viridiplantae; phylum Streptophyta; class Magnoliopsida; order Poales; family Poaceae; genus Saccharum; species Saccharum spontaneum. The sequence goes on from CM039596.1 coordinate 55,772,873, forward strand.
ACTGTGTATATGTGCCTAAAATTATACTATCTCTGTTATTCCGTAATTAATAAACGAGTGCTTTTTTTAAGACTTCTCGATCTGCATGAGAAGGTCTTCTTCTTAAGCACAATGCCCGGGGGCCATCATAACCTCGCAGGTTGAGTTTTTTTTTTTTTTTGAAGAACCGGTCTTATATGCGGTAATAACTGAATATATGGTACATCGATGAAGAAACAAAATTCCCCGGTTGAGAGCTCATATAACCTGCCAGACTTTCCTTATTTCTTTTTTTTTTGCCTCATCTCTCTCGATGCCTTTTTTTCATTTCCATCACATAAAAAACATGCATCTATATATAGGATATAATGATAATGAAGAGATGGCACACAAGGGAGAGGGTAGGCATGCTGGTGACTCTGTACGTACTTAACAGAAGAACAGAGTGTGTGCATAGCATTCACAGGGCATGACTTTCAATTCCTTTTGCTTCGTTTCCTCCATAACTCCATTGGAATTGGATCTCCCCAAGAAATAGCTAGCACAGTGGATGTGCACGTGAGAGGAATGATGCTGCGGAAGTAAAGGTATGTCCATATATACAGATACATACCTTCAGCAGTTTCTCTCTCTGCACATTCAGTCAGTCACAATGTGGGGACTATACTGTATGTGTGAGAGACAGTGATAGATGCATGGGGCCACCGTGTCAGGATCAAGAGAAGCAGTAGTAGTGTAGTCTTTGGACGATGACGCGATGTATCGTCTACCTTGTCTTGGGATCCGAGATGGAATATACATACACAGTACTACCTCCGTCCTGAAAAGAATGGAACTACAGGTTGCATGCCCATGAAAAGTGGTTCAAGTTTGACCAAGTTTTTAGTGAATAATATTCACAGTTATGTCTTTAAATTAATTTATTCTAAAAATACATTTCGTAATTAATCTGATGGTATTTATTTGGTATCATAAACATGGATATTTTTTTATCTATAATTAGTCAAACTTGAGGTAGTAAAACGTGATAATGTGCTAGAATTGCATTCTTTCGGTGGATATGCATGATTGATCTCTTTGAAGCCTTTAAGGACATTGTTTAAAAAAAAAAGCCTTTAAGGACAAACTCACAAACAAGGTCGGTTTTTGCCTGTGAAGGCCACTTTTAATTTGCGTGCACGTGGACGGTGAAACGTACAAAACACAAAAGCATGCATGCATCCGTATGTAGTTGCCCATGGTCCATGGATGGACGACGGTCGATACAAGCCTTTCTTCAAAGCTAAAACACGTCTTGCTTTATTAGCGCATTCTTTCGTTGTGCTTCTTCCTATGTGGACTGCTAAATCTCACGGGACTTTTTTATTAAAGCATCCGGAAGAAAGGGTTTAAACTGAATGAGTGAATTATTAAAAGGGGCGAAAATCTGCCACAGGCTGTGTTTAGTTCCACCAAAAAAGCACTATGAAAAAAAAAGATTCACCGTCACATCAAACTTGCGATACATGCATGTAGTACTAAATGTAGATGAAATCAAAAACTAATTGTACAGCTTGGTTGTACTTTGCGAGACGAACGTTTTGAACCTAATTAGTCAACGGTTGGACACTATTTGTCAAATAAAGCCAAAACATGCTACAGTATATTTTTCACCCTTTTCAGGAGAACTAAACACAGCCACAGTGTCTTATCTGAAAAGATTGTACTATCATAAATCTCCTTTATTTTCTCAAAGTCCGAGACCCCGAGAATTCACAAATTTTTGGTAAAAAAGTTTGTATATTATGGAGGAAAAGGAGCCGGCGGAGCTTCCCATATGACAAGGTGTGGCGCTTGTCCTACCTCAATTTCTGAGCGACTCCCTCCCCTAAATCGCTCTCTGCCATGAGCGCTTCCAGTAGATCACGCTGCTACTCTCAAATGCTGTTCTGAATAATGCTCTGAAGAAGTATTTGAAGACTGAACATATTAGCTTCTATCTCAAGATTCTCAACGTTGCGTACTTGGACTCTTCCTGTTTGAGGGTTTAAGTGTATGTGCACAACAACATAGGTAGGATTTTATTTGCATCTTTTCAGTATTCTATCCTTAATACTAGATTTCTTCTATATATTATTTATATAATATTTATATGTTCTTCTTTATACTTGGCGAATGGAAATTATTATGTTGCATGTGTATAACAACTATTTTACCTATTTTGGTATTTCGCCACACCTTAATTTGATTTCTTCCTCCGCCAGTCTAGGAGGGAGCATTTGGGCTTCGACACAGTAGTAATGCAAAGATATACTGCTGCGACGCAAACAGGCCCTAAGCCCATGGGCGGCAAAGTAAGGCCTTGTGGACTGGTACGGTGGTGGCCATGAGCTTCGAAGTCCATCATATCTCATCTCCCTCAACAATTTTTTTATGAACTTTCTAAGAACTAATCAGATTCTAGAGTTTTTAAATGCATATTTTAAGAAAAAAATAGTTTGATATAATCTTTGAAAAATATAGTTCTATATTTTTTTTAAAAAAAAAGCTAATTGACTTCATAAACTATCGGCCTGGTTGGCATGCATGGTGCCATGTGGATGTGGCCCTACATCAGCGAAATCCGTTTAAAAAACACTTAGATAGGTAAATTGGATGATTTTAAAAGTTTAGAGAGATTAAAAATTCGCTTTTCTAGTTGAATTGATTTTTTGCGATAGTTGATGAAGGTCGAATGAACTTTTTCCTATATCTTATGGGAGAAAACAAGATACAAATGCCTTCCAGCAAATCTAAACGCTGCACATGTACAACCTAACTAGGAGATGGAAATGAATTGAAGACAAACAGGTGGGAAACCTCCTTAACCATTCCCGTACGTGTGTATTTGATCATTGAAAACGAGAACAGGATGGCCAAGATAGCCGGGAATGATAGAAATGGGATATGCGGGAATACGGAAACAAACAAATCCGAATAGCTAATGAAAACTTAAGATTAGATTAGAATATGGCTTACTGTGCCTATTTGACAGGTTATTAGGCAGTTTGGTTGCCAGAACCAAACCGTGCATGCACTGGTTCATCCTGGATAACTACGTGGGGTCCATCTGTGTCACTGTTTGGTTGCCGGATTGAACAAATGCGTACACGGACTGCTGCTGCTGCCGGTGTGCGCACGGCGCACATCAACCGGCGCCCGAAGGGTCCGTATTTTATACGGATCTGAAGTATCTCCTGGGAATTAAAAATTTTATTTTATTTAGAGCATCTCCAACAGGACCTCCTACTTGACCTTATACTTCAGATTTAGGTAGTGGAGGTAAAAAAAAACCAACTCTAACAGGCCCCCCTACTAGACCCCAACATTTGTTAGCCTCCTACTTTTCTCCCTCCACTCTCTACTTCTGTTGGCCCCTACTCTTTACCGTGCAAAATCTGGAGGAAAGAGATGACAAAAGAGCCCCACGTGTCATTGACTACTAAAACGAATTTGAGTAGTATGGTTTAGATAGTATTTGCTGGAATTGGAAGTAAAATATGAGTAGTATTAAAATAGGTGGCTTCATAAATAGAGAAGTATGAGGTGCCGAAGATGCTAGCATGGAAAGGAGAATGCCATTGCGTGGGCAACCGAGCACGAGTTTGTTCTACACTGGTGTGTATATAGACTGTAGACAATACCTTTCTTTTTAAGCGAGACAATACTCCTTTTTTTGTACGTGTATGTAGTAGCTTGTGTAATAAGGATCTGGTATGTATTTGGCACTGGAAAATTAAAATAGTATGGCGTGTTGCATTTGTAATAACAAGTCTGTGCAAATGTATGGCACACCTGAAATTCTTAGATGGACCTATACAACTAACCAAACATGATCTTGTACCAAATCATGTTATTTCATACGTCCGTCCAAACAAGCAGCTTGTACCATCCTGTACAAGTAACCAAACAATTAACATGTACCCACTCATTCAGAAATGTTCCGTCCATCACCCATCTATTCAGGATAATCCATCCCATTTACCTCTGTACACCCAACCAAACACTACCTTAGAAGCATTGTTGAAGGGAAGATACAAGTATCCATAGTAGAGAACATCATTTTATACATACAAGATTAAAAAATATGGTTCTTTTACCCATCAACTTTTGTAGGGACAGTTTTTCAAAAAAAAAAAACTTTTGTAGGGACAGACAACCTGTGGATTTGTCACGGGGTTGACTCCAATCAAAATCCAAATCCACAACCTATCCTTATCATCGCTCCAGTGTGTGAACTCGTGGTTGCTCTATAGCATTATTAGCATCCGCGCCTCCACGGCACTTTCACCTCGCCTGCTCGCCACACGTCCCCCGAAAGATACCCCAGCACGCACGCACCACGCGCCGGCGCGCCGCCGCACCAACACGCCCGCACGGCCATCTTCTCCCCGCAATTCAAGGCGGCCCCCGAAGCTCCTACGACCCCCCCCCCCCCCCCCCCCCCGGAAGGGCTGCGAGGCCGAGACGGGCGCGGGATGTGGGGGCGGCACTACTGGGGCGGCGGCCGGCGGCCAAGCTGGGCTCCTGGAGGGGACGGCGCCGGCGGCGTGGTGGTGATGTTCGCGTGGCTGTCCAGCCAGGAGCGGCACGTGCGCGCGTACGTGGAGCTGTACGCGGCGCACGGGTGGGCGTGCCTCGTCTGCCACTCCGACTTCCTCACCCTGTACGGCCGCCTATCTCCTCTCTTCTTCCATCCTTTGTCAGCGACGAAAACCGTGAGAATCTGCGATTAGGGAGTAGGAGGTTCTTAGTTCGTTCGCTCTGACATGTATACGTTCTTGGATTTGCCGGAATCTGGGATTAGGAGGGGAGGCTTCAGTTTCTTGTCTTCTTAGTTATTGGGGTATTTGGGGCCACGCTACTGATGGCTAGGCATGATTGCGTTTGATTAGCCCCGATTCGAATCCAATTGATTTCACTTATAAATATGTGAAATTTCATACAGCTAGGTTAGGTAATTCTTGGAAAATTGTGAGGACACATGTATCCTCTTGGGTTACTTTGTAGCAGGAACTTCTATTTTTGGTAGCATGGCTCCATAACTCTGTACAGTTGAATCAATTGTTTATTGTTTAATCACGTGCGCGTTACACTTACTTAAGCAGGTTTTTCCCTGAGAAGGCTGCCATGCTCGCGGACAGGGTGATTGGGGAGCTTGTCAAGGTATGTGTTTACCTCAATGCATTGTGATTTCAACCTGCTTGGTTCTGTTTCCATTTTGGATCAATGTTTTGGTGGATCTAATTGTCTGTCGCAATCATCACATGTTGCCATACCGCTCTGTGAAATCCAGGTGCTGAAGATTACACCTGCACCTGTGGTGTTTGCGTCGTTTTCGGGAGGGCCAAAAGGGTGCACATACAAGGTTCTTCAGGTGAATAGATGGAAAGCTCTAACCTTTTAGCAGAATAGTTTCTCTTGTTGAAGGTTAGACTCTGTGGATCTCAATTTGAAGCTCTATTTGTTTGTTGACTGACAGCTGATCGAGAGAAGATGTGAAGGGCAACTAAGCCTGGTATGACTCTCTTTTCCTGCCTTCCCTCTTCTATGAACTCATTGCTCATGGAAATTTTAGTTGAATTTTGTTTGGAAAATGGAAGAAGCCACATCCATATATTTGTGTGCTCCATATTGAATTTACTCATTTTGAAGAGCTCTTTTTTTCCTTTGGCTTCCTACAGGATGAGTACCAGCTTGTGCGAGATTGTCTATGTGGACAAATTTATGATTCAAGCCCTGTGGATTTTGTCAGTGACTTAGGCACTCGCTTCCTCCTCAATCCAAGTGTCCTAAAGATGTCTGAACCTCCTCGTGTGTTGTCATGGATGACTAAGGGCATTGCCTCAGGTCTTGACATTCTTTTCATAAACAAATTTGAAGAACAACGTAAAGATTATTGGGAAACACTATACTCATCAGTGGTATGCCCCTCTATTGAGTACATTGACTAAAAGCCTGAATATTTATGAATGTAGTTGTGAATGCCTGTAACCTTAGTCCATTGTACATGCAGCATTTTGGTCCAATACTAATACTCTGTTCAGAGGATGATCAACTTGCTACATATTCAGTTGTTCAAAATTTTGGCCAGCATCTGCTAGAGCTTGGTGGTGATGTGAACCTAATTAAATGGCATAGTTCTCCTCATGTAGGTATGTTCTCCGTTTTCTGTCTACCTAACAGCAGTTTTAACCAGGGATTGTTTTGATCTTTACTCCATTTCGGTACTAGCCATTTTAATCATTGTGATTTCGTTGCTAAAGTTGTTGGCAAGTTTAAAAAACAGCATTCCACACTAGCTCCCTGTTTACCTCAGCCAACATACCTCTACGCAATAAATGCAAAGATTGGACTTGTTATTGATTACTTATCTTGGTTCACTAAAATAAAATGACAAGAACTATTCATTTGGTTTGGTTACTGACAACATCCTAAATGCGAGGGGAGGAGAATGCATAATGATGGCATAATGGAATTTGTTCCCATAATGCTGGACTTCTCAAGCGGTATTGTATCTGTAGAGTTCCAAAGCTCTCAACTGGAAAAGTAAAACTGGAACATTCACCACAATTGTATTCAGTGGCGAAGCTAGAGCAAATTAGAGGGTGGTGCACTTACCTTGTGGGTGCATAGCAGACTTGTACTACAGGGGGTGCATGTATGGTGAAATTTTAGAAAAATCTGTTGTTTTCACAAATTTTGGGTGGTGCATTTGCACCCACTGGCATCTACATACCTTCGCCCTGGATTGTATTAGTGTACGGGTACTATTCCCATTAATATCCGAAAATTGATCGAATTCAATATAATTAATTGAAAGTTGCCATATAATCTAATAGAAGGATTTGAGTCAGTAACCAACCAGATAATTTCTTTTATGCTGGTGTTCTGAAAATTTATCTTATTGCTGAGCATTTGTTAGCATGATCTGAATCAATTTGAGATATCCGTTCTCATTCACAATTTTCTCTAGATTAAACTCAAATCTTTTAAAGGTAAAACATGTATTGTGTGCAAGTGCTTGCACACATTGCCAGAATTGGCTATATTGCCACCTGCGAAGCAGGTAGCTTCTAGTTTTAATGGGAAAATCTTCTCCAAAAAAAGGAAAAAAAAAAGTTTTCAGTGGTAATGTAAGGAAAGGCTTGTCCCAGCGCTACTAGGTCATGGTAAAGTCATCATGTATTTTGCTTTTGCATGGAGCTCATTTTCATCAATCCAAATGGAAAGATAAGGTTTGGATAAACATTGGACCTTGTGTGCAGAATTTTGAGCTGATTATATAAACCTTGGCATCCATTTCTTTATGTATTTCCTCTCATCTGAAATCAACATTAAGAAGCCCTATGATATTTTTGATGCACTTTCTTACAAGTTTCTTAAGACTAAATGGTAAAGAATCTTGTGCATGCTGTTCCCTAATTCCGTCAATATCTGGAAAATCTAGTCTTGTGTGGCTGTACAGGACGTCAAGTCACCAACACAATGAGAACACAGAATCTAGATCATTAAACTAGTTCATGACCCACGTTGTAATATAAGAGCTCCTTGCAAGAGTTTGTTATTACTGGTGTTGTAATCCAATAAGTTAATCTTAATTTTTCTTAGATTTAGAAAGAATGGCAAGAGATTTTCCTTAATTTTGTTAGAACAAAAACGACAGTAACTAGGCAACACTTACAACACACATAAACCCACCCTGCCCTGAACAGGGGCCCAAGAAAAAACAGCAACAGATCAACCACCAAAAGAGAGAAAAAAATCACACATCATGGAGCAAATTGACATAGCTAAACTATATTGATAAACCAACTCTTTGATTAAAAAGCAACTTCCTGAGGCTCCTTTGTGAACTGCTGAAAGGTCCTACTATTGCATTCATTCCAGATGTTCCACCAGAAGAATATGACCATCATAGTTATTAAGGCGGTAAGGCGAGTTGCGGCGCCCGACCCCCTTCCAGACGCCTAGGCGTTTAAGGCGCGAGGCGAGGCGACGCCATACAAACATCTTAATATATAATACCACTAGAAATCAGAAGCAAATCATACCATATAATACCATAATAAATAGTGCCCCTAGAGTAACAGGGCATAACATAAAGTAGAAAAATAGCAAATCTGAAATCTCTCATCTCTCAATGGGAGCAAATTAGACTCTAGTGACCTAAATAAAGTAGCAAAATAGCATAAGTGCTGATCTGAAATCTCTAGTCAACAACTCAACATCATCTAGGCATGTCCATTCAAGATGTCTCTCATCTCCATTCTAATTGCAATGGTAGTTTTGATGCACGTTCTTGTGTCCCTAAAGCCACCTGCCAAGAAGCAGAGGAGAGTAGAGAAGCAAGCAGAGGAGAGTAGAAGGGGGAGGAAGAGCAGAGCCGCAGAGCAGCAGAGGAAAGATGAGGGGAGGACATACCTGCCACTGCCACTCGCGCGGAGCAGATTTGGTCGCGGCTCGTGGCGGACTCGCAGTCGCGGTTACGGACGGGGCCGGAGTCAGTCGCGGCTTGCGGCGGACTCACAGTCGCGGTTGCGGACGGGGCCGGGGTCGGTCGCGGCTCGCAGCGGACGGGGCGGAGTCGTGCGGACGGGCCAGACTCGCCGTGGGCCAGTCGCCTGCGCCTGCGCCGGCGCCGGCGCCGGATTGCAGGTGCGCCGCCGCCCTCTTCTCTCTTCCTCTCTCCTTCCTTTCCCTCTCCCTCTCCCTCTCTCGACTGACGCGATTAAAGAACGCGATGGGGATTGGGGAGTCTTCGGCGGGAGGTGTAGGCGCGCAGCAGCTTTCGCTTCCCGCGCGCGCGCATTGCCCCGCTGTTTTCCCGCGCGAGCGCGCGGCGCCGCTCTTTCCCGCTCCTTTCCCGTCCTGCGGCGTCCGCCTCAACGAAAACGACGACTAGGCGACGCCATCTGCGCCTAGGCGACGCCATACGCGATGAGGTCACGGCGACTGCGACGCCCCGTTTGAAAAACCGCTCGGACGCCTAGGCGACGCCTAGTCGTCGCCTAGGCGACGCCTTAAAAACTATGATGACCATGCCATCAAAATATCTGCTCGCAGCTTTAACAATCTTTGCTCTACATCTCTGCACCGGAGAGGTTCCTCCAATGGAACAAGGTTTCCCATACCTGTCATGTAAATAGGCAATTTTTGCACAAATGGATGGAAGTCTCTGGTAAAGTGTTACGATATTCAAATATTTGGCCAGACGATTTAGCAGTCAATATCTTCTGATGCAATAACGTCAGCGGAAAAACAGCATTTTGGTTCTCCTCTTGTCCACCAGATTGGACTGATCTTGAGTTTATTTGAATCCCCCATGAATTGTATGAGATGCACTGTGGGTCGTGTATACTCCATCAGATGTCCATCGCCAGCTTATTTGATCTTTAACCTCTAAATCACTTTGGGTCCTTCCGATAGCTTCCCAGAGGAATACAGATTCCTGTGTCTGCTGGTGTTGAAATTGGCAGCGTGTGCCCGACTCAATGGTTGTTTTTTTAGGCATTTTTCACCAAGATTTTATCGTGCTTGCCTTTTCGAATTGCAATGGGGCATTGTTTCTAGGGGCGCTTCCTTCAATCCAACTTGAGAACCAGAACAGAGCCATATTCCCTTTCCCTGGCGTGACCAAAATTGAAGCATGAAACAGGTCCCTATCTGTCTTGTCACAACTCACAAGGGATGTCTAGTCCAGACCAAGTTCTTTCTTTGTTTTTCCACCTGAGCCACATCTAACTTAATCTTAAAGCCCTTGCGAAACATTCTAGATATAAGATGCCCAAACCACCTCTTCCCGATTAGGCAATGCCCACAGCTAACCTTGTCAGGCTCCTCCCCTTTCCAGAGGATTGCATGTCTGATCCCCTGTCGCGAGGGATCTTAAAAATTCAGAAGGCATGACTCATATTACACTTTTCTGATGTAAAATTTGTTCATAGGGATACATAACCTTGAGCCATATGAAAATGATGAGTATACACTTGTACGCTTTCTGCTTATTATCTCTTTCTCTCCACCACTTGTTATGCAGGTCACTACAAGTATCATCCTGAGGAATACCGAGCTGCTGTGACAGAGCTACTTAAAAAAGCCTCTGCGCTCTATATGAGCAGAAAACAACTTAACGGATATGATGTGGGCACAAGTGAACACAGTGACACTCCTCCATCCACCTCCAATCTACCCAGAACTGCTGCAAGCTCTGTTGGTAGGCTGAGACGAGCACCAATCGATCCCACCGACCAGTTTTTCCTACCGAGCTCCATGGAGTACCATGAAAGCAGTGAAGGACCGCAACCAGAGCTGTTTAACATGCCAAGCCTGGAGAGCTTGAGTCTGCATGGGGTTCTGGGGCAGGTGCTGTATGATGTATGCGTCCCGAAGAATGTAGAAGGCTGGGACCTCAAGCCTTCCGCGTCGATGAATGGGAGACACATCCATACTGTTGCGCCTCGGCATGGTAGCTTCAATCCACTGAAATGTGTACGGCGCTCGAGATTGTGAAAATTTTGACCGGAACATGTGGATGCATATAGGTGACTTGTGTATACTATACGAGAGAATGCTGTTTGGTGGATGCTGGTGAAACTTGAGATAGCTAATTAGCTATCATCCATCGAATAAAAAGCGAAGCTTGATATTTAAAGTTTGCCAACGATGTCCTGTATTTTTACTGAAGGGAATTTGTGCACGTTTATATAGGATCTGGTGGCTTTTTTACCTTTGCCGATAAATGAAATCTCCTTGGCTTGGTAAACCCAAAAAAAAACTAATTTTTAATGGGTCTCGTGAGGTGAGTGAATTGAAAACATGATTTTGAGCATAACCATGTAAAGAGTACTGAGTTTTGAGAAAATTCCGAGAAGGATCTTGGAAAGAATGTTAATTTTGACAAAACTCTAATCATGTAGTGTAGTGAAATCTAAGAGTTAATTGTGTGTTTGTTCATGAAAAACATATCATATTTCTGAACAAAATGTGTCCCAATCACAGGGTTTAATGTTTTATTGGAGATTTTGTTGGAACCGGTTGAAGACCACTAGAAAATTAGCCAGCCTGCGTTTTTTCCTTACTGATTAATAGAGATTTCAAAGAATCTCATCCTGATTAAGAAAAAAGAAACTAGAGGGGTGCAGCTATGTATGCAGAGCTAAAGGGAAACGTTAAGGGGCATACGTGCAAGGAAAAACAAGCATTCAAGGACCAGAGGGTGAATAGCTGCCCAAAAAAAGAGGCTGAGGGCATATATGGAAGTAAAAAAAATAGCGGCCAAGGAGTGGTATGTGAATGTGCAAAGAGATTTTGGACCTTGATGCAGGACAGCAGAAGTTGAGAGAGCTTGAAAAGAGTGCTTCAGGGGCATATGCACAAGGGAAAACACATAGTCAGGGGGGTTCCTGTAAAGACAGCTAGAGACCAGCGCGTAAAATCTCAGAAGCTTGAAAAGAGTGCTTCAGGGGGCATATGCGAAAGAGAAAACACATAGTCAGGGGCGTTCCTGTAAAGACAGCTAGGGACCAGCGCGTAAAATCTCAAAAAAATTTGGACCATTTCTCGATTTATGCGTGTCATCCTTGCGCAGGGGCCATGCTAATCTTCTCTGTATCGTTCCAATTTTATCGGATGTCTCCGAAGAGACAATATCGCGCCCGCAGCTCGGCTTATAAGCTGGCGTTTAGGTCGTTCGCTGGCCGGTTTGGTGCTAAACCCCGAGTTAGTCGCTCGTTCCCTTTCCCGCAAGCCATAGTGCTGATGCCATTTTAGACCATTTCTCGATTTATGCGTGTCATCATTTAGCGCGGCCCAGCTATCAGGGGAAACAACAAAGTGGGCTTCGTGTTTGCCCTTGGGAAGATTGCAGGCCCTTTTGCACTTTGACGCATTATACAAGTTGTACAATTAGAGCAGGTCTGCCAGGGTACTCCGAGTCATGATAAGTGCGGCTCTCACGAGTCATGAACTCATGATTCCACGACGAGTACTCCGAGTTTGATAACACTCAGCAAGTCAGCAGTGGGGCCGTAATGTCATATAATCTCCTATATTATATTATGACCTTTTGGCTCTTACTAGTACAATCTACTAGCTCGTATTTATTTTCTTAGTCAGGTCCCAATCCCAACATTTGATTGTTAAGTTGAAATGCATGAACTGCTTAATTAATATATAGAACCTTAGTTGCCAAGTTTTTGCTCTAGTTGACCAATATGAGATGCCCTCCTTTGCTATATTTTTTTTAAACGGTCATCAGCAGACTTTACTTTCTCCGTTTCATGTACATGTTGTATTAGCTTTATCCTGAGAAATTTTACACGCCTGTAAATCATGGGAGCCATTCGTTTATGTAGATCTGATAGTTCAAAATTAGGAGGAACTTAAGTTGTGAGCCGAAACTAAAACATACGTGGCCTAGGAACTATGGAACAATGTTTTTCTCTCACAACAAATCAGTTTCAGCCGACTTATCAGTCGTAGAAATCATTAGCCGAACAGGACTATGATAACAGTTAATCTGACATGCCATTAGGGAGTACTTCCTCGCAGATCGACACAAAAACTGGGGCTATGAATTCCTAAGTCTCTCTCTCTATATATATATATACACACACACTACCCTATAGCAGGCTATAAAATAACTTATTCTGTAGCCACTTTGAGTTATGATAATTAGTATGTTAATTTACGAGATTATAGTAACTCCTTACTTACGGTAAATATCCCATGTGTTATAATAACCCAACTATCGTAAATATGTATTAACATTATTGTAAATTAGTATATAAAATTATCGTAAATGGAGATGACTATAGAATAACTTATTTTGTAGCTGGCTACTGAATATACTCTCCCTAGGACTTCCAATAGTTAGGGGAAGCCTCGGTCCAAATTGCAGTTGGTTCCACCAAACCAGCCCCTCATCGTCGTTTCCGATGGTCCCCACGCTGTTGCTGTCGTCTGGATTTGATCGGAAGTACAAATCCCCAATCCGTGTGTTTCAAATTGATTTGAATATCGTCTCTCTCCCCCCTCTCGTTCTCCCAAAGCACCAGAGCTTCAGCAAATTTTCTATGCAGTTTTGATTTAAACTTTTTATGCTTTCCTCCACTAAGCAACTAAGGTGATTTCTACGAATTTTCGATATGCTGAGTAACAAATTCTGATCTCAGTTGTGTCATCGCTGTGCTACTGACCACTGTAACTTTCAATACACATGGTACCAAAATTATTTTCTATACCTTAGCGCAACAAACTTTTCTGCGCACCTTGACCATGGATTCTTTACACCCGCTCAGTGCGACACATGGTGTGAGTGGGTCTAGTCACGGTTGTTTTTGAACAATAATACCAAGTAGGAGGGTTTTGTAAGGATTCTATGCATCATCCCATAGTGGGAAGCATCGTCTTCATGTTTTACGCTTGCGGTCTCCATGGTCTATGCATTGTTTCCACGTTAATTATACACCCTCATAGTGGGAAGCATGATGTTGGTGGAGACAACCATGCTTTGTGTTTAGATGGAATGTCCATCCTGTGGAGAAGTTTTTACGTGGTAACAAAATTAATTTTTATTCATCCGACTACAAATTTCTATGCAACGTCGGCGCCAAAAACTTTTTAGCGCATCTTGACCATTGATCCTATGCATCCAACGGCCATCACGTCCATGATTCAAATTTTAAATTTTGGAGAAGACGAAATCGTCTCCATGTTTTACGCTTGCGCATGTTTTATGCATCATTCTCGTGACCATTATACACCCCCATAGTGGGAAGCATGATGTTAGTGGAGGCAGTCACGATTGTGTTAGGTGGAATGTCCATCTCGCGGAGAGGTTTTAACGCGGTAACAAAATTAATGTTTATTCATCCAACTACTAATTTCTATGCAACATTGGCGCAAAAAACTTTTTTACGCATCTTGACTATTTGATTCTATGCATCCAATCTGCAATCACGTGCCATGATTCAAATTTCAAATTTTTGAATTTTAATTTTTTTTCAAAAAAATATTCACAGTAGATCTTGAATCGTGCACAAAAATGTCAGGAGTTCAATAGTGAAAATCGTTTTTGAAACGGATGCTTCGTTTAATAATTATTGCGAAAAATAAAAGAGATTAGATTGGATGCGTGCGTGTCAGCATGTGTCAATCTGCGTCAGCTACTGTCAAGTGAAAGATTCCGCTCGCGGAGAGTTATGCGGTAATAAATTGATTTTAATTCATGCAACTACTAGAAGCCTGTTCGTTTCGCTGGTTTATTATGGCTGAAAGTACTGTTCGCTGGTTTGTTGCGAGAGAAAAACACTGTTAGATGGTTGCTGATTCTGCTGAATAGCTCAAACGAACAGGGTGTAGGTTTTATGCATCATCTCGATAAAAATATTTCTATACAGTTTGATCTCGATTTTATATGCCCGATCAATTGGACCTCAAGGGATCCCTGACCTGCGCGTGTGTCAGCTTCGTGGGGCTGGCCGGGGCTTCTGGCTCCCAATAGCAGGACCCCTCTCTCTATATCTATATAAATAATAACGGGTACGGTGCTATAAATGCTGAATTGCAATCAACAACGAAAACAAACACTGTCTCGTGGTCTTCGTTCCTTTGTCTTTTCTAGTGAATGGGGGTGTTGGGCAAGTTAACGCAAATAGAAGCCTCGTCAAATATTTTCATGCCATTGTTCTAAACTAAGGGTACGGTCCTATACGCAGTTGTGACGGTGAGGGAGGCAACGCCATCGTCACCAGTCATCACATACGGCTCGCAATGGACGGACGGGATCATCCAGCAGCCGCATTTTGCTGACGTCATAATGTTACTACTGCAATTGTGCTGTTTTATATATGCTTGTAATGTCAGTTATGATCTCCTAGAGGTTTCTTTTGGATTCAAATTTAAATATATAATATACGTATAATGCTCCTTTTTGTTTTTGTTCCTCATTTCTGTTCTTTTCTCTTCTAAAACACCCGCGGGCCTGTTGTGCTACCGTTAGGTGAACCGGCCTATTATTAGCAAGGGGAATGAGTATTTGATGCATTGTTCGTGCGTGCATAAGAATTTGAAATATCTTTGTCGGACTATCGTTCTCTCGCGGTTTCATACTTGCCTTTTGTGTGTGTGTGTGTGACGGAGACATAATGCAACAACAATGGCTTAGTTGAGTGACGAAATAAAAGACGCATAAAAGTATCATAATGCAACAACAATGGCTTAGTTGAGTGACGAAATAAAAGACGCATAAAAGTATCTATGAGAGGGAGAGAGGAAGTAAGGAATAAGAGGAATATGCTAGTTTGATGAGAATGGCATCATGATCTACCTCGTGAAGCAAAGGTTAATTAAAGAGGCAATGGCCTCTACCGCAATGATGTGAACACAATCGTTTCCCAAAAGAAACTGTAAACAAACCAATCGAAACAACACTCCCAGTCAAAAGTGTAGTTTCCCACCTTGGAGAAGCATATAAAGCTACTAATATCTAGACCCAAATAAGTGATGTTTTAGGTTATTTATTTAGACTTTGGTTCGATCCTCCGTTTCAGCTTACTTTTACTTGCCACCATCTTTTTTTACTGTAGAAACTTTAATGATTTGTTTTTCCTCTCCCAAAAGTTTATAAATCTAGAAACCTTCACATTATTAGATTTATCATGAATTATACAACATATTTATTAGCTTTTTTAAAAGTTTTTTGTGTACTTGTAAACCTTTTTTTTTGGAAAAGATCGATGCAATTAAAGTTGCTAATAAAATGGCGACAAGTAAACTATGAAGGAGGTGAGTAGCATATTTATTCTTATATATTTAGCTTAGAAATTTTGAAGATGATACGAGTACATTTGTTTGGAAATGAGTTTTCACAAGAAATATAATTTTGCTATAACTCTAAAAAGTGACACCAAAGTGAGATCATGCATTAATGGAGCGATAACCGTAATGTGCAATTCACATCAACAATTTGTTCAAGCCTTAAAGGTTACTCCCTCAATTTCAAATTGGGCACTGCTGGCCCCAGGACATCCGAATGGACACCCCCGACAACAATTGGTGTCCCCTGTGTTTCGTGTGGGCCTACGTCGTTCAGACGTCACTCGATCGCGCCTACATCACTCGCGCCCACGCGGGGGCTAGCGCCGCCCAAACGTTGCCCGCGCGGGGACTGCTCGCGCCTCCTCCCGCTTCTCACGCGTATCTTATGTGCAACACCCGATCTACTTTTGAAACATTCAGATGCAACACTTGCAACATAAAAAAGACAGGTGAAACATTCGAAACATGCATTTGAAACACTTAAAAAAACAATTGAAAACCATTGCAAACATGCACAACATCCAGATAAAACACTTGCAATATATGTGTGAAACATATGCAATATCCAGATAAATACGCTTGACGCTTGCAACATATATGTACAACCATTGCAACATATAAACACATTCCGATCTACTTTTACAACATCCGTGTAAAACACTTGAAATAAACATTCGAAACAATTCGAATGTACACTTGCAACATGCATCAAATCCCGGTGCGGCCTCCTCCGACATCTGCATCGGAGCGCTGCAGTCGTAGTAGAAGGCGAGCTTGCGCTGGTGGCACCTGTCGATGTCATCAGGCAGAGCGGGCGGGCGGAGCAGGAAAAACGTCAGGTGTAGTAGGACGAGTGCATGGAGCAGCGGGGCATGCACGCAGAGCAGCGGGTGCGGGACCAGCGACAAGAGATGCGGGCACAGGCGCGGGAGCAGCGGCAGGAGCTGCGGCAAGGAGTGCGGCCGGCGACGGAGTGGGAGATAGATAAATTGATCGGATATTGCGGAGTGGGCGATGGTGAATTGATTGGATATATTAGACAAAGGTTGTGTCACATGGCCTCACCCCCGTGTCCGTCCGATACTCAAGAAAAGAGTCGGACACTCGGATCAGAGAATTACTGTTCTAAATTATAAAGTATTTATTAGGTTTTTTTTTAATTATATTATTTTTACTATATACTTATTTAAATGCATAGCTGAAGTTATATGTCTAGAAGAACCAAAATGTCTTATAATTTGAAACGTATGGAAGTAAAATTTCTTTTTGTTGTCAACGGATGTTTATCTGCGAATGAAATATACTCCATACATACCTCCTTTTCTTTTTCTTTTTTTCCAGAAAAGGGATGAGCCAGGAAAAATAAAAATGGCTATTCGAGGGAAGTAAAATAAGTGCAGTGGCATCGTCATCACGATATCAATTCCGGTGAGGGGTGGAATTATCCCTTCCGGCATTCTTCGATCCCGGAATATGCCCCGTCTCCCTCCTCGCGTTCCTCTCGTCGGTACGCTCCTGCCGCCGCTGCCGCCTGGCTCGCACCGCCGATCTGCCTCGGTCCAGATCGTGCTCCCCACTTCCTAGATCGGTTCCGAATTCGGCTACCGCCGCCGCCGCCGACGCCCTACGCCAGGTGCCAAGGCCTTCACCGATCTCTTCGCCGGCGAAGAGCGGCCACCAGGCCACCCCCTTCTCATCTCTTCCCTGTCTGCTGTACGAACCCGAGTTCCCAAACTCTAACCTGAAGCTATTTTGTCTATTTGATTCCTACGAACTTCTAACATTTTGCAAAAATTATCGGGTGTACCGTGTAAATGTGTACACCCAGCCATTTCCCTTTATTACTAGATAGACTAGATCCGCCCCCTGATTGGAAGCACTAAAGGTTGCAATTTCTGTTGCGAATTCAGAATTCTGGTGGTTCCCGTAGCTCGTGGATGGAGGAGGAGCGGGGTCGTGGTGAAAAGCTTTGATTTTGCACGCCGCCGCTGCTAATGCCCTTGCTGGGGGGTCAAGGATCCCATGGCTTGATGGTCTGTGCTATCGGGGACCGGCTCGTCGTTGGTCGGCTCAGCGTGCAAGATGTATGCCGTGGGGAAGGTGGGCAGCCTCATCTCCCGCAGCGTGTACTCCGTCTCGGGCCCGTTCCACCCGTTCGGTGGCGCTGTCGACATCGTCGTCGTGCAGCAGCAGGACGGCAGCTTCAAGAGCTCGCCGTGGTACGTGCGCTTTGGCAAGTTCCAGGGGGTGCTCAAGTCGAGGGAGAAGGTGGTCGACATCTCCGTCAATGGTGTCGAGGTGGGGTTCCACATGTACCTGGACAGCAATGGCGAGGCCTACTTCCTCAGGAGCGCGGACCCGAATGGCGGCGAGGAAGGGGAGTTCATCGTCTCCCCCGCCTCGTCGGGAGATGAGCGGGAAGTGCCGATCCAGGAAGCTCAGGCTCAGCTGAGGAAGTCAAAGAGCACTTCGTGTGATAGCTCGACGATGGAAGCTGATGTCAGTGAGGGCAAGATTCTTGCAAGGACTACCTTGAGGCGGACCACCATACTTGAAAGGATGTTTGGTCGGAAATCAGGTAAGAACAATGCCCATGCTGTGGATAGGGTGAGTTCGTTGGAGCGAGCAGAGATTGCTGCGGAACTCCTTGATACCAAGTGGTCAACAAATCTCCCACGGAGTTCAAAAACTAATGGTTCAAATGATGAGCCTTCCAAGAGCAATTTGGCAGAATTTAGCAACAATGATCAGATGGAAACCTCAAAACCTAATGGTTCAAATGATGAACTTTCCAAGAGCAATTTGGCAGAAGTTAGCAACAATGATCAGGTGGAAACCTCAAAACCTGTGTTTCCAGAACATAGCTTGGATCATGGGAAAGAGATCTACTGTAACTGCGACAATGCTCACTGCAACTTATGTAGCCCTCGTGGAGGAAGAAACAGTTCAGCAGATGAAACTGATCAGTGTTTACAAGCCACTATTGTGAAGAAAGAGGTGTTTGAGATACACACGCGTGAGAGTAGCGACTTCACTGATAATATCACTTCAACCACACATCAACATGGGTCAGAGCCTTTGTCAAATG
The DNA here is from genome assembly GCA_022457205.1 of Saccharum spontaneum. NCBI lineage: Eukaryota > Viridiplantae > Streptophyta > Magnoliopsida > Poales > Poaceae > Saccharum > Saccharum spontaneum. The sequence continues at coordinate 55,791,780 of CM039596.1, forward strand.
GTCTGGGAACAGATAAACTTACACATCAGTCTGTCGATACTCAAGATGATTTGCTGCATGATGTTGAAGATGTCGCTGGAAGGGAGACACATACAGAGCAGGTTGAGATACACATGCATGAGAGTAGCGACGTCACTGATAATATCACTTCAATCACACATCAACATGGGTCAGAATCTTTGTCAAATGATTTGGGAACAGATAAACTTACGCATCAGTCTGTCGATACTCAAGATGAGTTGCTGCATGATGTTGAAGATGTTGCTGGAAGGGAGACACATACAGAGGAGGTTGTTTCCAATGGCATTTTTGAAATCCATGTTGTTGAGACAGACATTACAAGTGGTAAGAGTGAGGTGGTTTCTGAGGTTGTTACTGTTGATTCTTATGGAGCTAACCAAAATTTTACAGATTCTAATTACCAAAATTATGGCACCACAGATATATCAGCTGAAAGGCATGAGGTTTCATTGATCCCTTCTGCACAGGATGCAGTTCAAGAGAAAATAGTTATCCTCAGCAGTTCTGAGACTGTGGAGGGCTCACTAGATGCAGTTCAAGAGAAAGTAGTTATTCTCAGCAGTTCTGAGACTGTGGAGAGCTCATATGATGTGTCCTGTATTTTGGATGACACAGTTCATGATGCTTCTGATATCTCACAGTCTGACAGTGTACAACATGAGGAGCACTCTAGTATCTCTGATGTGAGCACAGAAAAGCTAATTCCTGAGGAAAGTTCTTTAGTATGCTATGGCGCTCCCAGCAACAAAAAGGACTTAGTTAATGTAGCTGTTCAAGAATGTGAAGCTTTTATCTTAGAAAATCCTGCTCCCGAAATCTCGGAAGAGAATGGTCCAGATATGGATGTATCTACCGACAGTGTTTCCCTTTCCCGTGCAGACGCAGCTCATGATTTAGCTTGTCAGCATGTTTCTTCTAGTGTTGTAGAGACACCAAGTTATGAGCCTGACATTGGTCCTGAAGATGTAACAAAGAACTCAATTGTGGAAAATGAAGCATGCAGCAGGGAGCTTGTTGTTTCTGTTATTCAGACCTCAATGGAAGATGGACTGATAGAATGCATTGCTGAGCCAGCTGTTTTTTCTAATAAAATAGAAGTAGAGGGCTCACCAACTGCTGTTGAATTTTCCAGTTTGGTTAGTGTTGAAGTGCAAAACACAAAACTAGAAGATGACACAAACAAATCTAGTTCTGTGATTGGAGATGAAGTTGGTGTTGCGCCTGAGGCTACGGCTGAGCTTGATGAAGAAGCAGAACCAGTTGTATCATTCTCTGAATATACAGAAGAAATTCAGTTTCAATTTAGTGATACTGAAAATTTTGCAGATAGAAAGGCCATGGATGACATGGTGGCTAACAAAACAACTGGTGAAGTAGAACATGACGAATCTGATTGTGACACAGAGAAACAGGAAGGAGGTGATGTAGCTCTTGCAAATGACTTGGAGAACTGTTCTGATTCATTAAAGCCTGTGACTAGCCCTGTTTCTATTCCTGCAATTGACTTCCAGTCAGGAGATAGTAATATAGAGGCTAAATCTTTACCAAATCTCCGTTCTCATATACATGATCTTGAAAGGTCTGATATTTTTCAGCTAAGCCGCTCACTACAATCAAATGCTGAAAATAATGGGATTGACCCAGTCAAGAGCACATCAAATGCTGAAAATAATGGGGTTGACCCAGTCAAGAGCACGAATTCTGCTTTTCTTGAGCAGAAATCAGAAGTTATTGGTGATTCAGAAGAAAATACCAGCCCACCTGAGGTTACCAGCAATGTAGCACCTGATGGCAAGCATGCTGATGACCTGAAAGTTGATGCATTCATCCCTTTTGCAGGTGAGTTATTTTCTTTTTGCCGGGACTAACATTTATAGTTGTTTTAACACTAGTAAGTTATAACGGTCTTTATCTTGCGGAGCTTGATACTGTTCAAAAAATTCCCCTATAATTTAGTTGTGCTAAGTGACTAGTGAAACTTTGATAAAGACAGATTTGGTGGATTGTTTTGCTAGTTTTGTTGCAGTTTTTGTGATTGTGCAATGTCTGAATAGTGTGTTACTGAACTACTGAAGTAACTTGACAACAATGATAATCTCTATCTGTGCCATTTTTGCAGAATTATCACTATGCAGGCACCTGTTATCTGAAGGCATGGGGGAGGATGCTGCTTGCAGTGCATTTGATTCTGAGAAGATAACCTTAGAGAAGTTCCGTTACATGAAGCAATCACTGATGCGAAACAACAAACTAGTTGTTAGGATTGCTGGCCGCTATTTTCCCTGGGATGCTGCTGCGCCTATAGTGCTTGGTATGATTTCTTTCAGTGAGGAACAAGTTTTTGAACCCAAAGGAATGATAAAGGTGGAGCGAGTTGAGCAAAGTGAAGCTCCAGGTGGCAGCTGGAGAATCTGGCCATTTAGTTTCAGACGAACAAGGACTATTAGTGCTATCCAACCAGTTTGTGAAAGTACTGTTGAGACTTCTGTATCCACTCCTAAAGAATCCACACCTGTTAAAGAACTAGATAGAGAAAGGAATAAATCCAGGGGAAAGAGGATTGAGAGGAAGGTGCGATCACTCACTCCGACATCTGAGGAGCTTGCATCTCTTGATCTCAGAGAGGGAAGGAACGTGGTAACATTTACTTTCTCAACTGCAATTGTTGGGAAACAGCAGGTTAGTTTCACTTGATCTATTTCAAGTTTCACTAAGTTGCATTTCTCATCCTCCGATCTTTTTCTTTAACAGGTTGATTGCCACATATATCTATGGAAATGGAATACACGCATTGTAATATCTGATGTGGATGGAACTATCACCAAGTAAGTTGCAAAACTAGCAATCAAACATATGTTTTAATGTTTAATTATTATTGTTTGGAGACTTGATTGTCAGGAGTGTCGGTTATTCCACCTTTCAAATGATACACATATTCTTTGGTTGTGTCGTGTATGTAATTATAAGTTTAAACCAATTTCTTCTTCGTAATGCAATGATAAGCAGCTCTCATGCGTATTCGAGAAAAAAATGATACACAGTTATTATACATATATTGTTCTGTTAACCCATGATTCTTAATTTCTCTTTGTTGAAAAATTTTTATTTGTAAGGGAGCAAAAAAGAGGAAGATAAATGAATTAAATACAACTAAGTTTTATCATTAAACAATATGGGAAATCTGATTCATACCACCAACTAATGCATATTACAAATGTTTATGTTTTGTCATATAATTGTAGGTCTGATGTTCTTGGGCAATTCATGCCACTAGTTGGAGTTGATTGGTCCCAAAATGGAGTTGCTCATTTGTTTTCTGCAATAAAGGTATTCATGCTACTCATGCTTGTAACAAAATAAAGCAATTTTCAATTTCACTACCAGATTTAGTCGTGCCATAGAAAGGTATTCATGCTACTCATGCTTGTAACAAAATAAATGAATTTTCAACACTTCCAGATCTAGTTGTGCCATAGCAGTTGATTGAGTCTTTTTTTTTGACTTTGGAACATCATTCAAGTCTCAAGAATGCCATCAGTGAATGTTTTTTGACTTGGATTTGTTCTTGTTATCTTGTTGCTTGCATCCACAGGAAAATGGATATCAGCTTCTATTTCTGAGTGCACGCGCTATTTCACAAGCCCACATTACAAGACAGTTTCTTTTCAACCTAAAGCAGGTACTTCTAAATTCAGTCCTTAGTCCTAGTTAATCTTCTACCTTCTCAAACTGTTTGTGGCGTGGTACACAAGCAGCCATGAATTCTGTTATGCCCAATCATTTAACAATAGCACATGCCTGGTCATGTCACACATTCACAAAGACCCAGCTACAGCGAAACTAATAAATAGAACCTGGTGCCCATCTTTCTTATTCCCTCATGTATATTTTGATTTCAGGACGGCAAAGCACTTCCTGATGGCCCTGTTGTTATATCTCCAGATGGTCTCTTCCCATCACTTTACAGAGAAGGTGAGCACATCCTGATATATTTTCGCTATTTTCTATTCAGTTAATTGTCAGTGAGCAAAAAGAGTAGAAGACACAAAATTACTTATCTCCACTGTGAAAAATGTTGCACTCATTACCTCTAATATTAACTTGGGTTCACATGAGTAAACTGGGTGTTGCTACCTTCTAATAAACTCAGTGTTTGGTAAGCATAACATTTCTGAATAACAAAATCACCACTCTTTTTGGTTTTGGACCCCCCTCAACCATTGTTTTTAGCAGGTCTATGATAAGTGCTCATAATACGATCATGTTGACATAAAAAGTATTCCCTCCTTTTCAAAATGTAAGGCATATTAGAATTAAAAAAAAAGCAAAAAATCTAAGCTTCGACCATCAATTAGTGAAAACATTTGTACATTTAGTGTACAGAAGATGTATTGACATATTTGTACATTCACATGCCTTTTATTAAGATGTTGCTTTGTAGTAGTTGCTAGTACAAGAAATTAATGGTCTGCCAGGACCAAAAGACTTTCTTAAATCCTGACACGCCTAATAAGAAGAAACGGAGGGAGTGTCTCTGTTGACTACTTTATATTAGCTATATGTTTGAGTGATGCTAATGTTTTCTGACATTGGTTTGTAGTCATCAGAAGAGCTCCGCATGAATTCAAGATTTCATGTCTAGAGGTGAGTACTCCCTAGCAGCTTAGTGCACACATAAAGAAGGCTTCTTCGCTTCTTTGATGTTCTATTGATGATTTCTCTGTCCTTTACAGGCTATCAAAGATTTATTTCCACACGACTCAAATCCATTTTATGCTGGATTTGGAAATAGAGATACAGATGAGCTTAGCTACCTCAAGGTTGGTATTCCTATGGGCAAGATCTTCATAATAAACCCCAAGGTAAGAATTTAAGAAAGAAATCACTAGTTTCCCTCCTGTGAACATTTCTATCTGCATAGCTGTGCTGGAGTTCAGCCAGTCGGAGCATTTAGAGAATTCGTGTTAAAATTTTCCTTTGATGCAGGGTGAAGTTGCAGTGAATCGACGGGTTGATACAAAGTCATACACATCCTTGCATGCTCTTGTCCATGGGATGTTCCCTCCAATATTGTCATCGTCTGAGCAGGTCAGCATTCCCTTAATATTTGCCAGCAGTTCAAGTGTACTTACTCTCTTTCATTTTAAATTGCTTCTTATCCTGACGACAAGTTCTTGGTCAATTCAGGAGGACTACAATGCTTGGAACTACTGGAAGATGCCATTGCCTGATGTTGATTTGTGAGGTACAAGTCAAGTCTGCACAACAGCACTGCAGTAATTTTTTGATGCGCCATAGTGATCATGAGAAGGCAACCATGGTGAAGGTAGCACCCTGAGGTATTTCATTTCACCTAATTTTGTGCTACTTCGTTTTTCCCTTCATGGGCTTGTGTCTAACATGTTCGGTGCATTGGCCACCTGACTCTGCAGGCCAATTGTTGGTTGGCTACATGTGGATGCTCTGCTCCTGATATAAGCTCCTGCAAGATCGAAATTGTATATATAGGATCATAATAGATGACTCACGGTCTGTATATGCTGATGAGGTGGCAGGAGCAATGTAGCTATTTCTTGTGACTCCTGTTGTCGTTGTCGTTGTCGATCATAGGACTGGAAATCATACCTCCATGTCCTGTAACTGAAGTTATATAATTTACTGAATGGAGGGATCTGATAGTGGAGCTGCAAACCCCCCTGGCCCCTTTTTGTTTCATCCTTGATGTAATTGTGGTATCGATGTAATTTGTACAAGAGCAATTCAATAATGCAATAGAGAGTCAGCTGTTCATATGCAGATATGCTAGTGGTTGACTCGTACACCATTCTAGCAATAACATGTTGCATTGACCGTAGGTGCATCCGGTAACTGAAAATTGGTATGTATCAGCTATGTCTATATGTCATCTTTGGTATGCCTGCTAGTTTTCAATAGTGGCCCTGTTCGGCAGGCTGTTTTTTTTGGCTTATAAGCCGGCTGTGGCTGATTTGCTGTGAGAGAAAAACACTGTTTCACGGTTGATAAGCCGTGCTGATAAGCTCAGCCGAACAGTGTAGCCAGAGGCACAGAGCCCAGAGCTGCAATTTTAGCTGCAGCTATGCGCATGTGTGAAAAGAATCACTATTTTCTGCTAATTAAAACTTTATCATTGCTAGTATCTCAAATTATTTTATTTACTTCCTCCTGTTAGTATATTTATTAGTGTATGGTCTTCGATGCATGTCTTTGACTAATAATATTTTTTGGAATAGATTTTGTGATGACTTTAACATGTTTCTAAACAAAACAATTTAAAAGTAATTAATGTCGTAGTTTATAAAGATTTGATCAAACTCATGTCCTAAACAATATTCCCTCAGGCCTCTGGTATAGTTTACAAGACATCTTAAGATGTGATATGTTCTTTTAAATTATACTTTGACCATTCATTTATTTTATATTATATTATTTATGATTATATATTTATGATTATTATATAGTACATTTGATTATAAATCTAATACTATCAAGTTTGTATTACAATAGTTAAAAGTTGTTAGCCAAGTTACAAGTTACTAGTTAAAGATTACAAAGTTTGACTCTTGACTTACGTGGAAATATACCTTATAAACTAGATCAGAGGAAATATGTTTTGTGACTACTCCCTCCATCCCAAATTATAAGACGTTTAACTTTTTTTGACACTAATTTTGACCACTCGTCTTATTCAAAAATTTGTGCAAAATATCAATTCTTTTATCGTGGCTTGGTATATTAATAAAAGTTCCTCAAGAATGACTTAAATTTGACTATGTTTGCACAAATTTTTTGAATAAGACGAATGGTCAAACTTGGGATCAAAAAAGTCAAACGTCTTATAATTTGGGATGGAGGGAGTAAGAGAGAAGAAAAATAATAACAGTGAACTGTCCAAAATATAAGTATAATAAGGATGAATATGGGAATAAAGTTTGCCTATTGATGCATTTCTCAAAAATATTGGTTATAGATTGTTAAGTATAATATCACATTAATCTAGGGAAAATCTAGATTGTAAATGAAGACATTGCGGAGGGCCTGTGTGCAAAAACTTGCAATTCTCATAAGCTGGAATGGAAGGCCCATTTGCTCACGGGCTCACTAGCTCCAAAACCCTAGAGCCGTCACCAATGGCGGACGCCGAAACCCTATCCACGCCCGCCTCCGCCTCCGCCTCCGCCTCCGCCTCCACCAAGAAGAAGAAGAAGCACTCCAAGAAGCACAAGGCCACCGACGAAGGCCCCACCAATGTCACCGTCGACGCCCCCACCGATGAAGCCCCCACCAATGTCACCGTCGACGCCTCCACTGATGAAGCCCCCACCAATGTCACCGCCGACGCCCCCACCGATGTCACCGTCGACGCCCCCACCAATGAAGCCCCCACCAATGTCACCGTCGACGCCTCCCTCACGGGCGGTTCCTCCTACGCCGCGGCCGCCCCCGTGGTCGGCTACTTCCCCTCCGGCTACGACCCCCTCGCCGTCGCCGCCGCCGCCGCGGGGGCGGAGTCTTCCCCCCGCACCCGGCTCTTCCGGCACGAGAAGCACCCCACCTGGGTGGACCTCGTGGTCCGGAGCCCCGGCTGCGGACCCGACTTCGTCGGCCGGAGCTATGCCGGTGAGGCCGCCGCACCGCAGCTCTGCGAGTATGCGCTCGGCATCCTTGACAAGGCCTCCGGCACCCTCAGGGTCGTTCCCATTGCCGCCAAGAAGGTGAGGACCAAAATTTTGACCCACCCTTGTAATGGTTGCACTTGAGTTGCAATTTTAGCTTACAGGAAACGGGTTTTTATCACACATATATGTGAAATTTTATCAGTTTAATGAAGCAATCTCAGTTTTTTAAGTACTGTAAGCATTCTCTGCTGTCTAATTATGCAACGGAAAGTTGCAATTGGATGGGCATTACTGGTGTTGTGACATTACCTGCGTAGTTAGGATTTTAGCAGAGTCACATTAAAGCTTCAATCTCCTGTTCTGATTTTTTTTTTGTTCACTTGCATTGGAATGTAAGCTGCTGTTGTGATTGTCATTCCAATCATAAGAGTAGCATACATTTTAAAAGGGCTAAGAAACATTTCTGTGCAAATGGCATGAGGCATTGAGGATATCGGTGTGTAAAGTTATTCTTGATGTTTGTACTCTCTAACAGATTCTGAGGATAGAGCCACATCTTGAAGTGCAGCGCCCAGCACATTCGCAGCACTCTGAGGTGGCATCAGAAGCTGCTTCAGCTGCAGGAAATGATGAATTGAAGGCTCAAGATTTGACCATGATGTATGGAACCAAGATGGACAGGGACAAGGTATGTGTGTGTCTAGGTTTACTAGCGCGCTGTTGATTATATGTATCAGAATTGTAACCAGAGTGTGAGCTTGAGATATACAGTTGCAAGACTATATGAAACGAAAGAGATGACAATGCCACTATTCTGTGCCCCTGTTTGCTTATTTTTTTTAGGAAATAGTTTTTTTTAGATGATGTTCATGACACAGTTACAGATTAGATTTGTTGAGCAGAACTCATTATTAACTGTCATGGAGCCAGTATGATTTCCTTTAGTTTTGTATTTGAATCTGTATGATAACAGGGAGATATTTTGTAGTTATACCATTGTCTTAAACAAAAAGCTGATTTGCAGGTTTATCTTGAGATGATCATAATAATTTCCATTGTACACTGGTCAAATTTATTTTCGTGAGCTGCAGAGTACTTGCAGCATTCCTTGCAATTTAGAAAAGTTAAAAAGAAAATTTGGTTGAAGCTTATAATCTTTGCAGGACAATAAGTGGAGATCGTTAAATGAACAAAGGAATGATCCTTCTGCTTTTGAGGACATTGACCTTGGAGGATCAGAGACTGCTGCCAACACCATTGATAGTCAGGAACCAGTACTTATTCGGAACATTCCACCTTATGATCCTACCGCAGATACATCAGAAAAGGCATATCTTTTGGATGAGATTATTCCAAAGAGTATGCGGCAACACCTTTTACAAATTATCGATCATTTTGAATCAGGAGAATTTTCCTCAAAAGGCTATGGGGGTTTTGTCTCAAAACGTGTACACAAGTTGAACGAGCTTCAGGTGATTAGTTACACTTTTCTGTATGCTTGAGTTCTTCTATAGGAAGGCATATAGTTTAAGGTGTTGCGTAATTTAATGGTAATGGTAACTCTGGTGAGACACCGTTAAATGACAAACATTCTTGTGGTAATTTAAAGTACCTTTGTTTTTCTTCTCATGGAACTTGTGACAGTTTATAATTGATTCTTAGCATGACTTTTTACTTGTATATCATTCTGATAGCAGTATAGCAGACACCATTACTACTAAAATGATGACAAGTTGAATGGCACTGCTCTCTGTGTGCCTCTCTTTAGGAAGTGACAGTTTGGCTGCCAAAATGATGGCAGACAATTGTTGCTCTTATGCCATTTTTTATTTTGTTATAGTACAGTGTGTTTATGGATCTTTTCCACTTGTTTCTAAAAGAAGCTACTTTTCCCTTGCATTATTTTAGGGTGAAGATAAAGAGCGGTTTGCTTGGATACTGTCCTACATCCAGCATCTCCTATCTTTATTGGCACGGAATGGCTCCATGTCCAAGCGCCAACGGAAAGAGAGAAATGAAAACCAGACAAACCGTGGACCAGCAACCCCACAGGCTGTATATCGCAGGCTGTTGCTGATGTTTACGGAACCAGGGTCTAGTGTCATGTCAACAGAGAAAAATGAGCTTCTGATCAACTACATATTGGTCCTAACACTTTTTGCCGATGACTTCAGATCTAATCCTAACGACATATGTGAGGACCTTAAAATGACCCGCCAAAAGCTTAAACCATATTATGACCATTTGGGGTGCAAATCTGTGTCAGAAGGTGCTTTTAAGGGCAGTGTCATGACTCTTCCAGCCCCGCTCAAGTTCCCAAAGGATGTTACAAGAAAGCGGCGACGGCAATAGGGCTTTATCTCAAGGAGAGAAACCAATGGCTATTCATCTCACAAATGGCTTGCATTTCATAAATGGTTGGAAAAAGGCCTCTGAATTCCAGTACTCCCAAGTCCCAATCGAAGGCAAGTTAAAGGAATCGATGCTAGAGGCCTGATTTTGCAATGTACTGGAATTGAAAAGTTGTTCAGTGTTTTATTTCATTTTGTTTTTGGTTGCCCATCGACATTGTTGTCAAGAAAGGAAACATGTCATCTATGTATTGATAAATATTTGAAGCCCTGTACAAGTGAATGTATTGAAATGAACATGGTGCACGATTGGAAAATCCTTTTGGTGGTTTGGAAAATGAACATGGAACATGTTTTCTCTCTCCTCTGTTATGCTTCGTTTCATTTTGTTTTTCGTTGCCCATCGACATTATTGTCAAGGAAACATGTCATCTATGTATTGATCAATATTTGTGTACCTGAATGATTGAATGTATTGACATGCTTCCTTTTGGTAGTTTGGAAAATGAATGGGACATTATTGTGAAGGAAACATGTCATCTATTTATTGATAAATATTTGTCTACCTGAATGAATATATTGACATGCTTCCTATCTGTAGTTTGGAAAATGAATATGGAGCACTGACATGTTTCCTTTTGGTAGTTTGGAAAACGAACACATGCTTCCTTTTGGTAGTTCGGAAAATGAACATGGAGCATGGTTTATTCGATTGAAAAAAAAAAACCCTCTGTTAACTTTGTATTGCAGAATTGCCATACATACTGCAGCCGATGTATCTCACTGTTGCATTAAAACTGTGACAATTCACAGCTCAACAATCAACATGTCACAGATACATACATTAGTGACCTGTATGTAAAAAGCAACTGCGAACCAGTTTTACTTACCAAGTTACATCAGCTCATAAACATAGGTGAAATCCGCTAGGGCAACAGGTTTATATGAAATCATTCCGTAATGGCTACAGCAATGTAAGAACGCAGTATCAATCTTGGACAGATTACACCACCAATCTAAACTTTGTTCTACATCAATCGATGAGACTGACCATCTAAACCACACAGTAAACTGGTAAGGACTAGTAGTTGTCATTCAAGAGTCCTTTTGTTTCGTTGCTAGTATACAAGGCATTATTTTCGCCCTGCCCAGGCTGCTCAACTTAGGATTTCTCTGCAACGTCACCACCTGCCTCACTATCTGCTCCAGTTGTGGTCTTGTGGCTCTCATTGGCAGAAGGCTCTGAGCTCACGCCAGCCGTTGTGTCCTGCTGCTTGCTTACTCGCCCGTCAGCTGGGACAGGTGGTGGCTGCTGCAGCTCCGCTGCCCGGGCAGGGTCAGCCTGCATAGGCTGCTGCATGCCATTGATGGTAGCTGGTCTCATGACCATCTGTCCAGGGAATGTAAGAGCCTGCGCTTGCTGCTGCTGAAGCTGTTGCTGCTGCTGCTCTTGCATCTGCTGTGGGGTTAATGGAGTTCTTGGAGGGAACATTGGTACTTGTGACATGTAATGCCCCGCACCTGGCACTATACCAGGTTGCATCATCTGTATGCAAAGAAATGAAAATTTAGGTGACTTAAGCAAAGAGCAGCAACTGAAAGGTTACTGATTTCAACAGAGCTAACCTGAGGGCGACCTGCAGGGTTTTGTGGTGGCTGGGGTTGGGCATCAGCAATCGCAGCCAGGTACAAGAGGTTCTTTTGAAGTTGAGCTTGATACCTAGAAGTCCACAGAATGCAAGATATAATGTTATTGAAAATACATTGTGAATATGATAGCAATTACATATAAGACGTTAAGTCATGAATAAGATTGAAAGTACATATTACAAACATATCATTTGTCCTTCTGAAGTTTCAATGCATCAATAATGTACGAATCGAAAATGTCCATGTATCCTTCTCAACTGAGAGCTGAAAGTAGTATGCAAAATGACGGCAAAATGACTTAGCACATCAATAGATCAGAATTTTAGACAGCATACGGTTAAACTAATTCAAACAGCCTTATCAATTTGACAGATATAAACTAGTACAGCAAAATGAGGTACCTCACAACTATATCAGAATTTAGGACAACCTACGATAAACTAGTACAGCAAAATGAGGTATCCCAGAAAACAATTCAGAAAGATACTTACTGAGCACATTCAGCCAACTTTCCTAAGTTCTGATTTTCCAGGATGGCCAAAATAAGTTGCTTATTTTCGTCCAAATACTGCAAAAGGCAAATTCAGTTTGTGTCAGTAAACTTTAATAAGTGAATGATGACATAGACTAGTGTTTGGCTTATGCATAGTCATGAAGCGACCCCTTTACCTTCTCTGTGAAAGAATTGTGCAAGTGGTTTCATTTAAAAGTTTAGAAAACTGATTTTCCATTTTTCCTGCAGTTATGCTCAGCTTCTTGAAAGCCAAGCTTAATTGTACATTAATTCCAGAGTTTGGTTGCGAGTTTCAGACACCAACACATTGTAGAGGATAGTACATGATTGCTAGCATGTCACAGCTAGTAACCAGGTCAAGATAGTGTAGCCTAACAAACCACATTATCTGTGAATGGAAGACTGTCAAAGCAGATATTATTATACCAGCAGGCCACATTCCATGGCAAAGAGAGTTTTGTCCAAGAATGATTAAGCACGGTTGACAGAAGAGCGTTGCTGGACAATGATCGACTGACGACCGTGCTAAGAAAGGGGAAATTCCTAAAACCCATCTGCAAATATGGGGTTTGTCAAAACCACCCTACAACTTTTGTTTTTGTATTCTAGCACCTGCATCTCTTCCAACGTATTTACCCCGTAACGCCATTGACCACACGGCATGCTGCTTGGGTGGCATCTAACATGGCATGATGACTTCTAGGGTGGCTCATAGCACCTCCATAACATTTAATCTGACCTAGCACTCCATTGTTTGCACTCTCTACTCATGCACTTTGGTGCTCATCTCGAAGAATTCATTAAAAAGGAGTTGCAGGTCAGAATGAATTGTCACAAAGATGCACGAAGTTACACTACAATTCACCATATCATGCTGGAATGCACGCAAGCAGCATATCATTTCAACAGCCTTAGGAGGTAATTTGACACATAGGAAGACAACCAGTGTTACAATGAGAAAATTGAACTTGTAGGTGTTCTCCAAACAAACCCCAAATGCAGATGAGTTTTAGCAATTTCCCGTAGTAAAAGTGACTTCAGACCGGTAAGCCAAAGTGCCAAACTGCATGGCAGATGACCAAGGGCCCAGTTAGCTGCCCCACCACAGGGCAATGTAAGCACAGGCTTAGAACCTGTGCCACATGGCACAGGACTGGCTAATTATAGTGCCAAACTGCATAGTAGAGGAACAAGGGCTAGTTAGCCGCCCCACCACAGGGCAATAAAAGCACAGGCTGAGAACCTGTGGCACATGGCTGGCTAGTTATAGTGCCATAGCCTCTGCCAAAAATTCAAAACTGAATATTTAAATGGCAAGTTATAGTGTCATTGCTCATATGGCCTTTGACCAAAACTCAAAACTGATATTGGAATGCATGTCATGATCCCATTGCTCACTTAGACTTTGCTAAAATTTCAAAGGCATATTACCCACATTTTTCCATTATACTAAAAATAAAAATGGCTCTCAATGACACATTATGGTTCATCACGCATTTTTGGCATTTGCCAAAAGTTAAAATTGATATATAAGTAACACATTGTAGTGCCAAAGGCGTTCAATGATTAGGCACTAAACACAAACGTAGAGCATCAAAGGGGCTCCACCACAACACGGCACTAAACACAAACGTATTGCTCTAAGCCAAATTTGATTAGGTGAGCGTAGCTCTTCAAACCGCCACAACACGGCACCTAACTACTCCAAACAGCCAAAGCACGCCACCAAACTACAGTTACTCACTGATTGAATAAAGCTCTCGATCCAAGAATCTGCTATTACAGTACTGCTACCCACCGATTGACCAAAGCACTCAATCCAGCAATCTGCGATTACCCCTAAATGGGAAAGGTACAAGGACGCCCAATCTTGCCCTAACCAAACAGCCGAAAAGATCCAATCTTTGATTGGAATCAATCCCTAGAAACGCGCCGCCGTGGGGAGCAAGGCGCGAGATGGATGAGTCGGCGGCGCGCGGTCGAGAAGGCCCAGGAGAAGGCACGGCAGGCACAGTAGCCATCCGAGCGAGGAGGAGAAGTACTCGTCCGTTTCTTGGCGAAACGAGCTGAGGCGGCCGGCGGACTTAATCAAGGCACGGCGAAGAAGGCGTGGCGGCGGCTCGTACCTTTTGGATCTGCTCGGTGGTGATGCCGGCCGCCGGGGGTGCCGCCGCCGCAGCGGGCGCCGGCGGCATGGACATCTGCTGCTGCATCGCCGCTGGCTGCCGGAACGGGTGGGTGCCCGGCGTACCTTGCTTCCCTCGCCCGCTGTTGGATGTCTCTGGAGTCTGGACTCTGGAGTAGGTGAAAGAGGGGCTGTGGTGCCGGGAGCCGAAAGAACTTGCTGCAGAGGGGACTCCACAGTTTGGTAGCGACTAGCGAGTGCCTGAGAATGGAAAGCACAAGAGAGACGAGGAAAGAAATTACGAGTTTGCCCTCCACTGAAAAGAGAAACTAAAATACCACTGAATGAATGATGATATTTTTGCTCTTCCAAATGCTTCTAGAGAGCTGGTAGGATGAATATCTTGACAATTTGTGTAGGACTAGTAATCTTCTTATATTATGACATATCCTCAAGATTCCAAACCTTGTGTTAATGTTGCTAGTATAGCCCGCTATAGCTGTTTAGGACATCGAAGATATTTGTGTCCATATATAATTTAGCCGCTATAGTTTACTATAGCCTCGTTTATCTCTATGATTGACTATTTTAGATGTCATTCATTAAATGTTGTAGCTATAGATATAAAATATTGCTTACCCCCCACAAATGATGATATTTTGCTCTTCCAAATGCTTCTAGAGAGTACAACAACAACAACAACAACAACGTCTTTTGTCCCAAACAAGTTGGGGTAGGCTAGAGATGAAACCCAAAAGAGACGAGACGTGAAATATGAAATTTTTAGCATGATGAATATCTTGAAATTATGTCGTAGGACTAGTTTTCTTGTATTTACCCATGGGAAAGACATTTTCACTCATGCGTAGTCAATGTTTGGTGGATGATTTGTGGTGCTAATTTTGTACTACAAAGTTGCACGGTGACCTATGATTGCCAAACGTTGTCAATTGTGAAGCAAACACTGGCTTAGGTTCTTGCTGCTCATAGAATTGTAGTATGGCTATCTTTGGATTAGAAATGAACCAAATATAACTTTATACTTCACTTTGTTTTCAAATACTTGTGTCCAAGACACACAAACCAATACACTTATTTAAAATTTTCCCACAATATATTTTTATCCTATTATCGATACACATTAGCGCATTATAGATGCACATGAATGAAATCTCTAGAAAAGACTTTGGTTGGTGCCTAACATTGGCATACCTAATTCTAGACAAAATGTAGTTGCCAAAGAAAGTGTGGCGAACAAAATCGAAGCGCGACTAACATGTGACATGGCATGGCAATGTCAGGCGTGAAACAAACATGTTGTTTCGAAGCACCGAGCAAATTTAACTTTTCGCATGGGTTCACAAAGGAGACAAGGAAAAACAAGATTTGCTGACAAGTTTTTTTACCAAACAAAAAAAAGGTGAGTTTGAGTACCAAGTATTCGAATGAACACGGAGAGAAGTATTTCCTTTTGTCCATGTCTTGTATACATGCTCGTCCAAAGTTTGTGTCCTCATATTTCTATTCTAACTTCTAATCTGAAAGAGAAAACTGGCACCATTTGGTTTCCATCTAGATCAACATAATATCACCTTGGTTTCTAGTACTACTCCAGTATCTATCTCAGCATAGCAAGTCCATGACAACATGCCTTGCGAAGGCAAAGACATGCTAAAAAAAAAATGAGTGGACGACGACAGCATGTCTTTGTTGTTAGCATCGATAAATAGACTAATAGGAGGATTCCAAAAGAACAAGAATTTGACCTGATAAAATAGACGGCCATTCGTATGAAGATTACCAAATTTAATTAGCTTATGCAACATACATCAGTACAAAAAATAAGTTAAACCCTTTTCGAGTGCTTCCATCAGAGAAAAAAAATGTAAATAATAAATCACACACCAGGACACTACGTTGCAGGCTTGCAGCATTTTTGTGAGGAAAATTCCTCGTGCAATAAATAAATACCAAGAAAAAGGAGGGGCAAACCTGTCTATGTTTACCGTTGTTGGCACGGTAGCAGTTGCAACAGTGTCCTGAGTCCAGACTGTTTGAGTGGTAGATGGAGTAGAGAGTAGGCAAGCACTGTCCTGGCATGCGACCTTGACAGTAGTGAGCACTCAGCAGCGCGTGAAAGGTGAATCGCATGACTCCACGTGATTCTACTGTGATGATGCATGGTAAAAAGTTTACGCACCCCTTTTTGTTTGGTTTGGTTTATATATTTATTTTTTCTGTGTTCTCTTTGGTTCTCTTGTATGTATGGTCAAACGAGGGGAAATATTATTGCCTTAATAAAAAAGGGCTTGTAGCCTCTCGGTTACAAGAGCCTTAGTAGAGCGTCGGTAAATAGGGTAATGTCATGTCAGAAACAAATTGGCATCACTCTCTGTAGGTGCACTCATATGTTCAATAATTGTAGTTTATCTTTTCTTCATCTTTAGTTTATCCAACTTTCAAGTTAGATCAGGTCATAACCTATTCAAGCAAGGATGTTGGTGCTTTGCGCATTGCAAAGGCCCCACCTTTTCGCGAACTGATCATAGATTAGTTGGTTGTGTTCCTTGTGGAGAAACCTGCCACCCAGATTTAAGTCATCTCGATTTGGCACGAGTGCTTACATTTTTCTGGATTTATTCTAGGATTTAACGGCGCTATGCTTTCGGTGGTAGGCAACGTCCGAGACGCCTGTGTTGACATGAATCTCGAGATCTGCCGGCTCAATTCTTCGGATATGCTCATAGGGGTAGGGTTTGCGTACATGTGTTCCTAGGGTGAGTGTGTGTGCATGTTATAGGCTTCGACGTTTTATTCTTAAAAAAAGCCCCACCTTTTCAAGCAAAGTTTCAAGAAATGTTGAATTTTCTAAGAGTCTGTTTGGAATGGAGGATTTTCAAAGGAAAAACAAAGGAATGAATCTCATAGGAAAGTTTTCTCAACTTGTTGTTTGGAACAAAGGAAACCTGCATTCCTTTCCAAAGGAAAGGGTAACCTTTGCTTCACAGGACATAGGGAAAGAGCATTCAAGGAAATCTAAAGGAAAAAAATTTCTATAATGTTTTCTCAAGTTCTCAAGCACGAACCTTGCTTCCTGGGCACAAGTGATATTTTTGTTTCCCTGCAATCCAAAAGTCCTAAAGTTTCTATTCATGTGTTTTCAAATCATGTAGTTTTCTACTTTTCGCTCTATTTGATTCCTGTGTTTTTCTCTATTCCTTTGTTTTGCATTCCAAACATGCCTAAAAAAATAATAAATAATATTTTTTTAAGGAAAAGAGAGCCTTTTATATTACTGAAACCACATTGCAATTCCGAGCAATCGATAGCTCAACACTACAAACCGATAGAGCTGAACACTTTTAGTATTCTTCACCAAATGAACGAGCACGTGGGCTACACACTCTCTTATCGTGGACAATTCTCCTCTCAGATAAATTGCTTAGTATTTATAACTAGAGGAGCTATAACATGTCATTGATGTTAAAGACCATTCTTTGCTAAAAAAATACCAACGTAGGAGAAACTAGGTAGCATTTTATATTAAGAAAAAATAGACACTAAAATTTGCCTTGACGAGAACTTGAACCTAGGATCATTATTTGCTCATGTCTGGCGTAAACTTTGGTTCTCTCAAACTAGATCGGTCGCATGTTTTGACCAGTTGTGGTCGTGCCGGTTCCCCGCGTGGCTGTGTCAGATGGGAGCAGAGCATGCATGCGGAGCAGCTGGGACGCCTGAACCGGAGTGTGGTCACAGCTTCTGCGCCTTCCGCCTGTGCATGCATGCGCTTTCATCAGAAAAGAAAAGGTTCTTGCTCAGATGGACTGGCGTCGCACGTGGCAGAATTTATAGGTGACTGGGCCGCACAAAGTTAAGTATACTGTACACTGTCTAGTGTCTACTGCACGCTCTGAGCGACAGTTCATAAAAGATAGTTACTCACTCCGTCAAAAAAAACCCTTTACTTCCTAGGTTAAATAAATAGTTTGATTAAATACATATAAGAAAAGCATCAGAGTTGGAGGTCTTTGACAAGCCCTTCGACGGCAACCTGATTACGTCCAGCGCCGAGGTGATGGACGAGCTCTTCTCGGCCGTTGAAAAGGGCTTGTCCAGGCAGCCGCGAAGACGCAAGACCACCTCCTAGGTCGCACCGCTGCGTCGGTACTGGTTGTTTTCTTTTATGTAATATCGAAACAAGAGGTCTTTTACCAGGATGATCCAGTTATGGTTGTGTTAGGTCAGCCTCCTTCGGCGCTCGATAGAAGCGTATATTTGCTTAAACTCCTCCACTTTATATAATGATACGCAAATCTTTTGCGTATTCGAATTTTTTTACATATAAGAAAATAAAAAAATTTTATGATGCAAAATAAATATCATTAAATTAATTAGAAATAATTTTTCATAGTAAATCTATTTAAAAATATAAACATTGAGTTTTATAGAATAACTTGTTCGACATAGGAGCTTCATACGTGATCAAATATACAACACGGTTTTCATTAAGCAAATACCACACTAAGGCCTCGTTTAGATTGAAAAAAATTTCAAACCGATGAATAGTACCACTTTCGTCTTATTTGGCAAATATTATCTAATCGTGGACCAACTAGGCTCAAAAGATTCATCTCGTGATTTCCAACTAAACTGTGTAATTAATTATTTTTTACCTACATTTAATACTTCATACATGAGTCAAAGATTGATGTGATGAAGAGAGAGTGAAAAAATTTCAACTTTTAGGGTGCATCTAAACATGGCCTAATTGTCGATCTCGAACCACATGCACCAATACTCGCAATAACCAAACGCCAACAAGTGGTAACAGACCCGCTTACTTCCAAATTGACATATTGAAGGCAATAAATCAATGGTCTAACATGTATAACTAGTCGCGACGCCACGTGCCCACGTGCGAACACAACATAGGAGAGGTGGAATAAACATGAGCTAACAAGTTGACATCCAAATGAATTGACTCAATTGAACAAACACGGAATACAATTCGCATATCCAAAACCGATTCTTAACATTTTGGGCTAAATTTGCATGGACTCGAGTCATTCATAGTGGCAGGAAACCATATCTCAGGCACCATCCCTCCAGATCTCCTTAACGTGTCCTCACTGATAATGCTTGCGGTGTCTGACAACACGATGCATGGTACACTACCATCTGACATGGGGGCTGGCCTACCCATGCTCAGATATCTCTTCCTGAACATGAACCACTTCGCTGGAGGAGTTCCATCTTCACTTGGCAATGCAACCATGCTCTATGTGCTACATCTCAGCGTTAACAGCCTCACTGGTACCCCACCACCAGGGATAGGAAAGCTTTGTCCAGATACCTTAACTTTCGACGGCAACATGCTTGAGGCAAGCAGCGCCCAGGACTGGGAGTTCATCACATCCTTTAGAAATTGCACCCGCCTACGTCTCCTCAGCCTCCAGTACAACGTGCTTGGTGGTGAGCTGCCAAGTTCCGTCTCCAATTTTTCATCCCAGCTTCAGTTGCAGTACCTCTCAGCGAATGAAATTTCTGGTAAGATACCACACAATATTGGCAATTTGGCTGGCCTACAAGCACTGAAGCTAGACTACAACCAATTCTCTGGGGTTTTGCCTGATAGCATTGGAAGGCTATCAGCCCTGAAACTCTTGCAGTTTTCAAACAATAACCTGTCAGGAAATCTGCCTTCTTCAATCGGCAACCTAACACAACTACAAATACTGCTCGCATATAAGAACACCTTTGAGGGGCCACTTCCAGCCAGCCTTGGCAACTTGCAACAACTAAATGGTGCTGGCTTATCCAATAACAAGTTTACTGGCCCTTTGCCTATAGAGATTTTCAACCTGTCATCCTTGACAGATGATCCTTATTTGTCCTATAATTACTTCGTTGGTTCTCTCCCACCAGAAGTTGGAAGTCTTACAAACCTTCTACATCTGTATATCTCTGAGAACAATTTATCTGGCCCTTTGCCTGATTCACTTGGCAACTGCTTAAGCATGATGAAGCTTCGATTGAATGGTAACTCCTTTGGTGCCATCCCACATCCTTTAGTTCAATGCATGGCTTGATACTGCTAAATTTAACAGATAACATGCTCTCAGGAAAGATTCCTGAAGAGTTGTCCCGCATAAGTGGTTTAGAAGAATTGTATCTTGCTCACAACAACCTTTCAGGACCAATCCCTCAGACCTTTGGAAATATGACCTCATTGAACCATCTAGATGTGTCTTTCAACCAACCGAGTGGCCAAATCCCAGTACAGGGTGTGTTTACTAATGTGACAGGCTTCTCTTTTGCTGATAATGATGAACTCTGCGGAGGTGTCCAGGAGTTGCATTTGCCAGCTTGCCCAAACAAAACTTTGTGGCACAGTCAAAGAAAGCATCATATCATTCTTAAAGTAGTGATTTCAGTTGCAGGTGCACTGGTGTTATTCGTGACCTTAGCAATTCTTGTAAGAACCTTGCAAAAGAAATCAAAAGCTCAATCAGAAGCTGCACCGGTGACAGTAGAAGGTGCTCTCGAATTGATGGATGGCGTGTATCCAAGAGTTTCCTATGCAGATTTAGTACGTGGAACAGATGGATTTTTTCTAAGCAATCGGATTGGTACAGGGAGGTATGGATCAGTGTACAAGGGGAGCTTGGTGATTAATAACGCAACAACTATTGTTGCTGTGAAGGCTTTTGATCTCCAACAGTCGGGCTCTTTGAGAAGTTTCATGTCAGAGTGTGAGGCACTTCGTCAGGTTCGGCATCGTAACTTGGTTAGTGTCATCACTTGTTGCTCGGGTTATGGCTCCAAGCAAAACAACTTCAAAGCCATTGTGCTAGAGTACATGACTAATGGGAGCCTTGACAAGTGGTTACATCCAGATCAAGGTGGACAATCTTTAGATCCAGTTAGTCTGACATTAATGCAGAGATTGAACATTGCTATTGACACTTGTGATGCGATGGACTACCTGCATAATAGTTGCCAGCCACCGATAGTTCACTGTGACTTAAAGCCGAGCTACATCCTTCTCAATGAAGACTTTGATGCTCTTGTCGGAGATTTTGGAATTGCGAAGATTCTTAGAGACTCAACAGGCGACCCCCCGACCATGAACTCCAGAAGCTCCACTAGCACCGGGATAAGAGGAACAATTGGATATGTTGCTCCAGGTAACTTTAGTCCAGACTTGTATTCTCTTCCTGCTTGTGCTTGAGCACTTGGCTAATTTGTAGATTGACAAACAATGGTATTTTAAATAATATTCCTCTATGATGCAGAATATGGGGAAGGTCACCGAGTTTCCCCATGCAGAGATGTTTACAGTTTTGGAATTCTACTCCTGGAGTTGTTTACTGGAAAGGCTCCTACCAATGACATGTTTGCGGATGGCCTGAGCTTGCAGGGTTACGTCCAGGCTGCATTCCCAGATCATCTGATGGACATTGTAGATCCTGCTATTGTAGCAGTAGAAGAAAACCATGCGTTTGATGTGCACAACGGAACCAGCAACGGTCCGCAGGGACAAATCAACAGCATCCTGGTATCTGTTACTGGGCTGGCACTGTTGTGTACTAAGCAGGCACCGGCAGAAAGGATATCCATGAGAAACGCAGCCACTGAGCTGCGGAAGATAAGGTCCCACATCATCCGCCAGTAAATTCCGAACAGCCTAGTCAAAATAGCTTTCAAACTGGATAGCTTGTATCAGGGGCTTGATACTGTTGTGTATTACATCTTGGGAGTAAGAATGTTAACTGTTCCTGCATGTGCTTGCTGTTTAGAGTTTAGACTATTCAATGAAAGTGATTACAGTCTAAAAGCATGTAAAAAGAATTAGCTTTAGGTACAGAAAACAGTCAAGTTTTAGTTGCTAACCCAAGCATTCAAACAGGCTACTATGCCATTTGAAATTTATTTAAGTGTCTAAATTGTGTGAAGAACAAGCATTCCTTAGAACAGTCAGACTTATTGCTTTTTTCAAGTACTTGATTACATGTCATGAATTCGATCCCTCCTACAAGTTCCTGACCAAGCTGCAACATGTGAGTTCAAAACTAAAAAAGAAGTCAATTTGCAATTTATTATAGCTGTTTGAATTTTTCCAAAAGTTTCTTCTGTCGAGTCAAACTACTTTATTCTAATCTTCAATCTAAAATGACCTGTTCAAATTTTGATAATGTGGCCTACAATTTTTCTGGCAGCAAAAAGTTTGTAAACTTCATATACACATCCTGACTGCTCATGTTATACAGGTGGTTCTTTAAAACTTGAATGCATGAATTGATACAACATATAAATAAACAAATAAAATCAACAAAGGAAATTGATCAGTGAATATTCAACCTTGTCGAGATTCGAGACCCTGGTTGAGAAGGCCGAAGGAGCACGACCTAAGAACCAAAGATACCGAGGGTGCTCTCGGTGAAGGCGAGCACGGCGTCGGGCGGGCTTGGAGCGAGTCCAGAGGTCGGGAGCTGGGAGAGATTCGCGGAGGCGTTGGGCGCCTGCGCCTGGGTTCGGCGGCAGATGAAGGAGCCAGAACCCAGCAGAGGACGCGGCGGCGGCAGAAGAGGTGAGGAGGCGGTGGAGGGAGACGAGAGGAGGGGCGGCCGAGGCAGCGCGGGAATGGAGACCGCGGCCGCATAGCGTTCCGGCGGCGGCGGAACCGCCGACCGCCGAAGGGTAAACGGCGGAGGAAGCGGAAGGCCCGCTCATGCAAAATGACGGACCTGGCTAGTCCAAATCCGAAGGCCCAGAAGAATACGGCCCAAGTATATAAAAAGGAAGAATACGGCCCATACCAGGCTCAATTAGGATCCAGTTTTTTCATATATTTTTATTTATTTTCAAATTTATCCAGGAATTCCGATTTTAAATTAAGGAAAGTAGAATAAATAAACTACATTAAATATTATTATATCTACAACCTAGGACTAGAAAAACTACATTAAATTAAATGTTATATGTCACCCAAGGTGCAAAATCTCGCGAATTTCAGTAATTTCGAGGGTGTTGAAAGAAAAATTCAAAATTTTATATTACACTAATACATGTGCTTTATTGTAAATATATACATCTATGCCCATATTTTTTTCTATTGCTTATGTTGTATATTCTTCTACTCAACAGACCTATATAGTCATAAAATACGTTAATATTTTGTTTAGATCTATTTTTTTTCGAAAATTATACTTAATTTTGAAGTCTCTAAAAAAATTTCGATGAAATTTCAGGTGGATTTTGATTATTTCAGGTGGCCGAAAAAATTCTTATACCAAAACTGAAAACCCTTGGTTTAGCCTGAGTAGGTTGTGATCCCCTAACTAAACTTGTTAGGTTGATTGTTATGCATCAAATGACATTTTAGGCCTGCCGTGACAAAGTAACTTGCACCAAGTCATCAAAGTGGCAAAAGGTAACTTGAATGGAAATCCGAAGACCATGACCGGCTCCCACTAACATGCTGGCTAATGGTTTGCCATCCAATGATTGAAAACATGGTTTGCAACACTTGAGTGTTTGGTTGAGGAAGGAAGGGATGGAGTGGTTCTATTCTTACGGGTGTTTGGTTGAGGAATGAGCGTTGGTACTTGATACGAATTTATGTTCCTGGGCCTATTTTTGGTTGATGACATACATGAGCCAAATCAAAATTTGGCAAAGGCAAGGCCCAATAAAGGGTAAATTAGGAGTTGTGCCAAAATCTAGAGAGCAAAAATACATTTGGACTGCTACCATAAGAAATCTCTTGAAAAATGTGAGTATGACATGTAGGTACAAAAGTCACAATTATTTCGTATCAAAATATATCCAATATGGATCTTTGTTTTGTTGAAAAACATGATAAATATTACGGTACAAATTATTTGGAAATCGGATAAACAACTTAAGAGATATTTTGTTTAGAGTTGGTGAATCAAGAAATGCTGAGTTGCGTGCAACGAATGCCCTCCTACAGTCCTACGGTCCTACCGCATCATCCATATCACTGCATTCGGCCATGACAAATAGCTCTGCCACAGCTTCACTGTTTGTTGTAGTTTGGCATGCCAAAATGTGTTTGGTCATGCCAATTTCTAGCCTTCAACCATATGGATGCAAAATGTGTTTGGTCATGCCAATTTCTAGTCTTTGTCCTTGTTTTTATTCAATGTTTTCCTAAACGCTAAATGGTAAACAGTCGGTTACCTGCCGTTTAGCCATTATTCAGGCTAAACAGTCCATTAAACAGGCTAAACAGTCAATTAAACGGGCTAAATGGAAACGGCGTACCACTGCATATATGCTCATGAAGTCATGAACACAGAATGAAACTGCTAGCCCTCATCAGGATTCAGGAGCTCAATGTTGGATTTGAAAGGAGCCTGGCTCAGGCATATATGCTCACCAGCACAACACCAAACCAGAATAAAGTGGCAATAGTAGTGTATCTTGTATGGGAGTCTGCATGACACGGAATCGTCGGTGCCATTGATGCATGACCCAAAAACCAGAACCCTTGTGTTATGACAGGCCCACGTATCTCTTGACTCCTCCAACTTCGGTTGACCCAATATCTCAAGCCTTGTGTTATGACAGGCCCATGCATTATTAATTACTTTGGAAATAAGAACGCTTTCCCCTTCTGTCTAGCATGCACAGGTGAATCACTGTGCACTACCACTCTCTACCAGCTAGTAGAGACCATGTTAATCACTGAGCACTACCACACTCTACCAGCTAGTTAGAGATCATGTTATCCGTTCGTAACAAAATGCATGGGCTCACATAGTATTTCCTTTTGCAGTGCGTGATCTTGTCATTCTATTACCGGGCACACAGAGTATATTTTCCATTGACAAAATGCAAAAAGGCATGTTGTCTATTACCAAGTATTTCAATTGACAATATGCATAAAGGCATGATGTTACATATGTCAGGCTGAGAGGAGAGCTGATGATGATGTGCATTGCCGTTGCAGCCTTGGGTCGAGGCAATGGAATGAATGCCAGCGTGGCATGGCATGTTAGTGTTATGAGGAGGGGACGACAAAGGGCAACACCTGCTGGTGGAGTGGCGGCAGGGACGGATCCAAGAAAATGTCTAGGGGGGCTTCTTCAACCTCCAGATAGCTTCAACCTCTCCAGCTCTCCTCAAGGTGCATCCTCCATGGCGGCCGTAGGGGGTCTAGAGCCCCGCCTGCCCCACTGCTGGATCTGTCCCTGAGTGGCGGGTGAGTCTAGCAGGATGGAGGGCCGGTGTGGCCACCAGCGAGGTCACCAATAGTGAGGTGCTCAAATTGCGGCAGCGGTGCGGCTCAAAGAACAACAGTGGGGAGGCCAAACTTGGCGGCAGCGCAGCTGGAAGAAACCTTGCTAGGATTAAATCCCTCACTTTAAGAGACCTAGGTGTTAGACTAGGGCGCACTCACATAGCAATATCCCTCTGCTCGGTCTACATTAAATTATCGATTAAATTCTTTGATAAATTAGGGGAGGAAAAATTGTGCAGATGGATGAATATGGCAATGGCGGCAACATTATTGGTCGTGTTATCGTATTGGATTTTCTCTTGGTGAGTAGCTTGGGTTGCCATCGGTGAATTCAGCGGCTGTGCAGCAAGAGGGGACACAGAAAGAGTGTCACATATCATTCTTCTTATCCTCTAAAACCATCTTTTTTGGCGCTGTGTAAACCACTAGAAAGTTCCACCATAATTTGATTTGTAACAAAATCATGCACTAAATGGCATGTGCATGGAAGTGTGTCAGGAAAGATTTAGTCTACGCATGCCATGCCATTTCGGCCTGGATGACACATAGGCATGGACTCTAGTCATTTGTATGCATGCACAATGTGTGATGAAAAGATATGGATCAGAATGCAGCTTTACTCAATTATAGTTCCTTAGAAAGTAAGGAATTGAAAAGGAAAATATCCCCTACATGCCTGCGTAAATCAAGCGGACGCCACCGCCTGTCCCTTGGCTGGCTCAGTAACATCTAACTGACCATGGTTTCCAAGGCTAGCATGCTCGGACACACACTTGTCTGTTTGGCACCGATTTATGCATGGTTTTTGCATGATAATGGGACCAGCTATACACATCATATCGTCCAGCAGATACATCAGGGTATCTACATACATACATAGCCATAGATAGCACACCGTGTCACGCTGGGCGCACGCTTTTCTCCATGCACCAAAAACTGATCGAGTAGTGAACAACACGACGCTCCAGCGCCACAATGATCGGCACTAGATCACGACGACCCGTCACTTGCCTGCCTGTCCTAGATGGATGCCTACGGCTATAGCAGCCCTTGCACTGCATGCAAGGCAATGTGGACCCCGCGTCGGTCAACCCGTCCAAACTTTCTATCACGAAGGCCTTGCGGTCGCCCTCAGCCACTGACGCGCGTGCATCTCGACGCGGGCGCCGCCAGCCACTGCAGCCCTCTTCTTCATGCAGATGAGGCATCGCCAGCCGGTGTAGGCCGGCATGCATGAACGGTGTGTGGACGCATACATCCACATGAATCACAGGGCAGGGCAGGCAAATCGGTGGGAGGTCACAGTAGGCTGCACGCCGCATGCAGACAGAGATGGGGAAGCGAGGCCCCGGCGTGAAAGCAAGGCCGGGTGCACGAGGACAAGCACTATATAGTTGGAAAGAACAACAGTCCAATGCCCAGCAGAAACAGCCACCACCGGAAAAGATGGGAGATGGGCAGAGGCAGGAAGCTTCACGCAGAAAGTGGTTCAAGCGATCACGCCTCCTGCCTATTTATGCCGCGCTACAATGCCTGGCTTAGTGCGCCACAACAACTCATCCTGCATCTGTCTTGGCGAGCGAGAGAGAGACCTAGATTGATTGATAGGTCAAGAAGGGTTTGTGCATGTATGTATGCTTTGTTTTTTAGTACTATCTGGAGATGGTTCCTTATTGCTTGATATGGTTGTTGGTGCTTCCTAGATCTGATCGCAGTTGAGGAGCAAGAGAACCATGGCGGACCAGCAGCAGCCCCAGCAGGAGGAGATGAACATGGTCCGTGCCGGTGGCCTCGACCTGCCTCCAGGGTTCCGCTTCCACCCGAGTGACTATGAGATTGTTAGCCACTACCTGACGAACAAGGTGCGCAACACGGACTTCACCTACACCGCCTTTGAAGAGGTCGATCTAAAAAAGACTGAGCCATGGAACCTCCCGAGTATGTAACAAGCATCTTTGATCTTTACATACATATACGCCTTGTTCTTGTTTGATCTGCGTAGTGGATGTGCATGCTGCTATGCTGGTGATCAAGTAATATACGACGCTTGATACGTGTGCTGCAGTTAAAGCAAAATGGGGTGAGAAAGAGTGGTACTTCTTCTACCAAAAGGACCACAAGTACCCAACGGGGTTGAGGGCGAACCGAGCCACAAAGGCTGGTTATTGGAAAGCAACAGGCAGAGACAAGGAGGTCTACAATACCATAGAAGGGGTGGTGGTGCTGATCGGCATGAAGAAGACGCTTGTCTTTTACAAGGGCAGGGCTCCCAGGGGTGATAAAACCAACTGGGTGATGCATGAGTATAGGCTTGAAGGCAGCGGCAGGCTCCCTGGCCCCACATCCGCATCCAACTTAGCCACCAACGGCGCGATGGCCCTGAAAGCTTCAGCTTCAGCTTTCAAGGTGCGTGGTAGTGGTGACAACACCGGCATGGTGCATGCATCCACATGCTACTTGCTTTATTTGCTTACCCTCATCTGATTTTGCTCCTGGTTTATAAATGAAATTCACGCAGGATGAGTGGGTGGTCTGCCGTGTGTTTGAAAAGACCACTGGGATGAAGAAGATGACTGCACCGGCATATCAAGTGGCCATGGATGGTGCTGATATTGATCAGAATCGGAACAACATCCCGGCCATCCCCATGCCATTGCAGCTACCGCTACCCGTGCCCATGCCCATGCAATTTCCCATCCTGCCAGACTTCGCCATGGACCTGGTGCCCCCCTACTACCCCAACACCGGTGCGGGGATGCCGCCTATGGCAGGTATCGGTGACGCTGGCGGGATCCAGATCAACGACGCCCTATTCGGCAATTCGATAGTCGCACCACCACAGATGAACTTCTACCACCAGATGGGCATGGGGGCAGCAGCTGACCAGATGGGCATGGGGGCAACAGCTGGCCAAATGGACATGGGGGTAGCAGTTGACCAGATGGGCATAGGAGCAGCAGTTGCCCAGATGGGCATGGGAGCAGTTGACGCTGGCGGCTTCGATGTTGCTGCGTTGGAGAGTAGGCCATCCTTGATGGACGACATATGGAAGTACAAGTACTAAAGAGGTGAACATGGATGGTGGAGGCAAAAACATGAATTCACACAAATATGCATGTTATATCTATATCTGCATTGCATTTGCATGGTTTGTATATTTCCGTAATAACTAGTTTGTAAACTATGTGTGTATGCATGTACTAGTATATGCATTGTATCAGTGCATACCTGGATATATAACATCTGCTTGGTCATGCTGATGGTTGTATTGTAAGAAGCAAATTGGAGTTTGGTACAATATTATCGTGAACCTATATATTATATACATGTGAATTATAGTATGTTGTTTAATTATATGAACTTGATTGCCAAATTAATCATTAAACTGTATGCGTTTATATTGTGATATTTTTGTTAACTCTACTTACCAAATATGAATGTGATAGTTGACAAGCCAGCAGACCTCCATGGCTATCGCATAGGAAGAAAACAAATCATTTCTTTTTTGTTTATAAGGTGTGCGACTGTTATAGGTACATCCTTCTAGGAAAGGCCAATTGTTCGGGGCTGCGCCGTTTCATTTTTTTGTCTTCCATTGTTTCTCTTTTGTTTCCATTCGAAGGGATGCTGCAGCCAATGCTCATGAAGCCATAGGCACACACCAACAATGACCTTGACCACTGGAATCGCCACCCAGTCCATCCATAAGGTGCCTCACATAGCCCTCCCTTTCCTCTGCTCAATTCTTGATAGCATAATTTAACACACATCAGAGAAGGGCCATGATAGAGGGATGCATATGAAGTTGTGCACAAGAACATGGGCTTGTCTTGCAATTGGCAGCCTTGACAATAGCGCGCTAGGTTTTCTGCATCTGCAACTACTGTAGGCCAGTAATAGCCAGATCCGAAAGCCTTTTTGACTAAGGTTCTAGAGGCGGCGTGATTGCAGCATCATCCTGAATGGATCTCCCCGAGGATTTGCTTGCCGTCCGTGGGTGTACTGCACTTCATGAGTACTCCAAACGATGCTCCTCGTCAGTATAAGACATAGTTCTTGCTCCTCCTAGTGACTTGTTCTGCTTGAACCTTGTCCTCCGACAACTTGTGGTGTAGGATTGTTGACGATGATTTCATCAACATTTTGGATAGTAAAAAATGTCACAAAAGTGTCACATATGGAAGGATACGAGCTAACCGTGAATGATTTTTCTGCAAATAATAAGTTCCACATGTGTACTCTAAGTATTCGACGCATACCTCGGTTGGTGCGCCCGATTAGGAGTGATATTTTAGGCTATATATAGCAACAAAAGCCAGCACGCAGTGGAACATGCCCAACTCCTGCACTCGCTTGACCATGTCCTCGAGAAGGTCCGGCTCCGGCTTCTTTGGTGAACAACCGATTGGAGTACAAAATATGTGTGTCAACAAGCCTGTTTGGAACAAGGGAAAATTTTCCTATTCCTATATTTTTTCTGTGAAATTGAATTGATTCCTGTGAAATTCCAATGTAGTTCCTGCATTCCAAACAGGCTCTTAGAGATGTTCACATTGCATCGCTGGAGTAACTAGTAAGGGCTGTCGAGACCCATATTGAGAAGGACGAGCCTAGGTTCGGCGGTAGACAAAGGAGCCACAAGAGGACGCAGTGGTGGGGTAAGAGGTGAGGAAGCAGTGGAGGGAGATGAGGGGAGGGGCGTGCGAGGCAGCGCGAGAATGGAGACCGCAATCGCATAGCGTTTCGGAGGTGGCGGAACCGCCGAAGGGTAAACGACCACGGAGGAGGTGAAGGTCCGGTCATGCAAACGATGGAGCTGACTAGTACAAATCCGAAGTCCCAGAAGATACGGCCCATACCAGGCTCAACAGTCAGGATCCAGTTTTTTGCCCACATATTTTTATTTATTTTCAAATTTATCCAGGCAACCAGATTTTAATTAAGGAAAGTAGAACAAACTGCATTAACTGTTATATCTACAATGTGATAGAACTAGAAAACCTACACTTAGGGGTCTCGCAAATTTTGGTAATTTTGAGGATGGTTGAAAGAAAAATCCAAAATTTATATTACACTAATATACATGTGCTTTATTGTAAATATATATGCGTCCAGGCTCATATTTCTTTATTGTTTATGTTGCATATTATTCTATTCTACTCAATAGACGTTAGTCATAAATCGTGCTGATACTTTGTTTATATCTAAAAAAAATTAGAAACTTATACTTTATTTTTAAGTCTCTAAAAGAAATTTGATGAAATTTCAAGTGATTTTTTTAATTTTGATAATTTCGGAGGTGTCCGAAAAAGTTCTAATACCGAAATTGAAAACCCATTGGTTTCACCCTGAGTTGAGTGTGGTCCCCTTCATCGAACTTGTTAGGTTGATTGTAATGCATCAAATAATGACATTACCCTAATTTATTACTATATCCATAATTCATAACATTGTGCCTGCCGTGACAAAGCAACATGAATCAAGTGACGGTAACTTCAATGGAAATCCGAAGATCGACCAGGTGCATTTATCTGCTCCCACTAACATGCCGCCTAATGGTTTGGAGCAATTCTATTCTTATTGATGTTTGGTTGAGGAACCAAAGGATGGAGCGGTTCTATTCTTACTGGTGTTTGGTTGAGGAACAAGCATTGGAACTTGATATGAAATTTTGTTCCTCAGCCTATTTGGTTCATGACATACATGAGCCAAATCATGTACAAATGCAGATGCATGCACACATAAATGATTTACAAAATTAGAATGCTTATACATAGATAAACATGGCAATTGCCACACACTCGTTGTGTCCTTGATTACAGTTTACTTAAGCACACTCTGACGACAAGAAACAATTCAATGAAACAAACTTGATGTTCAAAGTTTTTGATTGATTTTTATGAAATATGTCAAAGTTAGGGAAATTAACTTAGAGAAAATCTAGAGCTTGTAATAAACCATAGTGGAGGGAGTATATGTTGAACTCTAGCTCTTGATTCAAATAGATGTACATCTAGCTTTTACAAACGTCAAAGTTAACTTGTTTCCCTATAGAATGGAGAATGACAGATTTTATGCAACTTTTGTTGTGCTTCCACAAGCTACGATATGAGTCTACCCTTCAATATATAGATGAAGAGGGCCATGGCCAACCTCCTGGCTGTCTGAAACATCAGTTAGGGCTCAAAGGCATCGATCCATTCAAGAAGAAAGACAACACGATCATTTATGTAAACCTTCTTAAGCAATGCTGGAAAAACTCAATGAAAGAAGAGACTAAGATGGGGGGTCATCATTGATTTGGGGCCTATTTATACAAGCGAGAGCTCATGTATATCTGTTTAGATTTTGGCTTTTGCCAAACAACAGATAAGCTATAGATGACATGGCACCTAGTCGATTTTGACATTTAGTTATCAATTTCATTGGATTATATGGTCTGTGTAGGAAAGACAATTTCCACTACGTACAAGGAAAATGTGTCGTTTTCTATTGGAATTTTTGATACATGACGAATGACATGCATGATCACTTCACCTTTACACATGTTAGAACCTTAGCCACATCATAAATGTTCCACTTTATAAACGTGAAGAGTATGTAAAGTCACGACTTGCTCATGTGTACCAAAGCCTTTATCAACGGACTTTGTTGTAGTATTGTAGTCATGGTCAAAGCATGCACGGTAGTTTGGTGAGGTGTTATTCAGCAATGAATGAACAAATGCTACAAGATCGAGACTAAATGAAATCCTAGTACGTACAGATGCAGATGCATGCAGACACAAATGATTTATAGTGGAGGGAGTATATGTTGAACTCTAGCTCTTGATTCAAATAGATGTACATCTAGCTTTTACAAACGTCAAAGTTAACTTGTTTCCATATAGAATGGAGAATGACAAATTTTATGCGACTTTTGTTGTGCTTCCACAAGCTACAATATGAGTCTACCCTTCAATATACAGATGAAGAGGGCCATGGCCAACCTCCTGGCTGTCTGAAACATCAGTTAGGGCTCAAAGGCAACGATCCATTCAAGAAGAAAGACAACATGATCGTTTATGTAAACCTTCTTAAGCAATGCTGGAAAAACTCAATGAGAGAAGAGACTAAGTTGGGGGTCATCATTGATTTTTGTATCAAAACTACAAGATCCAAACTTGAAGTTCCACGACAACACACTCTTCATATTCTTTTTCCAACAACAATATGCCATGGGTACACATATTTAATTCCTTCGAGTCTACTTGATGAGATTTTGGCTTTCCCTACACATGAATTGAATCTCGTCCCAGTGAAGATCGAGAACACTGGGCTGATAAGCTTAACGCTGGGACCGAGCACCTGTTTTAGGCTAAGGAAATCCAATATGGCTAAAAATATTTAAGAGGAATAACTTCTCTGTTGACACATAATCGGAGCGAGGGAAAAAATCTTCACGGGTTCCTTTACTATTCATTTTTATTTACGAAGGAATTAATTGCTTGGGTCTGTATAGTTTGTGTCATGGTGCTCATATAGATGTGATAAGATATTCTCCTTCTGTTTTTATATGACATGTGAGTGGAGGCTATGTTGGTTCTAGTGTCATGAGATATGCCTAGTAAACCGTCATGTTCGTATTAAACTTCTTAATTATTGGTCTAGATTTAACATTTTAGAAAATGCCCTTCGCCACATGCTACACATAGAAGGAAGTTGCAATCCAATGGACTAAGCTAGGAGTGAGAATGACACTCCAGGTGGGTTCACTCTACAAAAGTGTAGGATGGTGGTGGCCGGTTGGTACTTCAATATCGGGGGTTTACTTTTGGACTTAGGTACCCCAAATCTAAATATTATTTTATTGGCTATGGTGTCCATCAGCAAGGATCCTCCCATCTTTGGTAATGCCACCTAGCAGAAAAATGAGCTAGCGTGTTGAGCAGCCAATACCACGCAAGTTTGGTGTCCCTCAACAAAATTTTCTTTAATTTATTCATGGGATAATAATTTAAACTTCATATTCATCATAAATTTTATTAGGCAATAGGTTCCGTACTTTGTTGTTACCAACTGATTTAATAACCTTGGTGTTGTTAAGTTCACGGGCTCCAAAGACTTCCCTATATGTCTACGATACTATGGTGGCCCGCATAATTTGGGTTCTAGTTGAAAACATACACACCAAGTATTTACTAAAAACAATAATTAAGAGGTAAGACTTTGCGTG
This sequence comes from Saccharum spontaneum, assembly GCA_022457205.1. Classification (NCBI taxonomy): domain Eukaryota; kingdom Viridiplantae; phylum Streptophyta; class Magnoliopsida; order Poales; family Poaceae; genus Saccharum; species Saccharum spontaneum. Next base: position 55,825,564 of record CM039596.1, read on the forward strand.
AAGAACTTTGGACGCACATGTAGGTTTACTGATGAACTCATTAAGTTTGGCTTGGTATATGTGCACCTGATTTGAATGGACGTTGGTCAAAGCATATGTGCCCATCACTTTCTCAAAAAACATACCACATGCGCAAGTACTCATAGGCGAGCGCGTACTGTCGCATCAATCTTATAAACACACATGCACACCCAAATGAGGACATTCAAGAGGTTGGGCTTGCACATGTTTGGATTGATGATGTAATGTGGTAGTGTGTATGTATTAACCAAGCATGTGTCTTTAGTTATGATTCGATGTTTTCATTTGTATATACGAAGAACACAGTTAAGAAATAGACTCAGATAAATCTCAATCAATGTATTGATTATTCTTGGTAAGTTGCACACGCCGGTATGAGAGCTTTGTTATCAAGTACATCTCATATGTAATCTAGAATATGGCACCTCCAGCGATGGGTTGCTGCCATGACAAGGCAGGGTTGATCAAAGATATCTGGTTGAATGGCAACAATTGTTGTTGCTGGAGGAAGGCGGCAGCCAATGGGTTAGCAACTGCCAGTGGGTTAACTGACAGCAACTGCTGTTGTTGCAGGTACGCGGCGGTGTTCGCCACAGGCAGTTGGTTGAATGGAAGCAGCTGTTGCTGTTGCCAGTAGGCAGCAGGGTTCGCCACGGCTAGTTGACTGAGCGCGGGTAGGATATGTTGCAGTTGTAGGTATGCAGCGGTGTTGGCCGCAGCCAGTGGGTTGGATGCAACAAGCTGTTGTTGTTGTTGCAGGTAGGCGGCAGGGTTCGCCACGGCCAGTTGACTGAGCGGTGACAGGACCTGTTGCAGCTGTTGTTGCTGCTGGTATGTAGCAGCGTTTGCCAGGGCCAGTGGGTTGGATGCAAGCAGCTGCTGTTGCAAGTAGGTGGCAGGGTTCGCCACGGCTAGTCGACTGAGTGCTGGCAGGAACTGCTGCTGCTCTGCGATGGTTTGTAAGGTTAGATGGGCCGAGGATTGCTGTTGCAATTGGGCAATTGGTTGTTGTAAGATGCTTGCCGCAAGCACCTGCTGTAGCCTATAGGCCTGCACAGCTGGGTGTTCGAACCCCATAGGAGTAAGTGGTGGGAGGAACTGTGGAATAATAGCATTGGGAGCAAGTGAGCACTGCGGAATAATGCCCGCAGTTGTGGCGCTCACTGAAAGAGCAAGGAGCGCAAGGAGGGCAAATATCTTGGTAGCCATTGTTGCGAGGACGTTGCTAGTTCGTTTCACTTGGTATGTTTCTGATTGCTCTCAATGCTATGGGTGATGGATTAACTACTGATTTGGGGCCTATTTATACAAGCGAGAGCTCATGTATATCTGTTTAGATTTTGGCTTTTGCCAAACAACAGATAAGCTATAGATGACATGACACCTAGTCGATTTTGACATTTAGTTATCAATTTCATTGGATTATATGGTCTGTGTAGGAAAGACAATTTCCACTACGTACAAGGAAAATGTGTCGTTTTCTATTGGAATTTTTGATACATGACGAATGACATGCATGATCACTTCACCTTTACACATGTTAGAACCTTAGCCACATCATAAATGTTCCACTTTATAAACGTGAAGAGTATGTAAAGTCACGACATGCTCATGTGTACCAAAGCCTTTATCAACGGACTTTGTTGTAGTATTGTAGTCATGGTCAAAGCATGCACGGTAGTTTGGTGAGGTGTTATTCAGCAATGAATGAACAAATGCTACAAGATCGAGACTAAATGAAATCCTAGTACGTACAGATGCAGATGCATGCAAACACAAATGATTTATAGTGGAGGGAGTATATGTTGAACTCTAGATCTTGATTCAAATAGATGTACATCAGCTTTTACAAACATCAAAGTTAACTTGTTTCCATATAGAATGGAGAATGACAAATTGTATGCGACTTTTGTTGTGCTTCCACAAGCTACAATATGAGTCTACCCTTCAATATACAGATGAAGAGGGCCATGGCCAACCTCCTGGCTGTCTGAAACATCAGTTAGGGCTCAAAGGCAACGATCCATTCAAGAAGAAAGACAACATGATCGTTTATGTAAACCTTCTTAAGCAATGCTGGAAAAACTCAATGAGAGAAGAGACTAAGTTGGGGGTCATCATTGATTTTTGTATCAAAACTACAAGATCCAAACTTGAAGTTCCACGACAACACAATCTTCATATTCTTTTTCCAACAACAATATGCCATGGGTACACATATTTAATTCCCTCGAGTCTACTTGATGAGATTTTGGCTTTCCCTACACATGAATTGAATCTCGTCCCAGTGAAGATCGAGAACACTGGGCTGATAAGCTTAACGCTGGGACCGAGCACCTGTTTTAGGCTAAGGAAATCCAATATGGCTAAAAATATTTAAGAGGAATAACTTCTCTGTTGACACATAATCGGAGCGAGGGAAAAAATCTTCACGGGTTCCTTTACTATTCATTTTTATTTACGAAGGAATTAATTGCTTGGGTCTGTATAGTTTGTGTCATGGTGCTCATATAGATGTGATAAGATATTCTCCTTTTGTTTTTATATGACATGTGAGTGCAGGCTATGTTGGTTCTAGTGTTATGAGCTATGCCTAGTAAACCGTCATGTTCGTATTAAACTTCTTAATTATTGGTCTAGATTTAACATTTTAGAAAATGCCCTTCGCCACATGCTACACATAGAAGGAAGTTGCAATCCAACAGACTAAGCTAGGAGTGAGAATGACACTCCAGGTGGGTTCACTCTACAAAAGTGTAGGATGGTGGTGGCCGGTTGGTACTTCAATATCGGGGGTTTACTTTTGGACTTAGGTACCCCAAATCTAAATATTATTTTATTGGCTATGGTGTCCATCAGCAAGGATCCTCCCATCTTTGGTAATGCCACCTAGCAGAAAAATGAGCTAGCGTGTTGAGCAGCTAATACCACGCAAGTTTGGTGTCCCTCAACAAAATTTTCTTTAATTTATTCATGGGATAATAATTTAAACTTCATATTCATCATAAATTTTATTAGGCAATAGGTTCCGTACTTTGTTGTTACCAACTGATTTAATAACCTTGGTGTTGTTAAGTTCACGGGCTCCAAAGACTTCCCTATATGTCTACGATACTATGGTGGCCCGCATAATTTGGGTTCTAAATGAAAACATACACACCAAGTATTTACTAAAAACAATAATTAAGAGGTAAGACTTTGCGTGAACAACTTTGGACGCACATGTAGGTTTACTGATGAACTCATTAAGTTTGGCTTGGTATATGTGCACCTGATTTGAATGGACGTTGGTCAAAGCATATGTGCCCATCACTTTCTCAAAAAACATACCACATGCGCAAGTACTCATATGCGAGCGTGTACTGTCGCATCAATCTTATAAACACACACGCACACCCAAATGAGGACATTCAAGAGGTTGGGCTTGTACATGTTTGGATTGATGAAGTAATGTGGTAGTGTGTATGTATTAACCAAGCATGTGTCTTTAGTTATGATTCGATGTTTTCAATCGTATATACGAAGAACACAGTTAAGAAATAGACTCAGATAAATCTCAATCAATGTATTGATTATTCCTGGTAAGTTGCACACGCCGGTATGAGAGCTTTGTTATCAAGTACATCTCATATGTAATCTAGAATATGGCACCTCCAGCGATGGGTTGCTGCCATGACAAGGCAGGGTTGATCAAAGATATCTGGTTGAATGGCAACAATTGTTGTTGCTGGAGGAAGGCGGCAGCCAATGGGTTAGCAACTGCCAGTGGGTTAACTGACAGCAACTGCTGTTGTTGCAGGTACGCGGCGGTGTTCGCCACAGGCAGTTGGTTGAATGGAAGCAGCTGTTGCTGTTGCCAGTAGGCAGCAGGGTTCGCCACGGCTAGTTGACTGAGCGCGGGTAGGATATGTTGTAGTTGTTGCTGTTGTAGGTATGCAGCGGTGTTGGCCGCAGCCAGTGGGTTGGATGCAACAAGCTGTTGTTGTTGTTGCAGGTAGGCGGCAGGGTTCGCCACGGCCAGTTGACTGAGCGGTGACAGGACCTGTTGCAGCTGTTGTTGCTGCTGGTATGTAGCAGCGTTCGCCAGGGCCAGTGGGTTGGATGCAAGCAGCTGCTGTTGCAAGTAGGCGGCAGGGTTCGCCACGGCTAGTTGACTGAGTGCTGGCAGGAACTGCTGCTGCTCTGCGATGGTTTGTACGGTTAGATGGGCCGAGGATTGTTGTTGCAATTGGGCAATTGGTTGTTGTAAGATGCTTGCCGCAAGCGCCTGCTGTAGCCTGTAGGCCTGCACAGCTGGGTGTTCGAACCCCATAGGAGTAAGTGGTGGGAGGAACTGTGAAATAATAGCATTGGGAGCAAGTGAGCACTGCGGAATAATGCCCGCAGTTGTGGCGCTCACTGAAAGAGCAAGGAGCGCAAGGAGGGCAAATATCTTGGTAGCCATTGTTGCGAGGACGTTGCTAGTTCATTTCACTTGGTATGTTTCTGATTGCTCTCAATGCTATGGGTGATGGATTAACTACTGATTTGGGGCCTATTTATACAAGCGAGAGCTCATGTATATCTGTTTAGATTTTGGCTTTTGCCAAACAACAGATAAGCTATAGATGACATGGCACCTAGTCGATTTTGACATTTAGTTATCAATTTCATTGGATTATATGGTCTGTGTAGGAAAGACAATTTCCACTACGTACAAGGAAAATGTGTCGTTTTCTATTGGAATTTTTGATACATGACGAATGACATGCATGATCACTTCACCTTTACACATGTTAGAACCTTAGCCACATCATAAATGTTCCACTTTATAAACGTGAAGAGTATGTAAAGTCACGACTTGCTCATGTGTACCAAAGCCTTTATCAACGGACTTTGTTGTAGTATTGTAGTCATGGTCAAAGCATGCACGGTAGTTTGGTGAGGTGTTATTCAGCAATGAATGAACAAATGCTACAAGATTGAGACTAAATGAAATCCTAGTACGTACAGATGCAGATGCATGCATACACAAATGATTTATAGTGGAGGGAGTTGAACTCTAGCTCTTGATTCAAATAGATGTACATCTAGCTTTTACAAACGTCAAAGTTAACTTGTTTCCATATAGAATGGAGAATGATAAATTTTATGTGACTTTTGTTGTGCTTCCACAAGCTACAATATGAGTCTACCCTTCAATATACAGATGAAGAGGGCCATGGCCAACCTCCTGGCTGTCTGAAACATCAGTTAGGGCTCAAAGGCAACGATCCATTCAAGAAGAAAGACAACATGATCGTTTATGTAAACCTTCTTAAGCAATGCTGGAAAAACTCAATGAGAGAAGAGACTAAGTTGGGGGTCATCATTGATTTTTGTATCAAAACTACATGATCCAAACTTGAAGTTCCACGACAACACACTCTTCATATTCTTTTTCCAACAACAATATGCCATGGGTACACATATTTAATTCCTTCGAGTCTACTTGATGAGATTTTGGCTTTCCCTACACATGAATTGAATCTCGTCCCAGTGAAGATCGAGAACACTGGGCTGATAAGCTTAACGCTGGGACCGAGCACCTGTTTTAGGCTAAGGAAATCCAATATGGCTAAAAATATTTAAGATGAATAACTTCTCTGTTGACACATAATCGGAGCGAGGGAAAAAATCTTCACGGGTTCCTTTACTATTCATTTTTATTTACGAAGGAATTAATTGCTTGGGTCTGTATAGTTTGTGTCATGGTGCTCATATAGATGTGATAAGATATTCTCCTTCTGTTTTTATATGACATGTGAGTGGAGGCTATGTTGGTTCTAGTGTTATGAGCTATGCCTAGTAAACCGTCATGTTCGTATTAAACTTCTTAATTATTGGTCTAGATTTAACATTTTAGAAAATGCCCTTCGCCACATGCTACACATAGAAGGAAGTTGCAATCCAATGGACTAAGCTAGGAGTGAGAATGACACTCCAGGTGGGTTCACTCTACAAAAGTGTAGGATGGTGGTGGACGGTTGGTACTTCAATATTGGGGGTTTACTTTTGGACTTAGGTACCCCAAATCTAAATATTATTTTATTGGCTATGGTGTCCATCAGCAAGGATCCTCCCATCTTTGGTAATGCCACCTAGTAGAAAAATGAGCTAGCGTGTTGAGCAGCCAATACCACGCAAGTTTGGTGTCCCTCAACAAAATTTTCTTTAATTTATTCATGGGATAATAATTTAAACTTCATATTCATCATAAATTTTATTAGGCAATAGGTTCCGTACTTTGTTGTTACCAACTGATTTAATAACCATGGTGTTGTTAAGTTCACAGGCTCCAAAGACTTCCCTATATGTCTACGATACTATGGTGGCCCGCGTAATTTGGGTTCTTGTTGAAAACATACACACCAAGTATTTACTAAAAACAATAATTAAGAGGTAAGACTTTGCGTGAACAACTTTGGACGCACATGTAGGTTTACTGATGAACTCATTAAGTTTGGCTTGGTATATGTGCACCTGATTTGAATGGACGTTGGTCAAATCATATGTGCCCATCACTTTCTCAAAAAAACATACCACATGCGCAAGTACTCATATGCGAGCGCGTACTGTCGCATCAATCTTATAAACACACACGCACACCCAAATGAGGACATTCAAGAGGTTGGGCTTGCACATGTTTGGATTGATGAAGTAATGTGGTAGTGTGTATGTATTAACCAAGCATGTGTCTTTAGTTATGATTTGATGTTTTCAATTGTATATACGAAGAACACAGTTAAGAAATAGACTCAGATAAATCTCAATCAATGTATTGATTATTCCTGGTAAGTTGCACACGCCGGTATGAGAGCTTTGTTATCAAGTACATCTCATATGTAATCTAGAATATGGCACCTCCAGCGATGGGTTGCTGCCATGACAAGGCAGGGTTGATCAAAGATATCTGGTTGAATGGCAACAATTGTTGTTGCTGGAGGAAGGCGGCAGCCAATGGGTTAGCAACTGCTAGTGGGTTAACTGACAGCAACTGCTGTTGTTGCAGGTACGTGGCGGTGTTCGCCACAGGCAGTTGGTTGAATGGAAGCAGCTGTTGCTGTTGCAAGTAGGCAGCAGGGTTCGCCACGGCTAGTTGACCGAGCACGGGTAGGATATGTTGCAGTTGTTGTTGTTGTAGGTATGCGGCAGGGTTCGCCACGGCCAGTTGACTGAGCGCTGATAGGACCTGTTGCAGCTGTTGTTGCTGCTGGTATGCTAGGGCCAGTGGGTTGGATGCAAGCAGCTGCTGTTGCAAGTAGGCGGCAGGGTTCGCCACGGCTAGTTGACCGAGTGCTGGCAGGAAGTGCTGCTGCTGCGCTACGATGGTTTGTACGATTAGATTAGATGGGTCGAGGATTGCTGTTGCAATTGGGCAATTGGCTGTTATAAGATGCTTGCCGCAAGCGCCTGCTGTAGCCTGTAGGCCTGCACATAGAAGTGGTGGGAGGAACTATGGAAGGCCTGCACATAGGAGTAAGTGGTAGGAGGAACTATGGAATAATAGCATTAGGAGCAAGTGAGCACTGCGAAATAATGACCGTAGTTGTGGCGCTCACTGAAAGAGCAAGGAGCGCAAGGAGGGCAAAATTTTCTTGGCAGACTAAACTGTCTTGGCCACCGGCAGAAAACGAAAAATAGCCTGCGCGTGAAAGGCACCGGATATGGCCACCATGACCGCAGTAATTCACACACCACTGGAAATTGCAGGTTGCAAAACTAGTCAACACGTCACGAACTGGCTGGGAAAAGAAGAAACTGAAGTCAAATTCGTAAAAAGAAGTATACATTCTTTCTGGCAGTACAAAGTAATCAATGCTACTTAAATCACTGAACTGGCCGGGCTGCCAATTAGTCTATCATGAACTGCCCTTGTGGAGTTGACAGAGCATGGTGACAAACATGGCAACACACACTAGCATGCTGATAGTCCCACATCAAAATGTCCATGCTTCATACAACGACTGTGATTGTTGATGGGAAATCAAGAACTCAGAAGTGTTTTACAGCCTCGCGATGACAGCTTCGACCTCGGCAGGGGTGTAGAGGTGGTACTTGGGGGCAACCTTGGCGATATCGACATTGTTTGGGGTCACCTGTTTAGAAGAAGACGATAAGTTCACATTTAGATGAATGGTTCAACAGAGCTGAGCGATGGAATATGGATTTGACATGCCATACCTTCTCTTCCATAACCTGCTTCAGGATAGAAAGGGCTATGGTCTCCGCCTCCTGGAGGGTCAGTTCCTGCAATATCAGCAAGGCATTACTCTCGATTTTCTTCCACATGAGTAATAGTCGACACTATTTTTTATGGATCTGTTCTATGACATTGCAGTGTGCATGCACTTCTACATTTTTTTTGACAGCCATAAAGGAGGACTATTACCCTCCCATTTTTACATCCTTGTGGAGCAAATTCTTGTGATGTCATTATGTATGAGTAGCATATTCAAACATTCTAAGCAGCATTGCAATTAATCTACTGCTCTAGGACATTTTTCCCCATGTATTGAGTTTACAAGACATAATGTGCTTTGGTAGATAATTCCTTATAACTAGGGTTCACAGGCGGCACCTCTCTTTGGAACTGTACGATTTGTTGATTAGCTTAGCATTTATCTTGAACCATACCTTGTTGTACTGCTCCTGCAAGGAGCTATCAGCTCCTTCAGAACCTGATCCAATTGCCTTCGCATTGCATTGCCAGAAGGTTCCAGATGGGTCCGTGTAGTATCTGAAGCACACATATGGTGAACCATGAGAAATTAGGTCCAGTGGCCTTGTGTAAATTGTTTATGAGAAAAAGATTTGCCTCACAACATAGAGAAATAAGGATGCCATGATTGCAAAATGAGCAACATATACAGAGGGGCCTGTTATAAGTGCCTGGTCTCCACTATATTCCACTAAAATATATGCCTCAGCCAACATGTATACCGAATAAACTTTGTCTGGGAATTGGCTAAACTTCCAGTGGTAAATGAAGAAAATCCCCCCTAGACTTATTGGGAAGCAGGGAAAGAATACCTTTCTACTTAAAAACTATACACATATGGATCAAATCATGAAACATAAAGCATGAGCACATAAAACCCCAACAAAAATTATTACTTAGGCTCAAAGTTGACCTTTTTATATATCACTTGACCTTTTCCACATATGTACAGAATGGAAAGGTAGCTCAACTATAAAAGTGAATACTTAGTTCAATGCATGATGTAGATAACCATTGGAACAATCTTGGTCACAAGTTCCATGCCTTCCTGTTTTTCCTTATTTTACAGGAATTTTGCTTTAATTTCTGTCAAGGACACATAATGACCCTAGAACAAAACCACCTTGTAGACAAGAATAGTTCATGTGAGTCAAACAAATGGTAAGCCCACACTCTGCAGCAAAGAGACATCCACTAAAAAAAAGCGTTTACCATGACGATCTAAAAAGATCCAACAAAAAGCAAATGTGATGCATGATATGATGATAGTAAAATGATTTTACAGAAGAAAACAGAAGTAAAGCAACCCACATTACCATGACAGCCTAAAGTGTAAAAAAAGGCAACAAAAAGGCAATTTCAATGTGTTATAGCACAATGATTTAGCATAAGAAAAAGAAGTAAATCACCCCAGTTTAAGAAAAACATGGATTCTGAAGACTGCAATTAAAGAAAATCCAGTTCAGTGAGCTAAATGGATCAGCACTTACAAGCTAGGTCCATTCTCATCATGTCCAGCGATTAGGAGGGAGACTCCAAATGGCCGTGACTGCACAAACAAATAAGTACATCAGAACGCCCATTACACGATACATGAAGTGATTACAACTTAACACACCCCTCGACGAGCTATTGCGATGGAAATATAAAAGTAGATGTGTGTTGCAGGAAACTGTGGCTGTATAAATGCTGTGAAAACTGAAAACTAGTAGTGGGTTGGCCCTATCAAAATGGTTGGCAAATGGGGAAAGTTTTCGGTTTGTAACTCTAACTGAACCTTAACAAAAACAATTCATAGGTTCATCTTCACCATTAGGCCCTGATAAGATAATATTTACACATGAAAGAGCCAATGCAGGCAAGATAGGTATATAACAAATCGTTTCGTAAAAGGTCATTAGTGTCTGTTATCTCTTTTCATATTCATTATGGGAGTAATAAGGCTGACCAGTGATAAGAACACCTAAATGTTGTACTGGATTCAATTTCCTCCAGTCAGAACATTTGAAAATAAAGATATTGGTGTAAATCCATCTTATATTTTGAAGTTGAAGGAATGAAATGTAATCTGCAGATAATTAATCTTGCTTCTTGTGTTCTGGAGGTTATAGTAACATAAAATGAGGCTAACCATTGACTCTTCATCACCTTCGCCAAAGCGCAGAGCCAGGTCACAGATAGCTTGTGTAGAAGATTCTACGGTCATTGGCTCCCCATATGAGAACCTATGATTCTGGTTGTTATAACAAGTCAAGTCAGATTTAACAGATAAAGCTCGCAAACATGTGAATAATATGTATATTACACTGGAATGTACCTGGGTCTCAACACGAGCGTGCTCAACTAATGTTCTAGCATCAGCAATAAGTCCACTCATGGCACAGCCTATGTGCTCATCAATTTCCATGATTTTCTCCACACTGCTAGGTTCCTATAACATAAAAGAGCAAAGGAACACTGAATTCATTAAGAATTTATAAACATGAAACAACCTATAACGTGAAAACCATTCCTGTTATCATAGTGCAAAATTGCATGAAGTTGAGCTCAAAACTCTAAGATTGCATCATCTGGAGGTTAAAATATTACAACAAAATGCAGTAGAATGAGGTGCTGCACAACTTTGTGAAAGAGAAGCTACCTAAAGATAGTAAACCATGTATAAGAAGTCATGAGAATTCAATCATAGACCAATAAGAGGATATATATTCATATAAAAGTAAGTTTGGTGAGCAAGCAATGTTCCCAATTTAACATCCCAATGTTTGCCACCATAAAATCAAGCACTAGTACTGGCTAAGAAGAAGGAAAAGTTAACTCAGTAAGTACCAGCAGTGGCGAGGTCACACGTTTCTCGACGGCGAGAACAACGCCATCCTTTGTCTTCAACCCGATTGCAGTGGATCCCAACTGCAAGAGCAAAGGAAACAGCAACATAAGCATCACTTTGTCACACACAGTGACAAAACCCACATAAAGACCTCGCAAGCTGCACAAAATTCAGTATGGGTATGTGCAAGTGCTAGTCCTTGACCTACTTTCCCCTTAATAATGCAATGTCAATCTGGTGCTATTGAGGAAAAAAGAGTATGCCATCACATGCCAAGCCAAAATTGACACAGTAATAAACTGACTAGACACACAGAACCACAAACCTTCCACAATCCCAAACCTCAACTAGTAAGATCGAGTGAACCATACTCCTGAGATCATTTATAACACCCTCAACTCACAAATCCCAGCAATTCTGTTAATAAAATCCTAAAAACCCCCAACTGCCCCCCTTTCAGATTTGAGCTCACGCAACAACAGCCAACCCCACAAATCTAGCTTCGTCCTCACAAAAGTCCCCACCATCCCGCACAGGCACTCCACGTCTCGGCGTTCCCACGGTTCAGATTCCATTGGATGCAGCACGTCGCCCTCCCGCTACGAAGGGAGGCAGCTAAGAGAGAGAGAGAGAGGGGATCTCACCTTGATGGCCTCGATGGCGTACTCGACCTGGAACAGCCGCCCCTCCGGCGAGAAGGTGTTCACCCCGCGGTCGTATTCCGTCCTGCAAAGCAAAGACCCCAAACCGAAAATGCACCCCGCGTCAGCACACGACGCGCCGCCGCGGCGGAGGATTGAACCCAGAAGGTTTAACGGACAGACTACAGAGGGATCTGAAACCGGGCAGTCACCTCGTGAGAAACATCCTGTCGGCGACTCCGGTGACGGCGGGTGCTGGATCGAGCACGACTCGGCCGCCTCTCTCCTCTCCTCTTCTCTTCTGCTTGGCGAGGAAGTTGAAGCAGGCGGCGGCGAAGCGGGTGCGGCGGTGCGGGCAGGGCGCAGGGCGGGGTCCGCCATGTATATGGGCCGCCCGCGAAGGACCGGACGACGCCCAGCCTCTGGGCTGGGCTTCGTTTCTGCTCGGGAAGAACTGGAACAGAGATTGGACTGCGGTCCAGCCCATGGTAATCTTATACTGTGCTTAATCAAAACGCGGGCGGGCTGACGGCCACTGGTTGGCCCATTGGACGGCGGCCCATGTGAGGTCCAGTAAAATCCTGCCAGCCTCTGCCTTGCCGCCCTCCATTTCTCTTCGAACAAACAAAGACAACCGAGTTTCAAAAAAAAAAAAAAAAACAAAGACAGCCGAGGAGGTGAGAGGAGGAGAAGGCCATGTCGGCGGCGCAGCAGCAGCAGCAGAAGGCGGCAGCCTCGGCCTCGGCCTCGGCGGCGGGAGCGGAGCAGGAGGAGGTGGAGCACGGGCCATTCCCCATCGAGCAGCTCCAGGTACGAACCCCGCAGGCTCCCCTCGGCCCCCGCCCAAACCCTACACGGCTTCTTGGGTCCGGTTCTTGTTCCCCTCGCGGCTCGCGATGCCGCGAGTAGGGAGTAGAGGTGGGCTTCGTCGCGGGTTCGGGTTTGTTGGGTGTGGGGCTGGGTTCTTGGCCGAAGAAATGGGAGGTTCAGTTTATTGGTTGCGAGAAACTAGGTTCTTGATTGATTAGCTCGCCTTTTCCCGTGAATGACGCAAAGATTGTGAGCGCTTCTGGAATTTCCAGTTCATGCGTGGTTGAATTGACATTGTCTCAGCAGATCCTTGGTTGCGCGAACCTAGGTTCTTGATAATTCGCCCCTTCATATGAATGGGGGTCCATTATTGGGATTTCTTTTTGTTTGCAGTTTAACCCTAGCACCTATTTCTTGATCCAGGGTGTCAAGCGGGTACTTCCCTTCGAATTGCAGTCCACTTATGTTGGGGTTTCCTGGTTTTGTTTGGTCGTTTTACGCCAGATTGCTTATTTTTCAGTAATATAAGCAGCGTCAACATTTATAGTACAGAATACATTCATAGTTGAACTGAAATGATGTGCTCTCAACTGGAATCATAACTAGTCTCTCTAGTCTCTAGTGGATTCATGCATGGGAAATAGGTACTTGCTTCTGGAACCTGGTTGAAAAATGAAGCATGAAGTCACCATCCTGTTTCTTGTGACAAATGCTTTTCTTGTAGTTGATTTTGTGTGCCCAAATCATTTGAGACAGTCAGTTTTTACCTGTCCAGACACCTTCTGAAAACGAGGAATTTGCTGCTGAACTACATTAGCCTGTTAACTAATAAAAGATACAAATTCAATTCATTACTTATGACAAAATTATCTTCAATCATGGTTCAATGAAAATTAACCAAGGCTCTTGGGATTGCATTTTTCAGTCTGTTTCTATTCCCTTGTTTTACTGCGATTTATTTTGGTAGCTAATTAACTAGTTCCTGTTTCTTGAAACTTGAAAAGACACGTTGCTATACTAACATTAAATTTGTGGGTCATTTGTGGGTCATTTGTGGTCCAGGCATCTGGAATAGCTGCACTGGATGTGAAAAAGCTGAAAGATTCTGGTCTCCACACTGTGGAGGCTGTGGCTTACACTCCAAGGAAAGATCTTCTACAGATCAAAGGAATAAGTGAAGCTAAAGTTGACAAGATAATTGAAGCAGGCAAGTAATATGAGGCTGTAGATGTATTGAATTTGTATTGATGTTGGATTGCACACTATCAAACTCATAACTGCCTACAATCTTTTGCAGCATCAAAGATAGTTCCACTGGGGTTTACAAGTGCCAGCCAACTTCATGCGCAGCGGCTAGAGATTATTCAAGTTACAACTGGATCTAGAGAACTTGATAAGATCTTGGAGGGTAATGAGCTTGTAGATTCCATGATCTTACTTTCCTACATAGCTTATACTAGGGACTCACAGTGACTTAGTATTCTGTTATGACATACCTGCAACAGGAGGGATAGAAACAGGATCTATCACAGAGATATATGGTGAGTTCCGCTCTGGAAAGACTCAATTGTGTCACACCCTTTGTGTTACATGTCAGGTGCGATTTTTTTTTCTATCAACTCCTTTCTTCATTTCGTTTTGTTGGTGTAAAATATGTAAACAATTTACATTGCAGCTTCCATTGGACCAAGGTGGTGGTGAAGGAAAGGCTCTGTACATTGATGCAGAGGGTACATTCAGACCACAAAGGCTCCTGCAGATAGCTGACAGGTGATACCTTAGCTGCACATTTTTTTTAAAAAAATATTATAACATAAATTTGATCACTAAACATGCTCATACTCGAATCTAGATTTGGGCTGAACGGTGCTGATGTGCTAGAGAATGTGGCTTACGCCAGAGCTTATAATACAGATCATCAATCCAGACTTCTGTTGGAGGCAGCTTCCATGATGATAGAGACAAGGCGAGTCCAACTTATAGTGTTGAGTCTACATGTGAACTATATGTTACTTTGTGAGCACATCACAAATATAAGCATGCTTTACTTTCTACCAGCTGTGCACTAGGTAAATTAAAATTGATTTTGGTATCTTCTGCTTATGAATCGAAGGGATCATGCTTACTTAACATAATGATCCTTTGTACCCACATAACGGTTCCGTGTGACATTAAAATACGCATGCAGCTCTCATATCGAACTGAATTTCACCACTATTTACAACTGAAGTATTGTTCGTTTTCACTCTATGTGCATTGGACAATAATATCCCAAATTTGTTCATGACATGCTGCTATTCATATGAGCTAACTAGCTAAAGCATAAAATGGTATGCTATGGTTGGTATGTAGGGATAGACCACTGGTCCACTGGAGTGTTTGCTACTTAGTCTAACATGAATACATGATATGCTGCCATGATCATCACATTAGGAAAAGCAGAATCCAGCTAAATTTGTTGCTGCAACTGCTACTCTGTCAATCAAAGTGTATTTCATTAATTCTGCTGATGAATGCTTGATTGCTGCAGTATTGAAAATATCCAAGTAGCCAATTCCTGTTTTTGTTGACTCTCAGTATATATTTGTTATGAAGATTAGTGATTACAGATGTAGCTTGGTCAGAATTTCTAATCTGAATATCTACATTTTGGAGGTTTGCTCTAATGGTTGTTGACAGTGCCACAGCTCTGTACAGAACTGATTTCTCAGGAAGAGGGGAGCTATCAGCAAGGCAAATGCATATGGCTAAATTCCTGAGGAGCCTTCAGAAGTTAGCAGATGAGGTCGGTCTAATTTATTATTTTTTATCTTCGAGAAAACCAAGTCCTTTTCCTTTATGGTTTTGTTTTAGCTTTCAGTCAAATGAAAATAGCCTACCCCAACTTGCTTGGGACAAAAGGCTATGTTGTTGTTGTTGTTGTTGTTGTTGTTGTTGTTGTTGTTGTTGTTGTTCAGTCAAATGAAAATGCTGATCTGGTTTGATTGAGCACTGCAGTTTGGAGTTGCTGTGGTTATCACCAATCAAGTAGTAGCACAAGTGGATGGCTCTGCTATGTTTGCCGGACCGCAGATCAAGCCCATTGGTGGTAACATCATGGCTCATGCTTCCACGACAAGGTCCATTATACCAGTTGATCATTCACTAACTAGTTATCTCTGATACACAACTTTTGTTCTGCTCCTGTCCATATCTTTTCTTGACGTGTCCATACTGTCTCCATCAGGCTTGCTCTTCGCAAGGGAAGAGGGGAGGAGCGGATCTGTAAAGTAATAAGCTCTCCCTGCCTGGCTGAAGCCGAAGCGAGGTTTCAAATAGCTTCTGAAGGTGTTGCAGATGTCAAGGATTGAGACCATCTATATCTGCTTACAAGGGCGCAGTGTCTTCATCTCCATTGCTGGCCGGCTGCCTGTTTTGTCATTCCTTGGGTGAACTACTGTGTTGCCCCTCCTTGATGTACAAAACACCCGCCTTCGCAGATGTGAATGCACGCCTGTGATATGAGCATCATGTTGTAAAAAAAAAAAAAATGTCTGTTGTGCATGTGATGTAAGGTGATAGCTGCAACAAATGTTGAATCAGTTCTAGTTATGATGTTTTTTTTTATCAGTTCAGTTGTCATTTGCATTTTATTGTTCAGTTAACATGGAAGTTGCCAAATATGCAGTGTGAGATTATAGATAAGAATTCACAAAACAAGCAGTGTCTGATGCTGTTGGAATCTTGAGTTCTTGACTGCTCATGCAGGTTGTATGTATTGTTGGTGACCATTGAGTTGTCTTACATTTTGTATGAATGAAAATATACCCAGCTGTTTCAACTTTTCATTGATTCTCAATATAGTCTTGTTTATGGATACTAGTCATAGAAGACCCAGCTGTGGTCAGAATCCGAATGTCTATATTTGCAGGTTTGCTCTAATGGTTGTAGACAGTGCCACAGCTCTGTACAGAACTGATCTCTCAGGAAGAGGGGAGCTATCAGCAAGGCAAATGTTTATGGCTTCCAAAGGACCCTTCAGAAGTTTGCTGATGAGGTCAGTTATAAGTTAGCAATCTAGCATTCTTGGTACATTGAGAAAACTGAAGTCTTTTACACCTATGGTGATGCCTTAGTTTGGGTTCAAATGAAAATACTAGAATCTTCTTATTCTTAATATATACTATATAAAATCATTAGGAGGTTTGCCCTGCTATTTCATCAAAAGGTTTGTTTTGCTGAATCGCTAGTGTGAATGAAATCATGTCACTGCAGCATTATGGATGCAGCAGCGTGCATGGCGCTAGTGGGTGTCATATTCTGTGGAGATGTTGCATTGATGAGACTGTTCTATAAATCTTTTGGATCTCCCTCAAGGATTTGACATGGTACTGGCTAGTGCCTACTGATAAATGGACAACTGGACAGGGTCACAAGCTTATATTGTTGTTTCTGCTTTCTATTAACTGGCTAACTTATTTATGGGTATTGAAGCAATTGAATCTATCAGTGCTTTGCAGATTGCACCACTTATATTGATTTGATTGAGCTACATAAAACACCAGGCCTAACTGATTATCATTGGTTAAAGCAGGCATGCAACATCTGCCACTATACAAGGAAAGCAATGTCACTACAGGAAGAAACTCGACCATTTATTGATGTCCAACTTCCAAGGTAAGCTATGTATGATTCAAGGTAATATACTGCAAAATCCATCTAGGAAAGCGAGTTGACTTCGTAGCAGATCGTGATTGCACTACATGCATGAGCTGCCATCGGTATTGGGCTGGTGCATGCATGTACCAGGTCAACGACCTTCGGGCCTGGCCATAAGTGTGTTTCTCGTCAAGCGTGCTCACATGGAAGTACTAGTTGTTTGGCATAGACAAGGTCAAAGTCAAAAGCTGCCCTGAAAAAGTTCAATGGTTTTCTGTTTACACCCCATGTACCATGATACTCTTCCGGTCTTCCCAGTTCTGAATATAGTACTAGCAAGTTAGCAACTAGCCAACTAGTACAATTGTTCGCTATACATATGGAAGGAACATGTCTGCAATCATAAAACAAAGCAATCATATTAATATGTTCGAATAGCACTTTAAATACCATACCTTATAGAATGAGTGGTGGTTAAGTTTCACCTTCTGCCAGACAACGAAATGTGAACAAATAATCGAATATGGTTTGATCCCAGTCTTGAAAATGGTATAGGTTAAGCTGTCCCTTTAAGGTCATTGTTCTCAAACAAAACCAATAGAAAGGCATGTACTTTTAACTTTTTATACAATAAAAATACAGAAGTAAATAACTTGTAATGATCCAACAAAAAAATAATCACACCATAAAAAGATTGTGAATATATGGACAAGTGCTGAAGTTGAAAACTGCCGTACTAAACAATCTCATCATGACAAAAACTAATTGTTTGTGCACTTTGAATCAGTTCCAGCATTACACATCTTCCAGCCTAATACTGTGATTTGCATGGTCATGGCTGCCTTCTTATTTCCTGATTCCAAGAGGGGCCAGAGCATAAGTTGGACATCGATTTCTGTAGGCGTCTAAACATAAACCGCACCTCGGCGAGCTGCGGAGCCGTTGACCATTTGCATTTTCTCTCCATCAATCGATCTGGAGATAGAGAGCACAAACCTTCCCATTCTCAGTCTCAGGCAATGGCCGCCACCGCTGCGCTGGTCTTTGCAGGGAAGTCAATCGCAGAGCCTGCCATCTCGTTCATCGTGAACAAGGCATTCAGCTATCTGAAAGAGTGGAATGGAGCTGAGGGCATAGAAGCAATTGAGAACCGGCTGGTACAGCGGCTCCATCAGATCAAGGCGGTGTATTCCGCCATCAACCTTGATCATCACATCGACACGCAGAGGAGCCTGCTGGACCAATGGCTCTGGCAGTTCCGGGATGCTGTTGAGGGCGCCGAGGATGTGCTTGATGAGATATACTACCACAAGCTTGAGGAAGAGGCGGAAGCACGAAACCTTGATCAGGTGCGTAATCCAATCACCAAGTTTGTGAGAAGCAAGGTTGTGTCTAAGTTCACAAAATATACATCTGAAGGAAGCATTGTGAAGAAGTTGAGGAAGGCAATGGAGTATTTAGATGAAGTTGCTGGAGGTGTATGCACGTTTCTTGAGGTTATCAACCGTTTTGACAGTCATGCTTTGCCAGATCGTGCTGAAAGCAGTGATCGAGAGAGTAGTTCTACTCTATCGACCACTGAAATCTTTGGCCGTAACAAGGAGAAGGATGACATCATAATGTGGTTGACTAATAATTTAGATGAAGATTCAAGCACTTGTAGAACCAGCAAGGTTCCTATTTTTGCAATAATTGGCATCGGAGGTATAGGGAAGACCACCCTTGCTAAACTCGTGTGCAGAGATTTAAAAGGCTCATGTCACTTTGATATAATTGTGTGGGTACATGTGTCTGATAATACCTTCAGCACAACGAAGATAACAAAGAAGATCCTGGAGGCAGTAACGAAAAACAGGCCGAATGCTGATACTTTGGAAGCATTGCAACAACTTCTCAAAGAGCAGCTCAACCCTAAGAAGTTTTTACTTATTTTAGATGATGTTTGGGAAGACGGCAGAAGGGAAGAATGGAAAACACTTATGGCGCCTTTGCAGGATAGCCAGAGAGGAAGCAGAATCTTGCTGACAACCCGAATGCAATCTGTGGCAGATACAGTTACAAGTGTGATGCAAGGTAAAAAGGAGTATTTGCCCTTATGCGGACTAGATGAGGATGACAACTTTACACTATTTCAGAAAGTTGCATTTGAAGATATGGAAGCTGAAGATTACACACATCTCTTGCCAATTGCTAAAAAAATTGTAAAGAAGTTTCAAGGGTGTCCTTTGGTGACAAACATTGCAGGTGGATATCTGAAGGAAAACGTAAGTGAACAATACTGGGAGAATTTGAACACACGGCTTGAACAGTTAAATGGACAACTGGATATTATCATCACAACTGTTCTTCGATCAAGCTACCGGCATCTACCCGAAGACCTACAAGTCTGCTTCAGATACTGTAGCATATTTCCAAAAGATTGTACATTTAAGAAGGACGAATTGGTGAAAATGTGGATGTGCTCAGGACTGATTTCACAGGTTGAAGGTGGAACTGAGAGGCCAGAAGACATCGGTGAAAGATACCTAACACAATTGACAAAAAAATCATTCTTTTCTTTTGTGCCAACAGGAGATCCTTACAACAAACACTACTCAGGATACTATATCATGCATGATTTACTGCATGATTTATCACGCAATGTTTCTTTTGGCGAATGCCTAAGACTTGAATCTGGTGATTATATGTATGACAGACATACAGTTAGACACTTGTGGATTGCAGATTTCAGCAAGTTAACAATTAAGGAGACTGAGGCAATCTCATTCTTCAAGAATCTGCGCACACTTGTCATAGAAAACTCCAGTGATCTTGGCATTATACATGTAGATGCACTGGAGAAAGTTGTTGAAAAATTGAAGGGCCTACGATTACTGGTCTTAAAAAGGGTTCCCAAGTTCTGCTTTGCAAAAGAAGTTAATAAGCACCTTCGCTATGTCTCTTTCTCTGGGATGCAAGAAGTACAAGGACTTTCTAAACTCTATCACTTGCAAATACTTATTGCAGACAGAAGTATTGACATAGGGCCAGAGCAATTAAAGTTCGGAAACCTTTGTCGGTTGAGATATGTGTCCTATGGGTTCGGCCAGTTATTTGTTGCCAGACTAACTTACCTTCAGGAGTTGCACAATTTTCAGATTCAGGCAAAGGAAGGATATAAAATAAGTTCTCTTCAAAATTTAAGCAGTCTCCGCAAGTTAAAAATGTGTAACCTTGAGAATATTGGGAACCATGAAGAGGTTATTGAGGCCAAGCTGAGCGAGAAAGACCATCTTAAGTCATTGTCACTTAACTGGTCTGTGACCAATGACTCTCCTAAGAATGAAGATGATATGGTTATTGAGAAACTTCAGCCACCTGCTCGCCTTGAAAATCTTGAAATTGCAGGATACAATGGTTTTCAATTTCCATCTTGGATAAATCATTTCTCTCTGACAAATATGGTGTCACTGGAGCTGAGGAAGTGCAGAAATTGGGTGTACCTCCCATCTCTTGGAAACCTATTGTCGCTCAAGCATCTTGAGTTGCAAAATATTACTGAATTGAGACAGATAGGTCAATCATCTGATGGTTCCTTGCCTCCAAATATGAGAACTCTGGTTGTGGAAGATTGCGGAAATCTGAGGGAGCTGCCACTTCTACCTTCTAGTTTGGTGCAGTTGGAAATCAATAAAGTTGGGTTGACCATCCTTCCAAGCATGTGTGACCATCATGACAACAACATGGATTCCGAAGGCTTGCTACCCAAGCTACTCTCAGTAATCATCAGCAAATGTTCAAATTTAACTTCTTTAGAAGGGAGCTTTCTACTGCAGAAGCACTGTGTCCAAACTATTCGGATCCTAAATATCGTTTATTGTGAAAAATTAACTCATGCTCCTTTGTTATTTGGGGAAATGAGGGGCCTCACAGAATTTCGTATTGGTAGCTGCTATCGATTGAGAATGTCGGAAAATATTGATGGTGGACTACTCCCTAACACACTCAAGGAACTCTCTATGGAGCAATGTGGCGACCTCCAGCTTCCACTGCTGAATTCAGTGTCTGGTCTTACAAATCTTACTTCATTGAGTTTGCGTAATTGTTCCAGAGTGAAGTCCCTCCCATCATCTGATGTGTTCATGAGTCTTAGGGCACTGCGGGAGATGTTTATAACGAATTGTATTTACTTGTCATCCCTGGGTGGTCTTGGAGCACTTCCATACCTCAGCTGGCTGGAAATCACAGAGTGCGACAAACTTCAGGTGGGTGCCTTGTTACGTGAAGTTTGTGGAGACATGGTGCCAGATTTCTCCCTACAGGTGTACACACTCTGGGTCCATACCACACCTATGTTGGAAATAGAGCCAGTGCGGAGGTTGCACAACGTGAAGAACTTGATAATTTCCATTGGCTGTGGCCGCATATCTCAACGATGGCTGCAGCAAAATAGGACGTCCCTTGAGTCCCTGGAGATACTGAAACCTGAGATCATGCTACCACTGCAAAATCTTTCCTGTCTCAAGAAGCTGGAGTTTGATACAGCTCCTTGTCTCTTGCCCTTTCCCCTTTTGCCCTCCTCACTGGAGTCTTTCGTTATTAGAAAGTGTGATCCAAAGTTGTTGGATGATTGGACAAGGAAAGGGACCTCCGAATGGCACAGTATTTCTTGCATCCCTAACGTGAGAATAGGTATGCTCAATTTTCTTCAGCTATTCAAATTGTTGCCTACTTCTTCCGTGCCATTATATCCTGTAATGTAATCTGTTTGTCAGTTGAAGTTCCTATACATATACTATTCTTATGTTAAGGCATGTTTTCATGTGTAGCCGTGTATGCTAAAATGATTTTCTGTCAGAATGTGATATGGGCGTCTAGTTGACTTCAAATTATTCTTTTACAGGAGGTAACTACTACAAATTTGGTGAACAAAGCGAGGCATTCTGATATTTGCGGTTCTCTCAGAAAACTGGTAGGTACTAGTACTACATAGCTAAAGTTTTGTTTTAATGAACTAAAAATTAAATGTTTAATTTGTCACTTCAATTTTTCTTACTTCATTATGAACCCAATGCATTGATAATGATAATGATAATTTACAGATTGGAGAAGGCGATGTTGCAAACCTATTGACTGAACGTTAACTTGGTGGAACGTAAAAGGCTCTTTACAGAAAGAAGGATGGAACCACCATTGATGCCAGCAAGTTGCTTCTCTCATGCATGTTACCCATGCCACTCAACCTTGATGTCAGTTGTGCTGTGATTTTCTGCTTGTGGTCAGCTTCTTCCAAAAATTTTTTTTGTGCTGCTTGTTAGCCTCTCACAAATGAGCATTGGAGAATCAATAGACCAATTGCATGTTAAAAGCTGACATATTTATTGTGATTTTGTTGTAGTTTTAGCTATCGAAACATGTTTCTCCACTAGATTTTATTTTTTTATTTTTATAGAAAGGTCACTTGACCCGGCCTACTTTGGAGGCTTAATGTAGGAACTAGGGCTCGAGCCCTAGCCGGCTAGCACCCACCCTTGGGGCTTGGCCGCCCGCTCTATGAGCCGTCCATCCCGTTTCTCCACTAGATCACTGCCATGAAAGCCATCAAATATAAGCCACGATCGTTTGGGGTCGTCTCGAGTTTATCTGTTGCCTTTTTGTCAACATTGATAGTGATGCTAAGACTCTCCAGCCAAGAACATAGTGGTCGAAGAAGTGAGTCGTCATGCTTAGGGTAGTACAAGAGGATATGTTGACTTCTGTGACTGGCGTTTTGCTCCACCTGTGTCGCATTTTAGTTTTTCTTGTAATCACATCCTCGTGGTGCCTTCGGGCCGTGCGGCTTCAGTAATCTGGTGATTACTGCTGCGGAACACTGTACCTTCAGTTTTTTCTACTCCTGCTTAATGAATGCCGTGCATAGAGCACGTTCGAGAAAAACAAGAGGATATGTTGAGATGGCGATGCATGCCGGGTACAGTGGCTTCATCTCTAATGCCGGTCTGCTTTGTCATTCCTTGGGTCATCTGCCTTGTTGCCCCCACCTTGTTGTAGTACCAAACACTTGCCTTCACAGATGCCAATACATGCCTGTGGCGCTGATCCGAGGCGAGCATCCTGTTGTAAAAAGAAGTGGTGCCAGTTGCCCTTGTTAAGTAACGGCGCTGTTGCGGATCCCTGATCCGGTTTCCTTCCCTTCCCACAGCAGATGAGACGCGAGAAAGTTGTAGATGATCTCCCGTATCCCTTCCCAATAGCACACCAGATGAACACACAGGAGAACAAAATATCGTGGAACTCGTATCTCTTCTTTTATTATAGATGGGTACAGGTTCCTTTATATAGTCTTAACCCTTCAGGGGTATATTTGGTATGAGCCCACAATTATCTTAGGGTTATGTTTCCCAACACTCCCCCTTGGGCGAATACTGCGATCAACTCATGCCTCATTAAAACTCCTAAAAACCCAGTGGGAAAAATATGGAGAAAGAGTACATAGCGTCGCTAGATGCATTGTACTTGTTGCCTCGTTAAAAACCATTATGAGAAACTTCTGGAAAACTCATTTATGGGAAAAAGAGTACAACAATTGTCTTCAGGACATTTTATAATCTTCAGGATTACAAATTTCAGGATCTTCTGGACCCAGCAATAAGGGCAATTCAGGGGCGATCTCCCCCTGAACTCTGCAGGTCTCTCAGTCGTCTTAGACCAATATTATGAATACATTTTCTGAATGTAGTAGCTGGTAAAGACTTAGTAAACAAATCTGCTATATTGTCACATGACTGGACTTTCAAGATGTTCACCTCACCCTGCTTCTGGAGTTCGTGAGCATAGAAAAATTTAGGAGAAATATGCTTAGTCATATTATTCTTAATATAGCCCGTTTGCATTTGTGCAACACATGCTGCATTATCCTCATAGATAATAGTGGGGGTATCAACGGTACTAAGACCACATGACTTCTGGATATGGTTAGTCATCCGTCTCAGCCAAGCACATTCACGTGCGGCTTCATATAGCGCAATAATCTCTGAGTGGTTTGTAGATGTTGCTACCAATGTTTGTTTAGAAGATGTCCATGATATAGCCGTACCACCACAGAGAAACACGAAACCAGTTTGAGATCTTGCATTATGCGGATCAGACAGATATCCAGCATCTGCATAACCAATTAAT
The DNA here is from genome assembly GCA_022457205.1 of Saccharum spontaneum. NCBI lineage: Eukaryota > Viridiplantae > Streptophyta > Magnoliopsida > Poales > Poaceae > Saccharum > Saccharum spontaneum. Next base: position 55,849,901 of record CM039596.1, read on the forward strand.
CTTAGGTCCTGATTCTTCGGGAAAAACAAGCCAAGATCTTGGGTACTATTCAAGTATCTAAGTATTGTCTTAACGCCTACCCAATGTCTTCTGGTTGGGTTTGCACTGTGACGAGCTAGCAAATTCACCGCGAATGCAATATCAGGCCTTGTACAATTCGCGAGGTACATCAGTGCTCCAATAGCGCTCAAATAGGGAACTTCAGGTCCTAAAGGCTTCTCGTCATCACTTCTCGGTCTGAATGGGTCTTTGTCCACCTCAAGTGATCTAACAACCATCGGGGTATTTACAGGATGAGCCTTTGACATATTAAATCTTTCTAAAACCTTTTTCGTGTAGGTAGATTGATGTACAAAAATTCCTCCAGGGAGATGCTCGATCTGCAGGCCCAAGCAAAACTTGGTTCTACCCAAGTCTTTCATTTCAAACTCCGCCTTGAGGTAGGTGCTTGCCTCCTCAATATCATCTTTACAGCCTATGATATTTAAGTCATCAACATAGACTGAAATAATGCAAAAATCCTTCTGGGATTTTCTAATAAATACACAGAGAGAATCAGTATCATTAACATATCCCTTCTTCAGGAGGAAGTCACTTAGCCGATTGTACCACATCCGGCCAGACTGTTTAAGCCCGTACAGTGCCCTCTGCAACTTAACACTGTACATGTTGCGATTTGTTTTAGAATCCGGAATTTTCAGTCCATCTGGGACTTTCATATATATATATATCCGAATCTAGTGACCCATACAGATATGCGGTCACTACGTCCATCATCTGCATTTTCAAGTTTAAGCTTGCTACCATAGATATTAAATATCGGAACGTTATGCCACTCATAACAGGAGAATATGTTTCATCATAATCTATGCCGGGTCTCTGCGTGAACCCTTGTGCTACAAGCCTCGCTTTGTATCTCACCACCACATTGTTCTCATCTCTCTTTCGAACAAACACCCATTTATATCCTACAGGGAATACTTTGGGGGGCGTGCGGGCGACGGGCCCGAATACTTGCCTCTTAGAAAGCGAGCGCAATTCCGTCTCTATTGCTTCTTTCCATTTGACTCAATCTGAGCGCTTCCGGCACTCCGCCATGGACTTTGGTTCAGGATCCTCATTAATCGCTTCTGCGATCTTAGAGACGAAATTAATGTCGACATCTGTATTCTTTCTGTTATATAGTTCTCCAGATTCAGCATAATTTATGGCAATTTCTTCAATCGAATCATCTAGCTCGTCATGATTTCCCAAACTACTCGAGCCTGGTTGTTCCGTTGTCCTTGTGCTATTATTTGTATTTGTGCGCACATTTGCACTAGGACTTTCACCTTCAGGATGTGTCACTGCTGGGACGACTGAATAGGAGCGTAATGCGTTCTCTCTAACAACTTGCCTTTGCGGGCGTCCCCGCTTGGCTCGTGCCGAGTCATCCGGATCTCTCCCCCTTTTCCTAGGATTGGGGATTTGGGTAGAGTTCATGCCCTCTAGGGGTATCTCCACTCTCTCCGGTGCATTAGCCGCAGGAATATACGATTTGGACACTCCTCTTATATCAGTAAACGCATCTGGTAGATTATTCGCTAATTGTTGCAGGTTTATTATTCTTTGAACTTCAAGTTCAGTATCTTTAGTGCGTGGATCAAATGATTGAATGCTGCTGGCAGTCCAATCTATTTCTCGGCATTCTTTATTCTCAAGGTACAATCCTCCCCCTAATGTCGGGAAAAGCTCTTCATCGAAGATGCTATCAGCGTACCGAGCCGTAAATAGATCTCCGGTTTTAGGCTCTAAATATTTAATTATAGACGGAGAGTCATAACCTACATATATCCCCAACTTCCGGTGAGGTCCCATAGTAGTACGATGAGGTGGTGATATCGGCACATACACAGCACAGCCGAATTTTCGCAGATGGGAAATCATTGGTTGTTGTCCACGCGCTAACTGGTGGGGGGAAACAGAGTGAGATGCAGATGGCCTATACTGGATTAAGGCAGCAGCTGAAAGCTCTATGTTTGGTGTTGGTAATTAGTGACAATGCCTAAGTACTAATCCTATGCCTAAGTTGTATGTAGCATATGGGGATTAGTACATTCCAAGGTTGGTGGCAAGATGGACATGGTGATCATGATGGCCACACTTGGATTTGGATGCAACCCTACGTGATCAAGGCAAAGGTATATGCTTAAGGGTTGTGTTTTGGTAACCAAGACACCTAGTGGGTGTGGTTACATTATAGGATAGATAGCCGTACTATAAAGAGGGGAATGACGCGGCTATTGAACTCCTAAGTGCCTCTAGATGTGCATTTCATGTCATATGCATTTGGATAGAACTAATAACGCCTCAAAAAATGATTGTGAAAATGCTAACACACGTGCACAAGGTGGTGATCACTTGTTGGTGTTGGCACTTTTGCGAAGGCGGTGGAGTTTGAGCGGTAGAGAGGGTTTGGGTTCCTCTCTCCCTCCCGCCGAGCTTGCGTGGCGGGATTCGGCGCTTTTTGGAAAAGTGAAACGCATATTTTCTATTGCGCCGGAAGTCGGAAAAGAAACGGAGGCGAACGCGGTCACGGAAGTGACCGGACGCAGCACCGGACGCAGCACCGGACGCTGCACCGGACGCGGGCTCTGTGCGACCGGCGCGTCCGGTCAGTACAGCGTCGGGGTCAGGCGCGCGAGCTAGGGTTTGCCACCGGCGCGTCCGGTGACCCACGGGACCGGCGCGTCCGGTCATGCGCCCTGAGGGAACCGAGGACGTCGGACGCGGTCCGCGTCCGATCACACACCATTGGACGCGTCCGGTCGTCCAGGGAGCTTACTGGACTCCCACCGGACGCGGGCACTGTGGCGTCCGGTCGATTCACCAGCGCGTCCGGTCGTTGTTTCGGTTTGCGCGACTCAGTGTTGACCGGCGCGTCCGGTCAGTCACGGGACCGGCGCGTCCGGTCGGTTGTTTGAAAAATAGCCGTTGCGCGACCGGCGCGTCCGGTCAGTTTGACCGGCGCGTCCGGTCAGCGCGATTTCAGCTGGATCTCGTTCCTAACGGCTATATTCGAAGGGGACGTCTATATATACTCGTTGGCCGGCTCAAGGCTCTCTCTCTTGGACATTTGACATACTTGTGAGCACTTTGAGCCTAGCAACTCCCCTCCCACTCATCTCTCTTGCTTGTTTGCATATTCGAAGTGAGATTGAGTGATCCAAGTGCATTTGCATTGTGAGATTGCATCTAGTTGGCACTTGGTGGTTGATTTGCTGCAGGATTCTTGTTTCTCTTGGTGGTTGCCGCCACCTAGACGGCTTGGAGCAGCTTGGAGGCGTTGGCAAGAGTTGGTGATTGTTCTTGGCCACCTCCGGTGATTGTGAGGGGTTTGTGCCTACCTCGGCGAAGCGCCAAAGGCAACATTAGTAAATTGCTCGTGTCATTGCAACCTTTTGCCATTTGGTAGGTTCTTGTGGCGCCTTTTGAGAGGCTCGGTGTGAGACCGATTAGCCACCGAACCACGTGGTAAAGAGGGACACAATGGGGACTAGCGTGCCGGCAAGCACGTGAACCTCGGGATAAATCTTTGTGTCATCACTTTCATATTGTGATTGATTGATCCCGGAGTTCAGTTGTTTTGGTATTCATTGTTGATCATATTGGTTGGCTCAATACTTCGCCCCTCGGTGAAACCCTCCTAACTCAACTCCGCATTACTTTCTTAGTTATCTTTGCTAGCTAGTTTGCTTTGCTAGAGTAGCTCTTTTGTGTAGCTTGCTAGTTGTAGTTGTAGTTACCTTCTCGGTTTAACTTGTGCGATTGAGTGCCAATATACTAGAATTGTGAATTGGATAGGTGGCTTGCAAACACCCCGTAGGCTAAGCAAAACTCGCATCTCGCTATTTGTTGTATTGATAAACTTGTTTAGCTTGTCTTTGTAGAAATTTTTAAAAGGCTATTCACCCCCCCTCTAGCCATCAAGACCTTTCAAGTAGTATCGGAGCCGTGATCACCGTTTGCAAGGCTTAACAACCTCGGTGCAAGATGGCTCAAATTATGTTCAACCATGTTAATGGCAAGCCTCCATTCTTTGATGGCGTCTCTTCCTTTGATCATTGGAAAAGGAAGATGAAGCAATATCTAGGCAATATACATGAGAAGGTTTGGGATGTGACCAATGAAGGATACATTATTCTTGATGAAGAAAATCTCACTCCAAATGACCGCATCAACAAACAATGCAACACGGCGGCACTTGACACAATCTACCGTGCCATTGATGACAAAGTATTTGAGCAAATCAAAGATCTTGAAAAGGCAAATGAGCTTTGGATAAGGCTTGAAGAGACATATGAAGGCACTTCAACGGTAAAAAGTGCCAAGCTATATATGCTCAAGGACAAGTTCTCCACTTTCAAGATGAAGGATGATGAATCCATCCCGGAGATGTTCTATAGACTCCAAGTCATTGTCAATGATCTCAAGGGGCTTGGAGAGAAGGTTGAGGACAAGGACTTCTCACACAAGTTCTTGATGTGCTTACCCAAGAAGTTTGCCACTTTGAGAAGAATGATCTTTAGAGAGGGATTGGACAAGGTCAAACCAACCGATGTGCTTGGAGATATAATGACCGATGCCCAATACAATGATGATGAAGATGAGGTAGAAGAGAAGAAGGAGACCAAAGTCAAGCAAGAGAAGCCCATTGCATTCAAGGCTTCATCTTCTAAGGGCAAGAGCAAGGTGGAGAGCGATGATGATGATCCATTCGATGATGAGACCATGGCCCTCCTAGTACACAAGATGGGGAGGTCATGAAGAAGAAAGGATATGGTGCAAGAAAGAGAAGGGACTTCATGAAGGCAAAGGAGATGCTTTGCTACAATTGCAATAGCCCCGATCATGTAGTGGCAAAGTGCCCCTATGAAGACAAAAGATATCATGATGGGGAGTTGAAGTTGAAGAAGAACAAGAAGGATAAGAAGGAGAAGAAAGAAAAGAAGAGCTTCACTATCAATAAGAAGAAGAAGGGTGGTGGCTATGTGGTCACTTGGGATAGTGATAACTCCGATAGTGATGATGATAGCTCTAGTGATGATGAGAGGACCACTCGGCGAGCAATTGCAAGCATCGCCCTCTCCAACAAGCCATCCATCTTCGACACTACATCGACATGCCTAATGGTCAAGCCTACCAAGGTAAAATATGATGATAGTGATGATGATTCTTGTGCTAGTGATGGTTGTAGGAGTGATGATGAGGAGGATGAGGACTACTCCAAGGATGATCTATTGGGCATAATAGATCAAATGAGCAAGGGCTACAAGAGGACAACCAAGAAATACAAAATCTTGGAACAAGAGCTCATTGCCAAGAGCAATGAAAATGATGCCTTGATGGAAGAGCTTGTTGCTCTCAAAAAGAGTAAGGAGTGCAAAGGAATTGAACAAGAGCTCAAAGCTCTTAGGAAATCCTTTGATGAGCTAGAGGCCTCTCGTGAGTGTCTAAAGGAAGACCACGAGGACCTTGAAGTTGCTCACACTAGGCTTAAGGAAGCCCACTCCTCTCTACTTGAGCTCATCAAGGAGAAGGACCTCAAGTTGGAGAAGCTCATGAAGGAAGCTAAGGAGGAGCAAGTGATTGTCACTTGTGATATTGGACTAACATGTGATATTATTGATGATTCTTTATTTGTTGGTCCTACTAACGCTTCATGTAGCTCATCATCATCCACCACAACCAACTCTACCTCTACTCCTAGTGATTCATCACTTGTGGTTGAGAATGAGACTCTCAAGAGAGAGGTGGGTGATCTCACCCGCGCATTAGGCAATGCCTATGGTGGGGATGCCCGCTTGCTAAAATGCTTGGGTAGCCAAAGGTTCTCTTAACAAAGAGGGTTTGGGCTATACTCCCAAGAAGGGCAAGGCGGCCTTTGCTACTCCAAAGCCTCACTTTGTGAAGAACAATGGTCGTTATTGCAATAGATGCAAGCAAGTTGGGCATCTAGAGATTAATTGTAATAAAATGAACAAGAACAACAACAAGTTTCATGCTAAAATGGATTACATTCCTTTTGATTCTTGTTATGTTCTTACCAAGGGTGAGAAGGGTGTGTGCGCTAAGTTTGTTGGTACACCAATTGTGGGTCCAAAGAAGAAGGCCATTTGGGTACCAAAGAGCTTAGTTACTAACCTCCAAGGACCCAAACAAGTATGGGTACCTAAGAAACACTAATTTATTTTGTAGGTAAATTACAAGGCCGGAGGAAGGCATTGGGTGCTTGATAGTGGGTGCTCTCAACATATGACCGGTGACTCAAGAATGTTCAACTCTCTCAAATCAAATGATAGTGGCATTGATAGTATCACATTTGCTGACAATAGCAAGGGTGATGTGAAGGCTCTTGGAAGGATTGCAATCTCAAATGATCATAGCATTTCCAATGTGCTCTTGGTTGAAAAGTTGAACTTCAATCTTCTCTCGGTTGCTCAATTGTGTGATCTCGGTTTCAAGTGCATATTTGGTGTTGATGATGTGGAGATAATTAGTGTTGATGGCTCCAACTTGATCTTCAAAGGTTTTAGATATGAGAATCTATACTTGGTTGATTTCAATGCTAGTGACACTCAACTTTCAACATGCTTGCTCACCAAATCAAGTATGGGTTGGTTATGGCATAGAAGACTTGGTCATGTTGGCATGAAGCAATTGAACAAGTTAGTGAAGCATGACTTAGTTAGAGGCTTGAAGGATGTCACATTTGAGAAAGATAAGCTATGTAGTGCATGTCAAGCCGGAAAGCAAGTAGGCAACACTCATCCATTGAAGAGCATTATGAGTACTTCCAAGGCATTTGAGTTGTTGCACATGGATCTATTTGGACCAACTACATACACAAACATTGGTGGCAACAAGTATGGGTTTGTGATTGTGGATGATTTCACTAGATATACATGGGTATTCTTTCTTGTGGACAAGAGTGATGTATTTGACATATTCAAGAAGTTCATCAAGAGAGTACAAAATGAGTTTGAGACCACAATCAAGAAAGTGAGAAGTGACAATGGAAGTGAGTTTAGAAACACAAGAGTTGATGAGCTATGTGAGGAGCTTGGAATCAAACATCAATTTTCGGCCAAGTATACACCGCAATCTAATGGCCTAGTTGAGAGAAAGAATAGAACTTTGATTGATATGGCAAGATCAATGTTGAATGAGTATAATGTGAGTCATTCATTTTGGGCCGAAGCAATCAACACGGCTTGCTTCTATAGCAACCGCCTCTATTGCCACAAGTTTCTAGAGAAGACACCATATGAGATCTTAAATGGAAGAAAGCCCAACATTGCATACTTTCGAGTATTTGGTTGCAAATGCTACATCTTGAAGAAGGGCACTAGATTGAGCAAGTTTGAGAAGAAATGTGATGAAGGATTCTTACTTGGTTACTCCACTACTAGCAAAGCTTATAGAGTTTGGAATTTGGCTAGTGGTTTACTTGAGGAAGTTCATGATGTTGAGTTTGATGAAACAAATGGCTCTCAAGATGAGGAAAATAACTTGGATGATGTGAGAGAAACTCAATTGACCAATGCTATGAAAGAAATGGATATTGGTGATATTAGGCCAAAGCAAGTGATTGATGTGGATGACAACAAAGATCAAGTGCTCCAAAGTCCAATTACACAAGCTAGTGGGTCTCTAATGCAAAATCAAGCTAGTACATCATCTCAAGTGCAACAAGATCAACAAGTGGCTAGTTCATCATCTCCAACTCATGATCAACATTAACATCCAAGCAATCAAGTTCAAGTGCTTCAACCAACTAACATTGCAAGAGACCATCCATTGGATTCCATCATTGGTGACATACAAAGGGGAGTTCAAACTAGATCAAGATTGGCATCATTTTGTGCTCACTCTTCTTTTGTGTCAATGGAAGAACCCAAGGACATTGATAAAGCATTGAGAGATCCGGATTGGGTAAATGCAATGCATGAAGAGCTCAACAACTTCAAGAGAAATGAAGTATGGGAACTAGTTGAGAGGCCTAAAGATCACAATATCATTGGAACAAGATGGGTCTTTCGCAACAAGCAAGATCAAGATGGAATAGTAGTAAGGAACAAAGCAAGACTAGTGGCTCAAGGTTACACACAAATAGAGGGTCTTGACTTTGGTGAAACTTATGCCCCGGTTGCAAGATTGGAAGCAATTAGGATCTTACTTGCCTATGCTTGTGCTCACAATATCAAGCTATATCAAATGGATGTGAAGAGTGCATTTCTCAATGGGTACATTCAAGAGGAGGTGTATGTGGAGCAACCTCCCGGTTTTGAAGATGACAAGAAACCAAATCATGTCTACAAATTGAGAAAAGCTTTATATGGATTGAAGCAAGCACCTAGAGCATGGTATGAAAGATTGAGGGACTTCTTGCTATCAAAAGGGTTTGTCATGGGCAAAGTTGATACAACACTATTCACCAAGAAGATTGGAAAAGACTTGTTTGTGTTGCAAATATATGTTGATGATATCATCTTCGGTTCAACCAATCAAGATTATTGTGATGAGTTTGGGAAAATGATGGCAAAGGAATTTGAAATGTCAATGATCGGTGAACTTAGTTTCTTTCTTGGACTTCAAATCAAACAAATGAAGGAAGGAACATTTGTGAGCCAAACCAAGTACATCAAAGATATGCTCAAGAAGTTTGGCATGGAAGATGCAAAGGGCATTACAACCCCAATGGGCACTAGTGGAAGTTTGGATAGTGATAAGAGTGGCAACATGGTGGATCAAAAGCTATATAGATCAATGATTGGTAGCCTACTTTATGTGACGGCATCAAGGCCCGATGTGATGTTTAGTGTATGCATGTGTGCAAGATTTCAAGCCTCACCAAGAGAAAGTCATTTGAAGGCAACAAAGAGAATATTGAGGTATTTGAAGCATACACAAGATGTTGGATTATGGTATCCCAAAGGTGCAAGCTTTGAGCTAGTTGGATATTCGGATTCCGACTATGCCGGTGACAAAGTGGAGAGAAAGAGCACCTCCGGGACTTGTCAATTATTGGGAAGATCACTTGTCTCATGGTCATCCAAGAAGCAAAATAGTATTGCACTATCTACCGCCGAAGCCGAATACATCGCCGCGGGTAGTTGTTGTGCACAAATCTTGTGGATGAAGGCAACATTGAGGGATTTTGGAATCAACTTCAAGAATGTGCCATTGCTATGTGACAATGAAAGTGCCGTGAAGCTAACCAACAATCCGATTCAACATCAAAGAACAAAGCATATTGATGTTCGTCATCATTTCATTAGAGATCATCAACAAAAGGGTGACATTGCTATTGAGAGTGTGGGCACCGAAGATCAACTAGCCGATCTATTCACCAAGCCACTTGATGAGAAGAGATTTCACAAGCTAAAGAATGAGTTGAACATACTTGACTTCTCCAATATGAGTTGATGCACCCCATTTATGACATGCCTCTCCTTCGAGCCCCAAGGTAAAATTGGTTGACATGTCATACATTCTATACTAAGGACATGTTTAGTGCATCTAGTCATGATTTCTTATGTTCTAGGCTCATTCATAAAAATCAAATGAATTTGAAGTTTATATGGTGCCACTATCGTTTCCATGACTTGTATGATCTAGTGGTAGCATATAACTTGTTTAAGTAGCTTGTAATCCTAAGTGTTTAATCTAGATCACTTGTCTAAATATTTGCTTCAACATGGTGCATGATAACCCTTCTAGTGAGGTGTGAAGAAGCTTGCCCTTGGATCAAACCGAAGCATTTCACTTATGCAAGCAATCTAGGTTGAACCACAAACTTGATCCACACCCCAAAATTAAACATGATAATCTATCTAAAATTTGCTCCTTGTGGTCATTGGTGCCAAAGGGGGAGAAAATGTTGATCACAAAGATAGAACTTAAAGGGGGAGAAGCACAAAGGGGGAGAAAATGTATGTTGCATAGTTAGATCCTAAAAGGGGAGAATTGATAAAAGAAGGGGACCAACTAAAATTTTGAGCACATAAGTAGGGGGAGCAAGCTCTTAAACATGAATGTTGCATTTTCTTGTGCACATCATATGTATGATGCATAGTTATGCATTTCTTTTTCTCCGATACATTGCTTGTGTGGTGACTTGCTAGTATACAATTGAATGGTGTATTGAAGTACTAGCATGAATAGGAAGTAGTTAGATTTTTCTTGCTCCATGTTTTCCAAAGTGGTACTAGAACCTTGCTTATAATGTTGATCTCATGAGGTTTCTAGTTTTGTTTGTGCTTTTCCAAGTGATATCTAACTACACAAGGTGCTAAGATGGTGTTTATCGCTACTCCGATGGTATCACGCTTCAAAGGTCTATAATCTAAAACACTTAGCACCTATTGGTAGTCAATGCTCCTAATTTTTCCTATCTAACATGTATGCTTCCAAAATCCAAACATATAGCATACATGTAGGGGGAGCCATTGCTATCAATTTGAATTCATGATCACTTGTCCATACTTCTTACACATGGTAATATACTTGGACAATGTGACATGGGTTCAATTAAATTTTTATCATAATATCTTTGTGAAAGGGTTGTCACCAATTACCAACAAGGGGGAGATTGAAAGCTCTATGTTTGGTGTTGGTAATTAGTGACAATGCCTAAGTACTAATCCTATGCCTAAGTTGTATGTAGCATATGGGGATTAGTACATTCCAAGGTTGGTGGCAAGATGGACATGGTGATCATGATGGCCACACTTGGATTTGGATGCAACCCTACGTGATCAAGGCAAAGGTATATGCTTAAGGGTTGTGTTTTGGTAACCAAGACACCTAGTGGGTGTGGTTACATTATAGGATAGATAGCCGTACTATAAAGAGGGGAATGACGCGGCTATTGAACTCCTAAGTGCCTCTAGATGTGCATTTCATGTCATATGCATTTGGATAGAACTAATAACGCCTCAAAAAATGATTGTGAAAATGCTAACACACGTGCACAAGGTGGTGATCACTTGTTGGTGTTGGCACTTTTGCGAAGGCGGTGGAGTTTGAGCGGTAGAGAGGGTTTGGGTTCCTCTCTCCCTCCCGCCGAGCTTGCGTGGCGGGATTCGGCGCTTTTTGGAAAAGTGAAACGCCTATTTTCTATTGCGCCGGAAGTCGGAAAAGAAACGGAGGCGAACGCGGTCACGGAAGTGACCGGACGCAGCACCGGACGCTGCACCGGACGCGGGCTCTGTGCGACCGGCGCGTCCGGTCAGTACAGCGTCGGGGTCAGGCGCGCGAGCTAGGGTTTGCCACCGGCGCGTCCGGTGACCCACGGGACCGGCGCGTCCGGTCATGCGCCCTGAGGGAACCGAGGACGTCGGACGCGGTCCGCGTCCGGTCACACACCATCGGACGCGTCCGGTCGTCCAGGGAGCTTACTGGACTCCCACCGGACGCGGGCACTGTGGCGTCCGGTCGATTCACCAGCGCGTCCGGTCGTTGTTTCGGTTTGCGCGACTCAGTGTTGACCGGCGCGTCCGGTCAGTCACGGGACCGGCGCGTCCGGTCGGTTGTTTGAAAAATAGCCGTTGCGCGACCGGCGCGTCCGGTCAGTTTGACCGGCGCGTCCGATCAGCGCGATTTCAGCTGGATCTCGTTCCTAACGGCTATATTCGAAGGGGACGTCTATATATACTCGTTGGCCGGCTCAAGGCTCTCTCTCTTGGACATTTGACATACTTGTGAGCACTTTGAGCCTAGCAACTCCCCTCCCACTCATCTCTCTTGCTTGTTTGCATATTCGAAGTGAGATTGAGTGATCCAAGTGCATTTGCATTGTGAGATTGCATCTAGTTGGCACTTGGTGGTTGATTTGCTGCGGGATTCTTGTTTCTCTTGGTGGTTGCCGCCACCTAGACGGCTTGGAGCAGCTTGGAGGCGTTGGCAAGAGTTGGTGATTGTTCTTGGCCACCTCCGGTGATTGTGAGGGGTTTGTGCCTACCTCGGCGAAGCGCCAAAGGCAACATTAGTAAATTGCTCGTGTCATTGCAACCTTTTGCCATTTGGTAGGTTCTTGTGGCGCCTTTTGAGAGGCTCGGTGTGAGACCGATTAGCCACCGAACCACGTGGTAAAGAGGGACACAACGGGGACTAGCGTGCCGGCAAGCACGTGAACCTCGGGATAAATCTTTGTGTCATCACTTTCATATTGTGATTGATTGATCCCGGAGTTCGGTTGTTTTGGTATTCATTGTTGATCATATTGGTTGGCTCAATACTTCGCCCCTCGGTGAAACCCTCCTAACTCAACTCCGCATTACTTTCTTAGTTATCTTTGCTAGCTAGTTTGCTTTGCTAGAGCAGCTCTTTTGTGTAGCTTGCTAGTTGTAGTTGTAGTTACCTTCTCGGTTTAACTTGTCCGATTGAGTGCCAATATACTAGAATTGTGAATTGGATAGGTGGCTTGCAAACACCCCGTAGGCTAAGCAAAACTCGCATCTCGCTATTTGTTGTATTGATAAACTTGTTTAGCTTATCTTTGTAGAAATTTTTAAAAGGCTATTCACCCCCCCTCTAGCCATCAAGACCTTTCAGCAGCGTGCAGCACTGCGTGTCCCCAACAACTGGTGGGAAGTCTACTATCTTGTAGAAGCGGTCTGGCAATTAATTTTATTCTTTTTATCAAAGATTCAGTAAGCCCGTTTTGTGTATGCACATGGGGCACAGAATGCTCTATATTTATGCCCAAAGCAAGACAATAATCATTAAATGCTTTTGAGGTGAACTCTCCAGCATTATCCATCCTGATTGCTTTTATGCGGTTCTCCGGGAAACTAGCACGCAATCTAATTATTTGGGCAATAAGTTTTGCAAAAGCATGGTTCCGTGTAGACAACAGGCATACATGGCTCCACCGAGTAGAAGCATCTATAAGCACCATAAAGTATCTAAAAGGCCCCGACAGGGGGTGAATTGGACCACAAATGTCACCTTGGATTCTCTCTAGAAAGCCTAGGGACTCGACATTTAACTTCAGGTAAGAGGGCTTAGTTATTAATTTTCCTTTAGCACAAGACACACATAGAAAGTATTTAGGAATTTGTGTGGTTTTAATGCCATGACCCGCAGATCCTTTTATGATGTTCCGCATCATCCTTAATCCAGGGTGTCCGAGTCTTTCATGCCAGATCGTAAAAGACTCTGGATTTTTAAATATAGTGGACATTGCAACGTATTCTCGAGGTGGCTTAATTTTTGTGTAATAAATTCCAGAGGAGGTGCCAAGCGCTTTCTCTACCACTTTTGTCCCACATTCGTCTACTGCCGTGATATAGAGGTATTCAGCACCATTTTCACTAGCAGTTGTAACATGGTAGCCACTACGGCGTATATCTTTGAATGTGAGGAGAGTACGTACAGCTCTCGGGTACAAAAATGCTTCTTCTATGAAGATGCTGGTATTATTAGGGAGTACGACCACGGCTCGACCGGAGCCTACAATATGGCCGTTGCGACCAACAATTGTGGTAATATTTTCAGTCTTTTTCTGCAGTGTCTGAAAATATTTTGTCTCTCGAAGTATTGTATTTGTGGCAGCGCTATCAACCAGGCAAAATTCTTCTTCAGCCTCCATGGAAAGAACGACTCTTGTTCTATTAAATATAGTACTAATTTAATCCATCATGCATAATCAATATAGCAAGCCGATTAAAAGATAGCACATAACAGAACAAGAAATTAAGCTGATTAAAGTAACGATATGCACCAAAACATTCATGTCGAGAGTTGATGCTAATAAAATAAAGAAGTTACTCAACGAGAGTACTATAAATTGATTAAAATAATGCTATGAACCAAACCATTCATGCCAAGAGTTTATCCTAATAAAATAATGAAGTTGCTCAACGAGAGCATTATTACATCACGATCACACGAACTTTAATTGTTTTGCTGAAAATAAATCACACTGGCTAAATAAGCAAATGGCTGATAACATTGGTCTATTCCTCGTCAAGGAGATCCTCGTTGTCGAGGTCGAAATCATCGTCCCCAGTATAGGCGTCTCCCTTTTCAGTGGTATGTTCGCCGGTGGCATTATGATCAACATCCATAGCTGCTGATTCGAGCTTCTCTGTAGGCTCTGATGGCTCCGGGAGGTGTAGTCCAGTCAAGGCATCAACAGATGCCTGGACGAAGTGTACCTCTGGGTTTTGGCGCTTCTTCCACTCTTGATATAGCTCAATCAAGTGTGGGTCAGTAGTGCAAGTACGGGACCAATGCTTCTGGGATCCACAACGAAAACAACCCTCATTTGAGTGTTTCCCTCCACTTGCATTGTCTTTTGAGCCCTTCAGGAACTTGCTTTTGCCATTGCCATTGAACTTCTGGCCTTTGCCTTTACCATTGCCATCGGACTTCTCGCCTCCGTTCATGTGCTTCTTAAACTTTCCCCCTTTTGGCCCCTGGTGACCATGAAATTTTTGGCCCTTGTTTCTGAAAGAACCTTTACCGCTGCTGTTATGGAAATTGGCATGTGCTTCAGGATGTGCCTGTGTCCCAGCAGGGCGCATGTTGTAATTCTTCATCAAGAGTTCATTCTGAGCCTCAGCGGCAAGCAACACATTGATGAGATCACAGTACTTCATGTACTTGTTGTTGCGGTACTGCTGCTGGAGTACCATGTTGGTCGGGTGGAAAGTCTCGAGAGTTTTCTCAATCATCTCGAGTTCAGTGACAACTATGCCACAAAAGCGAAGCTGAGCCACGATACGATGAATCGCAGTATTATATGCCTCAACTGTCTTGAAGTCGAGGAAGCGGAGTTGGGCCCAATCACGTCTAGCCTGTGGGAGAAGTATTGCCTTCTGCTTGCCAAAACGTTCCTGAAGCTTTGTCCACAGTACCAAAGGATCTTTCACCTCCAGGTACTCCATCTTCAGGTCTTCATGAATGTGATGCCTCAGGAAGATGCAAGCTTTTGCCTTATCATGGGGTGGTGGAGCAGGGACACCGGCAGCAGGCCTGGTGACCGTGGCAGTCAGCTGCATCGCCTGCAGATGGAACTCGCAGTCGAGTGCCCAGGTTTGATAGTTGTTGCCGTTCAGCGCAAGAACCTTGAACTCCGTCTTGTTGATCGAAGCCATTGCCTATTAATTCATGCAAATTAACTTCTGGTAAATAAGCATGAAGTAGTATGTATAGCCATGAATGAAATATCAACGCAAAAAAATATATATACACACGCAAAGCGTACAGCGGTCGACAACCGCCGACATCGCAAGTTGACCATCAGGGCCATGATCGTGTCACAAATTCTAGTAGCCAGCAGGGCCACGATACATGCAAAAGTATGCACAACTTCAGGCAGTACAACACATGGATGTTTGCTGGCGTACACGTTAAACGCGTTGTGGTTGGCCGACGGTCAAGCAAGAAAAATTGAATACGCTAGCTGGCGTGCATGGTATGGTTGGATACACCGGCGTACATGCATAGCATGATGTGGTGGCCGATGTCAGGTGCGAGACCGAGGATAAAAAAATCATCGGTAAAATAAGATCCAATCTATTACTCAAACTAGTAATAAACAAAACCAATCTACCGGGGTTCTTAAAAAAACTAGAATCCACAAAGGAAAAAAAACTCATCTAGATTGAATCTGCTACAGGGGAAATCTAGAGCATCGCGTCTATGCTGCTAGCCAAACAAATGTACAAGATTGTGTTTTCTAGATGCCATAATCTAGTAGCTAGTAAAAACAAATCTATTAAACTAGCATACACAGCTCACGTGGTGACGGTTGCCATCAGAGCAGCGGCAAGGGGAAACTACGTGAGGTATAAAGAAAAATCAATCTAGAACGAGTAAACTAGCCAGAGAAAAATGATCTCTACAGATCTATCATGCTAGTTCTATATACCGGTCTAGATTGAAAACAGAAACCAATCTGTGAGTGAATGAATCCAACAGGGATCAAGAACAGCATACCGTCGTTGATGAGTAGCGGTAGAGCGTGCTGATGACGTGTTAAGTAACGGCGCTGTTGCGGATCCCTGATCCGGTTTCCTTCCCTTCCCACAGCAGATGAGACGCGAGAAAGTTGTAGATGATCTCCCGTATCCCTTCCCAATAGCACACCAGATGAACACACAGGAGAACAAAATATCGTGGAACTCGTATCTCTTCTTTTATTATAGACTAGTAAATATGCCCGTGCGTTGCTACGGGTATAACATACATTTAAAAAGTCATTTTTTTCTCGCTCGTTCATTGTTTCCAAAGAGAAGTTTTATTGGACTTTAGATTAAATGTGTTTTGCATCAACGTATAATAGCAAATCGTTGAACGATAAATACACAATAAATTATGTTAAAATTTATTAATTATTTCATAAATATACCTTTTGAACTCTATATGAACATGATTTATGACAGACTTCTCATTATATATTGCATATTTTGTAAAACACTTAAAATATCAGGTCCAAAGTGTATATATCATTGTCTTTAATAACTTTTATTGTCTCGACAATTACGCGCCATCTTGATAAGCTCTGCTGTTGTATGCAAGTTGTGTGAAATCAAAGCATATAGCTTGCCACAACCATTTTATATCTGTCTTGCCTATATTTTGCAGTGGGCACTTAATTCTCTTTCGAGCAAAGTGTGCCTCCATTTCTAGCCTCCGGTTGGGACCAATGAGCCTTACGTGGAATGTATTCTCAGCTGTGTAACACACAAACTCATTTGTGGCATGTCCTATGTCCAAATCAACACTTATGCCGTTTACCTGTAACAATCACGAGTCTAAAAATGCTCGGGGTTGCACCATATTATGAAATTAGGGAAAACAGAAGTTTACCAGCTGGCGCAGAGAATTTTGTGGCAACCTCATACTTTGGTCTGCCACTAACAATCTCACTACAAGATGCAGTTCTTGTACTATCAGTTCTCTATCAGTTCTTGATGAAAGTGTGTCAAGGATTTGCTCCCCATATGAACCGATATCAAAAGGTAGATTTTTATCCTGAAAGACATGGGTGTAGGGGTGAGCGCTAAACAAGTTCATAGATGCAAAACTGTAAGTAGTTCAAGCCAGCAACTAACCTGCTCTTCCAAGGCATTCTTAATTCTTTTTTTTTCCATGTTGAAACTCGAGCATCCATCACACTCTGCTTTTCAATCTCAGAGACGTTGGCAAGGGGAACATTCTGTATGAAGAATTATCTATCAGTTTTGGAAGTTGAAGAGAAAAGGCAAATTCAGAGCACATCTCAAAATTAAAGTTCTCAATCGCAATATTGGGGAAACAACTATATTGCCAAAACGGCATGCCTTAAGCCCTTAACCAATGCACACATGAAAGGTGGAAGCACATTAGATATACCAGCATAATATTTTATTAATTTAGCGCTAAGGATTGTTGCATGGGAATTTACAACACATTCAGCCTGACACTTTATTCCAGAAACTTGTCTGTAAAATCCAATACATGACAAAGATGCGAGATCAGATTTTTTTGGAAAGATATTGCAACTAATCATACAAGCAAAATTTTGTCCAGTGCAGCAATAATATTTTTTCCACAACGGTTGAGACCAAATTTCATTGCGATTGTAATGAAATTTCATAGTTAATGCAGCAATAATTGATTATAATAAGCTTTATCCTAGCATGTTTTGACATGCTTACACCTAATATATATTCAGCCAACATATTGACTTACAGGGCACCAAGATGCTTGTGACCGCACAAGAGATACATGTAAAAGGACTATAGAACCATTAAAAACTCACCAGATGTGACCGACACAAGTCGTGAGGCTTGCATGTGTATCCATGTCATCCTGTGTACCATTAGGAGTTGCAGCAATAGTCTGAACAGAGGAAAAAATGAAAATGAACATTACCCAAATGTTGAATATATAGCTAAACACAACAACCAGGAAACAAAGAAGTCAGTAAAATAAACCTCGTCCAGATACGTTGGAACATCAGGATCAACATCTATGTCGTTTGGCATGTCTGGATCATCATCATCAAAATTAATGCCAGTATTTGATCCATTGTTATCTTTCAAATCTCCAAACACATTGGGATTTCCTTATCCAAATTCAAATGATCTCAAAAACTGCATGTTGGATGGTTAATAAATAATTTATATTTCACCAAAAAGATGTAAATTAAATAAGTCAAAAGATTAGACATGCCTAATTTACATGGACACTGTAACAATGTTGAGTACCTTTTCAAAACGAGGGGGTGATTAGAAACAATAATGTTCCTCCTGCTAAGACGGCTGTGCTTCAAAAGATTTAGCATGTTGAGGTATGACACCTTCCATCTTTGCCATAGGAAATAGAAATTTGAGAGTTTTCTTTTTTCGAAGTGCCAATAACCCCCCATGGAGAACCTTTCACTGCTCCAAAACAGATCAGTAAATATAGTTCAATACATAGGTCACCAAAATAGCTTTTCAAGGCACTAAATAAAAGATATATATCCATAAAGAACAGCTTCCTGTACCTCTCATGTAAGGCCGAATCTTTAGGTGGCCAGGTTCATGTGGATTCAAAGGTTTCCATGGATCCTCATCATCAGAGTAATCTCCAACAGGATGCTCCATATCATCTGGGTGAGGCATTTCAACATCATTAGCAAAGTTAGGTTCATCAGGATCAGACCAATGTTTGTCATCTAGACTGGTTTCTTGAGTTGAAAATTGTTCAGGATTCTCCTAAGTTGGATCTAGAGTTCTAGACCTCCTGGGACTTCTCCAGCAGCCGATTGACGATCTTTGTCCGCTGATCTTGCATTTGGGGTAGTGAAAACATTGGCTTGGATTTTAGAAGGCACTGAACTGCCTTGACGAGGCACACTATTTTGTTTACCAGAATGCTTTCCTTGTAGAAAGTCAAAAACAGCCGGTGCATCACGAGGATCCAGCGAAGGAAATTTGAACAAATATCCTCACATGTTGCTAACTGCAATACATAAATAACTGCGACTCTTTCAGTACAGAAGTAAAAATTGGCCAATTTTGCAGTTGAATAAAGGCGATAGAAAGTTTACCAAATCCCCTTCAAACACCAGTTGATTTGCTGGTGGCATCACAATTTTTCTTTGTAAATCATCTCGACCAACATTGTTATCCGAGATGCCCTTGTTTCCACTGGTAAATATAATTAAAGTGACATACATTAACGCTACTAATTTATCTTGGTTTGAACAATCATGTGTGTGTAGATCTCTTCTTTAGTGTTAACTATATTCTTTTGCAAGGAAACTTTTGGACACTGACTTAAAGAAAACCTATTTTAATTGATCACATGAAAATAAAATATCTGAATTTGTTTGTAAAAGTATTTTCTTAGTGTAGTAATTTCATAAATTTACATATAATAACAATAGTGAGTTATATAGTCAGAACTATTTCAACTACCACAGATCCATGCAACATAACTCAAATAGTAAAATT
This sequence comes from Saccharum spontaneum, assembly GCA_022457205.1. Taxonomy (NCBI): domain Eukaryota; kingdom Viridiplantae; phylum Streptophyta; class Magnoliopsida; order Poales; family Poaceae; genus Saccharum; species Saccharum spontaneum. Next base: position 55,869,379 of record CM039596.1, read on the forward strand.
CTAGCTCTTTCACAAAATACTCCAGTGGCATGGCATATAGTCAGCAACCAAATCAATCAACCAAAGAAAAAAAATACTCTTAAAAGGGGTCAGGACAAGCATCAGCTTGTGAGGATATTTGTTCCCGGCACTACTTGTATGCAATCAGAAAAATCACTGCTACTCAAAGTCATACGCAAACAGGTTTGTCTCCTACCCATTGTTGACAAGCAGCATATAGCCCCTTCAACAGCGATAAGAACTCAGCGCTGCTCTCCCAACACCATCCATCTCGCAATACCATTAAACCGGCAAGTGTCTCTAAAATAGATGCACTGTATTATTGTTCAATATGGTGAAAATTTGAGATTTTTGCCCTCACATTGATCACAGCAACCGAAGGCTGTGGGGGGTGCACGGGTATGTACCTGACCGATGTGAACGCACTGGGTGGCGATGGCGAGAGGCACGGTGGGGAAAAGAACGACGAGCTTGGTGCCGAGGAAGATTGTCTGCGGGTTGTGGAGAACAGGGCAGATCGGTGGTGCGAAGGGCACCTTGCGCACCAGCAACCTGTCTGACTTCTTGCCGTTCTTCTTCCACGGCAGCACGCCGATGGTGGCCAACACGCCTCGGCTCTCCCGGTGGAGACTGTCGGCATAACGACGCCTTTTGTGAAATCAGGATCTTGATTGACAACTACTGATTTTAGCTTCCACCAAGATCTTTGATATATAAATAGGAACGAAAAAAGAGCAGGAGCCGAAAAATACCATGTAATTTTCTGATCTGAGATTGTTCTTCGTTTCGATTCCGATTCCAACTTGTCCTGTGGTGAGGCATCCTGCGATTCCACGGCCATGGCGACGCCGCATCCCGGTTGTCAACAGCTCCATATGCCGATATGTGAGCGGCGGCGGGGGTGGCGGCGCAGGGCCCCGGGAGGAGGAGGCGCTGATAGCTCCATTTGATCGTCAGCGCTGCACGCGAGACGGGAGAAGCGGCGCTGTGCGTGGAAGGGCGCATCCATCGCGCGGACGGGAGGAGCGTTGGCCTCGGTGCTAGGATTTAAGCGTGCTGCCCGTTGACTACCGCCGCTCACCCGAGCACCCCTCCGCCTACGACGACCACTTCGCGGCGCTCCGCTTCCTCCATGGCGAGCCTGACCCTGGCCCCGGCGCGGGCGCCCAGCCGATCGACGCCGCCCGTAATCCTCGATCTGAGCGGCGGCGCTACACGGGAAACTCAAGCTGTGGTGGCGCCGCATGCTGGAACGGCGGCGCTGCCCGACAGTAGGAGCAACAACGGAGTCGGCCAATTTTTTTTCTTTATCGAGAAAGAGGAACGATGGGAGGAGAACGGGCGTGAACCGAGCAATTGGGCCGGCTTGCAGCGAAAGAATGTGAGAAGTCACGAGCGAGTGGAGTGGGCCGGCAGTGAGGCTTGAATTGAATGGGCTGGACGAAAAAAAAGAGCCTGAAATTTTGCCTCTTTATTATTAGGTATAGATATAGATGGGTACATGTTCCTTTATATAGTCTTAACCCTTCAGGGGTATATTTGGTATGAGCCCACAATTATCTTAGGGTTATGTTTCCCAACAGCCCTGTTGTGTGTTGCATGAGACCTGAGTATGACAACTGCAGGACCGGACGCCTCCTAGCCTCTGGGCTAGGCTTCGTTTCTGCTCGGAAAGAACTGAAACAGAGATTGGGTCGCGGCCCAGTGGCCCAGGGTCATCTTACTGTGATCAATCAAACGCGGGCCGATGGGCACTGGTTGGCCCATTGGACGGAGGCCCATGTGAGGTCCAGTAAATCCTCCCAGTCTCTGCCCTGGCGCCCTCCATTTCTCTTCGTCTTCGAACAAGCAAAGAGAGCGAACGGACAGAGCCGCGGAGGTGAGAGAAGGAGAAGAAGGCCATGTAGGCGGCGCAGCAGCAGCAGCAGAAGGCGGCGGCCTCGGCCTCGGCCTCAGCGGCGGGAGCGGGAGCGGCAGCGGAGCAGGAGGAGGTGGAGCACGGGCCATTCCCCATCGAGCAGCTCCAGGTACGGACCGGGCTCCCCTCGGCCCTCGCCTCAACCCTACCTGGCTTCTTGGGTCCGGTTCTTGTTCCCCTCGCGATGCCTCGGAACGGGCGGCGTTTCAGAGGTCGAGGCTTTGCTGAGGCTCCGGCTCCGCGTTCTGCGCGAGTAGGGAGTGGAGGTGGCAGGGGCGGGCCCAAGATTTGGAATGTGGGTATTCAAAATCTTCAGATAAAGGAAATTGCTTTTTTTCTATAACTTAAAACCTAGTTTTTAGCATGTTTATTTGAATTATAGCATGATATAGACCTAATAATGGCCTCGTCGCGGGTTCGGGTTCTTTGGGTGTGGGGCTGGGTTCTTGGCCGAAGAAACGGGAGGTTCTTGAATCGTTTGTTCACCCCCTTGGTGGAGCCAGGGCAAGCCTTCTTGGATGTTCCGGTCCGTGCGCGGATGAATTGGCATTGGTTTTCCCCAGCTGTTGGCTGTTGCCGCGGTTTATTGGCTGCTAGAAACTAGGTTCTTGATTGATTAACTCGCCTTTTCCCGTGAATGATGCGAAGATTCTGGAATTTCCAGTTCATGCGTGGTTGAATTGACATTGTCTCGGCAGATTCTTGGTTACGAAAACCTAGGTTCTTGATAATTCGCCACTTCACATGAATGGCAGTCAAGAATTGGGCTTTGTTTGGTCCTTTCTTCCACGGATTGCACAACTTTCCAACAGTGTCAACGTTACATTCATTGTTGTACTGAGATGATGTGCTTTCAATTGGAATCATAACTAGGCTCTCGAGTGGATTCATGGGCTATGGATAGGTTGCTTCTGAAATAAAAAATGAAGCATGAAGTCACCACCCTGTTTCTTGTGAGAATTGCTCTTCTGTTAGTTGATTTTCCTCTGCCTGTACATTTCAAATGAGTCTGAAATAATCATTGTTGCCTGAACTACATTGGCCTCAAATAACTTCCCTGTGCAAACACCTTCTGAAAATGAGGAATTTGTTGCCTGAACTATATTGAGCTGTTGACTAATAAATGGCACAATTGCAGTTTATTGCCTAAAGACATAGTGTTCTTCAATTTTAGCTCAATAGTCAATATACATTATTAAAGGCTCTTATGATTGCATTTTGCAATTTGTTTCTATTCCCTTGTTTAAGTGCCATTTAGGTAGCTGACTAACTGTAACTAGTTTCTTGAAACATGAAAAAGGCTCATTGCTCTGTTAACATTAAATTTGTGGTCTAGGCTTCTGGAATAGCTGCATTGGATGTGAAAAAGCTGAAAGATTCTGGTCTGCACTGTGGAGGCTGTGGCTTACACTACAAGGAAAGATCTTGTGCAGATCAAAGGAATAAGTGAAGCTAAAGTTGACAAGATAATTGAAGCAGGCAAGTAATATGGGACTGTATATGTATTGAAACTGTATTGAGGCTATGTTGTAGGGAAGTTTTGTTGGGCATTGTTGAACTCATAACTGTCAACAAACCTTTTGCAGCATCCAAGATAGTTCCACTGGGATTTACAAGTGCCAGCCAACTACACGCGCAGCGGCTGGAGATTATTCAAGTTACAACTGGATCAAGAGAAGTTGATAAGATCTTGAGGGTAATGAGCTTGTAGATTCCATGATCTTTCCTGCAGAACCTATATTAGTTACTCACAGTGATTTAGCGTTCTGTTATGACATACCTGCAACAGTTGGGATAGAAACAGGATCTATCACAGAGATATATGGTGAGTTCCGCTCTGGAAAGACTCAATTATGTCACACCCTTTGTGTTACATGTCAGGTGAGATTTTTGTCTATCAGCCCCTTTTTGGCCTTTTCCATTTCGTTTTGTTTGTGTAAAACATGTAAACAATTTACATTGCAGCTTCCACTGGACCAAGGTGGTGGTGAAGGAAAGGCTCTGTACATTGATGCAGAGGGTACGTTCAGACTACAAAGGCTCCTGCAGATAGCTGACAGGTGATACCTTAGCTGCAGTTTTCTTTAATTATTATAACATAAATTTGATCACTAAACATGCTCATACTGGAATCTAGGTTTGGGCTGAACGGTGCTGATGTGCTAGAGAATGTGGCTTATGCCAGAGCTTATAATACAGATCATCAATCCAGACTTCTGCTGGAGGCAGCTCCCATGATGATAGAGACAAGGCAAGTCCAACATATAGTTTTGAGTCTACATGTGAACTATACGTTACTTTGAGCACATAAACATGCTTTACTTTCTATCAGTTGTGCACTAGGTAAATAATTAAAATTGATTTGGCTATGTTCTGCGTATGAATCAAAGGGATCATGCCTTAGTTAAAGTACTGATCCTTTGTACCCACACAATAGTTCCATAATTCCATGTGACATTAAAATACAAATGCAATTCTCATATTGAACTGAACTTCACTACTATTTACAACACTAGTATTGCCCGTTTTCACTTTGTGTGCATTGTACAAGAATATCCCAAATTTATTAATGACAGGTTGCTATTCATATGAGCCAACTAACTAAAACATAAAATGGTTAATCAGCTAAGGTATGTTTTTCATACCAAACCTTGCATTACATACAGCTAATTAATTGTATGCTATGGTTTGTGTATAGGGATATACCAATGCAGTGTTTGCTACTTACTCCAACATGAATACATGATGTGCTGCATCACGATCACATCACATTAGGAAATGGAAAAGCCAGCTAAATTTGTCACTTCAACTGCTACTCTATCAATCAAAGTGTATTTCATTAATTCTGCTTACTCTGCCAATGCCTGTGTTCGTTGATTCTCAGTGTATACTTGTTATGATTCTTATGAATACTAGTGATTATGGAGGTAGCTTGGTCAGAATTTCTAATATGAATATCTACATTTGCAGGTTTGCTCTAATGGTTGTTGACAGTGCCACAGCTCTGTACAGAACTGATTTCTCAGGAAGAGGGGAGCTATCAGCTAGGCAAATGCATATGGCTAAGTTCCTGAGAAGCCTCCAGAAGTTAGCAGATGAGGTTGGTATAAGTTGTTTCGTTATCAAGGCAGTAAGGCGAGGCGTGGCGACTGACTACCGCCTTACGCTTAAGCGAGTAAGGCGTAAGGCGAGGCGACACCTTAACAAGTAAAGCAAAATTTAAAACAGCAACTCAGAGCAGTAGATGATAAAGAAAAAAGGAAAGGAAAAAAAGAAAAAAGAAAGGAGGAGTAAGAAGTGGCTGGCCCAGCCCACGGGCACCAAGCAGCCCATGTGCCCCTCACCCTCCTAGCCCTAGCCCCTAGCATGTCTTCATCTCCCGATCCTCTCCTGCGCTGCGCCACCGCTGCAACTCTCCTCTGTCTCTTCCCTCCCTTCGTAGTGCGGATGCGCTGCTCTTCTATAAGGGCTTTGTATGCTGCTCGATGGAGAAACAGAGGAGGTGTCTCCTATTCGATGGGATGCAGGCAGACGCTCCTTGCTGCGGCTCGCAGGTGGCCAGGCGCGGCCGCACGGCTCGGCGGCGGGTGAGCGGAAACTTCCCCGGCAGCGGGGTGAATGCGTCCACTCGGACCAGCTGTGGCTTCTGGTTCTTAATCCGCTCTCCCGCTCGCTGGTAGGCCTGTTTCCTCCGCGCACTCCTCTCTCTCTGTGCGCGCCTGATGTTTTCCCCGCCCTTTCTCCTGCGCTCCCCACTCACGATTTGGCACAAATCGGACGCCAAAGTGATGATTTCTTTACGCCACGGTCATAAGGCGGACGCCATACGAATCTAAGGCGAGTCGTCTGCCATGGCGTCCCACGCGGAGCGCTTGGGCGATTAGGCGACGATTAGGCGACGACAAAGCGACGACTTAAAAACATTGGTTGTTACTGTTTATTTACCTTCAAGAACACCAAGTCTTTTATCTTTATGGTTTTTATTTTAGCTTTCAGTCAAATGAAAAAAATGTTGTTTACACTGTGTATATCCCTTCATGATTGTTTGCTTATCTCAATTTGATTTGACTGATCACGGCAGTTTGGAGTCGCTGTGGTTATCACCAATCAAGTAGTAGCACAAGTGGATGGCTCTGCTATGTTTGCAGGACCACAGATCAAGCCCATTGGTGGTAACATCATGGCTCATGCTTCCACAACAAGGTACATTATGACAGTTATCATGAACTAACTGGTTTTCTCCAAGACCCAGGTTCTGTTCTGTTTTGTTCCTACATATTGTTTCTTAAAAATGTCGATACTCTCTCCAAATTTCCATCAGGCTTGCTCTTCGCAAGGGAAGTGGGGAGGAGCGGATCTGTAAAGTAATAAGCTCTCCCTGCCTGGCTGAAGCTGAAGCGAGGTTTCAGATAGCTTCAGAAGGTGTCACGGATGTCAAGGACTGAGGCCGTCTATCTCTGCTCACAGGGTACAGTGGCTTTGTTTCCAATGCTGGTCTGCTGTCTGCTTTGTCATTCTTGTCTTGCGCTAATATAATTAAGGGGCTGTTTGAGGACCTACCACTCATAAGATTATATTTTACAGATAGTTCTAACCAATGTTAAAAAAAACTGACTCAGGAATGAAATCTAGTGATTTTAGAGAACTAAGAATTAACAAATGGGATCCACATTGCAAATCTAGCACATAATGTTTTTAGACTAAGGAAGCTTTAATAATGATTTAAGTTTGGCCTTTGTTAACAAGCCGATACACACAGTAATCAAACCAAACGTATGCATGCATACAGGACCTCCAATATGATGCATGCATGCTTGATTCATGTTTTCAACTGTAAAAGAAATATACTAAGATGCACTACTAATAGAGATGCATAAGAACCACTGACGCTGAAGATGCTCCACACCATTACGCTAATGCAGACGATTGTACTAACATCGACGACCAAAGATATAATACACTGGTTCGTCATTCATACATGCTGTTCGTAGGAGCTGCCGGCAGAACTAGGTGCCTGCGGGTCAATGTACGTTTCCGGTTGTGTCGAAACTGAAGTAGTGTCCAATGAATTGAGGTCCAGCAGTGGCCTGCCATGTTCCAGGACTGCCATTACTTGCTTCATGCTAGGCCGCTTCTTACTATCAGGGTAGGAGCACCAAAGCCCTAGGATGAGCACCAATGTTTTCAGGACGTCCGATTAATCGTGATTAGTCGCAACTAATCATCCTGGACAGTCTTAGCTACTCGACCAGGGCCTCCGACTCGGCCAGACCGTCCAGAAACCTGGTCGTCCGATTAGTTGTCGTCCAGTCGCGATTAATTGTCTGTTCAGGCTTTGTGGTCGTCCAGCCAGAGAGTGGGCTGTATAACAGAGTTGGGCCTAGCTAGCTGTCTTATGTTTTGGCCCAAGCCCATTAGGGTTTCTCTTCTTTCCTATCCCTCACTCCCTCAGCCTCTCACTCACAAGCCAACATAACACACGCACTCTTCTCACCTCTCCCGTCCAGCTGCAGCAGCTGCCTCCATTGCTGCAGTTCTGCAGCTCCCTCTCCTCCTCTCCTCCCTTCCGGTTCACAGCTGCTCCTCCCTCCCTTCAAGCTGCCCTCACTCTCTTCCTTGCGGCTGCTGCTGCTCCAGATGTTGCTTCTCTTGTTAAGAAGGCCCTAGCAAAACTGCCTCCAGAAATGGTTGCTGAAGCCAAAGATCCCAAGAGTAAGGCTAAATCTTGAGACCCTGGATGGAAGTATATTGTATATAACTATATAATATTATATATATGGTATATATCAGTCCCTATATGTAGGGGATGACTGGGACGACCAGAGGACTCGTCCAGGGTCGATTAATTGTCCTGGATGACGACTAATCGTCCTGGACGTCCTGGACAGTCCCCAGGTGACCAGGCTCGACCAGCCGTCCTGAAAACATTGATGAGCACACTCTCCATTTCGCTTATATTGAACTCTCCCTTTAACTTGTCATCAGCGGCCTGCAGGAGAGACCTGTTGATGTACAGCTGCCAGACTTGTTCCCTAATAAGCATACTGCCTTGCTTGCCGCAGGTGATCTCGAGCAGGACGATACCAAAGCTGTAGACATCGGAGCTATGGCTGAACTCAACCATCCCAACGGGCTTCTTACATTGTGGATCTAGGTAAGCCTCGGTTCCTACAGGGATAGTGAGGATCTTTGAACTGTCAGGATCAGCGATCCTTGATAGGCTGAAGTCAGCAAGCTTAACATTGAAGTTATCATCAAGAAGTATGTTGCTTGGCTTGACATCTCTGTGCAAGATGAAGGGATCGCACTCATGGTGGAGATAAAGAAGGGCATATGCGATATCCTTCACTATCTTGTACCTGATTACAAATAGAAATACAGAGGTATGTAATAAGCCTTAAAAGTTGTAATAATACTCCATTCCAAATTATAAATCATTCGAACTTTCTTGGAGAGTCAAAACATCTCAAGTTTGACTAAAATTATAAAGAGAATTACAAAGATTTATAACATCAAATAGATATACCATGAAAATATAGTTAATAAAGCTAATGATACTTATTTGTTATCATGAATTTTATTATTTTATTATGTTAATTTGGTCAAGCTTGAGATGCTTTGACTTTCCAAGAAAGATGGAATGACTTATAATTTGAGATGCCGGGAGTAAGACATTCAATTGAAGTAAAGATATATGCGAGGGTATGTCTTATTGACCTTGTTTCCCATGGTAGTGTTTCCTCTTTGTGTAGGTTGTCGTGAAGGTTTCCCTTGGGCACCAATTCATAGACAAGGAAGAGCTTATTATTGTTTTGGTTCTTCCAACACCAGCACATGAACTCAACAAAGTTGCAGCTACTTCTCCTGCACCAACCAGCGAGTTTGACGAGATTCTTGTGCTTCACTGAAGTTATAGCATTGAGTCCGGCATAAACATCACTGTTGTTTGACTTATTCAGGATTTCCTTTACCGCTACATCACATCCCAATTTCTTCAAGTATCCTCTATAGACTACCCCAAAGAAACCTTGTCCGAGTTTCCTCTCTTCGCAGAAATTGTCTGTCGCGGCTGCCGAATCCTGATACTTAACCGAGTAGGCCCCTGCTTCCCTTGCTTCTCAAAGTCATGGTGTCTGTTTGTGCACTTCCAGCAAGAGAGGATAAGCCACACCACGATCACCAATAACACCAGTCCTCCAATAATAATCAATATAGTTGTCTTGTTGTGGTGACCTGTCATTCTATGTATATATCTATTATATTAATATAATGGAATTAAAAGGAGCCTCATGATTGCCGAGAGAATCTAAAAATTGCTACATTAATCGAAAAAAAGAAAAACAATATATATTGTTGGATTTTATGATAATCTAATGATCAAGAATAAATAGAGTATTGGAAAAAAGAAAATAATATGTGCTGTTGGATTTTGTGATGGTTTAACGGCTAAGAATAAATAGAGTATATCAAAAAAAAGAGAAGAATATGCACTGTTGAATTTTATGATGATTTAATGATCGAGAATAAATAGAGTATTGAAATAGAAAATATATACATCATTGGATTTATGATAATCTAACGGATCTATGTTCAACTAAAGAGTCCATACCAAAAAGAGTATGTCCTTTTTTTCCAGTTTTTTTTCTCTTTGTATGGGTTCATCAGCTTCTTTTTCGTTTTTTCCTTTCAGTGACTTTTTTGTTTTTTCTTTCTTTCCTTCTTTTCTTTGAGGGACACTCTCAGTTTTTCCTTTCCGTGACTTTTTTTTGGATTTTGTTTTTCCTTTCTGTCCTTTTCTTTTATGGAATATGTTCCGTCCATTTTTTTCATGCCTCGTTCTGTCTCTATTTTGCATGTTATTATTTTTTTGGTTTCTTGAGTATCTCGTAGTTTTTCTTGTAGACATAAAAAATAAATAATAAACATAATATTATGAGTTTTTGTATCCTTTATCCTTCACTAATCCTTAATAAATTATTTTCACCACTAAATTGTTGATGTAGTTTTGATTTAAAATAAAAATTATTCTTATTAGAACCTGGATTAACCAATGGTCTAATTAATCAAACTGTGAGCTAAAATTTCGACCAGTTTGTTATCTAATATATTCTAAATAATTGTACACGTATATGTCAATACAGTCCTCAACGATGGTTGTCATGTGAAAATCGAGAGAGGTGTCTGTCATAGTTATCAACAAACAAAACAATTCTTGACACAGTGACAACTAACTCCTTGCTGACTCTAATGAGATATTGTGATGAATCTTGAGATATTTTAGGGAAAAAAAAGCAAACTACAGATCTGTGAGTAAGATAAGGATTATTTGAAATTTAAATTTATAAGAGGTCCAAACAATACAAAAATCTGTTAGAGATTTAGACAACAATTTTATCTAGTTCATCAAAGAACTGAAGGATACCAGCATCTCAGCATAGCAGAAGTTGTGTGGCCACTACGTAGTAGTGGAATAAGAAAGAAGATGAGGGCTCCTTAAGCAAAGGATATGATTGGTATTGTATAGAGTTCGTGCATATAGATATATTTAGGGTGCCTCAAGAGAGTACAATTACAGTCAGACAAATAAACTATTTTGTTAAAAAATAAATAATATAATTAAACCTAGTGACTATAATAATAGAAACTAGCTACCTGTGCTATTTGCGCGGTCCACCTTGCTAGTTGTATTATACTAAACTATGTGCTAACAGTTCGTAGATAAATTAGACGTCGACATGTCTGGTCAAAATAATCTGTCTTTGCCTTAACCTCATTTATTCTTTTTACTAGGATCATGGCCGTGCGTAGCAATGGGTACACAATAATATCACAATAATTTCAAGTTTCAACGTGTGTACCTACCATAAAAAACAATACTTTAAGGATGACATTTGCAACAATAATCATCACTGTTACATGAGTTTTCTCAAAGCACAAGTAGAATAAAATTAATAAAATTAAGCTTTTGATGTAAAATCAAAACTATCTACTTCGTACCGTAACAACTGCGCTCATTACGACTATCTACTACCAGCCATTGTTTGTGATACGCTTAAGATAGTCTTGTGACTCTACATGAGTTGAAATTATCCTAGAATTCCCGTCATAAGACAACAACTGGATTATTACAAAGTCCATTCGTGGCCTTCGACCATCCTGTGCAAAGTCAGATATAGCATTATAGATTGATGACCAACATATTAGGTTTCAGACTAAACTGTGGTACACAGCTTGTTACATTCTTCAATGGCGCAGACCCCAGCAATAACTCAAATTTTCATTAACATCAGCTCGACACTGGGAAGTAGAATCTACAAAGTAGAGAGAAATCTGAACAAAACTGCTCATTTTCTAGCTTCTCAAGCTCATCACTCAATTGATAGCAACTTGAATGTCATTCACACTACTTGTACTAATCCTACTCATGTAAACAGCTGTCCCTTGCTGACAGCCATTTCCTCTGTACAGGGTGATTTTTTCACCCTTATAGCAGCGTCCTGCTGCTAAATCAATAAAGATGCCCTTTATCAAAAAAAAAAAAAAACTGTGGTAGACAGAACCATATGTTCAGCCATACCTTGGTTTTATAACATACTACTAGTTTGGGTTTCACCAGAACAAGTTTCCATTTTTTCACAAAGCCTGCTTAATTGAGCGCTTGATGTCATGATCGATCTGGTCCATCTTCAAACATTTCAGATGGAGCTTGATCAATTAAATGATACCACTCTTATCTCTACAACTAAAAAGAATCGCGTGTTATCGTCTGATTAGATAATCGCCCCACCCCTCTACTCATCGCCCCACCCTGGTCGTTTCCAGTTTCCTCGACCGCTTGTTTCCCTCGGGCGAACCGACACACTTCTCCGCAATCGGCTCCATGACCTCGCGCCCCACCACTTCCCATGCCGCTGTGCCCTCGCCGAATCGCTGCTAGAGCTGCGGCACCTTCTCGCCGCTGCGCGCCCCAGTCCCAAACCGCCCCGCGAGCTGCGAGCTTGGCATCCCGCGGTAGCAGGAGGACACCGCAACGCCGACCCGGCACACGGCCTCCTCATCCCTGCTGCCAGTGCGCCCCAGCCGTCCCACGAGCGTCGCCGACCTTCTCGCCGCTGCGAGATTCACAGCCCGCGGCAGCAGGAGCACCTCGACGCGCCCCAGCTGCCCCCCCCCCCCCGCCGATGGTGAAGACGTCGTGTTCCAGTCGCCAACACCCCTGCCCCGCTCCCGCGTCCCGCCCGTCCGCGGAACCGTCGCCCAGGCCGAGCACGCCCCCTCATCCCGCGCACGACATCCACCTCCTTCCCTCCCGCCCGCACAATATTGTTCGTGGACCGTTGCCCGTACGAACCGTCGCCCGCCATCATCGCAGTCGCTGCCAAGTCCACCCCGCCCTCTGCCGTCTCCACGGCCCTCCCCTGCCACCGGCGCCGTCCCGCCCCCGCCCTGTGCCATCTCCGCGACGCTGACCCCGGAGCACCTGGACTCATACGTGTGTCCTCATAGGCGGCGGCGGCGGCGCGGCTGCTCGCAGAGAAGGAGGTCCCGGAGGACGCAGCGCAGGGCCGCTGCTTGAGAAGGAGGCTGCGGAGGACGCGGCCGGAGCTGCGCTAGAAGCTCGACGCTGAGCGAACCTCCACGGAGACGGCGGCAGCATCCAGAGCCTCATCTTTGTTGGCCCTTCTCTGCCGAGTGTTGGCGAGGTATATATGCCATCTCTTCTCCCTTCCTGATGTGTGAAACTGAATCTTCTCCCCAAAGTTGCTCCGTGCTCTCCTTGGGTGTTAGGTTGTCTCACATAGATTTAGATCATGTTGCAATGATTAAGTCATTTGTTTAATCTATCAGCTCGAACTGGAATAGCTAGCAGCAGGAGGAGGATATTGCAGGCCACAACACTGATTTAGGACGACGCCTTGCTGTCTGCTAAGCAGGTTGGTTTCACAATGTATTTTTTGGAATCCTGTATGCTTCCGAGTATGCGCTGATTTATTGAATAATGTCTAGCAATTGGTCGAATTAAAAGGCTTTCCGATGGACTTAGATTACTCATGTAGTGACCGCCAGTCTTAATGGGTCATGCTGGCAGATTATCCTTTGTGTTCCTCTTCTTACACACAAGTTGAAGCTTAGTTGTTTATCAAATGATATGAATAAGATGTAATTATACAATCTGTGATTTTGCTTCCACTGACCTTTGCATGCTATATCGAGGGTTGATTTCTGGAATTACAATATTTCATCCCATGGAATTTTTTATCTGCTGAAGAACAGGCATCATTTCGAGACTAGAACAGGAAGGGTGATAGTCGTCACTTATGAATATATGTTTTGTATATAGCTGTAGTTCCAGACTAGAACATTAGCTTATTGTTTTTTTGAAGGTCATGGGGGGAGAGGATCCCCACCTGAATTTATATTAAATTGCTTAGAGCCGTAAGGCTAAAAGTTTTGCAAATTACATCATTTAGACTTTGTTTGTTCTACTAGGTACTTATTACATAGCAGTTCTGAAAACACCGACCCAAGTTTCTGCAATGAAGGCATCCTTCTTTGGAAGTCTTAACTTCCATAATTGCGCATCAGCCATACATGTTGCCAGCACTTGCCGTAGAGTTGCACTTTCAGACCTGAAAATCACCCCATTGCGCCACTTCCATAGCTGCCAGCAGCACAATGCCACGAAGGTGGAGAAGAATTTTTTAGGCACCCCAACAGGACACTGTAAATTATGTAGATCAGTAATGCTATCTGGGAGCAGATGAAACCTAATTGAATCCCAGAAAGCCTTTGCGAACGAGCATCCCATTATGACATGGTGAGCGGACTCATCGCCAAGGTTGCAGACTTCACAAGTTGCCGTGTCCACCACCCTCTTGTTCACTAGATTGGTCCGGCACTGGATTCTGCCTTGCATTAGTAGCCAAGTAAAGAATTGTTCGCGCTTTGGCGCTCTACTTTCCTACACAAAGCTGGCAGATTGCAGTGGAGACCCCTCTCGAGATTTCAGTAGCCTGTAAAGCCCGCCAGAGTCAAATTTTCCCTGAGGCAGGCAGAAAGGCCCAGACTTGTTCTAGTTGATCCATCGCCTGTGTCGTCAAACGGCGGACAAGGAAACCTGGGCTATCAATGCCCTCATCCATCACCTGAGAAACAGAGAGGGTCTTCTTGGAGCAGTGACTGTATAAAGCAGGGAAACAATCAGCCAGGGCCTCATCATTAGCCCATGCATCATGCCAGAAGGAGGTGTGTCGCCCGTTTCCAATTGTCACTGTTGTGACCGCCTGTTATAGCGGTAGGATTGATCTGAGAGCTTCCCAGTGCTGGCCACAGAGATCCCTACGCAGAGAGCCAAGGCAGGTGGGTAGACGGGCCCAGGCTGCCCAAGCTGAGTCAAGATGAGCTTCTACAGTCATAGGACATCAAAAATGCATTTGTTCAATGAAGCTAATATCATTTTGCTCCCCAAAAGATTAGCTTATTGTCATTAGTCATGTTATTCTTGGTTGCATTATATCTATGTTTTTTAAGGCACATACACGTTGGACCTATGTGGGGGCAGGGTCAGGTTCAGGTTGTGCATGGGTTTTGTAAATTGTTTTAGCACTTAATTAGGTTTGCCTCAATTGGATCAATCAAATAGTTCTATGCCTTCCATCGGGTGCTTGATCACATAATTGTCTTTTTTTTTTACCATAGCAGCCCCTCTGTCTATATTCCAAACAAATAGGAAGCAAACTTGATTTCTATTTATGTGAGGAACATACCAAGATCAATCAGAGGAAATTTCCCAGCACTATCTTTTAGAAAGGAAATAGTTGAGCCCTAAATTAGTAACTACTTTTGTATGGAAACTCCCGGAGTCTGTAACTCTGTATTAAGGAGCAGGTATTTGCAGGCTACAGATCATGCAGTCCTAATTCAGAACCAACACAATAAATACCAAATTCTTATTTGCATAGGAGTTCTTAAGATAGATTCAATAGTATAGAGATACAACATACTATGTAGATCCAGTAGTTCACAACAAAGTTCCTTTAATGACAGTTGCCACTTCGTACGACTACTTCAGTATCTTGCTCCTCCATCTCTAGATCAAAATTGATAATTTTGTGGAGCAGAGAGCTATCTGATTCATGTGAGTAAAGCCTTTATAATAAGTTCATGTGATTTGCCTCTGAGCAGGACGTCTAGGACGCCATCCTCATTCATGGCCACAGCGACAAGCAACTGCACGGAGCTGTCGGTCCCCAACATATTCTTGTTGGCTGTGACAAATCAGGCGGCAGAATTGGTCTGCTATCGTTGAAGTTCGTGCTTCAGGCTGTCAGCGTGCTTCACATCGTTCATCTAAGTAAGTTTTGCCGCCATCCCCCCCTTTTGTTTGAAGCCAATTCAACCCTGTGCTGTCATACGTCGATCGGTCAACAATAACGATGCAAAGAGACCTTCCTAAAAAACATTCCTATGGCTCAGTCATTCGAACAAACTCCTGGAAAACCTTCATCCGCTTGCTATCCTCTCTCTTTATACGTCGATCGGTCAACTCCTGGCCTCGTGCTTCAACTGAATAAATCACCTGAAGGGTAGAAGTTGCTTCCTGAAGCTTAGGTCAAAGTGCTTCAAGACGACTTTAAGCACCTGATGAGGGTACAAGTTGCTTCCTGAAGCTTTGGTCAAAGTGCTTCAAGAGGACTTTTAGTTTCAGTTCCTTGACAGTAGATTCCAAGCTGTGAACATGGATGTTTGGTGACTTGAATATTTAGTGATCCTGGTGCCATGGAACTTGTTTGAACATGTCTCGTATTTCTTGAATCAGTTTGTGGCTTCATGGTTGCTTGAAAATGTCTCGTAATCTTGTGTTATCTTTTTTTTTTCTAAAAACAGGATGGCATTTGCTTGGTAGTTGTCAATGTTTTGATCAACTATCCTGATGCCATGGTTCTAAAAAAACTTAATGGTTCTAAAAAAATATTATAATCATGTCCATCTTATTTATGCTTCTGTGTCACAGGTGTATGTTAAGAGCACGTTTTTTACTCACACTCCATCTGCGAGCCTCAAGTAAGCCCTTGATTGACCAGCTATTTCTACTGTTTATTGGCTTTTCCATACAGTCAGGATACTATGGTTCTATAATGCTGTACAGTCACGGTGTCAGATAAATGAATAAGATTTTGAAATTTCATGATCTAGCTATTTCAGTGTGCCTTACTTGAAATATGCTTCCTAATGGAACAAACTGAGGCTTTGCCTATGAATTAGCAGATGCTGCTATCTGTTGTCCGCTTCTAGATGAAAATTACATATTGCCTTGATGGTTCTTTTTGAAAATAGGGTGTAGCAAAGTGGGGCTCAGGTTAGGTGTGGTGAGTGACTGTATGGCTCCTTATTTACTTGCAAGTCGTGGCATAATTCAGTTCTTTTAGTTCAAGTTTTGAAAAACTTCTTTTTGCAGGGCCTGGAGACATTCATAGTATACTCTGTCAAAACAGAACTATAACAGTATGCATCTTCTATCTTGTTACCTTGAAGTTGCTCATGTTATGCTTGTTCTTTCCAACAGTTGCAAGTCGTGGCATGATTCAGTTCTTTCAGCTCATGTTTTGAAAAACTTCTTATTGCAGGGCCTGGAGACATTCAGAGTGATACTCTGTCAAAACAGAAAAAATAACAGTATGCATCTTCTCTATTGTTACCTTGAAGTTGCTCATGTTATGGTTGTTCTTTCCGGCAGTAGTAGGATGGTACCTCGCTTGATCCAATTTCTTATTTTGTCCCCAGCTTTTGCAATATTTATTCGAGCAAATTGAGTCATTCTGAGATCTCACTGTCTCCTTATCGATTTCACTGTGCTCAGCCATTTTAGCATGGTGTAGAGCATTAGTTTTTTTTCTTTTCCTGCATTTTACATTACTTTGTAATTTTGTGTTGTAAACTCAAATACTTGGATATATACCTATTTTGTTGATAGTCAATTCCATGTTATGCTTGTTCTCTCCAGCATTGGCAGGATGGTAGCTCCTTTGTACATAATTTTCTTTTTTCACCTACATACATTTTAACCATATATGTATAAAAAACTGGCAGGATAACTATGAAGTGAGAAAGCACATCTTGCTACACCTACTTACATACACAGGGAACCAAAACGCAGCCAACATACCTGAAGGTGTACGGCATTATCTTCAACGTTATATTATAGTCTCACAGACAAAAAATAATGAATTGTTGCTTATTTTTCCTCTGTCTGGGTGAAGTCAATAACATCGTAATGGTTTCTCTATTTCAAATAAATTAGTTTGAATTATGTGTTTTAATATTAATTATTTGTGATAACATGGGATTCTACATATATTTTACTTGTGTGGTTGTATATCATGAGATGTTTTACCCGTAGCAACGCACAGGCACTCAACTAGTACATTTAAGAAGGCCAAAGTTTAAACATGGTAACCTGTGAAAGCAAATTCACCAGAAATGAACAATCATGTAGCTTACTGTAGCCCTTGGTCTACATACGAAGTGGTAGATTAATGCATAGAATGGAATGCTGGAGAACAGGAACCACTCTACTTGTAGTTCACCTTCAGAAGTTTATAATAATATCTTACAAATGTCAAAGGTAAATAAAGGCAGCAACCATGGAACCACCGAATGCGAATATGGGACCAGTATATCAATCACATTCCCAACAAAAGCATGTATATCAACCTCAAAATATTTTTTAGAGTAGTAATCTCAGACTAATTCAAAGGAATATTTTTAGGAGCGAACTACTGCATGAATAGAAAAACAATTGCTTGAATGATTGATTCACTATTGCATGAAATGGCAATGTCACAATTAAAGCCTCTCTAAGTTGCTGCCATGAACGAATTGCACTGAAGCAAAAATGCTGTCAAGAGTGGCTAAGATCATTGTGCGGGGTTTAGAAGAACCAGACATAGCAGCTACTGACAACATCATCTGCATCTCAGCCGGCTCAGGTGGATTGTCCAGTTCAGGCTCCTCCACATCATCATCCGGAGTAAACAAGGCTAAGAGCTCATCCATAGCAGCAATTTGGGCGCAACGGTGATCGCGAGACCACTTGGTGCCACAATGGATGCATAGTCCTTGAGCGCGGCACGATGAGCGTAAATGCTTACCAACGCTCATCCGCCGAGAGAGAGCGCCCAATGTCCAGGGCGGGCTTGAGGTCCACCGGCAACACGGGCTTGTCGAAGCGAGCCGGCGGGGAAGAGGCATGTCCGTCCTTGTGAATGGCTTGGCCCCTCTTAGCACATCCCACTTGCGAACCTCCGGCTTCCTTGGCACGCACAAGTCCTCCTGCAATTGCGCAAGTACACAAGTAGTATCCCAAGTTTATGGGCGATGCAATGCAATAGCAGCACATATATATATGATCTTTCAACCCATCTATGAATCTCATGGTATAGAACAAAGGATCAGTTGTACAATCATAGGCTCCTAACTGATCGACAATTGCAGAAAACTGTTCAATGTACTCAACTACAAACCCGGTTTGATGGATTTGGAACAGCTGGCGCAACAGAAGCTCATGCATGGTGATCCTTCCCAAAACGATCCATCACCAAGGTAGACAGGGTTTCCCAACTAGCCCCCTGAATCTGAGACTCAATAGAATTGTACCAATGCTTAGCTGCGCCCACAAAATGCAGACAAGCTATTCTGACCAAGGAAGTGGACTCAACATGATACAAGGTGAAATAGTCCAAACAATCACTGAGCCATAACCTGGGATGTTCACCATCGAATTTGGGAAAATCAACCTTAGGGATTTTGGAATTGGAACTGTTATGGCCCCCAAAAGCAGTATGATCTGAACTAGAAGTATGCAGGGCAGGTAACTGAGCAATAGGAACTGAGACAAGTGGTTTTGGGAATGGATGGTCACCCTTGACTGGGGAAGGGATTAGGGTTGAAACAACCCCAAATCCATTCTCCCGGTACTGATTTGCAACGCTGGGCCCTATCGCGGGCAATGCAGCAGGGCCTTCAGCGGTCGAACGCTGAGGCGCTGCGGGAGTCGCCGCGTACATGCCGGACTTGTCCTCTAGGTGCGAGATGCTGGCGCGCTCCCAACCAAGGAAGATCTTCTTCACCTCGAGGCAGATGTTGTTGTCACAGGGTCAAAACCACGGCAATCATGTTGTTCAGATGGTGTCGTCGCACGACAGATATGGTGGCTCGGGTAAACTCAAGAACGCAAAAAACACACAGGAGACGCAGGGGTTTATCCTGGTTTGGGCCAAGTCGGTCCCTACGTCCAGCAACTGATGATCCTTGTACTCAAGAACACCCAGAATCTGGGGGGTTACAATCGGTGTGTAGAGAGAGAGTTTTGGTAGGGGGCTAGCCTGATGCTAGTCCTATGGTGATGTTGCCTTGACGCCGGAGGTGTCTCCCCCTCGTCAGAGAGGAAGGAGACAGTGGAGGAACTGCTAGAGCTCTTCCAAGGATTACTCTGCTCTAGGTGACAGAACAAAGAAGGCGGTTTGGTGTTGTGTGGCGAATGAGTTCTCCTCTTCTCCTAGTGTTGCTCCTATGTCTTCTCCTATGGTTTGGGTCCGACCCTATCCCTTATATATAATGGGAGGGGTTGGGTACAAGGCGGTTGTGGTTTCTAGCCTGTGGTCTACGTGCACTGGAGTCCATTGAGGCCTTGCAGCGGAGCGCCATGGACCGTTGAGGTGCCTTGGAGCTGAAAAAGCCTGGCGTCGTCTGGCTATTCTGCCCTGACACACTGGGTGTTAGGTCTTGTCAGCTTGGACCAGTCTCCCCTGGGTGAGACCTTCTAAAGTCTTCTTGGCGGTGAAGGAGGTTGGCTCCAGGGGTTGACGTGCGGGCCCGGAAGCCCTCCAGCCCCCAGAGGCCACTGGGGGCTTTGTCTTCTTGTGTCACGCCCTGGACGTGACCCTGTCGGAGGAGTAGCTGGCAGAAGCGCGCCTCGGGAGTGTCACTGGGGAGCCCTCGGGCATCGGTAGCCCGTGTGCTTGTCTTCTTGCACCTAGGCCTTAGCTGGCATTGGTAGCCTAGCAGGAGCCAAAGGCCGGGCACAACAATGATGTAGATCGGGTGCCCAGGGCTCGTGGCAGCCCCCGAGCCTCAGGCTAAAGGTGCCACGGGGTCAGGCTCGGCCAGACCCCTCGGCCGGAGGGTGTGCGCGAGCATGCCTGATGGGCATCGCCCCAAGCCCCCGGGCTATCCAGGTGGGATAGGCTGGGGGTCTCCAGATGATCGGGGACCACCTGAAACTGAGATTTTGACATACTTTGATATTATAATCTTGATAGGAGCCCCTGAGCCCTCCATGGCCTCACTTGTCATGATGGCGACGAAGGGCTAAATTCGATCTTGTGGTGACCGAACCCTCCTTGGCGGGGATGTTTCTGCTGGTCGAGGAGGCGTTGCCTTGCTTGAGGACTTCACCTACAGAAAACATGAGGAAGTTAGCTCGATCATCGAGGGTGAGAGTTAGTGGTAATGGTCCCCTCGTGAGTCCATGGTGCTCGGGTCTTTGACTCGAGCGAGGGCTTGGCTGGTTTGTCTGGGAGCTGCCGACTAGAGACCCGGGTGTTGACGGTCCTTAAGTATCAATTATAACTATCAAATAAATAGAGAAAAGGATCCAAATGAAACCAACACCTAGACTTAGGGTTTTATCTGACAGAATTCCACGAGTTTTGCTGTTTATCTATTTCTACAGGGGGTTATCAGGAAATACGGAAGAAAGGCCCACATGTCGGATTAGTGACGGGATATTAACCGAACACGTAATTATCTTACATCTAGAAGAGTCCAGAAGCCACGAGAACGAACGGGAGGCGTAACGGAGCCGGACACAGGGCGCCCGCCTTGGTCCTTAGGGCGCCCGCCCTGGCCCCGGAGCCAATCAGGCTCCGCCTCGAGGATTATGCTCCACCGACCTAGAGGATCAAGGAAAACCGCACGATCAATGTCGGTTTGATCCAACAGCCCAGATTCATCCGAAAGGGCTATATAAGCAAGGCCCCTGCCCCTGGAGGAGAGGCCCTCGTCTCATACTTCAAACCCTAATTCAGGAGGAGAGCCTCTGATCAAGCCCTAGAGCCACCACATCAACTAGATCTCTAGTTAGCATAGCTACATAGGATTAGAACTAGAAGGAGTCAATCTTCGATTGGTTCCCGGATCTGTCAAGAGGATTCTTGGTAATTCCTCTATTGTTCTTCAATTGTTCATCATTGTTCTTCAATATTATGAATATGACTTTGTTCTATTTCAATATATTGGTTATGACTTTGCTCTACTTGATTATATTTGCAATTATATTGTTCTTAGTTTATCATAGTTATATGCTTGGCTTAGTTAGATTGGAATTATATGCATGCCTAGGATCGTATAGCGTTTATCCATGTGTACAGTGGGTGAATGATAACTATTGTGTAGACGTGGTGTCTATACCGTATTTATCTGCGATTGCACCCTATATGCCGGATTGTGGGGTAGTTCGCGATAGTGACAGCTTCGTTGATTCTTATATAGTCCCCCTCTCGTATATAGGGCAGGCAGAGCAACACTATTACAGGGGAGTGATTGCTATGTTCTTCATCTTCCTTGCTAATATTCACTATGCATGGATATAGTCTTTTCTCACCATGATTGCCAAGTATAATTACACTAACTATGATATGCTAGACTTTATAGTTAATAATAACTTAGGGAATATCTTTGTAGTTCATCCTAATTCCATGCTAATGACTTGCTAGAATATCTGTTGAGGTGCTTATCATTATTATATGTGGCTAGCTGATCAGATTAATTATCTTTGTCACCATTATCACTTTACCTTTACTTAATGTGACATTTATACCTGTATAAAGAGATTGATAAATACTCTCGGTTATACATGCAATGATGTGTACTCAGTTCCATATTCTCATTCCATTATCAACCATGATACTTAGAAATCCCTTCCCAGTGGTAAAAATATAAATAACGATACCTAGAATACTTCCTTGTTAAAATGCTACATCGGTATTAATCTGTGTGCTTGCAGATCCCTTTTATTATTTATCTTGATGAGCAAATGCATATTTCAATACCGCGTCTCTCATGTCATGCTGGGGATGACAACTTGGCTTAAGTGGCATGAGGGATAGGTTTGACATTTTTGGCGCCGTTATCAGAATTAGAAAACTAAGTCTACTTTTGGTAGTGACGTTAAGAATGCCCAACAAGTATTTTTGGCGCCGTTGCCGGGGAAGGTTGATTACTAAGTAGGAATGAATATGGAACTTTGAGTCATCATTCGCATCACTAATCTGATCGAGCTTATCAATTCTCTTATACAGTTTTACCCCTGTATTTTCCATTTTGATTATTTATTGTAGGGTGATGCATGAATAGAAGACATCTTCCAGACAACTTTGTTGACGATCCCGAAGCCTTATTCAGAAGAACAAGAGCCAAGCTCAAGAAGACATGTCAACACTTCAGCACAAAGCTTCATCCAAATCCGAAGACCACCGAAGTTTCATCCGGAATTTATCGACTGAATTCGAAGCCATGGCGAACAAGTCGATCCGCGAGTTCTCAGCTCCCACTACGGACAACATCCGCACTGGACCTGCTGGGGAGATCGACCGCAACTTCGAGCTCAAGCCTGGGCTCATCAACATGGTGCAAGCTAACCAGTTCTGTGGGAAGCCACATGAAGACGCTAGTGCTCATCTTCAACACTTCCTGGAGATCTGCAGTACTTTCACCATGGCTGAAGTCCCCAGAGACGCCATACTACTTCGCCTTTTCCCATTCTCACTGTTGGGGAGAGCGAAGCAGTGGTTCTACGCTACAAAGGAGAAGAACACTACGTGGGCACTCTGCTCCACGAACTTTCTGGCCAAATTCTTTCCCATGGGCAAGACCAATGCTCTCCGTGGAAAGATTACAAGTTTTCAGCAACAACATGATGAATCCGTTCCAGAAGCATGGGAGCGTTTCCAAGACTACATCCTAGAATGTCCCCATCATGGAATGGAAAGCTGGCTGTTGATGCAGACATTTTATCATGGGCTCATTAACAGTGCCCGTGAAACCATGGATGCTGCAGCTGGAGGAGCATTCTTATCACTCACCATACCTCAAGCCACAGCTCTTATGGAGAAGATGGCATCCAACCAAGGTTGGAATGAAGAAAGAACTCAGACACGCAAGAGAGGTGGAGATATGCGCCAGCTCAAGGAGGTAGACATGCTGTCTGCCAAGCTAGACCTACTCATGAAGAAGCTCGATGATCGAGCTGGAGAAAAGAAAGAAGTCATGCACGTCTACGACTCCCACATGACTTGTGAGGAGTGTGGAGGTACTGGACACTCGGGCAATCACTGTCCTGAGTTGCTAGAGGACGTGAACTGCATCAACAATAACAACAACTACTACAACCGTCCTCAGCAGAATCAAGGTTGGAATCAACAGAGGCCTAACTACTCAGGTAATTACCAAGGTAACAATTCTTTCAATAATAATAATAATTATCCACCTTTGAGAGAGTTAGTATCCAACCAAGGAAAGCTAATGGATAACCTGTCTAAGAAATTGGCATCTAATGATAAAATACTAGAAAATATAAATAATAGAATGGATAATTTCTCTACTGCTATCAAGAACCAGATTAGCTTTAATAAAATGATTGAATCTCAGTTGAATCAAATAGCTGCTGCTGTTCCTGCTACTAACCCCGGTATACCATTACAACCGGAAGGACTAGAATCTGCAAATCTTGTAGACATGTTTGATGCAGGAGATTACTGGAGTAACCTTATCGTGGAAGTAAGTACTGACCGTCTACCGGTCAAGAGAGGCGATCCAGGACGCCCCGTCATCCCGATCTCCATCGGCATGCGAGACTTCCCAGAAGCACTCTGTGACTTTGGCTCCAGCGTCAACATCATGCCCAGGGTACTCTATGAAAAACTCTTTTCACAACCATTATTAGAAACAACCATGTGTTTGCAGCTTGCAGATAGGACACTGAGTTTCCCAAGAGGAATATTGAAGAACATCTGTGTCCGAGTGGGTTCCTCATACGCTCCAGCAGACTTCGTAGTGATAGAGACCGGTTCTGATGAGAGGGCTCCCGTCATCCTAGGGAGACCATTCCTGAACACCGCGCGAGCTGTCATCTATGCTAGTGCTGCCAAGATCAGTTTCTACATCAAGGGGAGGAAGGAAACGTTTTCCTTCAAGAACAAGACCGCACAAATCCCAGAGCAACCCCAATATGAACCAAGGAAGAGGACCAACAGGAGGAACAAGAGCAAGAAGCAAGTATGGACCGAGACAGCTAAGATGGTCACTGCCGTGCACAAAGGTCAAGATCGCCAACTCAAGTCACCGTTCTGGCCTAAGAAGGACGACCCAGGTATGCCAAGCATTTATTGCTCCATTAATGGGTCCCACTTCTACAAGACACTTTGCGACACTGGGTCGGGCGTCAACATAATGGCCAAGGTCACCTATGAACTTCTGTTCGGAACCATGCCCTTAAACCCAACATATATTCAGCTCCAGATGGCAGATCAGACATTCCGACAGGTCGAAGGTACAGTAACTGACGTCCCTGTCAAGATAGACGATCACTTTGTCCATACAGACTTTCAGGTTATTGACATGGGAGAAGATGAATATAATCCACCCATCATCCTTGGAAGACCATTCCTAAGTACTGTCAAAGCAATCATTTACATTGGATCTGGAGAAGTCCACATGCACTTCCCCTCTGAGAAGGTACGTCTTTACTTTACTGACCCTAACTATGTATTTGAAGAATCCAAGCAGGTCAGGACAAGAAGAAGGCGGCGTAACCACAATCAGAAGCAACAGGTCATCAAGGACGGATGGGCAGATTATGAAGGAGAAGTGGTAAGATCTAAAGACATACCACTCAACCAACACTGTCCTGAGGAGACCAAAGCACCGAGACAGGTATGGAAAGAAAAGACAGTTGTACATGAAGAAGAGGCGCCGCCGGAACCACCGACTACGCCATCCACCAAGTCCCAGGACGACTGAACGAATAAGAGTCTCGTTCGGAGGACTTAAAAACACCGAATGCCTTGCCAAGAAGTAACTTGGTAGTTATCCTTTCCTTTTAATTATTTACTTTATCTTAAATAGTTTGCTTAGTTAATCATATTCATACTATCTTAAAAAGAAAATAAAAATGTTAAAAACCCTAAAGCCCCATGTAAGTATGCGAGTGGCATAAAACCCATAAGTACATTCACTGTGGTGGCATAAAAAAAATATATATATAATAAATACATAAATATTTTCTTCTGCTTTATAAAAGAAAAAAAAACAACATAAAAAAATCAAGGAGGCTCATCATGATAAAGGCTAGATATTTATGCTAACACTTAATCAGTTCCACAAAGCTTTGTTGTCTATTTGAGCTTCACAGAATTCAAGGAGACTAGCAGACAGAGGACATTCTAATCGCTGTCAGGGTGCTGCCGACTTTCAAATACACCTCCGCCATCAGCTAGCTACATCAGAAGAGATTATGTCAAGATCCAGCTTGGGGGAGAGCACCTCCATTATCTTGCTAAGTATTTCTATCTTTATCTTTATATTTATATATACTTCTACCCTATAAAAATAAAAATATACATAACTATGAAAAAACCAAATAAAGATTTTGTGCTTATATATATACCTATATCTTTTGCTTAGTGTGTTTTAATAAATAAATAAAGTGGCTATGCTAAACTGAATCTAGATAATAATAAAACTCTAGCATGGATATGATGAATAGTTGCTTTGCCTAACTTTCAAATTTGAAGTCCTCTCTCTAAGCTTAGAGATAACTGTTATCATTTAAAGCTTGCTCTAAACCTGAACTTGTGGGAAGAGAACTTGATCTAAAGTCTAAGTTGTTAACGGATATGATATGGGAAGGTTGAGCTGCTGTTTATCTATTCCTAGAGATGCTAGAATTCTGGAGAATTTTATCTTTGAAAATCTTAAAATGCTACATGATGAGTTCCTGTATGATGAGAGTTTAAGTTCCTACCACAGCCATACATACATGCTTGCTAGACTTTAAGCCATACCTTTACTTTTTACTGCTTATGAGCATTGAGTGTAGTCAAGCTGTGTAGACCCTTAGGAGCTTGTCATGCGGTTAAAATCAAGATTCACTTGCACGATCACTCATACATGCTGCTTCTACTCCGGAAGTACGCATCCACATATATCCACTCATTCTCATCTCCAGATCCACATAAAATTATTCTACTCCTAATCCGGGAGAGAATAGCCAAAAATATTTTCCCATTCTTGTTATCCCCTGTGAAATAAATGCTCAAGCTATTTTGGTTACTACCACTTGCTATATTGTTCTAAGGAGATGAGTGCTCTATACGAGGAAATAAAAAGGGGCAAGTGCCCGGAACCTCGAAAAGAAAAAGATACGAGGAAATAAAAAGGAGCAAGTGCTCGGAACCTCGATGAAAAAAAAAGAAAAAGTGTGAGAAGAGAGGTAAAAATGGACAAGTGTCCGACAGTAGAATTAGGGGTACAAGATACCCACCCGAGAGGAAAAAAAATATAGAGCACCTCATTCTCCTCAAGAGCTTTAAAAGCAAGAAAGGTACGTATCCCCTCAAAAAGAGCAAAAGTAGAATTAGACTTTCATCATTGTTATCATCACTACCACCATACACCATTTATTCGCCACACATGCACATCTTGATTTGACTTATTGGCTTGTTTCTCTGGATCCATGGTTTGACTATGCAATAAATGTCTTGTAAGTATGTATACTTTATCTCCCACCGATGAGCTCCAGATATCAAAAGCCTTATTAGAATAGGATGAGAGAGAAGGCAATGTCACTCTGCCTTATACCACAAATACTACATACTTTGCTTTGAGAGAAGGCAGACATCATTACTGCCTTGGTAAGGATCCAGAAATACCACAAAAGAGAGACCTGAGAGAGTCATACAAGGAATCTCTGAGTTTTATTTAAAAATCTGCAAAAAACTCCAAGAGCTATAGCTAATCAAGAATAAGAGACATGGCGCTTGACTAGACTGTTCTATCTTTTAACTGCTCAAGACAAAGGTGACGGTTGCAAGCCCCATGGTGAAAGGTATAATGAGTAAGTTTTAAGTCTTGACAGTTTACTTTAACTCAGAGATGAGACTCTATTTGAAAGCATGTGTACCGTCAAAATTCAAAGGCATTTCAGCAACTACTGAGTCTCTCCTTGCTCAGGGACGAGCAAGAGGTAAGCTTGGGGGAGTTTGTTGACGGTCCTTAAGTATCAATTATAACTATCAAATAAATAGAGAAAAGGATCCAAATGAAACCAACACCTAGACTTAGGGTTTTATCTGACAGAATTCCACGAGTTTTGTTGTTTATCTATTTCTGCAGGGGGTTATCAGGAAATACAGAAGAAAGGCCCACATGTCGGATTAGTGACGGGATATTAACCGAACACGTAATTATCTTACATCTAGAAGAGTCCAGAAGCCACGAGAACGAACAGGAGGCGTAACGGAGCCGGACACAGGGCGCCCGCCCTGGTCCTTAGGGCGCCCGCCCTGGCCCCGGAGCCAATCAGGCTCCGCCTCGAGGATTATGCTCCACCGACCTAGAGGATCAAGGAAAACCGCACGATCAATGTCGGTTTGATCCAACGGCCCAGATTCATCCGAAAGGGCTATATAAGCAAGGCCCCTGCCCCTGGAGGAGAGGCCCTCGTCTCATACTTCAAACCCTAATTCAGGAGGAGAGCCTCTGATCAAGCCCTAGAGCCACCACATCAACTAGATCTCTAGTTAGCATAGCTACATAGGATTAGAACTAGAAGGAGTCAATCTTCGATTGGTTCCCGGATCTGTCAAGAGGATTCTTGGTAATTCCTCTATTGTTCTTCAATTGTTCATCATTGTTCTTCAATATTATGAATATGACTTTGTTCTATTTCAATATATTGGTTATGACTTTGCTCTACTTGATTATATTTGCAATTATATTGTTCTTAGTTTATCATAGTTATATGCTTGGCTTAGTTAGATTGGAATTATATACATGCCTAGGATCGTATAGCGTTTATCCATGTGTACAGTGGGTGAATGATAACTATTGTGTAGACGTGGTGTCTATACCGTATTTATCTGCGATTGCACCCTATATGCCGGATTGTGGGGTAGTTCGCGATAGTGACAGCTTTGTTGATTCTTATATAGTCCCCCTCTCGTATATAGGGCAGGCAGAGCAACACTATTACAGGGGAGTGATTGCTATGTTCTTCATCTTCCTTGCTAATATTCACTATGCATGGATATAGTCTTTTCTCACCATGATTGCCAAGTATAATTGCACTAACTATGATATGCTAGACTTTATAGTTAATAATAACTTAGGGAATATCTTTGTAGTTCATCCTAATTCCATGCTAATGACTTGCTAGAATATCTGTTGAGGTGCTTATCATTATTATATGTGGCTAGCTGATCAGATTAATTATCTTTGTCACCATTATCACTTTACCTTTACTTAATGTGACATTTATACCTGTATAAAGAGATTGATAAATACTCTCGGTTATACATGCAATGATGTGTACTCAGTTCCATATTTTCATTCCATTATCAACCATGATACTTAGAAATCCCTTCCCAGTGGTAAAAATATAAATAACGATACCTGGAATACTTCCCGGTTAAAATGCTACATCGGTATTAATCTGTGCGCTTGCAGATCCCTTTTATTATTTATCTTGATGAGCAAATGCATATTTCAATACCGCGTCTCTCATGTCATGCTGGGGATGACAACTTGGCTTAAGTGGCATGAGGGATAGGTTTGGCATTTTTGGCGCCGTTATCAGAATTAGAAAACTAAGTCTACTTTTGGTAGTGACGTTAAGAATGCCCAACACCGGGGGCACCCCTCGTTTCGATCAGGTCCAGTTGTGGGCCAAGTGATCATGAGCGCGGGGCTCTGGCTCGGGGCCAACTGATCAGCCGGAGCACCATGCCCTTCTGGGGGCTGCGATAACAGGGCTCGATCCTCTTGAGCCGACCTTCTAGGGTCGACCTTCTGCCGCCAAAGATCGGGGAGCTTGGAGTGCGCCGAGCCTTAGGTTGGGGGCCACCCGAGCCTTCATCAATCAAAGGGTCGGGTTGCTCCGTCTGGGGAGTGGGCACAACCCCCGAGGCCATCGGGGCCTTAGTGCTCGGATGAGCTTTTAGCTTAGAGGTGGCTTTCCCTCGGTGGGCTGGGCTGCCATGACAATAGCCTCGTTGGCCAGATTGCCTCGCCCGTGCTTCTAGCGAGTAAGTCCGTGAGAACCCCAACTTTACGGTCGTTCCATGCCTAGGTCATGTCCCCCATGGGGGAGATTCTCGGCTTCGTGACAGAGCCACTCATATAGTTCCTGAGCCCGTCTGTCGGTGCTCGGGGGCTTGCTGCTTCCCTCGTTGGGTCACCATGAGTGGCTCGAGACCATTACTCAGACATCACTTGTCCGACGATCGGAGCGCTTCTAGGCGCTCGGGCTACAGCCGCGTGGGCTCATCTCCCAAGTGTCCCCCGCATTTCATTGGTCCCCTGGGGTGGCCTTGAAGCTCCAGAGATTCGGTCTTCGAACCCCAGGCGGCGTCCCTACAGGGGGAATGCCACTTCTGCCTCAATGAAGGGTGGGTGTACTTGCTAGGGGGTTAGAGGTACGAGTAAAGAAAGATGGGAAGGAATGAGCTATGGATAGAAACGACATAGCTATTTTATGTTCCACCCGTTGTTGTACTCGTGTCCTAACATGGTGCTGATCTTGTAGTTGCCCGATCGGATCACCCGCGAGATACGGAAGGGTCCCTCCTAGGGTAGAGTCAACTGGTTGCCCTTCTTAGATGGGGTGGCTCTCCGGAGGATGAGGTCACCTACAACAAAAGAGCACTCGCGTACCTGTCAGGCGTGGTAGCGGCGGAGTCCCTGCTAGTAGCCAACGGAGTGTGCCAGGGTGGTGTTGTGCACCTCCTCGAGCATGTCGACGTTGACTTGATATTGTTCCTCGGTCTGCTGCTCCTCGTAGAAGTGGACGCATGGGGCATCGAAGTTGATGTCAAAGGGGATGTCCGCTTCTGGCCTGTAGATGAGGAAGAAGGGTGTGTAGCCCGTGGAGCGGTTCACAGTCATCCGCAGGCTCCACAGCAGGGACGGGATTTCCTCCACCCATCGTCTGGCGTGAATCTTGAGCTTGTTGTAGATGCAAGTCTTGATCCCCTGGAGGATTAGTCAGTTGGCACGTTCCACCTGCCCGTTGGACTCGGGGTGGCAGATCGAAGCCCAATCGACCCGAATTTGCCAGGAGTCGTGGAAGTCTAGAAACTTATAGGCTGTGAACTGGGTGCCATTGTCAGTAATAATGCAATTGGGAACTCTGAACCTGTAGATGATGTCTTGGATGAATTCGATGGCCCGTTCTGACTTGAGGTTGGCAATGGGCCAGACCTCGACCCACTTGATGAACTTGTCAATGGCGACCAGGAGATGGTCGAAGCCCCCAGGTGCCTTCTTGAATTCTCCCACCATGTCGAGGCACCAGATCGCAAATGGCTACGTGATGGGGATCATCTAGAGTGCCTGGGCCAGCACATGGCTCTGCTTGGCATAGTATTGGCATGCCTTGCATGCCTTGACGAGTTCCTTGGCGTCGGCTAGGGCTGTCAGCCAGTAGAACCCGTGCATGAAGGCCTTCCCACAAGTGCGCGCAGGCCAGCGTGGTGGTTGCATATGCCACCGTGGAAGTCGAGAAGTAGGTCCCCTCCTCCTCTGGCATGATGCACCTTAGGAGCACCTTAGAAGCGCTCTTGTAGTAGAGTTGCCTCAGATGACCCGGTAGCTCTTGGCTCACCGGACCAACCTGCGGGCGTCGTCGACATCATCCGGGAGGATGCCCCATTCGAGGAAGTCGAGGAAGGGCATTCTCTAGTCCTCTGGTGCCCTAGGCGGCTGGGCTGAGGCTCGCTCTGGTGCATCGCTGGGACCCGTGGGGTTGAGCTCGGGGCTTGCTGGCAGGGTTCCTAGTGGTCTAGGGTTCCGGCTTCCTTCTCCAGGGATTCTGCCAGGGGACTGGTGGGCTTGCCGTTGGAGGCCTCGTCGAAGGCGGTCGGTGCTTGTCTTTGGCGCTTCGGGGGGCACGCTGGAGGGTCGGGGAGGCCACCTGCGAGGGGCCCGATGCCACGCCGGCTGTGTGTGGTGACCGTGAGGACACCTTCCTAGGGGGCCACCATCTCGTTGGTGGTACCAATCGGAGTTGAGGCGGCGTCGACCGGGGCCGGCGTCTTCTCTCCCTCGAGGTAGATCGAGGGGGTGTCAAGGACGTCGAGGAAGACTTCAGCCAATGGTGATCTTGGGAGGAAGCCAGCCTTGCCAAGTAATCAGCCTCCTCGTTGTCTCACTGGAGGACATGGTGGAGCTCGATGCCATCAAATTTGTCCTCTAGCTTGCGAACCTCTGCACAGTAGGCCTCCATCTTGGGGTCATGGCGGGTTGACTCCTTCATGACCTGGTTGATGACTAGCTTAGAGTCTCCTTGCATGAATAGGCACCAAGCGTCGAGCTCGACGGCGACTCGGATTCCGTGGAGAAGGCCTCATACTTTGGAACATTGTTAGTGGCCCGAAAGTGAATCTGAAGGGCACACCTTAACTTGTCATCGCTAGGGGAAATAAGGAGGACCCCCGCACCCACCCCTTCGAGGGTGAGGGATCTGTCGAAGTACATGGTCCAGTACTCTGCTTTGACGGGCACGGTGGAGGACTGCTCCTCGGTCTACTCCGCCACGAAATCGGTGAGGACCTAGGACTTGATCGTGATGCAGGGGCGTAGGAGATGTTGAGGCCCATGACCTCGAGTCCCCACTTGGTGATACAGCTAGTGGATTCTCGGTTGTTGATGATGTCCCCCGGCCACTGGAGGACACGACCATAACGGGGTGGGCGTCAAAGCAGTGATGGAGTTTGCATTTGGCGATGAGCACGGCGTAGAGGAGCTTCTGCATCCTCGGGTACCGGGCCTTGGAGTCAGAAAGACCTCACTAACAAAGTACACCGGCCGCTGGACCTTGAGAATATGGCCCTCTTCCTCGCGCTCCACCACCAGAGTCGCACTAACAGTGTGTGGGGTGGCGGCGGTGTAGAGGAGCAGGGTATCCCCCTTCGAGGGGGAGGTTAGGACCGGTGGCATGGTCAGGAACTCATTGAGCCTAGCAAGTGCTTCCTGGGCTTCCTGCATCCATTCAAAATGCTTAGATTTCTTTAGGAGTTCATATAGAGGCATACCTCATTCCCCAAGGCAGAAGATGAAGTGGCTGAGCGCGGCCACATACCTAGTGAGCCTCTGGGCTCTCTTTAGGTTCTTGATCGGCTCCATGTCCATGATTGCGGAGATCTTCTCGGTATTGGCTTCTATGCCTCGCTCAGAGACAATGAAGCCCAGGAGCTTCCCGGTGGGGACCCCGAACATGCATTTCTCTGGGTTGAGCTTGATGTGGTTGGCGCGGAGGTTGGCGAAGGTTTGCACCAATTTGGTGATGAGTCGTGCAGCCACTCGAGATTTGACAATGATGTCATCGACATAAACCTCAAGGTTGTCTCCAATTTGGTCCTTGAAGCACCGCTGCATACACCTTTGGAAGGTGGCCCTAGCATTGCGGTGGCTGAATGACATGGAGGTGTAGGACAAGGCGCCGAAGGGTCTAATGAAGGATGTGGCCAGCTGATCAGAGGGATCCATTGCGATCCGGTGGTACCCGGAGTACACATCCAGAAAGCAGAGGACCTCACAGCCGGTGGTGGAGTCAATGACCTAGTCAATCTCAAGAAGGGGAAATGGGTCTTTTGGACAGGCCTTGTTCGAGCCTGTGTAGTCAACGCACATTCTCTATTTCCCATTCTTCTTCTTGACCAGGATGGGATTGGCGAGCTAGTCCGGGTGCTGGACCTCCCTGATGAAGCCAGCGTCGAGGAGCCTGGTCAGATCCTCTCTGATGGCCCTACACTTCTCCTCGTCAAAGCGGTGGAGGCGTTGTTGCACCAGCTTGGCATCAGCCTTGATATTGAGGTGGTGCTTGGTGATCTCTCGAGGGATGCTGGGCATGTTGGATGGCTTCCAAGCGAAGACGTCGATGTTGTCACGAAGGAATTCCATGAGGGCCAATTCCATGTCTGGGGACATGTTGGCACCTATATAGAGCTTCTTCTCCAGGTCTTAGGGGCAGGCTTCGATCGTCTTGATGTCGTCGACCGGGCAGAACACCGCCGCCGAGCTTCCCTTGGAGCTAGCTGGAGGCCTGTCACTTGGCTAGCGATGGATTTGGGCAAAGTCGGCGGCAGCGAGGGCGGTGCCTTCCTGCTCGCAGTGGTATGCCTCAGCCACGGGGGTGACCACCGTGATGATCCCCCGTGGGCTAGGGATCTTGAGCTTTAGGCAGTCGTAGTACGGGACGGCCATGAAATTCATGTAGCATAGCCACCCCAACAGTGCATTGAAAAGACTGTTAAAGTCCACCACTTCGAAGTTGAGGTACTCCTTTTGGAAGTTGGTGACGCTCCCGAACGTGACGGGGAGTCGAATGCTTCCAAGAGGAGTAGCTTGGATGCCGGGGATGATCCTGAAGAAAGGCGCCCCGCTGGGGCGGAGCTCTAGCCTCGAGATTGTAACACCCCTGGTGTTACGAGCTCGCTTAGCACCTTGATTAAGGTCTGAGAAAAAGTCAAAATAAATATTATAAGTTAGTTTACTTAAGGCGAAGACATGTCAACAAAAAAAAACTAACGAGAAGAGTAGAATAAGCGGTTTTAATCATTAGCATGAAAAACAATTTTTTTTGTGGACAAAAATAAAATAGATCTTGTGTATAGTGTTTCGATAAGATTTGAAGTACAAGTTTTGTAGTGTATTGTCATCGGTCGATACTTGCAGATGGTTGTATATACGTGTCTATATTGCTAGTTGGCTAGTTTAGAAAACAAATAAAAATATATATATAGTGAACTAACTAAATAAAAATATATATAGAGAGTTATATAAACACTTACGTAATTGATTAGATAAGCATGCTTCTGATATATAAATATATATGAACATACATTGGATATATGCATGTAGATTAGTGATAAAGAAAGTTTAAAAGGCAAACACACACGCCACGCACACATGCATGCACCTACACTCTTGTCCCTTGCCTGTCCATTTGCTGTTGCCGCATTTATGCATAGCTTAATTGCACGCACACGCTGCGGCTCTGGCCGCTGCTCGCTGCTCCCTGCCGTCGTCTAGCCCGCTGCCGCACCCGTGACCTTGACTGTGCCCTGCTCCGCCCGTCCTCGCCGCGCTGTGCCTCTGCCGCGCCATGTGCGTCCCTGCCTGCTCGAGTCCGTGGAGCTGTCGCGCTGCTCCCTTGTCGCTACCTTCTTATGCGTGTCCCCGAGCTCCACTCACTTTCTCGCTCACGCTCGCTCTCTTTTTTTTCTCCTTGCTGCGACACGAGCACCCGCCTTGGACGGACCGAGCTCAGCAAGTCCGCGGCCGCCGCTCGTTCCACCACCGTAGCCTGTCATGGAAGCTAGCTAGCCAAGCAATCCACATCGAGCCTCATGTGTCCACTGTCGCTGGCCGTGCCTTGGCCGCCGTCGCAGTCGCCGCCTCCTTCTCCGGCCGGGCAAAGCTCGAGCGGCCATCCATGGCGGACGTGCCTCGCGAGCATGAAGCTCAGCTTCACGTGCATGCACATGTACGTCCCTTTCAAAAGTTCGTGTTTATTTACCTACACAGCTATCTTACGAATTTATATCTACATCATATCAACTCGGATTCCATGAATTCTTCTTCCTAAATTCATCTAAAATCAAACTCTATCTTCCATATTAATTTCATGATTTTTAGAGCTCATTTGAAATTATGTGATTAGTTAATTATGTCATTAGCTTCTTGTCTTTTCTTAAATGTATTGAACCTTTAGAAATTCATAGTAAATCATAGAAAATTTGTAAAATAGAAAATCAAGATGTTTTGGAACCCTTGTGTTTATCTCGATGCATTAGATATATAATATTGCATGTTTTAGTAGAAAAATATTGCACTATATTTTTCCTATGATTAATTATAGAGAAATTCATACCGGTAGATGCTATGCTTCAAATGAGATGAAAATTTTATGGCATGTTATTCATGTGATGCTTAATTTAGGATAAAAATTTAAGGTCCAGATCTTGTATAATTACTGAGTTATTAATTTATCTTTGTCACATGCTTTTATCGATATGAAATCTTGTTAATTGCTAGTAAATAATGTGCTTATCTGAAAATTATGAAACTTGTACAACATTTATAATTAGTCAAGATGTACCTTCCATAAAAGTTTCATGTACAACGGAGATGTTTGGACTGTCACCTTTTATTCCATGCTTACAAGTAATAATACCTTTATATACAGTAATTAGTGATCCTATATCTCAAGTATGTTGTCCGTGTTGCTTGCTTCACATGTAGGTTAAACAGAATGTTATGCATCTCTGATGGTGATAGGTCTATGCTTAGTATGTTGCTTTACCTTACATGAATTTTATTAAATTGCAATGCGGTTGTATTGTTAATTTGTGTTTTCTTAATAATAACTAACTCACGAATAAATCTCTTTTAGAAAGGATGAGAGTCGGAGTGAGAGTGACGATGTGTTGTTGTCTTTCAATGAGGATATCTATGCTATGCTTGTTCCGCTTAAGCAGGCATTGCATTTTTGCATATCATAATAGGAACGATGATGGTTGATGGGTCGATGGATCAACCAGATGACTTGGTGTTTAATCAAAGATGGTGCCATGGCGAACAGGTCCCGGAGATGGAATACTAACTTTTGGTTATCTTTTACCCAGGCAAGCCCCGGTGCATAACCCCTATTATTCTGCACTTTATTATATCTATATTCTTGTGCATTAAGTTTTAAGGAGTTGGATGAAATCCACTTGCATAAATATCCTGATCCCATGAGTCTTACTAGTATGTCAGGATCGTGTAGATGGCTATGCTACAGGACTCCGGTAGAAGTCGAGTGATTTCCTATCACTCGCGAGAGATAGGAATTATAATATTGTTACTATTATCATGTTGCTATCTCATGGAATATAAATGTATATGGATAATTGGAGACCGGGCGGAACGGGTTGGATGGACTTGAACCTGGTTGGGCAGCAGAGCAGGGCTCTGGTTGCATTTGTTCCGCCTGTGTCAATTAAGGACCGTTCGTTGCATGGACCCTGGTCAAGTCACAGATTTAATGTCCCGAGCATATACTTACTTATGGGAGCGGGAAGACTTGTTTCTCTCCTGTCGTGGGTTCCGGCTCTTTCTAGACCGTCTTTTTAGGGTGGTTATATATATTGGGTTGAGGAGGTCTAAGCACCATACTAAGGCCGGGCCTGCAGTGTTGGGGGCTTAGAGTCCGAGCTTGGACGGGGACCTGGACCCCTTGACAGGAGTGGAACGGGTTGGTCTTGCTTGTGCCCGGGGTACGAGCAAGGCGTGTGTTTTCGGGGCACCCAGCTGGGCATATTGATTCGCGAATCGCCGTTTCTGCGTGACGGTACGGCTTGACTACACTCTGGCATCATAGTAAGAACTGGAACAAGAAAGTTGTTGGAAGAGAAGATAAAATGGTTCTGATTGCTTACCACTTGCTTGAAAGTAGAACAGGTGCTTACCTAGAATGGATAGCTAATGAACTAATGACGATTGCTAATTAAAATAAATATAAGGATGCACCGTTAGTAATGCTTCCTGCAATGCAATAAACCAGCAAGCCGATAAGCCTTGCATATCCTTGGAGTCTTTTATTTTCTCCTGTCGGGTAAGTCTTGCTGAGTACAATTGAGTACTCAGGGTTTTATTCCCCCTGTTGCAGGTGACAGGTGGATGCTGATGAGTTGACAATTGTGTGTGGAAACCTCCTGGTGGGCTCAGTGAGGATTTCCTTTGCGATGCGGAGTAGAGTTATTTATTAAAACTCTCACTAAAAGTTTTACAAGGAAAATACTATTAATCTGTTATCATTTCATGCATTTAAACGTTCTTCATGTTAATGTTTAAAATGGTTTCATTTCCGCTGAACTCTGATAATGTTTTAGATTCCGCTGTTATAATTACATAATGAATTACTCTGATGTTGTACTAAAAGTGATGTAAGAAATGGTTAAGGACTTTATAAGCTTTACTCCCTCATTCACGATCCTGAGGTAAAAATGTGGATCTTCGAGTTCTCCCTCGCGGTGTGCTCGACGGAACTGCTCAGTTTAGCGCTCTTTCGAAGTACTTAGTGCCTAATGGAAGACAAGTACTCCAGAAGGGTGTTAAATTAGGCGGTTCTGCCACAGGTGGTATCAGAGCGTAAATGAGGAAATAAAGCTTCTAAACCCCTTCTAAATTAAAAATTTGACAACAAAATCTTTTCAAAAAGTTAGGACGTTTTCATGCGAAGTTATATAAATAGCCCTATTACTATGGTTATGTATCTAGGATAGATGGCACTCTGCTGACTTGGATAGGCTTAATCTAGTTTTCTGTAGGTACACTAACCCGAGCATAGTTCGATAGCATCGACTAGCTACAGAGAGAGCGATGTGCCAAAGATCTGTGTGCGGTTGCCCTATATGTCGGCAATAACGTGAGGGCGAATAGGACGTGCATTCATGCATACCCTGTTCGTGCATTTGTGGTGTAGGTCCATCAGTCTGTCCAAGAGTTACTACAATACTGTGGCTTCGTGTATCGCGTTCACCGTGTTTCGCGCCTGTCGTGACTCGCCCCTTTCGTACCCCTCTCTGCGCTCTTGTCGGTCATCTACCCTGCAGTCGTGCTAGTCTTTTATGACCTCGGTCCTTCATGTTCACCTCTGCATCCATGCTAGACATCCCCGCGTGGCCTCGGTCATTCGCGTGTCCATCGTCGCGTGAATTCGGTAATCCTCTGTTGTTGTTCTGTGCAAGCTTGACGGTAGACTGCGCCAGGATCGCTGACCGTTTTGCCTTTATAAAAGGCCTAGCCAGCCACTCGATACCGCCACTCCGAGTATCCTAGTTACCTAGCTTTCTTGGTGCAAAGCTTCTTGCAAATCCTTCCTTGCACCACCACTAGAGATGGCAGGAGTCTGGGTTAGCAGCTACTGCCTGAACACTGAGGGTTTTCCCAAAGTTCTCCATGCCACCCTGCAAAGGCTCGGAGTCAAGGATCGTCCTGAGTATGAGGGCCGTGAGTACATGAAGCATGGCACTGAGCGGTGTAAGGTCACCGTCTATATTGGGAAGAGTGAGGAGTTCCCTGACCTCGCTGAAGGCTGGAGTGTGACTGCAACTGGGTTTCGCTTTGTCGACACCTACCAAGTTGTGGCCCGCAAAGCCTTGCGGCACCTTTGTCAGATCTATGAGGAGCCCATTGCCCGTACCCCCATGCAGTTCTTCCCACCTTTGGACAAGAATCGGCAGGTATGGAGGGCTCGTTTGGAGGCTTTGTATGGACAGGGGCAACAGGAAGACAACCCAACCGTGGTTCATATGACCACGTACCTGCTGGCTCTGGATGAGCAGTATGATCGCCAGGCTGCGGAGCTGAGGGAGTGCCTCCACCAAGCCGAGGAAGCCGAGATCTTCTCCAGGATGCTTGAAGTGCAGCTTGCTGAAGCACACGCCAGCGTGGCAGATGCAGAAAGTCGAGAGGCTGCCTTGGCGGAAGCCCATCAGGTGGATAGAGATCGACATGCCCAGGAGTTGGAGGACGCCTATCTCGTCACAAGCGCCAAGCGTAGGACGCTGGCCAGGGAAAGTTTGGAACCCTTGATCTTAGAGGGAATCCCTGTCCACCCGCCTGAAAGGAGAATAACCAATGTAGCAGCACCGCCAGCACCGCCACCCTCAGAGGTTTCAGAAGTGGAGCCCTTGCTTCCCCTCACTCAGCCACCACCAGGAGAAGACGGAGATCCGCAACCCAGTGCAGCAGAAGTACCACCAGAGCAGGAATGAAGCCGTTCGGTCCGATGAAGTAGAGTAGTTGCCCTAGAGGAGATGTATCTGTAGTTAGTAGTGTTTCTCCTCGTTGTTCTCTAGTGTTGCAATCCTTTTGTTGTGTGTTGTTTGTTGCGGTTGAGAACGTTTAGCCGTAGGAGGCAAGCAATGTGTCGAGAGCAAGTGCCTGTATGTTGTACCATGTAAGGACGTTGGAAACATGCTTGCTTAATCATCATGTTTGTTACTCATAAATCTCACTTTATATTGTTTAGGGTTCTCGAAGTAGCATCAAGAGAAAAGTGGATCAACGATGTGGGTTAGCGGAGTATACTATATCAGTTAATTATGGATGTCCCAACAGAACACTTGAATCCGTTGTGGGATTCGCATTCCTCGTTCCTTGTTGAGGAAGAGACCCTTGTTGCTTGAACCTTCCTTTGCAATACTCATTTGATTCTATGACCCCACTGCCTTCTTTGCGTGTAAATTGGTAACAGTCGCCTGGTTAATGGCTTATGGTGCCGCGACGGAACCGAGGGCCTCCTGTGGATCGCGACCACATGGTTGTGCTGCTGGGTGCGCGCTGGTATCGAGGTTATTGATCAAGTGCCTTTACCAAGTTACACTATCGTACTGTTCCTGCTAAAACAATATATTCTTCAAAAAAAAATTATATCCTTGTGTTCCAACGGGAAATCCACAACATATTGATGAAGTTATCTCTTCTAACTCGTATGCGGCAAGGAAAAGAAGAAAGAGAAAAGCTACAAGAAAATATAGTACTCGGGTATTCTGGAGTAACGGAATGCCTGATTTGACATCATCCCTGTGCCTAGTTGACTGCGATGAGCGCGCTGAGTTTTTGTAGCTACGTATCCGGTGTAGGGCGTCAGTGCTGG
This sequence comes from Saccharum spontaneum, assembly GCA_022457205.1. Lineage (NCBI taxonomy): Eukaryota > Viridiplantae > Streptophyta > Magnoliopsida > Poales > Poaceae > Saccharum > Saccharum spontaneum. Next base: position 55,909,278 of record CM039596.1, read on the forward strand.
GGCCCGCTAGCACCCTGCTCCCGTGTGGCCGCGGCGTGGTGCCGCACTCGCCTGGTCCTCTCGTGTAGTGCGCCCCCTCCTCTTTTTCCCTGCGCCGGTGTCGGCTCTCGAGCCTCGCCCTTGCTCCCGTACCGGACCCCCCTCCCTTCTCGTTTTCTTTTGGACGCCATCGCCCGCACGCCTCCTCATCGAGCGAACCCCATCCCCTCCTTTCCCTTCTTCCCCCACTCCAACTCGCGCTGGGAGAGCGCCATGGCCAATGCCCTCCCCACGTCATGATCTACTGGTGACTCCCTCCTACCCCGTTCTTTTCTGATGCGCTGCATCACCACCACCCCATCCCACCCAGCTATAAATGCCGCCTCGAGTGCTCCTCCTTCACCCATCTCCCGATCCGAAGCAGAGAGCTCGCATAGTTGATCCCCTCCGTCCGTGCTCTGGTGGGAGAAGCTTGGGAAACAGTTGGGAAGGAAGCAGTTGGAGGCAGAGATAAGAGATCTAGCCGTTGCTCACAGATCTAGGGTGGCCAGCCGGAGGTGATGGTGTAGCTGGAGTAGAAGGGATCTGGATTCCATCGAAGGAGTTCAAAATCACCCCGGGTTAGTTGGGTTCTAAGGTCCGCGATGATCTTTGTACCAGTCTCCAATTTCTGGCTCTGCTGGGCTTATGCCATGTTCTGGATAATTGTTTTCCTTTTGCTTTTCCACTGTCCCCGTCTTCGTCGATTTCTAGAGAGGTTGTGAGTTGTATCAGTTTGTTCTTAGCCGTGATGTCTCTAAATCCCCGAGTGTTGTAGTCTTCGAAGCCGTGTAATCTCCTATTGTAATCTCTGCTAAGAAGTGAAATCGTGTTTTCCCCTTGTCTGATTCTTGTTCCGAATCTCGGGACGAGATTCTTTTTAAGGGGGTTGGTTGTAACACCCCTGGTGTTACGAGCTCGCTTAGCACCTTGATTAAGGTCTGAGAAAAAGTCAAAATAAATATTATAAGTTAGTTTACTTAAGGCGAAGACATGTTAACAAAAAAAACTAACGAGAAGAGTAGAATAAGCGGTTTTAATCATTAGCATGAAAAACAATTTTTTTGTGGACAAAAATAAAATAGATCTTGTGTATAGTGTTTCAATAAGATTTGAAGTACAAGTTTTGTAGTGTATTGTCATCGGTCGATACTTGCAGATGGTTGTATATACGTGTCTATATTGCTAGTTGGCTAGTTTAGAAAACAAATAAAAATATATATATAGTGAACTAACTAAATAAAAATATATATAGAGAGCTATATAAACACTTACGTAATTGATTTGATAAGCATGCTTCTGATATATAAATATATATGAACATACATTGGATATATGCATGTAGATTAGTGATAAAGAAAGTTTAAAAGGCAAACACACACGACACGCACACATGCATGCACCTGCACTCTTGTCCCTTGCCTGTCCATTTGCTGTTGCCGCATTTATGCATAGCTTAATTGCACGCACACGCCGCGGCTCTGGCCGCTGCTCGCTGCTCCCTGCCGTCGTCTAGCCCGCTGCCGCACCCGTGACCTTGACTGTGCCCTGCTCCGCCCGTCCTCGCCGCGCTGTGCCTCTGCCACGCCATGTGCGCCCCTGCCTGCTCGAGTCCGTGGAGCTGTCGCGCTGCTCCCTTGTCGCTGCCTTCTTATGCGTGTCCCCGAGCTCCACTCACTTTCTCGCTCACGCTCGCTCTCTTTTTTTTCTCCTTGCTGCGACGCGAGCACCCGCCTTGGACGGACCGAGCTCAGCAAGTCCGCGGCCGCCGCTCGTTCCACCACCGTAGCCTGTCATGAAAGCTAGCTAGCCAGGCAATCCACATCGAGCCTCATGTGTCCACTGTCGCTGGCCGTGCCTTGGCCGCCGTCGCAGTCGCCGCCTCCTTCTCCGGCCGGGCAAAGCTCGAGCGGCCATCCATGGCGGACGTGCCTCGCGAGCACGAAGCTCTGCTTCACGTGCAAGCACATATACGTCCCTTTCAAAAGTTCGTGTTTATTTACCTACACAGCTATCTTGCGAATTTTATATCTCCATCATATCAACTCGGATTCCATGAATTCTTCTTCCTAAATTCATATAAAATCAAACTCTATCTTCCATATTAATTTCATGATTTTTAGAGCTCATTTGAAATTATGTGATTAGTTAATTATGTCATTAGCTTCTTGTCTTTTCTTAAATGTATTGAACCTTTAGAAATTCATAGTAAATCATAGAAAATTTGTAAAATAGAAAATCATGATGTTTTGGAACCCTTGTGTTTATCTCGATGTATTAGATATATAATATTGCATGTTTTAGTAGAAAAATATTGCACTATATTTTTCCTATGATTAATTATAGAGAAATTCATACCGGTAGATGCTATGCTTCAAATGAGATGAAAATTTTATGGCATGTTATTCATGTGATGCTTAATTTGGGATAAAAATTTGAGGTCCAGATCTTGTATAATTACTGAGTTATTAATTTATCTTTGTCACATGCTTTTATCGATATGAAATCTTGTTAATTGCTAGTAAATAATGTGCTTATCTGAAAATTATGAAACTTGTACAACATTTATAATTAGTCAAGATGTACCTTCCATAAAAGTTTCATGTACAACAGAGATGTTTGGACTGTCACCTTTTATTGTGATCCTATATCTCAAGTATGTTGTCCGTGTTGCTTGCTTCACATGTAGGTTAAATAGAATGTTATGCATCTCTGATGGTGATAGGTCTATGCTTAGTATGTTGCTTTACCTTACATGAATTTTATTAAATTGCAATGCGGTTGTATTGTTAATTTGTGTTTTCTTAATAATAACTAACTCACGAATAAATCTCTTTTAGAAAGGATGAGAGTCGGAGTGAGAGTGACGATGTGTTGTTGTCTTTCAATGAGGATATCTATGCTATGCTTGTTCCGCTTAAGCAGGCATTGCATTTTTGCATATCATAATAGGAACGATGATGGTTGATGGGTCGATGGATCAACTAGATGACTTGGTGTTTAATCAAAGATGGTGCCATGGCGAACAGGTCCCGGAGATGGAATACTAACTTTTAGTTATCTTTTACCCAGGCAAGCCCCGGTGCATAACCCCTATTATTCTGCACTTTATTATATCTATATTCTTGTGCATTAAGTTTTAAGGAGTTGGATGAAATCCACTTGCATAAATATCCTGATCCCATGAGTCTTACTAGTATGTCAGAATCGTGTAGATGGCTATGCTACAGGACTCCGGTAGAAGTCGAGTGATTTCCTGTCACTCGCGAGAGATACGAATTATAATATTGTTACTATTATCATGTTGCTATCTCATGGAATATAAATGTATATGGATAATTGGAGACCGGGCGGAACGGGTTGGATGGACGTGAACCTGGTTGGGCAGCAGAGCAGGGCTCTGGTTGCATTTGTTCCGCCTGTGTCAATTAAGGACCGTTCGTTGCATGGACCCTGGTCAAGTCACAGATTTAATGTCCCGAGCATATACTTGCTTATGGGAGCGGGAAGACTTGTTTCTCTCCTGTCGTGGGTTCCGGCTCTTTCCGGACCGGCTTTTTAGGGTGGTTATATATATTGGGTTGAGGAGGTCTAAGCACCATACTGAGGCCGGGCCTGCAGTGTTGGGGGCTTAGAGTCCGAGCTTGGACGGGGACCTGGACCCCTTGACAGGAGTGGAACGGGTTGGTCTTGCTTGTGCCCGGGGTACGAGCAAGGCGTGTGTTTTCGGGGCACCCAGCTGGGCATATTGATTCGCGAATCGCCGTTTCTGCGTGACGGTACGGCTTGACTACACTCTGGCATCATAGTAAGAACTGGAACAAGAAAGTTGTTGGAAGAGAAGATAAAATGGTTCTGATTGCTTACCACTTGCTTGAAAGTAGAACAGGTGCTTACCTAGAATGGATAGCTAATGACGATTGCTAATAAAAATAAATATAAGGATGCACCGTTAGTAATGCTTCCTGCAATGCAATAAACCAGCAAGCCGATAAGCCTTGCATATCCTTGGAGTCTTTTATTTTCTCCTGTCGGGTAAGTATTGCTGAGTACAATTGAGTACTCAGGGTTTTATTCCCCCTGTTGCAGGTGACAGGTGGATGCTGATGAGCTGACAATTGTGTGTGGAAACCTCTTGGTGGGCTCAGCGAGGATTTCCTTTGCGATGCGGAGTAGAGTTATTTATTAAAACTCTCACTAAAAGTTTTACAAGGAAAATACTATTAATCTGTTATCATTTCATGCATTTAAATGTTCTTCATGTTAATGTTTAAAATGGTTTCATTTCCGCTGAACTCTGATAATGTTTTAGATTCCGCTGTTATAATTACATAATGAATTACTCTGATGTTGTACTAAAAGTGATGTAAGAAATGGTTAAGGACTTTATAAGCTTTACTCCCTCATTCACGATCCTGAGGTAAAAATGTGGATCTTCGAGTTCTCCCTCGCGGTGTGCTCGACGGAACTACTCAGTTTAGCGCTCTTTCGAAGTACCTAGTGCCTAATGGAAGACAAGTACTCTGTAAGGGTGTTAAATTAGGCGGTTCTGCCACAGAGATCCCCACCCGGTTGAGTGTGTTAGCATAGAGGACATTGAGGCCGCTCCCGCCATCCATGAGCTTCATGAGGTGCGTTCTTCCGATGATGGGGGTCAACGATGAGCGGAAAATGGCCTGGGCTGGGGACGTGCCACAGGTAGTCCTGACAGTCAAAGGTGATGGAGACCTTCGACAAGTGGAGGCACCGTGATGGCGCCCCGCCAACCATGTTGACCGCTCGTAGCGAGCCCCCGGGGGGGCGTGGTGGCGGTGGAGCTAGAACTCCCCCGAACACCGTAGAGCAAAGTTGTGTCAGACCGCGGACTGACTCCCACTAACCCGCTTTTTCGCATGTGAGCGAACCACTCACCGATGGCACTCCGATGCCACCAGGACTCCCCTTAGCTAGCCGGCGGCAGATGCCTGGTGATCCAGGCACCACCCACCTCGGCGAGCAAAGAGGGTGGTGCGAGGTCTCCCCCACTTAGAGTGATGAGCCGGTCCGGGGGTGTGGGACGGATCTCGCCACACCCGGACAATTTTAGATTTGGGCTGGATCTGAGGAGCCGGGGCCCCAAGATATGTTCTTGGGGACCCAGGTGAAGGAGGCGATGCCGGGGGCTTGTTACCCATCGGCGCAGCCCCATGGAGTCAACGAAGGTCGCCGTGGCTGTCGACGATGCAGGCCAGACACCCAAAGTTGAGAACTTCGCCCGGAGTGAAGTCGCTGGTGGTGACAGAGAGCTCGCCGGAGAAGCGAACGCCGCCGTCCTAGGGCAATGCCGGTTGCTTTGACGATGTGGCGGGTGGCTCTTGCCATCGTAGAGCTGGAATCGCACTTGGCGCTGCCCCCTACCTGACACGCCAACTGTCGCAGGGTCAAAACCGCGACAAGCATGTTGTTCGGATGGTGTTGTCGCACGACGGATATGGTGGCTCGGGTGAACTCAAGAACGCAAGAAACACACAGGAGACGCAAGGGTTTATCCTAGTTTGGGCCAAGTCGGTCCCTACGTCCAGCAGCTGATGATCCTTATACTCAAGAACACCTAGAATCTGGGGGTTACAATCGGTTTGTAGATAGAGAGGTTTGGTAGGGGGCTAGCTCGATGCTAGTCCTAAGGTGGTGTTGTCTCATAGCCGAAGGTGTCTTGCCCTCGTCGGAGAGGAGGGAGACGGTGGAGGAACTGCCGGAGCTCCTCCGAGGATTGCACTGCTCTAGGTGACAGAATAGAGAAGGCGGTTTGGTGTTGTGTGGCGTATGAGTTCTCCTCTTCTCCTAGTGTTGCTCCTATGGCTTCTCCTATAGTTTGGGTCCGAACCTATCCCTTATATATAATGGGAGGGGTCGGGTACAAGGCGGTTGTGGTTTCTAGCCTATGGTCTATGTGCACCGAGGTCCATGGAGGCCTTGCAACGGAGCGTCGTCGACCATTGCGGTGCTTTGGAGCTGAAGAAGCCTGGGCATCGTCTAGCTGTTCTGCCCTGACACATTAGGTGTCAGGTCTTGTCAGCTTGGACCGGCCTCCCCCTAGTGTGACCTTCTGGAGTCTTCCTGGCGGTGAAGGAGGTCGGCTCCAGGGGCTTACGTGCTGGTTCAGAAGCCTTCCAGCCCTCGGAGGCCGCTGAGGGCTTTGTCTTCTTGGGTCACTCCCCGAATGTGACTCTGTCGGAGGAGTAGCTAGTAGGGACGCGCCTCAGGAGCGTCGTCGGGGAGCCCCCGGGCATCGGTAGGCTAGGTGCTTGTCTTCTTGCACCAGGGCCTTGCCTGACATTGGTAGCCGAGCAGGGGCCAAAGGTCGGGGGCGGCAGTGATGTAGATCGGGTGCCTAGGGCTCGGGGCAGCCCTCGAGCCTCAGGCTGAAAGTGCCGCGGGGTTAGGCTCGGCCGGACCCCTCGGCCAGAGGGTGCACGCGAGCGTGCCCGATGGGCATAGCCCCCAAGCCCCCGGGCTATTCAGGTGGGATAGGCTGGGGATTCTCCAAATGATCGGGGACCATCTGAAACTAAGATTTTGACATACCTGGATGTTATGGTCTTGACAGTCGTCAACGGTGCCTTCAATGTGCGGGCACCACTCGTCGAACGAGGCGGTGGCCTTCTCCAGAGCAGAGACACGGGCATCCTGTGTATTAAGTTGTATGCACCAACTAGTTCAACCCAAAACTTAAGCTGATGGGGAAAGGTGGACAATTCACTTATATTCCAACACCCTCCCTCACGTGGAGGCTCCCTCAGGCCTCAGACATCGAATATGAGCGAGCAGTAATTATTTTTTTAATTGCGCTAACCAGGATTTGAACTCGAGACCTCTGGCTTTGATATCATATTAAGTTGCATGCACCGACTATTTCAACCCAAAAGCTTAAGCTGATGGGGAGAGCTGGGCAATTCACTTATATTCCAACACTGCGCCTGCTCTAGGTCATGGATCTGAAGACCGAGGCGCTTCTCCTGCTCCTCGAATGGTGAAACTCTTGTGGAGTTCGTCGAGGATAAGCTTGGTTTCGAGATTCATCACGCCCAATCTGTGCTGGTGGCGGGTGAAGTGGACGTGGGGTAACAGATCGGGATGGTCCAGGCTGCCTACTCACCACAAATCACTCGAACGTGGAAGGGAATTACAGCGACCTCGGATTCGAACAACAGCTCACTGCACGAATCGAGATAGAGCCAACCGGATCCGTTGCTCAAGCAATCGATGGAATACAAAGGAGGAAGCTGGATAGCCGAGGAATGGTGTCTCCGATACCAATTGTTAGTAGCAAGGAAGTTGGGGATAAGAAGCAATTGGGGAAGGATTGGAGAATTGGGGGTTCGGAGAAGATGAACAACAGCGGAGGGGAACAGGGTGGCGCGGCCAGGAATGATTAGAGAGTAATAGATTTTGGTTTGATGCCATTTTGTTCGGTCTCTCACTAGATATACTAGCTCACTTCCCTTACAGGGCCTTGCCCAATTCACGTGCATGCAGGCACATCAAGCCCATTCGCCAGCGATGATGTTCTTGTTGGGCCGTCAAATGCGGACGCTCCTGTGCGGCCCATCCACTCCTTCCTTCTGATGTCCAGGCGATGGACTGGTGCTGACAGGATCGCGCGGCGCCGCGCGGGGTAGTGCGGCTTCCGTGCGGTGAAATGACAGCTTTAGCGGCGGGGCGGAGATAAATTGGAGCTGGCCTTCCGCAGTGTTGTCCTTACCTTGAGTGATGCCAGCTAAGGCCTTTCGTCTGACTTGTGGTCCAGGTAAAAATTAGGCACGAGGTCTTGTTTACTTTCCTCCCAAATACTAAATTTTTACGCTCTCTCCATCACATCAATCTTTAGACACATGCATGTAGCACTTAATATAGGTAAAAGAAATAACTAATTGTACAGCTTGGTTGTAAATCACGAGATGAATCTTTTGAGCCTAATTAGTATATGATTGGATACTAATTGCTAAATACAAACGAAAGTGCTACCGTAGCCAAATTCTAATTTTTTTTTATCTAAACACCCATGAGTTGTGCTAGTGGAGAATGCCTAGGCCTAATTTATATGTACCGACCTATAGTTGGACCATAAACCGATCCATGGTTGGACTATAACATCAACATCAAGATTTAACTGACAGACCGTTGAACCATAAAGCAACGTAGCAATACCAATTATACCGACTGACTGTCTATTATTACTAGTATAATGCCCGTGCTAACGCCACGGCTTTATCTTGGGGTTGCACGTAAAAACAACCAAACAATGATTTTTTTTCCCATAGTTCAACTTTTACACAATTGTATTTGAGCATGTATACAATTAGGGAAATCCTTTTTCATAAGAAGGCATAATAAAGTTATTCGTCGCATCAACCATCTAAGTTACATTCTGCCTAAGTCCTTAAGCATGACATGGAAATTGAACTGCGCTCACTCAACTTTGGCCTTTCAGGCATCAAGTTAATGGCAAAGTCAGTGTTGACCTATGAGGAAACTAAAGCGTGCCGGCAACCCTGAGTGACCCCTCCATTGCGCCTGAAAAAATAAATTTTAGGTGCATATGCACAGTGAGTAAAATGGTTTACCAACATGCCCAAAAATATATAAAAAAATCAAGCACCTGCCCAGCAATATATATTTATATGAGGACTGATAAAATGGTTTGAGCATACCCACCATTAATCACCAGTTTAGGATGTCTTTATAAACAATATTCTTGGTGCTCTTCCCTGTAGGATCCAATTCCTCTTTTGGTTTAGCCAAAATTCTTGTTGTTGATCTTGATACTCCCCTTGATAAACCAACATAGAGCTGTCCATGCGAGAACACGGGTTCTGGAAGGTAGATCCCAACATTAGGGATGGTTTGTCCCTGCGATTTATTTATCGTCATGGCAAAACTTAACCGCATTGGGAATTGTTTTCTCTTGAACTTGAAAGGAAGAGAAATATCATCCGAGGGAGACAATGGGAGTCTTGGTATGAACACCCTTTTCCGTGCATGTTGTCCAGCAACGATCTCAGCATCAATTGCATTGTCTTGCAATGCTCTAATCATAAGTCTTGTTCCGTTGCACAAGCCGTTGTTCGGATCAAGATTGCGGAGAAGAATCACGGGACAGTTGATTTTTAGCTTTAGCTCATGTGGGGGTAGGCCATTTGGAGTTATTGAGTTCAAAAAATCAATAGGGAAGTGATTCTGAGGATCGTCAATAACAGTGTCAAAGCTGTGGTAAACCTTTTCCTCACCTGGAAACCTCTCAATCATCATTGCGTTCAACTGATCAACATGTTCATTTTTGGTCGATAGAATAGCACGGGAGCTCATATAGGCGGCTGATGTTGCATGTTCTTCAAGTGATGGGAAAATATCTTGAATGAGTTTGTTGACTGCCGCCTCCGTGTTAGTATAACCAATCACAATGTCATCAGGGAGTCGCACATAATCATCTCCAATCGTTTCCTCAGTTCCATTTCCAATTCGTAGCAGGTACTCAGAAAACCAAGGGTCTGACTGTGCTCTCATGTTACGTGATAATCTTATCTTCCTTATTTTATCCCATAAATAGGATCTTTGCAAAGTAGCATCTGTTACCTGTGCTCTTGTCCCACGTGTCACCACAGGAAGGACCTGTCTGAAGTCTCCACCAAATACCATGATCTTTCCTCCAAATGGCAAAGCACATTCCATGATATCCTGTAGGGACCTATCAAGTGTCTCGACGCACTGACGCTTGGTCATAGCAACTTCATCCCAAATAATCAAAGATGCCCTACGAAGCAACTCTGCAGTGCCACTTTGCTTTGTAAAGCTGCACAAATGCTGTTGTCCCCAATTTTAATTGGAATTTTAAACCTAGAGTGTGCAGTGCGTCCTCCGGACAATATTGATGCTGCTATACCAGATGTGGCTGTTGCAATGGCTATTAATCCTTTAGACCGAACTCTAGCAAGGAGGGCCTTGTATAGGAACGTCTTGCCGGTGCCTCCCGGACCATCTACAAAAAAAACTTGGCTCTTATTGGCAAAGACATGCTGAATGATTTCATCAAACCCTTCTCTCTGCTCCTTGTTCAGAGAATCAAAAATATCTAAGTGGTCTTGGTCTACAGAGACATTCTGTTCCTCTCTAACCTCTTTCATCATGTCAATAGAGCTTGGACCCACATTGCAAATAGGTGGCAGACCATAATCTCTGATATCTTTCCCCATCGAGTGAAGCATATCCCGTATGTCTCTGAGCACCATTTGCTCCACTGTCGACGTGTTGCTGTTGTCCCGGCTGAAGTCTTCACCTAGAGCGTCCTTGTGCTTGTCCCATAGTCCACGTATGTTAGTGGCCTCGCAGAATACAAGAATGGTAGCAAACAACCTTCGCAAGGCACACGGCATTTGGAAAGTGGTGGCCTCAGTCAAGCAGTCATCGATTGATTTATCTGTCTCGATAAGCCCTCTTTTCTCACATGCTTCCCTAAAAGTAGAGTACATGACACCAGCCACTGTTCTCAAATCCTCATATGATGTTGCACCTCTCACATGATTCAATAGAACTCTTAGGAAGTATCTCTCCCCTTCACCAGGGTTAGCATAGACAACCCGCCCTATCTGTCCTGACGCTTGTTTCCTTATTTGCCACACTTTTCTCCCTTTGATCCAACGATAGTGTTCTGGAAATTCTCTATACAATATTTTCCTTGCTACCCTATCTTCACGGTTTTTATTAAAATACTCTGTCAGTGTGGTCCTATTAGAACCTGGGCGACTCACAACATCCTCCAGGTTTTCCTCTTCATTGTATGTCACAGATTGCATGCCAGGCAAATGTAGCTGGAGCTGCAATACAGCCGGATAAACTCCAAACATTGGGAAACCGAATATCCTATGCACAGCTTCCGGTGGAGATATGTACCTAGCACTCCTATACTGTTGTATCTCATTGATGACAACATCATCTCTATCATTTTGGTCTGCATTTACCGAGAATGATGCTTGGTCATGGCCTTTATATACATACTTAAATAGATACTTCACTGCTTTAATGCTTGAGCATGCTTCAACATTTATGTGACAGTTGTATCTCATGAGCAGACCAGGGTTGTATGGTACCACCCACCTGTTATCTAACTCTGCTCTCCTAATCTTGACTCGACGTCCATCATCCCTTCTCCTGTAGGTTGGATAGGAGTCCTTTCCTTGCTGGGTTGCCTCACAGAACTGTCGAGGGTACTGAAAGCGACACTCTCCATCCACCATGCAAGCGCAGTTTTTGTTTAGCACGCCACATGGTCCATGCAACATATGGCTGATAACCAGATCATGCAACTCTGGGTATTTGTCCTTGTCTGGTATCTCTGCTGAAATAACTCGATCATATGCATCTGGGGTTTTCAACTTACTCCCTGACTTCATGATCAGCAGGAAATGCTCATGTGGCAGCCCCCTTTTTTGAAACTCGGTAACATGGACTTATGCTGCAACTTCACCAAAATACTTTCTCTTAATCAGAAGATCCTTTAGATCCCGCAACTTTGCCCTATACACTCTTGCAACCAGTTCTGGTCTATCTTGTGGTTCCTGCCCCAGTTCAAGATTGCTTGTTATCTCTTTCCAGTAGGGATTGCATGTCATGGTGATGAAGTAATCTGGTTTTCCAAAACGCTGCACAATAGCCATAGCATTAAGGAACCTTTGTTGCATATCTCGATCGCATCCTGGGAATGATCTTGGTAGCACAATTCTCTTGCCAACCTTAGAACCCTGTGTCTCTCCAGCAGAGATAACATCAACCAGTCCCTACATACATTTGAGCACGTATAATTTTAGTGAAAGACAGTAATAAGGTTGCAAAGTTCATAAACAGAAAAACAAATAAATAAAATAATATGAGTGGTTACCTGGTATAGCTCTGCCTGTATCAGTTTTTGGTTCTCGGGATTAGAGTACCAATCTAGCCTCATAGACTCAATCTTTATATACATATCCACAGCCCACTGTTGGAAAAGACGTCCTCCAAATAGCACTATGTTAAAAAGTCCCCGTCTAACTTGCAATTTGAAGCAGTAGTATTCTCGTGCAGTTACATATCTTGTGGATTGTGCTGCATCTGCAATTCCACTTAGCCAGTCACCTTCTTGTGCATCATTGTCGCCTTCTTCTACCTGATTTTCATTAATGTTTTCAGCTACAAGATAGATAAATTATTAGATCATGTTATAATATTGTATTATAGCAGTGATTCAATAGTACAAGTATTATAGAAGAAAATAATATTAGGAGATAATACCTTGATAACCACCAGTACTCCCGTCATCCATGTAATTAACATTAGTAGAAGCCGGGGTTGCAGGTAGTCGAGTGACTGGATCCCCACTGTACGGCATAAACTTGTTCCATCCCGTTTCCCCTCGTGGGTTATATATCGGATAAGCTAATGGGTCATAACAACCATGGTATGCTCGGATATATTGCGGATGACGATTGGTCCTTCCATATACAACCACACTCCTATCAAAACATCTCTGTGGATCGTTCCCTTCCATCCAGATAGCAGCAACTTGGGATGCTGTTGGGGCATTGTACCTTCTTTGGTCAGGCGTGATATTTGTATTGAGTTCAATCCGATAGTCATCCAAGTTTGGAAAAGCACCATTTCTCCTAAAAGTATGAACATATGGGTTATCCTGTAAAATTGCAAGGATATTCCGAATGAGGTTGATATCAAGATCAGGGGACCTTTTGACTCTATGTGACAAGGCCTCATCTTCTGTATCATAAAAGTAGAGCTGCAGATGCCGAGCGCCGTGGCCACCTGGCACTAGGTGGTCCAAATGATGGTATAAACCACCATGAACTCGAAATGTATAAATACCGGTTCCAACTGGACTATTATATCTGCGGTCAAGGGTAACCCCTAGACTTGCGAAGGCGAAATGCGAGTTGAGATAACGTATACGTTTCCTGAAATATTTTGCATCTTCATCCACTTGACTTGTGAATAACCTTCTCAGCTCTGCAGGAACCTCTGGTATATGTATTTGTACCTTTCCTTTTCTACAACAAAACCCGGGTGTCTCATACTGAAACCTCATCGCACCACAATAATTGCAGTCAGGGACATTTCTCAATATATGTCTTTGTGGCAGGTTCTGGTAGATGAATTCATATGGATCACCATCTGCCACATTATTTGTAGCTGGGCCCTCCGGAAGCACGCGATATGACTCGTAATCATTACCTGTGTGCACGACATTGTAGTAATCATATCAATTTAATATATAAATATGCTCATTGTAAAGACATATTATTTAAGCTGGATTTCTAACATGACTTATAAATATCGTCGTAGTACCTTGTGCATGTCGCTGAATGACTCCATCATCATCGTATAATAAGTTTTCATTGTGTAATCCATGGCCGCCGTCCATGGCATCTTCATCACCGTTTTCACCATTTTGTACAGGTTCGAATAGTTCACAGTCGAATTCATCTTCGTTGGTTTCAGCATCTACGTGGTTGCGATGCATATCATTCAAATGAACCTCAGCATATATTATATATATATATATATATATATATATATATATATATATATATATATATATATATATATATATATATACACACACACACACACAATATATCCAAATGGCTTAATTTAAAAAAAACAGCATGTGGTTGATGTCCTCACCTGCCTCACCAGTAGTAGGGAATGGTGTTTCTTCTTCACATGCCATGCTTAATGTTCTGTTTGTTGTTACTTGTTATAGATGGTCCAGAAAGAACCGTATGTGGGCCTCTACGTGCTGGCACGTAATTATCATTTCTGTGTAGCCACTTCGTGGGATCACCTGACTCGTCTTTTTGCTTATATTCTATGGTTGGTGTTTGCACTATGGTTGAGAATGCAGTTCCAAATGTCGCACCTTCACATATGAAGGTAGGTAAATTAGAAGGCGGAGGAAATATCAGAAGGTAGAGGAAATGCACATGTCCAAGATATTATACGCACCTACTGGTGAGGACATCGGCACTACTTGAGACACAATAGAGGCAGTGCTAATATTTTGCGATGCAGACTTCTTCCGTGCTCGGTACTCACGTTGTTTCCTATTACTCTCTTCCCTTTGTTCATCGGTCATCTCAGCTCTTCGCTTCCATTGTTGCCTGTTCCTTTCTTCCCTCTTAGCATTAGCAATGTTAACAGATGTTGTTTCAGGGGCTGAGGCATATATTTTTTTGTCATTTTATAAAAAAGGTTTTATTAGTAGAATAAAAGCATGATACTAATTCACAATATGCTTGAAGTATACCTGTGACAATAGATAGTGCACTGTCTCTTATGGTCATTTCGGCAATGCCAACATGGCTATGATCCCCGTGTGCATCTGGTGGGATATTTTCTTTGTCCAATATAATTGTGGTATTTTGATCAATGTTGGAGTAATTATTACCTGCAAATTGATTGTTAGACAAAACACATGAACAAATATATTGAACACCCAATACAGCATGTCTTAATTAAAAAGGCGTACCTACTATTTGTTGGTTCATTGGTGTCTGATCGCTTACCAGACCACCGGGCCGCGTAGCATCTGCTGCCAACGTGGATGACGTTGCATTGATGATGGCATTTAGATTATCCGGTTGAACCTTCTTCATCGCCCGTTGTTCACGTCGCTTCCTGTTCATCTCCTCTCTTTGTTCATCGGTCATCTCATTTCGCCTTTTACGTTGTTGTTGGTTCCGTTCTTCCCTCCTACGCTCAGCTTCATCTGCAGGTGATATATGTATGTAGATATTTTTGTTTGGTAATTTTGTAATAATCTAATCACACATGGTAGCAGCTATACCTGCACTGATGTTGTTTGTGACATTGCTCAGTGCACGTTGCCCTTCTGGATTGGCCATAATAATTTCCCAAGCTGCTGATAATAATCCCTACAATTGACCAAATAAGCATACATTTAAATGGGCAATTTAATTTCCCCCCAGATTGTTATAAAGCACACCCAATATTTAAGTCTTTTTACAGAGATATTCAGAGAGGATGCATGCTATGACATAATGGGCACCTTGTAACCCATTATATTCAGATAGGATGCAGCTAAATATTAAGTGTCATCTGGGGCTTCGAGCGCAGATGGATTTTTCTTCAACCATTTTTTGAGTGAATGGGCATGACATATGATTTAGATGTAGTATAACCTTGAATTACCAGATGGAATTAACAGATGGCATGACATTTGATTTAGAGAAGCATTGCATACTATATGATTCATGTATGCCCTTGCTAACGCTACGGGAAAACCAAAAGATAAATTTTTTGAAGGAAGAGGAAAATAATAGTGTCAAAAGTCAGAAGCCTAAGATTAACACGAGAAAAAGACCCCACATATAAAATTTAAACCAAATAACATAATATATAACGCCGTTACGGAATTTTCTTTGTCACGTTATTGAAATTTGTACGAGAGAGAAGAGATACAAGGATATACTCATTCATTCCTTCTAATCAGCAATCACATCCAAGCTTTGAGTGAAGTGTACAACTCACATACGCTGAAAAGAAAATGCAGCCTTTCCTTTCTTTGGTACATAAAAATGGATGTGGGCATAACACTAAGCTAGCAACGTTTTCATTTTCAAATAACAAACCTTTCCAATAAAATAGAAAATAATACATTAGTGGTTAAATATTGTACATTGCCAGCCCATTACAACAATATTATATTTATTTAGAGAAAGGCGATAAACACCTCATATCAACCCTATACTTCCAGAACAAAATTCTTAAAAATCTTCCAACAGGTCTACATTATTGTCGCAGTGGTCATATTTTGTTCCTATTCCTCCTCTCAAATGCGTACGGGTGATATAACTTTGTATTGTGTGTTGCTTCTAGTAGAAGTCCTTTTGTTCCTCCAGCCTCTTTAGCAATGATCATATAGTAGAATAGGAAATAGTACTGGAGAATTCAAATAAGAAATCCATAGAGAGATCGCTAACTACTAACATCAGTGACAATATAATCACCACTGACAACTGCCTGCAATTATAATAAAACTATGAATCCCATGCCATTAACAGAAGAAAACCCTGCCAAACTATATAATAAAAACTATGAATCTCATGCCATTTACAGAAGAAAACCCTGCCAAACTATTTGTCTAGTGGGATTCACAAATGTGCAGTATCTTTGCCAAAAAAAAACATAACGGATGCCAAAATCCAATTTTTCTTTAATAAATATGCATGCTGTAGTTACTCAAACAAAAATTGTCAAGCATTATCTGGGTGCCATCCGAGAATGGCTTGAGGTCGCTGGGTTAAACAAGTTATCAATATCCAAAAAAATAGTTTTGCTGGGGGAAACATCTACTCTAAATTGAATGAAACAACACAGAAGTGAAGCCCTCGAACCACATCACAAGAATGCACATAAAGAAAGAATTACTTACCCTTTCTTTACAGACACTTTAATTTTTATCAACAAGATAAGGATCTTCTCTGATGATAAACAGAAGGTGAAACCAGCATTGGTTCAAAAAATCGCAAAAGGACATCTGTCACCACTTACCAAGTTATCGGATCCAAAATGATGGTGGCTGAGGGATTCTGCCAGCCGAGCTGAAGCCTTTTATGTTATCTCCCAGCAAAGTGAGCTATGAATGCCAGGTTATTGGTTCGTCTTTATCGTAAGCTGATGAAAAGTCCAGGTTGCGTCAGCAAGAAGAAACCTGTAATTTGACATTTGCAGGACGTCAGGACATGGGTTGAAAATAAAATGTTAAGAGAAATAAATGCAATTCCTAAACAATTCTTGAAATCATTACAGTCGACATCACAAGCACACTGCAAGAACAATAATCAAACCAAAACCAATAGAGCTGCCAGCCTTCTTCCTCTGCTGCTGCTGGTAGTGCTCGTTGCCATTGCTGTGACATGGGCACGTCAAGCTGCATGAAATCAAAAAGCGCGTGTGCTCACTCATGTGATGGCTGTGTTAGCCGCCAGCACAACAAGCCACATGCTCGCCTGTCCGCTTGGCATGTCGGTACATCATTATATTAATTATTCAGTGACACATTAAAAAATTTAGTGCCACATTAAAAAAATCTTCTAATAATCTAAAGCCATATAAGTGCATAATGTAATAAATCCGTTTTGCATACCATGTGTGTTATGAACTTTTGTTGTTCGTGCCAATTCCAGATCGCTGATCACCAATCCTGGCTCCTATTGTGATTAATCCCTAGGGAAGAAATTGGAGAATGAAAGGACAATAAGAAACGTGAGTATGTAACTAAAGGAGAGTAGGGCAGCTAGCAGAGTAGGGGCAGCTATAGCAGCAGGCTAATTGGCTTTGACTGTTGTTGAGTCTTCGTATTAGGTTAAGGATTCAGATATACGTGTACCTGCAGGGCTGCTGCTCCGCGGTTTGCGTCATATACGTGTACCTGCAGGGCTGCTGCCCGACGGCCGTGCTCGGCGTCGCCCCGTCGCCCGCTCCTATGGTTGCACCGCACGCACACAGAAGAATCCGATGGGAGCCGCTTGGTCGCTGCCCCGGTCCGCGCTCGCCGCGGCCGCCGCCGTCGTTTCGCGAGTATCGCCGAGTGCCGCGCCGGCCGGCGCCCTGCTCACCACATCTGCCAACGGCGTTTCTCAACCCCAGTCCTTCACGTCCTGCTCGCCGCGTCCACTGCCGTCCGCGAGCACAGCCCGTGCCGCAGCGGGGCCAGGAGGAGGATGGTCAGAGTTCAGCGTAAGATATGGGAGACAGGACAGAATGAGAATGTGCTAGCCCGGTCACCAGCCTTTCATCCTTTATTTACCACGGCAGCAATTCCTTCATTCCTTTCTAACGAGCTCCGTCCTTTATCGCTCGGCCAATTCCTTTCTAACGAGCTCCTTCCTTTATCGCTCGGCCATCACGCGGCGCGCTGATTACGGGTGCGGGGTCACAGCGTGGGGGTGCGATGAAGCCGGCTTCACCACCAAAACAACTTAGGCCATCCGATCCTAGCGAAGTTTCATGAGAATAGATCTCAGCCATTTATCTCTAAAAGATGGGATTTTCTGGTCGCACGAAGTGGGGTACATATAGCAAAAACCATCTCCGTGGGGGATAATTTTCTGGGTGGATCTAGTGTAATTTTAATTGGTCCCTTATAGTAGAGATAAACAAGAAATAACAACCCACCGAATGTTACTGATTTTTTATGTCCGACCTACCAGTGCTATTCTGGTATTTTTTTTTAACTACTCCCAGGTGACGTTAAATTTGGGTTGTGATACAGTGAATTAAGCTAAACTGAGCTATTAACCACTCGAACGGCTCGACTTGACCCAAGTAACCCGGTCGTTTTAGGGACAACACCATCCGTGTGTCCCTCCACGCGTAGAATTTCCCCTAACAAACCACAGGTGCTTCCTGGGCATCATACCGGCCACGTCGCCCCAATTTTTTTAGTGGTCCAGCTCAGCGACACGTCGGCTCCATGCTTCCTGATTGGTCCACCTCTGCACAGATGGTTCACTTGATCCTACTTTGTCCACGTTGTCAAACAAATCCCCACCACATGCTTCTCGTGCGGCAGGGAAAATATCTTTTACAGTGCTGCTGCCTTCGTCCTCTTCCTTTCCTCGCTGCTGCCGTCACTCCTCACCTGCTCCGTCTGCCTCGTCGTCATGCCTCCTTCGCCGCCGCCCGCGCTCTACGCCATCGCGCCTCCATTGCCTGCTGCGCTGCTGCCACTTGATTGCGTTTCTGCCGGCCCGGTGCAGCGGCCGCCGTTCCACGCGGGGTTTCCCCTTCGCGCCTCCGCGCTTCCGCAGCCGTCGGCATTTGCCGACATCCGCGTCGGCGTCCGCGTCCTCATTGTCTTCGCCGTAGATCTCTGTCGGCTTCTCACGGCCTTTATCTGCTCTTGTCTTCTTCCATCAGTTCTTCGTTGGCCTTCTCTTTGGGTATCGCGATTCGCGACATCGGAGGTGTCTAGATCTACGACGCTCACGCCGTCGTCCTTTGTCGCCGTCATCTTTATCGCCTCTGTGTGCTGCCGTCTTCTGCACGTGCCGTGGTCTCACGGGTTCAGTTGAGTTCAGTTCTCATTGTTGGTCTGATTTCACCAAATGGATTCGGTGTGTAGGTCTGTATCTTCCCGCTTGTGCGCTTCCACGTTACATGTGTTAGCAGGGTTAGGTAGTAAGAATTTTTGCTCTTTTTAATTTCCCCTTTAGGGAAAGTTCATTAGCTTTCACTAAAAACATGCATACGGCTAGATTGCCTGCCGTCGTCTGCCAATCTAGCCAACAGAGCGTCTGCCATTGCTTGTTTTTCCACACCATTGTTACCGTTACAGCCTTGCCTGTGTTCTTATGTTCAGTGTTGTCTGACCATTGGTTAGTGTCGTTGGGAGATATCTCGATCAGCTCTTGAGTTCTTTAAGAGACTAGTATAGTGCCCGTGCGTTGCCACGGTTTCATTTAAGGAATATACTTAAAAACAACCAGATGATAAAATTTTTCAATAGTTTTTGTCTCACGCAATTGCGCAATTGTATATGACCAAATGATAAGATTTTTCCATAGTATAATGCCCGTGCTAACGCTTCGGTGATGTCTAGAAAAAATAAATAAAAAATAAATCAACTGATGAAAGAAACAGTGAGCATTATAAAAAAGAATAGCAAAATCCCATTAATATCCTGTTTCATTGCTTCAATGGCTAATTTTTTATTATATAAAAAAACATGAAACTACATATACATATCAAAAGAGAAGTGTCCCATGAAACTACGTTCCCACAAGCTGTTTCTACATGAGCACACACACAGTTCAGCACTCAGTACACAGTAGATTGCCATAAGAACACACTGCAGAAAGAAACAGGCGCCATCTGATCCGCCATCGGGGTGAGTCTAAAGGTGAAGATGGGCAGGGGAGCTGGTCCATCAGACGGCCACGCCTGCAGGTCACGCGCACCACCACCTTGGCACCAGAGCAAGCCACGCTAGACACTTCCACCTCTCGATCATTCAGCTTTCATCAGAGCAATACCAGAGGTTACAAAATACAAGGCAAAGAAGCCAAAAGAAATGAACAGCAGCAGTATTAATTAGTTGTACTAATACAATAAATTTTCTGAATTGGAATTAGAGTTAACAACCTTAAAGTTTCATGAAAGAAATATTTCTCTTTAGCTGTTCAAACTTTTCCAATGGCACTGAATAATTTTCTTAGACAGTTTTCATCATTCTGAGTAGTCATCTCTCCCAAACACATGACTGAGAAGTAACCACATTGACCAGCAACCAAAGCTTCTTTTGAGTTTGTTCTGTTTACACTTAGTGTTTTTTTATCCATAGTCATATAATTAAAATTAAATAGCCTTTTCACTCCCACATAAAGCAGCTAGCATCTGATTACAAAATGAACCTTAAAGTGTAGTCTAGCGAACACATGCAATTCCATGAAGATAATCACATACATACTAACATATCCCTTTTTTCAAAAGGTATATTCCGATCAAACATAGGGCCTTCTAATCAACATGCAATACATCAATGTGTAGCTCCAAAGAAAAAGAGGGAAAACAGAGCAATAAGTCAGATCGACCCATGTCAGATTTTAGTTGAACCTACTGCTTAGCACAAACCAACGGCAAAGGAAATCATGAACTTAATAGAACATTCGAACAAGCACCCAATCTCCGTGAACTGAATATGTTTGACAGCGAGGCCACTATATACCACAAAATATTAAATATTTTCATGCAAGTTAGAGGGTAGCACTCTTGATGATCATAATTTCATTGACTGCTGAATGGAAACGTGATCTGAAATATTCTAGACATTGAGGCCACTAAAAAGAAAGAAGCAGCAGTGAGAAATAAACAGGAGTAGACCCCACCTGCTGACCACTTGATTCTTAGTGGCTGTTGTGGTTGCCTTCCTTTTTCAAAGCTTTTAATCTGTATCCATCTCATAACCTTGAGTAAAAAAATTCACAGAGCAGGCACCATAAGATTTGTTATTCCTAAGGCCTGATATTGGTCATAGAATAAAATACTGAAAAGTGACTAATTGCTTTTCTTTTTATACATTGGTTACTGCCCATCATCACAGTACAAATGCAGTGCACATTCCCAAGAACCATCAAAGAATTAGAGTTTGAATAGTTAAACCAGCATGACAAAAGATTAGACTCCTAACACTAATATTGTCAATCCACATGGAAGCAATCTTACCACTCGGGGTGGGCTCAATTGCCACCTCCCAAATAACAACAATACCGTCCGAATACATAATAAAGTTTGACTTGGCAATTACCTTAATAACAAGATCACTGATAGATATTTCCTTTCCACCAATAGGTTCAGTTTCCCTATGGATTTGGCATATAGACGAATGGTGTGCCGACATTGCAGCACACTAATTAAGATGCCATTTCTAAATTAAACTATTAAAGTAATACCCTATACACTGAGCCTGCAGCAGCTGAAGCAATTGGTTAATTTGAGGCAGCTAATTGGCTCTAGTCTCGCACAAGGCAAACCTTAGGTTGGTGAGCAAAAGTAGGAGCAGAGCAAAGCCTAGCATTGACTCACAAATTTACGGAGAATTCCTGAGGAAAGCCTAGTCCTGTATTCATCATCTGGAAAAGAGACCATTGGTAAGTTCACAGCTTGAGGCTTACCATTGAGTATAGAAGCAGGGAGATCATTCATAGAAACAACTGGCAATGTCATACAGTTGTGACCTACAAAAATAAGTAACTCGAGTTAGAGGAAAAAACCAATTTTCAGGATTGAAATCATATTTGTTTGTGGGAAAGTTACATGATAACTAAAATGCAGTTTGTTTTTATGACCTTAACAAATGAGCGCCTGGCTCCAATGTCTCATCAGTTTACAATTTGGCAGAAACATTCTGTGGTGAAGCAATTCATTGCTAAATTACAATCATCTTGATCTTGATCACTAAAAAATAAGGCGGTCAAATTCAGAAGTAGAACACCAACCCTGAGAATCGTAACGAAACAAACCTTTGTTTTAATATCCCATGATAATATTAGAGCTGAGACATTGTATGGTTCCAGAGCTGCATTATTAGGCCCCAATGGCATGTTCCTGAGCTGAGGCAGAACAGTAACAATGTGTGAAGATTTCAGTGGATATACATGCTAAACAATGGCAATACACTATGGAATGGGATTTTGGAAAATAATCAGGTCATGTAATGGCGTGTGATCAGAGATCAAAGTTTGAAGGAAAATAATTATGCCCATGTCGCACAGCTATGAATGCAGCCTACAAAGAACCACAGTAACTGAGTGCACTTAGTAGTGGAGATAGATGAGAAAGCATGGCTACAAAACACTTCTATACAGATTTTCACCATCGGATAGAACGAACTGTTTACCTGCAAATGAAATTCAGAACTATAGCGCTTTAGGAAAGTTGCAAGGTTGCAACCGAGCTTTTTCATTATGTGAGATTCATCAACTGAAAAGAAAAAGAAGTTATCACCAAAACATTCTACATCAATAAAAAAGACACTTAAGCATTAGAGAGCCCCAAATGGCCATCTCGGGGGGGGGGGGGGGGGTGTGGGGGATGGGCTTACTGACAATTGTAGACCACTTAATCTGGTGCAAAATTTTTTTTATCAATTTGGACAAATTCATAGCTTGTCGCAAGAGCATCAAATAAAATCTTCCCTTCAGAAGAGTACATTTCATCAGCTTGACGGCACATTGTAGAGTCCCTCTCTCTCCCTGATAAACAATAACATTAAGATTGCTTCCCCAGCGACCAAATTCTCATGCACAATGCACCCCTAGTGACCAAAATCCTATGCACAATGCACCATATAATATTAAAGAATGGAACAACTGACCCAGTAAATATGGTATAACACATAACCTGATCTTTATCTCTTGCATGTTTTCATCTGGTATCGAATATAGGAAGGAGTAGTTCTTCAAGTCAAAGGCTTTATATATACTGCAGATAGAAGGACGACCATTAGAACAATATTATTGTGAAAAAAAACCATTTTTAGTCAAAGCCTTTATATATACCTGCAAGAACATTTAAATAAAAAATTATATATTAGTTGATGCCAAGATTTCGTCTCCTTCATTCTATCGCCATTATTAGTTGATGCCAAGATTTTTAGTCAAAGCATCAATTGTATGAAAAAGGATACTTCTTCATAGTTTCTTTGTAAGTTCAGAAACAGTGAAAGCTCTGCTCAGGAGAAACAAGACAAATTCAGTGTTCATTCTCAACAGTGACAAAGGATTATGACAAAAACAAAATGACGTTTTGGGTCTGCATAAAAACAATTCACATCGCAAACCTAGAATCAAAACTAATAACACAGAGTGCACCAAGGATGGATAAAAAATCTACCCGCAGCACATTTTCCAATTAGTACTTACTAATCGGCATGAGAAATGTAACACTACGTACTCATAGAAAATCATTATCATCATCCAGATTATAGATACAAAAATCCTAGAGGAAACCACTTTCCGCATCTAAAGGCCACAGATGGTCACAATCGTTGACACACAGCAACCACGCGCATCAACTAAGACGAATCTACAGGCCAAAAAATTGAAAGCATTTAGAGACAGATCGCGGGTGTCACCTGAGGCCAGAAGTTGATACGCAACAACCAAATCCCTGAAACAAAAGCAACCAAATCACCAAGACAATCTTCTCCTCCTTGGCCTCCTTGAAATACAAAACAAGATACATCAGTCCTCGGCGGAGCGCCGCAGCAGCCCAGGGAGGCGCGCGGGGCTGGAGCAGCATGCGCGACGCGATGTGGTAGGGAGGGGAGAGGAGAAGTCGGAGTCGCGCGTGCCGCCGCCGGCGCTTGCTCTCGTGGCCTGGAGCCCGCGTCCGCTAGAGCGCCGCAGCAGCAGGCATCGCCGCCGCACCCCGCGCTAGGGTTTCGAGCCTGGGGCGGTGCGCGTGGGAAGGGAAGTGAGAGGAGGAGTCCGGAGTCGCCCGTGGGAGAGAGAAGTCGAGCCTGGACTGCCGGGCTGGCGGCCGGCGGCGCCTTGCCCTGAGGCTCATCCTTGGCGGAGAGGAGAGGAGTCCGTGATTGGGAGAGGAGGGGTCGGGGGAGCGAGGGGTCACGCGAGAGCAGGCGTGGGAGGATAGAGGGAGTCGCGCGGTCTCGCTACTGCGCTTGCGCCTACCCGCGACGCTCTCGTGAGAGGAGGAGATGAGTGATGAGTTTGATCCCAGCGTTTCTGGCCGTCGGATATGAGTGAGTGAGAGAAAGCAGAGATTAGAGTTAATCTCATCCTTTGATTTGAAAGATTAGATGCTGTTGGGTGTAAGTTTTTGGGTGCACTTAGTGGAGGTTATGACTGTGATTGTTTGTTTATGGGTGGGTTTAGCTAAGTTCATAACTGGTGTATTATAAAGTAGTGGAGATGAGCCTGCTTTCTTCCCATGAATTCTGATTGTTGAAATGGCAGAAAAGTGCACCAATGTGGTCCAGATCAGCCTGCTGGGAACAAGTGGAGTAGAGTATTTGTTATGGGATATTGTTATTTTGTTGCTGGTCATTGTTTATTGGATCATGTGTTCTCGTCACATTGTTGTCATTTTCATGGCTTCTTATTCTTTGCAGGGTCTGCATCTTCATTTCTTCCAGGTTTTTTGCCCATCACTCAAATGATTCTATGTCTTTTTTTTTGTCAGGTGTTCTGCGTACCAACACTTCAGGCCTGACATATTTTCTACCACACAGGCTCCAAGTTATCGCGGACACCAACGGTAAGATTCGCTCCTAAGTGTAGTCTGGGAACGATTGTGGTAGCAGAATTGTGTTAGTAGCTCTTATCTACTCTTTTCAATAGTGAAGGGACCTCGTCCGTGAATTAATCGAATTGGAGTGCTCCTGCGTCGCCCACTTTACGAGGACACTCCGTGCCAAGTAGTTTCGGCAATTTTTGGATGGTGCTATTAAGCCTGGATAACGAGCCAGCTCGGCTCGGCTCGGCTCAGCTCGTTCTGGCTCGTTAACTAGCTCGGCTCGGCTCGTTATCTTAACGAGCTAGAAAGCCAGCTCGGCTCAGCTCGTTTATGAGCTCGAGCTGGCTCGTTAAGCTCGCGAGGCAGGTATAAAAATACACAAAATATAATATTTGCATTTATCTAAAGCTTGAGAGTAGTAATGACACAAAAAAAATACATCCAACAGCCTTAAATCGAACAAAATATTCATATGTACTAACATATCAACCATTTGTAAAGTGTAAGACATGAAGTAATACAAAATTAATATAAGTTATGATGACTTTTTCCCTGAAACCGTGACTCGTTTGGCTCGCGAGCTAGCTCGAGTTGGCTCGTTATAGCTAACGAGCTAAAATCTTGGCTCAACTTGACTCGTTATCATAACGAGACAAGCCGAGTCGAGCCGAGCTAGCCACGAGCCGAGCAAGCTAACGAGCTTCAAATTTTTCGTCTAGCACTAGGTGCTATGCTCTTTCTTCTCTCAACTTTAATTTGGTTCAATGTTGTTACTTAATACTGTGCCAAGTGCCTTGTGCCCGTTTTTTGAAACATATTTCTTCCTACTGGTTCACAGCTGTACACTGACGATGTCATCATGCTTGTTTTTAAATTTTGTTCCTTTTAAAAAATTTAAAAAAGGAGGCCGCACAAACAAAAAGGCTAGACAGAGAAGGGACTTTCATCGGACATACGGTTGTAAACACAAAGGCCAAGGATCATACATAGTCTCAAACAAGTTTTACCACATAGTAAGTACCAAAATTTACATGAAAGATCATTCAACACTTAGGATCACAAAGACAGTGGAACTCTAAGTTCTAGTAGGATAGATTATAGTCCATGTCACACCCATCATGGTTATTATCGGAAGATTTAGCTCCGGCAATACCTAGCATCTAATCGCATAAAGATGAATCAGATGGTAGCACATGAGACACAAGATTTATACTGGTTTAGGGATGTGGGGTGTCCTAGTCCAGTGTGGGGTGATGCTGCTCTTCTTGTATTCGTATGCTCAGTTACAGGGGTTGTTGCTCCTTCTACCTATGCATGAGGATACAATAAATGGGATTGCATCCCCATCGCAAGGCCCCTGCCTCCCTTTACATAGCTCAGGGAGGTAGGGTTACAATGGGAGCGATCGGCTTCAGATTGGATTCCTAGTTTGTTACATGGAATGCGCATTAGATTAATCTCATCCTGTCGGGGTTATGTAAATGGGATACCACAAAGCACAACCTTAAGACGACACTTAGGACGGCCCAACTAGCTGCAACCCGGCTAAACACGGTCTGTCCCAACTCCTCGCCCTCGAGCCGTACAAGGCTTGCCTCGACCTCTCCCACCTCTCGACCTTGCACCACACGGTGCCCCTGACCACCTACAGACTTAACCGCTAGGACGTGCACCCGCGCACTCCACCAGGTACAAGAAGGATGACGCCCCTCTGACCGTTAGGACATGGGACAGAGTGTCGCCTCGGTCTGTACCCTGCTCACGGATAAAACCACACCAAGGCATAGCTACGTCACTCTGCGTGGCTTGGCACTGCCCAAATCCTGTCCAGCCTAATGGATGGGCGTACGATCACACCCAACATGACGTGGGGACATGACGGGGAGTCAGCTCTCCCACTCTGACCAGATCCTATGCCCCCGATCCGACCCTAGGAGGTCGGGGCAATGGGATCCCGACCCTAGGAGCAGACAACCACTTCCCCGTACAGTGACATCACGACTTCTCCCCAAAGAAGCGGAGCGTGAGGATGAAGGCCACGATGACAGCAAGCAAGCCATACCGGGCAGGGGAGCTGGTGAGTGATCACCACTCCTGTTGCACCACCATAGCCGGAAAAGTACTGCCTTCGTACGCCATGCCTTGGCGTAATTAAGGAGCAATCTCAAGACGACCATACCCCGACGCAACGACAAGACCAGATGGATTGCTTAACAAGCATGCTAGCTTCTCTATCCCTCGAGCTCCTAGCAACTCGGGCTAGGAGAACCCTACTCTGCATGTAACCTAGCCCCCGCAACTATATAAGGGAAGCCAGGCCTTCTTCTCTAGAGGAGATCTCTCGATCGAACTCCGGACGGTCAACTTCCCCTTCCTCGAACTCTTCCTACCAATAGGTCGATACTCCAAAAGCACATTTGAGTGGGTTCATCTTCAATCCATAACGGCGCATCCTCTCAAAAGCAAGACGTAAATTGACCAAATGAGATTTATGGGTAGCAGATTTAATCACAATATCATCAATATAAACCTCCATAATCACCCCAATTAGATCATGAAAAATCAAATTCATAGCTCTTTGATAAGTAGCACCTGCATTCTTTAGCCCAAATATCATCACAACCCACTCAAAGAGACCAACAAACCCAGGACATATAAAGGCCGTCTTCGACATATCTTCTTCGGCCATGAAAATCTAATTATAACCGACATTACCATTAAGAAAGCTAATAACCCAGTGTCCTGAAGCATCATTGATAAGCATATCGGCTATAGGCATAGGATATTCATCTTTCGGAGTAGCTCTATTCATATCTCTAAAATCAATGCAAACTTTGATCTTCCCAGAATCTTTCTTCTCAACAGGCACAATATTAGAGACCCACTTCGCATACCTGCATGGCTGAATGAACCCCGCTTCCAATAGTCGATTAATCTCTTCTTTAACTCGATCATAAATTGTAGAATTAAATCGGCGGGGGTGCTGCTTATATGGCTTGAATCCATCCTTGATGGGGAGCCGATGCTCAACAAGCTCTCGGCTTAGCCCAGGCATCTTTGTATAATTCCATGCAAAACAATAAACATATTCCTTGAGAAGCGTGATTAGCTCAAATTTGTAATCGGCTTCCAAGTTTTGATTTATAAACGTTGGCCGAGGCACAGAGCCATCCCCAATATCAACCTGCTCCAAAGGGTCGGCTGACGTAAATCCTTGGCCCAACTTATCGAGCTCATCAAAACCATCAATCGCTTCACAAGCATCGGTCTTATTAGCCTGATACTGATCAACATGATGTTTCAACCATTCAATATTTGTATCCATTAATAAACAATTACATGATGATATTGAGCCGATTATCAATCGGCTTCAAAGATACAGGAATAAAACCACCTTGCCTGGTAACACTAATAAATTCATAGCTAGAAAGATCTCTACCAGACAAGCAATCAATAGCACCATGCCCCCCAGGCTTAGGAGCATCAGCTGTAGCTACTTCAACCGATGAATCTGAATACACAATCTCCACGGCATCTATCCATTGAATAAGAAATTGGTGCATACTAGATGGTATGCAACAATTAGCATGGATCCAATCACGCCCAAGTATTAAACTGTAGCTACCTTGCACATCTGCAACGAAGAATGTCGTGGCTAGGGTCTTGCTTCCAATAGTGAGTTCCATATTAGCAATCCCTCTAGTTGGAATAGGAGCACCTCCTCCAACTCCAGTGATCGTCATATTGGTCCTCACCAGCTCCTCATCAGTGCCACAAGCTTCTTATAAAGTGCATATGGCATCACATTCACAATTGCCCCATTATCCACCAACATGTTATGGACCAAAGTACCATTGATATGGCCCTTCACATGCAAAGGCTTGAGATGATTGACAGGCTGTTCTGGTTTCTTAAATGTGGCATCTTGTATCGGGAAGTTGAACATCGCTGCGGCTGAATCGTCCTCAACGATGTAGTAATCGGCGGACAAAACAACCATATTGACCTCCC
The DNA here is from genome assembly GCA_022457205.1 of Saccharum spontaneum. Lineage (NCBI taxonomy): Eukaryota > Viridiplantae > Streptophyta > Magnoliopsida > Poales > Poaceae > Saccharum > Saccharum spontaneum. The sequence continues at coordinate 55,938,108 of CM039596.1, forward strand.
CTCTTTCTGGAGTAGCTTCATAGTCAACCATCTCCTCATCAAGAACCTCAGGCACCTCCATACCAACAATAGCAGCAACAGTGGAAGTAAAATCATCAGAGGACACATCGGAGGCCACCAAGATAGTAGGAGTCGGCTCAGCTGACCCTGGAGTCGGCCAGGCCGATTCTGGGGCCTTTGGAACAGTATCAGCAATGGGAGTCGGCTTAGCCAACTCTAGCACATCCAGGCCAGCAAGAACAGGGGCAGTCGGCTTAGCCGACTGGCCAGTAGCAGCAGCGTCATTTTGATCTTTCAGAGAGCTTTCGACGTGCTTGGGGTTTAGGACTTAACTCCCCATCTTGGCAAGCATCTCCCGCTTCTGTTGCTTATGCTGGGCGCGCTGCAACTTGTGCCATTGGGTTTTATTTAACCCACAAGGACACCACACAGGTTGGCGATACTTGGAATCTCCTTCGACGAGCTCTCTTCTCATCTCCAGCAACTTCTTTAGGAACTTCATCTTGCTTTTGCGCTGGAGTTTCTTCAATTACAATCGGCCCATCATGGTTAATGACAGGAGCTTCCATAGAGCCGATTGTGATGACTGATTGAGGCCTAGCTCTTGGCGGAGGAATAACAGGAGCCTCAATCTTCTTAGGCACGTAGACCTGTCGCAATGGTGCCCTTTCTGAACCTTGTGAAGCCGAAGTCTTGAATGTAATCATCTGACCTTGATTCACACTGCTAGAGCTCGATTGACCATTGTTCAATCGGCTAAAGATGGAAGGTTTTTGAACTGGACCAGCAGGCTCTTTCCTTCTTTGCTGGCCTTGCATAGGTGCAGGCGAGGGATACGGCACCCAAACTCTATAAGGACCCCATTGTGGAGTGACTGGAGGTGGAATCGGGGGTCCCCAACGAGATGCACGAGGAGCAACTTTTTGAACTGGAGCTGCTAGTCGCATCACCGTTAATTGCTTAACCTTGTCATCTTCTCACTTAGATGGAGTAGATTCTCTTTTTTTAACGGCTGATTCTCAGAATCGCCTTTTTCTTGCTTATACTTGGCAATGAGCCTATCAAAAGTGCATGGTGGCCTCACCACAAGCTCCCCTTGGCTCTTCTTCTCATTCGTCTTCCAAGTACCAATCTCCGGCCTATGTGGAACAAATGTGGGCAAAACATGAACACCGGAGGGGCCGAGGCTGCTGGAACCAGGGGAGTCGGCTAAGCCGACTGGGGCAGTTGGCTCAACTGACTTGGCTGAGAGGGAGGCTGAGTCGGCTAAGCCGACACCCTGAGTCGGCTTAGCCGACTGGCCATGCTGCTGGGTGGAGTCGGCCTGGCCGACTGCTTCAGTCGGCTTAGCCGGCCTCTATTGTGCTGCCACCATTTCGTACCACCGCTGCCTTCTCAAATACTGCATTGATCCAGCGGTGATCTTTAATTTGTTCTTGCCTTAATCATCCTTCTCCAACATCACCTTGCGCTCTAAATTCATTTCAACATTCGGTGCTACACATGGTTCGCCGATAAGCACATTCTTGCCTTGAGTTGTATCGGCTTGCTCGGGACGAATCCAAACAGCGGGTGGTCCTGCTTCAATTGTATGCATTGGAAAAGGGACCTTATCAACTTGCATATCAGAAAGACTCAATTGTCCCTCATTAAGGGTCGATTGGACCTGCCGACGGAAAACACTGCAATCATTAGTGGCTTGAGAAAAAGAATTATAATATTTACAATAAGCTCTTCTTTTTAACTTATCGGCTGAAGGCAATGTATAATTAATTCTAATATAACCGAATTTCAACAATTCATCAAAGATTCGATCAAATTTAGAGAAATCAAAATTAAACTTCATCTCTTCACCCCAATTCTTATGAATTGGTTTGAGAGATGGACAAGTAACCATCTTATTCTCTGCTGGCTATTTAATTTCAGCAAGACAAATTTCTTTATTATCATCATCGGAACAATCGGAATGATCATCAACAACATGCACATTATGACGATTAGACTTATAAGTTTCACGAGATTCTTTAAAGCGTGATTCAGCTGAAAAGGAACATTGCAATAGTTGATTAACATTCACAAACTCATAATGTTCAAGTTTGTCCCTAATACTAGGACGTACACCAGCAAAGCATAAGTCAGTTAAATTTCTTTCAGAAATCATTAAATGAAAGCATCAGTTCTTAATTTCTCTAAATCGCTTAACAAAATCAAGAACAGACTCATCACTACCTTGACGAACCGATGTAAGATGAGACAATCTAGTTTCATGGATGCCGGTATAAAAATAACTATGAAACTTTTCTTCTAATTCAGCCCATGAACCAATAGAACAAGCTGGTAATGAAGTAAACCATGCAAAAGCTGTGCCAGTAAGGGACAATAGAAAATTGCGAACTTTCATAAAATCATAAGCACTAGCTTCATCAAATTGTGCAAGAAACATGCTAATATGCTCCATCGTAGATTTACTATCATCACCACTAAATTTATTAAAATCAGGTAACTTCCACCCATTAGGTGCTTTCATTAAATTAAAGTGTGAAAGGTACGGCTTATGGTAAATAGTCCTACTAGGCTTGATTTGTACACCTAAACTCTTTTCAAGTGATTTAGATAATTCCTCCCTAAACCAATTCAAAGTGTCATTGAAATCGGTAGAGGGAGCAACAGGTGCAGTAGGTGTATCATCAAGTATGGGGACTTGGCTTGGTGACTTCGGCGGGTTGGGGAGAATGTTTTGCCCCACCGAAGCTCGACTTATTGTTGGTCTTTGATCGGTTCGAGTGTTTCGAGCCGAATTTTGACCATGGACAACCACTTGATTAGATGGAGCACTTCCAGCTAAACCAGTCTTATCGATTTCAATTGCCGAAGAGTTCGATTTGCCTTTATTTGCTGCTGCATATAAACCTTGATTGTCATAAAAATTCAAAGACATGCCAAATTCAGGATTTTTAGAAGAAGAATTAGCACCCGATGGATTGCCATCGGTTGTTTTCCCTTCTAACTTATCAAAACGGGCCATGATCATGTTTACAGCAGTGAGAAGATTATTATCTATTACTTTCTTATGATCATCCATCATAATAGCATAATTGGCATGTGTAGGGTAAGGATCGACAATGTTATCATACTTAGGTTCAGAAGATCTTACCTCAGGTGCAGCGGGTGCAGAAGATGTAGAAGTGATCAACTCGCTGAAATCCGGCTCCCTGAATTGAGTGACCTTGGGTCCTATCCCCAGTATCTTCAACGTTACTTCCCATGTTGCTGGAGGAAAATTTGAATTTTCGTCTAGCGATCCCTAGCGGAGTCGCCAAAAAGTATGTTGACGCTGAAGATCACTCCAAGCCAACACACCAGCGAGGGCCTTGGATGCCCAAGAGGTCTCACAAGACCTACAATGCAGCAAGAGACGAAGCGTAACCAGCCTAATCGATCTAGAGATCGATAGGGCCGATGTAGAGCTCGTTATCGACCGAAACGGCTCCCGAACCACTCCCGGAAGGATCCGTTGGGGAGAAGCACGTGGATAATCTTCTAGTACCAGCAAGGCCACCTAGGATGCCGACAAATCTCATGGAGAGGCTTGCCGAACAGCAGGGTAGAGGGTTGAGAAACTAGGGTAAGATAGAAGTTTTGGTTGTTGTTTTGTCGATTGGATAGATGGGAACTCAATCGGCCGTGGTCCTCTCATATATATAGAGGGGGTGGTCTTATCCTAGTAGAAAACATCTCTAATATGCGTTCTCCAAGTTTCCCACGTTAAAAATATACCAAAAATCGACTTTAAGAGGTGTCATTCTCGGTTTCCAGGCAGAGTCGGCTAAGCCAACTTTTACGGGCTCAGGCACCTGCCCGCAGGGCGGCATCAGGGGGAAGTCGGCTTAGCCGACTCAGGCAGTCGGTTAAGCCGACCGGAGGCTAGCAAAACCGGCTAAGCCGACTTAGGGTGGCTCGTCGTCTTCTCTGCGCATCTCGTTCGCTGTTTAGTCACGCCATTTGACCTCCACCGTGTCCAAGACGTTTATAACTCGTTCATAATACTTAAAACCTTCTTGAAACATTTTTTTAGTGTCAGCACCTGCATGCTTTGAGATTTTTGGAGATGCCTGCAAGCTGTAGCAGGGATTGATAAAAGTACACTATTAGCTACGATGTAGTATGGCTTGGACTTTACGTGTATCGGAATTTGTGTCCATATGGTGTGGTGTCTGTAGCCTACATACAGGCTTGTAAACATTCTTGATGTGCCAAAGTCTAAACTTCGTTTATTTCAATGGCCAGAGCTGCGACTTGTAAGAAATTAATTCATGATCACTCCGACTTGAAGGGAAACTCGGTAGAATTTTTAATGTATTGCTCGTAGAAGAAACAGCTGCTAATGTATATCTTGTCTCCTCGGGAAGAACGAGATTTATCCGGTACACCTATCTCAGAAAGATGTAATTCTTGGTGTGGGCCGACCTGACGAACGTAACCCGACGGATACGTCGGGTGGGGGTGGGCCGCAAATTTTGGCACGAAGTAAAAGTTGGGTCTGGCAAGGGCCTTATTTTTAGCTCGCGGGCTTTTCCGATGGCCCGACTAAAAAATACTGTAGCCCACACTGTTGTTTGTTGGAACAGCCCACATCAGTGCAGCCCAACTAATCATGTTTCTGGAATAAAAAAAACAATCATGTTTCCCTTTCCCTCCGGCCCACAGCCCCATGCAAAAGCCCCCTCCACAGTCCACACTGCTCTCCTCCGCGTCCACGTGGAAAGGGCCACGGGAATTATTTGTGGGTATGGGAAGTTAAGATGGGAAAATGAGTTTAGCCTTTATTCCTTATTTGGTTTGTGGAGAGAAATAGTAGAGGGAATTGAAAAGAAAATTCATATTTTTTGTTTTGTGCTGGGGTTTTGAGTAGGATATTATATGACAATCATTAAAGGATCGTGATGATGTATTTTTCTTTTATTAAGAGCACAATTCCCATCCAATTACCACCCACTCCCCTAGAGAATTGATCAGAGGGAGTTGTTCTCCCTCGTGCTGAAACTCCTATTCTCACAAAACAAATAAAAAATTTCTAAACTCATATCTCTGGACCATCATTCCATGCTTTCAATACCCCTAACCAAACGAGTCGTTAGTCCTCCCGTCCAGCTGCTCCAAACGGCAACGGTGACCATGGACACGAGAAGCAGCTACGTCTCGAGGCAGCGAGGCAGCTAGCAGCGGCATTGTCAAGAAAAAGGCCACCGCCCCTGTTAGCATCATGCGCTCCTAAGGCTGGACGAAAAACTCGAAGCTCGTTAGCTCGCTTGGCTCGTGGCTGGCTCGGCTCAGCTCGGCTCGGCTCGTTATGATAACGAGCCGAGCCGAGCCAGGATTTTAGCTCGTTAGCTATAACGAGCCAACTCGAGCTGGCTCGTGAGCCGCTCGCGAGCCAAACGAGCCGTAGTTTTAGGGAAAAAGTCATCATAACTTATATTAGTTTTGTATTACTTCATGTCTTGCACTTCACAAATGGATGATATGTTAGCTCATATGAATATTTTATTCAATTTAAGGTTATTGAATATATTATTTTTATATTATTAATATTTTTAAGCTTTAGATAAATATAAATATTATTTTTTGTGTATTTTTTATACCTGGCTCGCGAGCCTAACGAGCCAGCTCGAGCTCATAACGAGCCGAGCCGAGCTGGCTTTCTGGCTCGTTAAGATAACGAGCCGAACCGAGCTGGCTCGTTATCCTAACGAGCCAGAACGAGCCGAGCCGAGCCGAGCCAGCTTGGCTCGTTATCGAGCCTTATGCGCTCCTTATCGTCCTCAACCGCCACTCCTGTGTCAGGATCCCAGGAGTTTCGAACTGGGACACTGCATTAGGGCGTCCCCAACGGACATCAAATAGCTAGTCTACCTGATATCCTACTGGTCAAAATAGATGCACAGCAGCGCGCTAGCGAGTGCATACTCGCTAGTCTCGCACGTTCCCCAACAATTTGTATCTCACGGCATGCAAAGCGCTGTACTCTCTCATTTTTGTTGGAAAATAATAACCCTAATATTATTGTGGGCTCATACCAAATATATCCCTAAAGGGTTAAGACTATATAAAGGAACCTGTACCGATCTATAATGAAAAAAGAGATATGAGTTCCACAGACCTACGTCTCCTGTATGTTCTTGTGTATTGTTTTTGGGATTAGGCAAGGGAGACGGAATCAATCTACAACTTCTACACGTCTTTTTCTTGGGACCAGGAACGGAACACGGATCTGACAATCCATGGATAGGCCGATTCTTAACACGTTATCAGCACCTCTTCCAACTGGGTGAATTTGTTCCTATACTACTTTTATTGATTTGATCTCTTTTTTGTGGTGCTAATCATCACCGATCCGGTCGTGGGCTATTCTTAATTTGTTGATGATTCATGCCTATACTAATCATGGATTGGTTCTTGTTTTCCATCTGGATTGAGCACTACGACACCTACTGGGCACGGGCACGCATGCACCGTCGGCCACGGCCCACGGCCTCTATGCTGGGGAAGGACGACTCATCGATTCAAAGCTTAATAGCTAGCGCATCAACAAGTACACGCGTACATGGATGCGAAGACCACGGTCGCAGCCATCCTCGTCGACCAGCGTCAACAAGACACGATGAAATCCTATATTTTATTTGCCTTTTGATAGAATCAAATCAATCTCTATTTTGATTTTGCTAATCATAGATTGGTTTTTTTATACGACTCGACGTCATCTCGATTCGGCAACACGCGAGCCTTGGAGCCATCCATGTGCTCATGACCATCGTCAGCCATCCACGCCGCCACGTGCCAGCGTGAGCGGCCATATATGGATCTGATCTGCTTCGTCGATCCTGCTGACACGGTGTCTTGGTCTCCAGTGCCGTCGTCCCATCTTCGTGGACTTAATTAGCCCTACCTGATAATTCTATATTTTATTTTTTTATTTAGATCAATCTAGCACATATGAACAACAGATTGATTCTTTTCTACATGAATCTTGTGCACACGGAGGTATTGTGATCGGTGGCATATATCACTGGACCGATCCCCCATGTTGCCTGTCGGCGTGGATGTGCACAAACGCTCGGCATCGAGCATGCTACCTCTGTCTGCTATCAATCTGCACTGTAGCAATATGTGTCGTCGTCATCAAGCGACAGATCTACGACAATGCCAAATGCCCTACGTGATATGTATCTACTAATCACTGCCCTATGCGGCATGTGACGTAGATCAAATTGGCATCCTCTACAAGGTATGAATAAATTGCATCTTAAAGAATGCATTTGTCTTGACCGCAATTATTAGTTGGTCGCAGACTATTTTTCTTTATGGTCTATAATTGATGTTTCTATCAAATAAGACTGTGACGTGCACTCGCCGCCCGCTGCCGGTAATTTGCATATCCTATCATTTGCACTCTGCTATGCCATGCTGCCACCTGTAGTTGGCCGTGCTACGCCCAGAAGCCGCGCAGCTCCCCGCTCCTCACATGCGAGCAAAATTTTTGGAACCTTTGGTGGTTTCGTTTCCAAGGATTATAATTTTTTTTGTTAAAATTGCAAATCTCGCTCACGTAAGGTTGGTTGAGACTTTGCCTTGCATGCTACAATTGCTACCTGATTGAGTCTTGCCTTGGATATAGCGTGTGTTTCCTTTAATGCTAGCGGAACTGGAAGTTTGACCTGCCATTGTCATTACGGAAATTCCGTCATTACTTGGGTAAAGCATCATGTAGCTACTGAGACCTGCAGTCATCAGGGCTACCCCGGGGCTTATTTTGCATGACACAGGATCGGAGACGGTTAGCCTCCAGGACCTTGCTATGTGGCTGCATAAATGACTTAACTGCATTTTTTTTCGCTGAAAGGTGGCTACTGAGCAGCACGCCTGCGAGGTGTTCACGCATGCGTTGACCTAGTGAAGGCAACCTCATCTGCATCATAGTACACGTGGCTGGAAGCTGCTGTACCCGCCATGCCCATAGAACATAGACCGCTAAATTTTCTAGATTTATGAGCTTTCATAAATTTCGTGTTAAAATGGTTTAGACCCCCATGGAAGTTTTATATTGGCTTTATGTTTTCCTTGCATTGTTTGTATGTGAATATTATATGGGATTATAATCCCGAAGTATTACCAAGGCCAATATAAATAACCTAGAAAAACACATATGCTTGGAAAATTCTGGGAAATAAATGAAATATGTATAGCTATATAAGACCATTTTTTCTTACTCTAGCGCTCTCTTTTAATGCTTTGGTTTATTTACCAGAAGTAACCTGAAGAAAAACCATTGCATGAGACTTGTTGGTATATCACACAACTGAATTTGGGATTCTTTTATAAAAAAAAGAGAACTAATACCGCGCCTAGGCATATTTGCCAAACGTGACCTGAAGTCAACATGTTGCCCTTGTCTCTCTGCTGCGGAATAAGCATGAGATGCCATCATAATTGAGGTTTGTTTCAAAGCAACGTTATGTGACTTTAAACTAATATATCCCCCTAGGCAACAAGAAGTTGCTACAAAAGTACCGAAGGAATTAATATTCTGAGTTTTTTCCTAATTAGTGTGAAAGCACAATACTTCCTCCTGATGAAGAAAATTGCATGTCCTTCCTTGGACTAATGAAGCCCTGAAGTGCATATCAAATCTTAGAATAATTAGAAGTACCCATAGTCGCTGAAATGATAGTGGGCATCATCTTGGGAAACTGCAGTATAGTCTACAAGTACAGTAAGACGAATTAAGTGACTTCTCTACACAATAATATGCTGGCTAGTAGTTCCGTTCATGCTACACCTCAAATAATTTATTAAGATCTACCTTGTCATCTGCCAGAAGATGGAAAGCAGGCAACAAGTATGAATCTCACGTCACAATAAAGCTGGAAGCTAATTTTTGGATATTAATTAATTATCGATTATAGCAGTCATCCTAGGCTCTGGAAGGCCATATGGATCTTGACAACTGCATATGTTTCTTAGATGTACCTTTTACCAATGAAAAGTTGTGCTATTAGTTGAGAGTTTATCCTAGAAGGATATTGGTCACTATTGCTTTTGCGAAGCAGCTGTTTTTTTCTTAAGTCAATGACTTTGCATTAAAATAATATTTCCTAGATAAATAAAAATCCTTGGCTTCTCTTCATGCTGAATAATGAATTGATCCAAGTCATGTTTTATATAGAACATGGAATATGTTGCAATAAATATAATGACTCAATTTTTTCAATGTGGTATGAGTAATTGGGTCAAATTTGGGCAATAAACAAAAAGAGCTAGACTATAAAATAACTCTGCATCCAAAATTTATGCTTGGCAACCATGGCTAATTGTCATATTCTTGTTGTATTATACTTATGCACACCAAGTTTAACGCGCCTGAAAGCGCAATGCCGCCATTAGTTGTCTTTTCTCAAGCATAGACCTAGAAGGTCAATATAGGTAATGGACAGATTGATTGTCAATTATACAACAATTGGTGAGCATTAGCCCCTGAAGGACTGTTATGGCTAAATTGTGGGTTATGTAAGTAACTATAGGTGTTAAGTCCAGAAGACTGCATATGCATTTGTTGAAACCAAGAACTTGCAGAGCAATAATTTATAATTCACCAGAAGTTATGCACTCAACAAGAAGTTGAGGATACATATACTTCTCCTGTAGAAGGAAATATACGTAGTATTCATGCAACTGCATTATGAAGTCCAAGCTCACTGCATATAGTAATAGACCCCCTAATAAAGTGCGTAATATTTTCCCAAATAAACCACCACTAAAGCATACATATACACCACTAGAAGTTGGTGAATGGAGAATTTTACTATGCTATTAAATATATCGGCATTAGGGGGAGATGAAAGCCCATATTATGAAATGCCTTGATATTTGTGAATCAAAACGCACAAATCCAAACTAAACTAGTTGTTTAGTTACACTCCTCTATTCTATAGTATGGAGTTATGCTAGATAGCTATTTATATTGATGAGGAGCAACCAGATTGGTTAAAATCTAAATGAATGCTTCTACCCGAAGTAGATGTGGATATACCCGGGATTAATTTTATATCCATTTGACATTGGCATTTTGATCAAATCATGCGGGGACGCCTACAAGTAAGATCTAGTGGCCTAAGTCACGAGCATATGCTCATAAAGCAAGCTCACTTTATGTGTGATATAGCTCCTCTCATACTCTTGTAGAGAAATCACCCTGCTGGTGAGTTACCTCACGACGAGGTTCATCTTGAAGATGAAAATCCTAACAATGCGCGCATCTTATAAAGCTAGGAAAACGGAACAATAATGGATCTATCATTTTGAGAAATAACGAAGATCATTATTAAGATGTTTAAAGTCAGAAAATATATGTCGACATTTGTTTGCCTCTATAATTGCTAAATTAGTCTCTTCGGGAGAACCCGGATCCGGAACAAAGTCCATGGCAAGAGTGCTTGAAGCTCTCATACTGGGTCAAATGAAACATGCAATTGAGGTTGAACCAAAAATCGCTAAGTGAATATCTTGAACCTGATGTTTGGATAATTATGGGTCATCATTGAATAATGGGTGGTGAAAAGCGATGGTTCAAAAGGTCCTAATAGAGACCAGTTCCGACATAAGTTTTACAAAAATATGTTCCACTATATAATAAATCTGGCTAATGGCATGAATTAAAATATGCAGTTACGGGATTCTGAAAATCCATGATGAGCAATATTAAATCTCATACCAATATTGTCTTTTATGTGAAATGATCTCCCTACAAGGACAATAACTCCATGAAGGATTTTCCTTGAAGGAATGCATGGTTATAAGTCTGAATGCACCAAAGTAAGTGAATTCCTTGAAAGGAATAAAGACCCATATAAGACCCGACAAGTAAGAATGAAAAGATGAATTGAAAGGAACAAAGGTATACCATATAAGCACATGAGCTTTTACTATGAGCGTATATATACTTGTGATATAATGCGTTCTCCACCTGAAGATTTGGAGTTGAAGTATCCTCTGAAAAAAATGATATATGTGGTGTTACTAGCAATACTTTCCCCATTACGCTAGAAATACAGACTTGTGATGTCTTACTATGTATTAAAGATTAAAGATTCTTGAAGAATCCATAGTCAATCCTAGAAGGAGGCACGACTATTATGAATCATGAAAATTATAATGATATAAGAATAATGATTATTAATCACATCTGGAAGATATGTGTCATTGCTACTTTAAGTTGCACAAACATGCATCCTGATATATGCATGCTAGAATATAATATTTTCTATCTCAATGTTCTTGAAGAATAACGAGACAAATGTCATGAAGACTGAATATTGTGGAAATCTTGTAATATCACTGGCACTATCCACATTTATATTTATTTCCAAATAATGGTTAATGTCATGGGAATGAATTACTTCAACAGATGTCGTCATCAGGGGGAGTATTTATGAGATATTGATTATCATTCACGAGACTCTGAAAGTCTCAAACATTATTGAAGGCTTTATCATGACACCATTTATGAAAGTGGGTTTATTGTTTATGTACACTTCATATTTTTACCTCACGAGTTCCAGAAGTAAGATGAGGCTAAAATTATGAAATGATCCTTGTAATGTATGCGATATATTTGTTAAGTCTCTATGTGCACATGCTTCCTGTAGAAAGTGTTCTTGGCATAGCAGGACAGTTACAAGGACCAGGGGAGAATTTTCCTAGAATATTAACCCCAGAATTCTAGAAGATTCAAAGTAATATAATCCAAAAGGTTAGAATTTGTCCTGAAGACATAAGTTGTACTCTTTTTCCTTGATGAGTTTTCCTGAAGTTTCTCATGTAAGGTTTCAACGAGGCAACAATGTGCAAATGCATTAAGCGGCACTATGTACTCTTTCTCCATATTTTCCCACTGGGTTTTTAGGAGTTTTAATGAGGCATGAGTTGATCGCGGTATTCGCCCAAGGGGGAGTGTTGGGAAATAATAACCCTAATATTATTGTGGGCTCATACCAAATATACCCCTGAAGGGTTAAGACTATATAAAGGAACCTGTACCGATCTATAATAAAAGAAGAGATATGAGTTCCACAGTATACCTACGTCTCCTGTGTGTTCTTGTGTATTGTTTTTGGGATTAGGCAAGGGAGACGAAATCAATCTACAACTTCTACACGTCTTTTTCTTGGGACCAGGAATAGAACACGGATCTGACAATCCATGGATAGGCCGATTCTTAACAATTTTGTTTTTTATTGTTTCTACGGCATGCAAAGCGCTATACTCTCTCATTTTTATCTCACGGCATGCAAAGCGCCGTTGAGGACGCCCTTAGCTATGGACAACGAGCACAGTGAGATCTTCGCGAGGGTGGCGGACACACCCCGAGCTCCCAAATTACGAGCTGCGAGCCTGCAAGCGCCTCCCGTGCGCCATCGCGCAAGCTGTCGGATTGGCCCGCAGCCCACTGGGTCAGGCCGGCCACGGGAAGGCTCGGGCCTTAACGTCGGGCCACGGGTGGGCTCGGCTAAGGGATTTTTTTTATCAGGTTTTCATCAAGTCTAGCCATGGCCATCTAGTTCCATTTATAATACCTATGTCAGTTAGAAGCCTATTGTAGGTTGTGTAGTTGGCTGATGTGGTTTATGTGAGATTTTAGTTGGTGGGTCTAGTATCACCTTGCAAGCTTTTATGGGTGAGAGATGTTATCTTATCTTACTATTACTAATGGCACCACATTAATTCTTACCCGACGCGTTAAGAAAAAAGATAAATCATAAAAATTCTTACAATAATTAGAAACATCTGGCCTTTGATTCGGTAGGCTTTAATCATCATCAACGATAATAGTCACAGGATCTATTGTAGTTTATTAAAAAATTACCCATCACTGTCATTATGAAAAATACATAAAGTAACCCCTAATTTTGCATCTAAATTACCCACCTCTGCTATTACAAAAGATAATTAAAAAATAACCCCCTAAATTCATATATAAATAACCCACATCTACAATTATGAAAAATATTTCATCACCTAAAAAATCCCCTTTTTGGTGTTTAAGAGAACCAATGAAATGTGGACCAATGCACCTAGCTAGATGTGACCTAGAGAACCTTAGGAACACCTCTGCAAAGTACCATACACATGCAAGAAACCTAGGTATACATTCCATCCATGAATCACTAGAACACTCAAACTGTGATCCACCAGACAGATCGACGAACACCACCGGATAGTCTATTAGATTACTGTTGACGGTAGTTATCGTTCATCACAAACCGTCAATATAACTTAAAGAAATGCTTGAAAAGAATCACCAATAGAAACTTAGGGGTTTAAACCGATAATTTCCACGAGTTTTGGTGAATTTATATTTTTAGCAGGAATATTCCAGAAAACAAGAAAGGAGGATCAAAATGTCAAAAAGAACCAAACTTAACCACGACGAAAATTACTCCAAAAGGTTCCAGAGGACACAAGAAGACACCACACCGCGGCGGACCCAGAGAGGCTGCCAGGTGGGGCCAGCTAGCCCCACCATGCTGCTGTCCGGTCCCCTACAGTGGCCCCTGCTTGTCAGCTTCTAGAAGATTCCTCCACCGCCTCCTAGGGTTGCATCTACACCGTCCTTCAAGTCGGTTTGATCCAAGGGCTCACGTTGCACCCCTAGAGCTATTTAACCAGGCCCTGCCCCCTGCAGAATCATCTACATCTGCCATAAGTCAAGATTAGACTAAAAAGTAGGGTTTCTAGAGATTAGAGAGAGAGAGCTCTAGTTCTTCAAGTTCTTAGTATAGGCTTTCTAGGTTCAAGTAGAGTTTGGGCTACTACTTATCTATGCGCTTGCGGATACTTAACTTTAATATTATTTTCTTAGAGTTTATAAATGGCATTCATAATTTACCAACAAAGCATTAGTTAGAGTGATGCTAAGAAATGCCAACCATCACCATACCCTACTTACGATCCATCATATGAGGTATAATTTAAGGAAAATCAATGATGGTCTATGGACTATCTAACTACTCATCATCTATCTACCTACCAAATATGATTGGTTGTTCTTCCCAACGTAGTGGAGGAAGATGCACCGAGCTCCCCACCATAAGGAACTGAGACCACCACCAAAGATTCAAGGTAATGAAAATGAGGGGAACAAGGAAAAAAACAAGTGACCAAAATGTACATATTCTATAATAGAACTAATCTAGAAAGGAGAGCCCCTAAAACCTCTAGAGATGTTAGCTAAGTTTTGGAACGCCATCGGGTTCTTGGTTAGGGATAATCTTGACATCTCACTCTCTAATTGGAAGTTGGTGTCGACTAGGACGAAGACTTCCTTATGGAACAAGTTGAAAACGAGATTTGTTTTCTCTTAGGGTTTAGAAGAGCTCACAAAGGAATATGCAATGAGTCAATTCACAATAACTTTCCATAATTGTAGGTCTGAACTGAATACAAAGTTTTTGAAGAAAGGGTTGGACGCAAAGAAGACGTATGTTAAAATTACACAAGCTCAGTGGCAAGCTATTGTTGAGTAGAACACATCGGAAGATTTCTTATCTAAGAGACAAAGCTATTCTTAACTTGCAAAGAATAATAAGTACCACCATCACCTTGCCACAGGTGGTTATAAGTGATAGTTTCCCAAATGGAGGGCAGAAGAAGCTGCAAGGAAGGAGGCAGGTTTATCGGTGTTATTTGATGACCTTGATGAAAGAAGCTCAAATTGGCTACGTGCTGAGAAACCATAGGAAAGTGATACTAGATTGTAATGGCCAGATCCAATGACCAATGAGGCAACCAAGAATACTTTGGCAGTGGTAGCCAAGGAGAAGGAAGGATCGTTCCAGCCATAAAGGGATGGCGACATTGTCCTTAGTCATGGTCTGGGTAGCCAAAAGCACCTAGTCGTGTGCGAGGCATCTCGTCGAGGTTGGGGTAGAAAGAAGAATTCCTTGAGTTTTCTGACATGTAAAAAACACGAATGATACAAGGAAGCTATGACAAATTATTTTAAGGAGGCCAAGAAAGACTTCAAACAAATGATGCTCGAATTCATGGCCAATCCTAATCCTGAAATGATGCAACAATGGCTGAGTGTAATGTCTAATCAATAGATTTCATAGCCACCATAGATCTACATCGTCATTCGACAAACTTGGGATTCTCTAATCGTTCCAAGCAGTATGGGGATCTACAGCAAACGGGAGCACTATGTAGTTGATGACAACATTAGACTGACAGCTTGCTCCCTAGTTATATCTAGGGTATCACCAATGTTCGTACGTTATAAGTTGCCACTGACTTGGTCATCCCAAGCCGCATGTTTCTTTCTCAGCCCATTCCAAATGAGTACACCAGGGTAGAAGTGTTGCCAATCCATCAGTATGACTTGCTAAACATCCCCAATCCAAAGGGTATCGTGAAACTCGGACAAGCTATCAACGAGTTCATCTTATGACCTCAACGAGGCAACAGGTTGAATGATCCTATTCCACCGATGCTATTTCTTAAGGAAAGAGGGTTGTCATATCCACCCTTGCCACCAACTCAGGAGGCACCAACCTCAAGAAAGCTCAGAACCTAAAGAGCCTTAACCTAACCTACCATCTTAGTATGCACCAATCTCAACTGAGAGGCAAGAAGCATTGGAACCTAAAGAGCCTTAACCTAACCCACCACCATCGCTAACCAAGAATCCACCCTCCCTAAGCAAGAAGAAAGAGGTTCAACAACCTAAAGGCCTTGAAGCCAAAGGGAAAGATCGTGTTGTGCCAAAAAATGTTTACGACCTGCGAAAAGACAACATCAGTGGACACGAAGAAGTGGATATTGAGATTTTCAAAGAGAATATAGATAACTACCAGTAGTGAAAAAGGTGTCAAGAAGTCTAGCTCCTCAAGGACCATACGAAAAGCCAACAAAAGAGGATTACAAACAAGTCCCTGATCATTATGTGCCGGGTAGGGAATCTACTTCCATGGCACGAACTCTGCGAGGTTCCACATTTAATGAAGATGTTGCATGATTGTTACATAAGAGCATCTTCAGTTGGTATTAATGCGATCCATGCAATTGTACCAGAAAATGCTTTACTTAGTAGCCCAAGCAATGTTGTCATTGACTTTGAGGACATTCACTTGATCTTTTGGCTCAAAACACTCAACGTCCAGCTCACAACGGTGGTCCCCATTAGTGTCACTCGTTATTTATTAAAAAATCCATGTATTCTATCGTGGAAAAGTGGGTTTAAAAAAACCATGGGTTTACAGGTTTGGGTACTACATCCCTAGACCCATGCCCGCAAACCCACTGGGTCTGACTTTTTGCCTATTAACAAACCCACAGGTAGAGAAGTTGACCCATACCCATACCTAATAGGGTAAAAACCCGCTGGGTTTTGGGTTTCGGGTACCCGTTGCCATCTTAAATTATTAATATATAGTGGTCCACGAAATCTCTGACATGCACGTGCGCTTTGCAGAATGCAACATGGAGAATAGGAGATGCGGTTTGGTGAAGATCTGCATGCTCAACAAAATAAAAGTATTGGGTTTCTCCACCCGATGAGAATTTGCGACAACGAGCACATGTTGAATATCAGACCGAGTAACGATGCCCTTTAGGGCAACACTGGCGATGAAATTGTGAGCATTAAAGTGAAGATGCAAACTGACCCCGAGTCCTGACCATGTCGTGGCCACTTGCATAGGAACACCTTGCTTGAATTCCATGACAGGGCATGCGTAATGGCCCCATACAACTTTGCGTGACCTTTACCTACTTTAAATTAAGGAAGCGGCTAACGCATGCACCGCTGTGCGTTAGTCTTATAGCACGCAAAGTCCAAAAACGAAAATAAAAAAATATACTTTTCGTTTAGGGAAAGTAGCCGTGCACATGGCTGTATGAGGCATGCCAGCGCCCCAGCGCCCCCCTGGAACCTTCCCCTCTTCTTGTTTTTCCTCTTTTTGCATTTCAATTCCAGCAAAACAACACAAAGGCGTAAAAAAAACAGCAGAATTACACAAATCTCTCCCTGTTTTGCTTTTTCCTTTCCAACATACACAAAATAGTTCGGTTATTTACATCACCTGATATCAGATCTGCTACTAGAAGTAGATCTGACAAAACTGAGAAAAACAATTCAGATCTTTTGCATAAGCAAATTCAGTTGTTTTGCTTAAGCAAATCAATTTAAAAAAATAGTAAAATATAGTTCTTGCTGCTTGTTGCATAAGTAGACCTTCCTACATGTTTCTACTACTTAATGTATAGGTATACATCTTAAGTTGTTCTTTTATTAGTTGCTGCACATGGTTACTCCTATTTTGATATCAAAACATGTTCATTTTATGCTTGATTGCCTCACACCTGCAATAAAAAATAGAAGTTACCACGACAAGCATGTAGATAATAGTGAGAAACTAAGCATAAAATGATCTAGCCTCAAATTTCAACTGCACTAACAGAAGATTATGTTACTAAAAACCAATTCAGTTGTTTTGCATCACCTGAAAATCAGCTAGTACTGCAGTTCCTATTACAATAGCAGATCTGACATAACTGATAAGTAATTCAATTCTTTTGCATAATCAATTCAGTTGTCTTGCATAATCAATTCAGTTAAGACAATCACTCAACAATTGCAGCAAGTCAAAATCTGCTAACAAATGTATAGTCGCAGCCAATATAACACAAAGCTACTGGTACTTGTTCCAACGATCAAAGCCTAGACCCTGCGAACTATGGCTGTGCCTATACCTACATGGGTACAATTTAACATCCCAATATAAGCCACCATACAAATCGAGCAGTAGTACCAGGTAACAGGAACGAAAAAGTACTTCACTAGTAAAAAGCAATTTTATATATTTAGTCAGGCAAGTTATTAGTAATCTGATAGCTATTTAATATCATTAGTTAAGTAATTTAATATATCCCCAGCACGTGTCATTGATGAAGTAAAAATGGAAACATATATGCCATTTATTTGTTCAAAATGGATTGTAACAGTATAGAGTACCAATGGTTTGCTACTTCCATATGTATAACAAATACAACTTATTGGTGCTAGCTCGTACAAAAAATACAAATTTACTTCATATTAGAATATCAATGTTATCATGATATGAGATTATCTAGTGGTGTTATTAAGTAGGATTCAAGCTAGTTAACTAAACGGTAACCTGATAGGCTATAATTTAGATAAAAAAATACAACAGAATTGATACAGCTATGTATACTAACTAGGTCAGCATGCCAAATCAACATCCAATTTTTCGGATCCTATTTTGCTAATTCAACGGGACACTTGACATGACAGGCAAACATCACTCAACAACTGTAGCAAGTCAATCTGCTAAAATAAAATTATACATATGGATCAAAACAACACATTAGGTATCATTCAGCATATTAATCATGAGGCAAGTCTGCACAAAAAACATCACATCAGTACATCACACATCTTTGAATTGCACAAACAGAAGTGGAGCAAATTAGAGGAGCACCAAAAAAAATATTGCACAAACAGAATGGGGCAAATTAGAGGAGCCACCTTTTGTTTTCTGTATGAAAACATCATATTTTCTAAGCCCTACAGTTGTTGAAGCATATCTAAATTTCAGTTCACTACCGTACCCATGAAGAATAATAATCAAGCATGAGTTCCCTAATGATGTATTCTAGTAGAAGCCAATGGCCAATAAGTAAAAACATAGGGAAAAGTACTAAAAACCTAGAACTTAAAAATGCTTAGCTAATATGAATAATTTGCTTGTTGATTTAGTCTAAGTTGCCTACAAATGACACTAAAATTGCCTAACAGGTGACATTTAAATTACCTATATGTCATGATGTAGCAGCCCAGATAGAACACCATACATTGCTTTAAAAGCAAGGACAAGCCAAGAAATTCTCTTGACTAATCAAAGTGGATGGAGGGATGCATCATGCATGTATGTACCATACAAGAAAGCTCGAGCAGCTTGGATTCCTCAAAGGAACCATACAACAGTAGAAAAGAAGACAGGTTAAAAAATCTCTCTAATTAAAACTGCTAAAGCCTGAACAGTGGGAAGGCGTCAAACAAAAATGTAGGGGCTAAGAAATAAAAGCAACAATGAGTAATATAGGGAAGCAAGAGAGTCAAAATGACTACATGCATACACATAGAAAAAAAAACATCAGAGCATACCCTCAGCTTGACACCAATTTTCTTGAAAAATGCATCCGGCTGCCTGCAACAAACATCAAATAGAATTGTACAATGAGTTACAGATCATAGAACCATTTTACAAAATTCACAACTGACAACCACACAAATAGCAAATCAATATGGTCCTACACCTAGTCGCTGACTTCCTGACTCCTGCAGACCGAGCAAAAAGAGAGGAAGTAGAGAGAGACGTTCCTTTGTGGCTCCAGAATGCTGAGCAAAAGAGTTTGGACAGCGACGTAGCATCCCAAGGGCGCGGAGCAAAACTTGTCACACCCGGTTTTCTAAACAACAAAACCAGGCTTGTCATATGTGTGCCCAGGAAGTCCACACATATTTCAGAATGAAAAAGTATCAAAAACAATGTTATTATATAACGTGGACATAGCTATATTAAATACTTACATCAGAGTATCGCGGAACGGTGACTAAACTTCAGACTCCATTCTTCTTAGGGACGGCTGTCTGGGGGTAACATATGCCTAGCACTTCTATCAGTCTTCTCGGAACTCCACCATAACACCATCGATCTTTGAGGCAACTTTACTAAAGTCTGGAGTGTGGGGAATAGCAAGAGTGAGTCCATGTCGAACTCCGCAAGTATAGCAACAAGGTAGTATAGATCCCATAAACTCATGATCAATGTAACATAAATAATGTAGAGCATAAAACGGTAAACAATGAGCAAGTTAACAATCAAAAGTCATCATCTTAAATGTAAGGATTCCAAGGCCGCTCGTGTCCTTGAGCAATGCTAGTATACCAGTTTAATAAACTCTGCATAGAGGTGTACACTTTCACTGTGAGTCATGATTACCCATATGCCCAGGGCGGCCAATCCCCAAAACACTCCCAAGGTGAGCAGGCAGGGTTTACTATGAAGCCTTTCAAAGGTTCATCTAACAAGTTAGGGCCGCTAGGTTTCAGAAGTCAGTCTGTGTGATACAACCAGTCCCAGGGATCCACAGTCTGCTTTTCCCCATTTGCGCCACAAGGGTAACCTCTAACAAGCTAGAAAAGGTCCTCATACTGAGCTAAAGCCAGAGCCATATAGCCCTCACAGTTGTACTGTAAATCCCGGAGATTCTCTTACCGATAAATCCTCAAGTTGCTAAAAAGCCATTTTTATCGTTTGTTGCTTAAACATTAATCAAGTCACAAGATCATGGTCACAAAAACAAAACCCAAACTATACTTGCCTTAAATCAAGATCCTTTCTCTGATCCAATTCTTCAATTAATAGCTTCTTGAATCTCCACGTAAATCTCACCGACTGGACTTGATCAATAAATCACCACACACACATCGAGCAATCATACACGAAGCAAACAATGAATAATAATTAGAACAGTACACCAAACAATTAAAGAAATTTGAAAACTAACCTACGCGTTGCTACGAACACATAAACGCAGAAAACACGCTAATCGGAGCTACAGTGAAAGAGAAATGACTATCGAAAGATTTACTTTACGAGAGAGAAACTAGAGGCTTCATTTATTTTAATGATTATATAAAACATGTATAATATACTGTAGGAAAATACCTAAATTGAGTTAATTCAAATTAGAAAGCCAAGGTAAAACTAATCATATTTTATTCATAAATGTTGTCGTATAAATTAAGCAAATTAAACCGTAACCTTATTACAAAATAAAGTAGCATGTGAGAACACCTATTTTTTTAATATATGCAACATGGTTTAACTAATCAAATTATAAATAAAGACAACATATTCGTGTAGCAATTAATCATATTTAACATTTTTGTATATGAAATACTGTAGTGTAACACCTATATTGCTTTTAGATTAGAAAACTAGGTACATATCGGTTAATAAAATTAATATTTAATTATAAAGACATAATCATATGGCATGAGGAACGTCTCTGCTAAACCGTAATCAGACTACGTCAATATGATCTAGGGATCGGGTTAACAAGGAAAACAGAGACTTCAAAGAGAAGCAGGTACGTACTGCGATCATATCAGACTGTTCCATGGGTGGTCATTGCTGCCTGGTTCTTTACGGTGGTTACGGCCGGTTGATGATTATTGTTCATGAGACATGGATCTCAGTATTTTCTGGCGTTGACTGCTGAGATGATGATGGCAGTAGGGAGCAAAGGGTTCCGGTGGACTGCAACGCTTGGCCAGTGGATACGTACGCCGATAGCAAATCATTTGAACAAAAAGACCATGCAGTAGATACAATGGGTTATAGGCAAAACGTGAAGGATGAATGTGCTGTTGGTGCACGGACCGTACATGGATTTCCAGGCATGCATGACAGCCTGCATGCTTCTGGTTGGCAAAGGCAACAGCAGATGGTAGGTCGGTAGGCCAGGCACAGCAACGTACCGGAACGATGTATGGTTTGCATACACTGCCAGAGATGAAGTTGATGGCAACGGATGGATCTCCCCATGATGGCGGCGCTCTAGAAACTTGAGAGGCGAGGGCGATCAACGGCAAGTAGGCACGGCCGGCGGCGGTCGATGGCTGATGCTGAGCTAGGGCACATGAGAGATACGAGCAGGGCACACCATGCACGGCATGTCATGGCTGCCGAGCACCTCGAGCAATGGCGAGCTATTGATTGAAAGGAGGAAAAATCTAATCTAATTAGAGATTCCCGAACTAGGGCCTCCCTATGGTAGCTTTGGTATGCTTTGCTCTGAGTTGGTGCATATATATAGGGGGAAGAACTCCGCACCTCTACATCAATTAGCAATATGGTACTAATTGATGTTGCACCTTCCACCTTCACTAATAGGCCTAAATTAACATTAAAGCTCATTAGTAAATAAAGCCATGGGCCTTTGAGAGTCAGTGGAAAACTGGGCTCAGATTTTTTTCTAATTTCAAAATTAATTAATATCATGAAATAAAAATAATTTTAGAAAGTCTAGAATTACCATTTATATCACGAAAAATGCTCTGAAGCTTAGAAAAGTCTCTGGAGATAAATTGAAAGACGAGGAACTTAGACCAAATATTTGGAGCTCAAGAAAAGATTGTTGGGAACTTGGAACATAAAGATTATGGTCAAGGAGGTAGGAATTAAATTTCAGAAAGAAGCTAGAAAATTCCAAGAGATAGATATTCGTCTCCTAAAAGTATTTTGAAAAAATATTTTGCACATATAAACACAGGGTGCAACCGGTATGAATGCAACAAACATGTTTCTACCTTAAGGTAAATTTTAATGTAATGAAAATTTATCATTTTCTTATGTTTTCATGAGCACAAAAATACAAAATTAAATCATTGTAGCTATATTTCCAAAGAAGCGAATTTTTAGGGTGTTACAAAACTGCCTTACCAAATTAAGAAAATTGCTGATAGAAACATGAAAAATTACATGGTACTAAAAGAAGAAATGCTTTTGTATAGACTTACATTACAAAGAATAATAGAAGAAAGTACGAACTAACCGAGACCACTAGCTAGCCATATATATGAACTAATCGGGGTTGGGGTAAGGCAAACTGGAATTGCATACTAAAATTACAAGTTGGAATTGCAATTAAAATTGTAAACTGAAAGCACATAGTTAGTAGCAAACTGAAATTACAAACTGAAAATGACCATCCTAGCATGCTGCTATAGTGAACTGTAATCATACCCTTCTTCCAACAACTGTTCTCTAGCAGACATGGCTATCATTCAGTAAAAAAAGACAGAATGCTCGGAGACAGTGGAATTGCAATGACACTAACCAAATATCGTGTGTGCGGTGCCACAATGCACATATTAATGGAGGCAAAAAGAAATATTACAGTTAAATAGAGGCAAAGCATAGCAATAATGCACATATTAATGGACATATACTGAATTGACATCTGCATAGCCCATAGGTAGTAGCAAACCATTTGGGCCTT
This sequence comes from Saccharum spontaneum, assembly GCA_022457205.1. Taxonomy (NCBI): domain Eukaryota; kingdom Viridiplantae; phylum Streptophyta; class Magnoliopsida; order Poales; family Poaceae; genus Saccharum; species Saccharum spontaneum. The sequence continues at coordinate 55,961,253 of CM039596.1, forward strand.
ACCAGCCTCTGCTATGCCACAACTTTAACAATCCTCAACCACAATCCCCTAATAATCCCCTAACAATCCTCCACCACAATCCCCATGCGCTAAAAAAATCCACACCTGACATGGCCATTTCGTCAAACACAAGACATGCAAATTCAAAGCATATGTCCCAGCCCCAATTGTTACTTCATCATTGTTCCGTGACTACAAGTTTATTATTTAAGCAAATTAATATCACTAGTTAAGCAATTTAATATCACTAATTAAGAAAATTTAATATGTTTAGTCAGGCAAGTTATCAGTAATCTGATCAGAGATTATAACAAAATAATAAGTCGTTAAACAACCAAGCAAATGTTGTTATAATTAATAACAGAACTACACTAGTATCCCTATAGTCTCTCTCGAGGTGCATAAAAGCACCTGCAGACTTGCTGCACACCCTAAACATATCCAGTAGTTATAATATTCTGATAAGCTATGCGAATTAATAGTTTCCTCGCAGCTCATGTGCCTAGAACAAGTAATTAACGATCAAGATGAAATCTTCACACATGTGCTTGAAAGAGTGTACTGTAGTTCATTCCCCCAAAAGAGTGTGCTACACTGCTGAATGAACACATTTAATAGGACAATGGCACATATCATCAGCATAGAGTTGTTAAAACAAATTATGAATTTACAGCAACATTTGTGAGAATTACTGAAAGTCTCTCGTTTAGAAAGCAGATAGGCTCACCTTGATGGACAGATGGCGAAGTTTGTTTAGCTCCTTCATGCGGTGTATCGCATAGGAACTATGAGCTGGTAGGTTGTTAACCCTCGCTATCTCGGCATCGATGGCAGCCTCCCTATCCCCTTTCTGTGGCCCATCCTGCTCGCTAGCAAAATCAGCTTTTGGTCAGTGAACTAAAAGAGAAACCCATCAGCTGAAATTACATGAAGTAGTAGGCAGTTGTGTGCTTAGAAACTGACGCAATCACGCAGCCCAGCAAAAAATCCTACAGATAAAAAAATTTCAAGCCACACAGGAAAAGTACTTGAGTCTCAACACGAGCATGCTCCACTAGTGTTCTAGCATCAGCAATAAGTCCACTCATGGCACAACCTATGCGCCCATCAATTTCCATGATTTTTTCCACACTGCTTGGTTCCTATAAACATCAAAAGAGCAAAGGAAAACTGAATTCAGTTACAATGAAACAACATATAGCATGAAAACCACAAGCTAAGTGGAGCTGCCATAATCCTCTGATAAAACCACTTCTTTTATCATAGCACAAAATTGCATAAAGTTGAGCTCTTCTCCTCTGATAAAACCTTCTTTTATCATAGCACAAAATTGCATAAAGTTGAGCTCTTCTCCTCTGATAAAACATCAAAGAGCTTCTTGCTAATCTATTATTTGCTTGGCTGCACAGTAGCGCACACCCAGGTTATACCCTTGGTTCATACTACTACTAATTAAGGTTATTATATAGTAGAGATTACGGCAGACTACTTTATCTCGTGAGTCGTGATGCCTGTGAGATCCTCGCTAGCATTGCATCAGCTAGTATTACAGTAGTGTGACTGACCATTTGAGTCTAGTTGACAGTTTGGGCGATGCAGGCAACAGGCTGCAGGTGATCTTCCACTGGACGGTGGAGGCTAGAGGGGAGGGCTGAACTGAAACTGAACTACTAGCCGGCCGCACTGCTGGAGCTCTGCACCTCACTTTCAGTAAGCATTGTAGAACGATGCATATAAGTGTCTGACGACACCGTACTTGGGATGTTGATGTTGTTTGTGTAGGGAACGATAAGCAATCAGGTGTTTAGTGCCTCATCCTTTGGTTTTCGGTGATCTGAAAGGATGGACACTGCAAAGAACATACACACAAAAAACTTTGTTAAGCTCTGTCACTGAGTAACGGAGACTTGGAAACACCAAAGGTAAGCGAATCACACTGGTGTTCATGAAGAAATCAACTGCAGCTCACGGAATCGTATGAGCAGCGCAAAAAAATGAACAAATAAGATGTTCCGTGTCCGTAGTTTGGGATACCCGACTGGGATTGTGCCTGGGGTTGGGGGACTAATCAAGCCAGGCAAAGAGGCAGGGCACCAGCTACGTCCTAGAAATTAGTCCACGGCAGCAGGACCGACCTACCCCTGATTCCCCATCACCCAGATCGAGCTCACATTACGAACAAAGCAGAGGGCACGCGATGTTACCTTCTAGAGGTGATCGAACGTGATCTCGTCCCGCCGGCGTGGCCAGATCCCGATCCCACTGCGGATGCCACCCCCGGCATCACGTCCTCCCATTGCCGCCGTATCCAACTCAGCTAGGTCCTTTCGCCCTGCTCCGTGGCGCATCCAATTTCTCGCCGCTGAATACGACGGTGATGACTCCCCTCGCCAACGGGCAATGCCCCTAGGGGGATGCTACGGCGATGGGGTCCCTTGAGCTGCTGCTGGGTCGGATCGACCGCGACGGTGATAGAGAGAGGGTTTCAGCGAGATGGGTACAGGAGGGAAGCGGCGAGGCGACGCGATGTGCGTGGTAAAAGGCGAGGAGGGATAGCGAGGCGGAGGGAGGGGGTAGGAACAAGATGGGGGACTGGTCGACCTGTATTGGGTTCGCGGCGATGGGGAGCGATAGATCCACCTGCATCGTGTCCGTGGCTCCGGCGGCGTGTCCCCTCGACCCGACGGTGGTGGAGCTCGTCACGGCTAGGGTTGTTGCCGCGGTGACAGGCACAACTAGATCTAGCTGCCGGGGGGAAGAGGAGGGGCAGGAGAGAGGGAGGCGGGCAGGGGAGGGGCCGGTGCCAGCGGTGGATGGGCGGCCGACGGGGAGGTGGAGCCCGTCAGGGAGGACCACGGCGGGGTCGGGTGACTGCGTGTAGAGAGAAGGGGAAATGGTGTTGGAGACGATGGGATGGGATGAGAATGAAACCGTACTAGACGGCGCGGTGAATGGAGCGTGCGTGCGACGGGACAAAGACATGCACGGCCGGAAACAAGTCTTTACCTTAAATTAATAAGTTTGATTAACAAAATTAATGTATTAACACATGCATTAATTAAATTTGTGTAGGGACCATTGGACTCGTATAATGATTTTCCCAAGAAAGGAAGGTTGTTGGTCCTTGACTTCACCAATTGCTCGATCGACACGTATGAAAAATGGAAAAAGTCTAATTGACCCCCCAACTATAGGGGTGGTCTAGTTTACCCCCGAATTATGAAATGGTCTAATTTACCCCCTGAACTTTGCAAAACCGGCCAAATCACCCCTTCAGGCGGTTTTTGGGCGGTGGTTTTACTACAGTGTCAGCGGTTTTGCTACAGTAACAGCGGTTTTGTCTTTTTCTTTTTTATTTATTTCGTCTGAATCTTTGAAAAATCATAGTAAATCACAGAAAAATCATAAAATAAAAAATTCAATTTTGTTGGACTCCACATGAATAGATCTACACAGTGAATATATAATATAGTATGCTTTAGTACAAAGTTTTTGTTGTATGAATTATTCAAATTAATTACAGAAAAAAATAGATCAAAATTTACAGCCCGAGGGGTGATTTGGCCGGTTTTGCAAAGTTCAGGGGGTAAATTAGACCATTTCATAGTTCGGAGGGTAAACTAGACCACCCCCTATAGTTGGGGGGGTCAATTAGACTTTTTCCTATGAAAAATTATTGACACTTACACAACAGTAAGTCAATATATGCATGCGCACATTTTAACATTTCTATATTGTTGATGATAGTTTGGAAATGACTTTGTGATTTTATTCGCGCTCTGCAGGGCACACAATTGGTATAAGTTCATGGGTGGAAGATACGATGTAAAATGAAAAACAAAGCCATTGTCCGTAAGGATCAAATTGCCGTTAAATTTTAAGTAAATGTCATACATGTGTAGCATATATGTATGTTGCAAATAAATAACCAATTGTTCCATTACATAGTGCCATAAGCAATCATATGGATCACTCCTACGTGGGTATTACGTGTGCAAGTTTCTCAGACAAAACGGGCGATACACCATGAACTCTAGCAAAGTATAGTCATATGTGTGGTATTTTTATTAGTGTTGCAAATGCATTGGTCACTTGTAAATATATGATGACTATAATCTTTCTTTGCAAGTATATCATTGTCGTCCAACGCATAATCATATCAAAGATACAAACATTAGAAACATATGCGAGGACATGTGTCGGTTCATCATGCGCGAAATTATTCTCTTTGATGGGAAATACCATGATGTTACCTCTGAGTTAGCACAACCAGATTGCTGAGATCTTGTAGATTTTTCTAGGCTAGAAGTAAACAAAGATAATTATTAGTGACTTCATGGAACTTATGAGTTGAAAACTTTGATGTATGTATATATATGTATGCTATGTTTGATGTATGTCAATGACTATGTTATAATGAAGTTGTAATACGATATTTTGTAACATTTTACCGCGGCATTCATATTTATGCGTGTTTATAAAACTTGCATTACCTTGACTAATGCTTGCACATTAAGTGGTAGATTTATTCAATGGGTAATCCATGTGTGGCATGAGCTAACGATTTTTTGTTCAGATGAACCAACAAGACTTGATGGGCGTGAGCCGCCTGGCTGGTTGGTTATGCACATATCCATTGCCAGAAAAAGAAATCGATCCTGGTTGAAAGCTCATTAGATATGTGTATACACGTACGTACCTGATAAATGGATACGTATGTAATGGGCCAAGATTGTCACCAGCCCACATACAATTCAGCCTGCAGCGTGCTAATTTATACATATATGTATACCGAATACATGGCCGTATAAACGTGATTGTACTTACGGGTGCCGATTCCGGACACAGCTCCACACTAAGGTTGACGTCATGCACTGCCGGAGATCAATTACCATCATGGCTGCATCGAAGGGTGAGACTCTCCATCTGTGGGTTCTTTTATTTTGCTAGTTGTCTTGTCGGTCGGCCAGTGCCGGTAGATGAGCAAAGGGAGAGAGAGAGAGCACCGAGGGCAATATTAAGGCTCACTGTGGTGTTCATGCAGTGGCAGAAGGGAGGTTGGCCGCAGCACGCAGGTGTGAGTATAGAGGAGTTAGCTGTGGCATAGATATAATTCAGGTGCAATGGAGGCTGGAGGACATGTCTGCTGCAGATGGATGGGTGTAATAGTGTAGGTTCAGATGTAGAGGAGAAGGCATTGGCATGAAGGTGTTGGTGTGATTTTAGAAGCCACTACTGTTGCCGCGATGTTAAATGCCGGTTGTTAAGTAGCAGCAGCTTAGGAAGTAGCAAATCAAGGCGAGGCAGTATACAAATTGCAAGTGATGTTGATGTTCAGAGGGTTTGATTGAAGAAGACCTGTTACAGATAGAGTAGTAGATGTAGTTTTGCTGCTGCAAATTAGAGAGCAATTTTATGGGAAGTGAGGAGGTTGTAGAAGCAAGAGAAGTGACAGGGCAGCAGGGAGTCTGAAAGTTGATGGCAAGTAGAAGTGTTGAGCTGCAGTTAGAGATGAGAGAGATATAGAGATTAGGATAGGAGAAAGACTGAAGAATGCAGTAGATTATCAAAGCAGTGATAGAGCAGTAGGGGTTTGATCTGAAGACAGACTTGTGGGTGGGAGAAGCAAGCAAAGTCTGAATTTTGGTGACAAGGCAGAGGTACTACGTTACAGCAGATAGAGAAGTGGGTGGACTAGTGTTCAGTGGAAGCAAACAAGTCTGAAATTTTACAATGGAGTCAGAGATACATTAAGCTAGTATGGAAGCTGTAGATTGCATCAATGGGATCACCTAGTAGAATGGGTTTGATCTGTTGTCAGACTCATGTGTTCAGGGAAGGCGAGCAGAATTTGAATTTTGCATGAGAGGGCAGAAGATGCAAAAGTGTGGGAGCAGAGGTTTGCTTCATGACGTTCAGCAGCAGCTTAGTGATGTTGCGCTAAAAGTTTAGAGGGGTGCAAAGCTGAGAGAGCAGCGGCCGGTAGTCTGTCCAGGGATCATTCTCTGAAAGAACAAAACCGGCCCTGTTGCATAAGTTGCAGAAAAGAGGAACAGAGATGTTTGGCCATGAAACTGGCAGTGCGTGGACTTGATTTCATTCAGCAGTACAAATTCTTCAGTAAAGTTTTAGTGCCAAGCAAGTTAACTGAGTGTTTCGGCAAAGGGTGGACATAGTTGGCTTGTACTGTTTAGCAGGCGTGGCCTCAGAAGCAGAAGTGCAAGAGTAGAAGCTAGCTGTGTGCAGCGTGCAACAACAGTCAATGGCGTCATGCAACAAGTTCAGAGAATGCAGAACCGATGTTTGCTGAAATGAGCGGTTTGTCAATGATAAGAATTGCAAAGATGGGCACTTGATGAAGTTCAGCGATGGAGTCTTTTGGGATGTAGAAAATGGCTTAGAGCTGATCAGCTCATTTCTTGTGTAAGGCAAGCTAATATGTGAGTGTTTCAGTTAAGAATGTAATTAGCTAGCTCTGAAGGAATTGCAGTACTTGAGTCTGCCCATGTTTAGTAGTGATTTTCAGAAGTTACAGAGTGCAGAGACAGAAACTTCCCGTGTGCGACTTGCAGCAACTATCCAGTGATAGTGCTGAAACAAGTAGCTTGTCTGGAGTGTGCTTTGGGGATGGCTGTGAAGAACTTTGTTCACATGAAACAAGCAGTGCAGTGTCACAGCAGCAACAGTTTGGCGTCGACTACGGAGATGCAATGCAATATTGTTTGTGATGAGCTGAGCTAGGCTGTGAACCACCATCGAAAGAGTGGCGTGGTGTGGACATTGATAGTGTTCAGCCATGTAAACTTTCAGTAGATGTGTCTCCCAAATTGCAGTACAGTCTGGCAGTGTGTATTGTGTAATAAACCAGCAAGATGTAAAATTTATGGTACGGTATTTAGCATGCGCTTTGGAGTGTCAAGTAGCCGTGAAGATCAACCGAAAGAAATAGTATGCACTACGTAATTCTCAGAATGTTTGAAATACTTTAGAGATGGCAGATTATTAGCGGCCTATCTTGATTTCGGCCCTATGATTTAAGAGTAGTCCTTTTTTTTTTGGAAAGGCGGCAAAAGCTTTGCCGGATTTTTATTAGACGAGGAAAAAGGCAAAAAAAGAACTTACAAACTCAAAAATAAAACTACTTTAGCAGCTACTCTACTTAGAACCACTCGCCTACCTATCTTACTGCTGCTGAAATCCAACCTACCCTTTCTTAAACACTACTAAGGTTGTATAGAAAAAGAAAAAGACAGAGGGGAAAAACAACTATCTATGTATATGCTGCCGATTTCTATCTTCCTACTGGTTGTTTCCTTGCTCGGTGTAGTTTGATGTTCGCCTTTGGTATTGTTCAATCTCTTCCTTACATAAGAAAGCTACTTCCTTCGGCTGTAGGCTCTTGCTCAGAAAAGTTCTCCTTTTCCTTTCTTTCCATATATTCCACCAGAAATAAATCAAAACACCGTCGAACGACCTTCGTTGGGTTTTGTCAAATTTAGCACGACATCTTCGCCAATAATTGTACAGTGATCCATTTGGTCCAATGTTGTCAATTACCGCTAAACCAAGCCATTGTCTTAGGAAAGCCCATGCCCGTTTGGTGAAGTCACAGTCTTTGCATAGATGTGTGGGGGTTTCAGGTTCGGTATTACAGAGCTTGCAAATCGGGTCATTTGGCCAATGCCTTTTAGCCAAATTATTTGCAGTTAGGATCTTTTTGTGTAGTAGTGTCCATGCGAAGAATTTGCATTTCGCTTCCGCCTTTGCTCTCCACACGGGTGTGATTTTCAGCCTGCTGAAAGTCCCTTGGAATTGAACTTGGTACGCACTTTTTGTTGTGTATTCCCCATCCACCGTCCACCTCCAAATTATGCTATCTTTGCTGCTCTCATCCAGCTGGAGTCGCCGGACATGATTCCAGAGCAGTATGTACTCATGAATTTCTGTTGCTGAACGCACAGGGCTGATGTGGTCAATCCATTTGTTGTTCTGTACAGCATTAAGCACCGTAATATTTTTCCGTTTAGCTTTACTGAAAAGCGTAGGTGCAATAATTTTCAGGGTCTGTCCCTGTGCCCAGGAAGATAACCAAAACTTGGCAAATTTTCCATCTCCGATCGTTACTATTGTGGATGCCGCAAAAAGTTCACGATCTCGACTATCACAAGGTAATTCCATGTTGTTCCAGGCTCTTTCTTTTTGCCGCCACTGAAACCAAAGCCAGCGTAATCTCAGCGCCCGTGCAAAACGTTCGAGGTCTAAGACCCCCAAACCCCCTTTTATTTTTGGAAGGCAAGTAGTTGGCCAATTTATAATCGAGTGGCCTCCGTAAACTTTGTCCGGTGTTTCTCCCCTCCATAGGAAGCTCCTTCGCAATCGATCAATCCTTTTAATCAACCATTTTTGCTCCGGAAAAGCCGTCATATGATAGATTGGTTGGGAGGACAATACTGTTTTCACAAGGGTCTCCCTTCCTGCCGTGGATAGCCACCTTCCCTTCCATCCAGGCAGTCGAGCTCCAATTTTGTCTATCAATGGTTGGACGTCCACCTTGCGCAGCTTTCTGGTATGTAGTGGGAGACCAAGATATTTCCCTGGGAATTTCGCAATTTTTCCGGGGAAGTTCTGAAGCAAATGGCAGACGGTGTTGTTGTCCATTTGAATGGGGGAGATCTCTGTCTTGGATATGTTCACTTTGAGACCTGAGCATTCACCGAAAAAGACTAGGATCTTGTGAAGATGTTCAAGTTCTAAGCTGCTCGGGTCCGCGAAGATTGCCGCGTCATCCGCATACAAGGAGCAGCGTAAGTTGGCTGCCTTTGGCAATATTGGTTTCAATATACCTCTGTTAGCGGCTACTTCAATGATGCGTTGTAGAGGATCAATGGCGAGGATAAACAGTAGGGGTGATAGGGGGTCACCCTGACGTAGTCCCCTGGCATGCCTAATCTCTTTTGACGGTTGTCCGTTGATCAAAACCCGGGAGGTCGACGTCCCCAACATAGCTGAGATCCAGTCTCTCCATTTTGTGCTGAATCCCAGATTCTCCAGTACCTCCAACAGGAAACTCCACCCAATTGAGTCGAATGCCTTCGAGATGTCAAGCTTTATAAAGAGTGCCGGTCTTTTCTTCTTGTGTAATAGTTGGATCACCCGTTGAGCATAGATGAAGTTATCATGTATGCACCATTTCTTGATGAACGCGTTCTGTGCGTTTGAGACGAGAGTGTTCATATGTGGCGCTAATCGGTTTGCTAGAATTTTTGTGATGATTTTTGCGACGCTATTGATAAGACTAATGGGTCTATATTCAGTTAAGGCTGACGCTTCTGTTGTTTTAGGTAGTAGGACAATGTTGGCAGCATTGAGTAATCCTAGCTTTGATGTTCTGTGGTTGTAGAAGCTCATGATTGCTTCATTCAAGTCATGCTTTATAATTGACGAGCAGCGTTTATTAAAAGTCCGATGAAACCATCTGGGCCGGGTGCTTTTTCAGCTGGCAATTCCTTTATTACGGCCTCTATTTCTTGTTTAGTAAATGGAGCATCTAGGTCGTCTAGATCATGGTGAGTGTACCCCAACTCATTCCAATTTATCCCTTTTGTTCTCGAGCTTGGAGTCCCAATCAGGTTGGAGAAATGGTTGTGTGCCAAATTTTCTTTGTTCTCCTGTGATACTGCAGGCCCTGATTCCCCATTTAACACTGCAATAAAGTTCTTCTTTTTTCTCATGTTTGCGTGAATCTGAAAAAAACGTGTATTGGAGTCTCCTTTGCGGATCCATGTTAGTCTCGAATGTTGGCGGGCTCTGGATTTTTGTATTGCTGCAAGCCCAAGGGCTCTACTTTTCAGAAATTTTTTGAACTCCATTTCCTCGGGCGTGAGGTTCCTAGCTTCCTGTGCCTTCTCCAAGTTAGCTAAAATTATGTTCAGTATTGACCAACTTAGTTTCCATCTGCCCAATGACAAGCGCCTCCAATGTCTTAATGCCTTCCCTGTTCGCATCATTTTGACGTGAAGTCTCAGGCAAGCATCCTGAGTATCCACCGGTGTGCTCCAGGCCTTCTGAACCGTGTCTTGAAAGCCAGGCATTTGTACCCAATGCGCTTCAAATCTAAAACCTCTATAGAAGTCACACTTAGTGTTTCCCTGAAGAAATAGTGCGCTGTGATCAGAGCCAAGGGAGGCCAGTGCTTGCAGTTCCGTGCATGGGAACCAGTCCAGCCAATCTGTGGAGGCAAAAATATGATCGATTCTCGTCATGGTCGGGACTTGCTGATCATTGCACCATGTGTACCTTTTTCCCCTGAGTTCAATCCTTGCAAGTTCCAGATTGTCAATTGTTGCCTTGAATCTATTGATCATCTGTAAGTTCAGCCTACTGTTGTTTTTCTCCTGGGCACTGAGGATCAGATTAAAGTCTCCTAGTAGCAGCCAAGCCGGGAGCGTGTGGTGGCGCAGGTCTAGGAGCTCCTGCATAAACAGGATTTTATCGGCATCGTCTTGGGGTCCATAGACTCCAGATATGGACCATTCTTTGTTATCGGCCAACATTGTGATTTTCACGGTAATCGTGTTGGTTGTCAGGTATGGTTGAGAAATGGTGAAGAAACGCTGTGTTGCAGCTATAAGAATGCCACCACAGACTCCCATCGAGGGTAGCGACACCGCGTTGCTCGCCATATCAGCTCCTACCGTGTCCACCAATAAGTTGTGGGTCCAGTTGTTGATCTTAGTTTCTTGCAAACAAACCACAGTCGCTCCTGAGATGATGATCTGATTTCTAACCGATGCGCGTTTTGCTCCATCATTTAACCCTCTAACATTCCAGCACAAGATGTTACAATCTTTTGAGGCCATAAAGAAACGGTTCAGCTACTAAGCGAAGGAAGTTTAACATGGTGGGAACATGCCCACAGCCGGGGATGACCGAAGGCCACAGAGCCAGCAGGTCAGAGTTCTTCTCCATCAACCACAAATTACAGGTTCTCGACCGAAGGCTCATAGTCCAGCAGGCACACGATAGGTGAAATCTAAAAAGTTCCGAATGCAGCAGGTGTCCATTGGCGCCGCGACTAACTACAACAATATGAGACTGGTAACTAGGGCGCTCGGCCCAGGTTCCCCCGCCTGGGGTTGAAGACATTGGTCATGGAACCACTTGGTGATTGGCACCTAGGCCAGCCGCTCCGGAACGGACACCACATTCCTCTTGTTCTGACCTTTCTTCTGGTTTGCGTGAGCCTGCTCGATGAGACCCTGGATGGCCTCCATGGTGTCCTTCTCCATCGGCCTTGCGAAGTGCTGCGCATAAAACTCAAATTCATCATTGGTGTGATCTTTTTCTACGCCTAATAATTCTCCTAGTTTTTTAGCTAGTAACTCCTGAGCAATCTGAATGGTGTCCTTGCCTGCATTCTGTTCTGCCTTTTTTGCTAATCTAATGCTCTGCCTTTTGCTGCAACTAGGTGGCGCCATTTCAAGTGGGATTTGGTGTAGCATTGGAGCTGAAGCGTGTATATCCAGTAGGGGTTGAGGGAGGGGCCTCGAGATGGATTCTATAAAATTGTCTATGGGGGGTACAGTGTCTCTCATACTGGTGTTTCCTGATTGGCCCATTTCTATAGGTTGTACAGGTGCAGGTGTTTCTGGGTCATTGCTACTATTTGGGTTTTGAAGCTCTACATGGTCACTATGTTCATTTGCTATCATTGCATTGCATGGCTCATGGTTCTCCATTCTAGTATCAGAGGTTGCATCAACAATGGAGCTTACCAGGAACTCGCTCAGGTGGTCCAGAATTGCGCTGGTTCGCTCACCGGTCAGTTCCTCCGTGTCCGTGGCAGCTGCTTCAGTGGACAAAGGCAATGCGTTAGACATTGAGGGTTCTGGACCTGCACATTGCGTATTGATATTAGTGATAGGGGCATTCTCACTTGGTGGAAAAAAGTCCACTGTGACCGCGCCCCCCAGCTTGATGTGGTTTCCCGGTTGCTTCTTCATTTCGACTGCAGCGTTCTTTGATGGGGCAATGTTGAAGTTCACCATTGCCATGCTCCCTGGTTCGGTGTGCTGCTCCATCTGTATGTCCTTCACGACTGTAGCATCTGCCTCCATGATGATATGCTGGTCATTGGTTTCTGCATGTTCAGACAGAGTGAGTTGCCACGATAAGCAGGCACCCATGTCAATAGTGTTAGAAATGTATTTCTCTGCCTCACTTTCGATGGCAGTGCAGGCGCTGCTGAGGCCCTGTCCCCCTTCCTTCTCCTTGATGTTAAGAATGTCCGGCACTGCACATGGGTGGAGCAAGCTGAGTTTGACAGTGGACACATATTCTGATTGGTTAGTCTGAGAAGGAGTGTTACCCTTGATAAGCATGATGCTGTCATCCTGAATGGGGACTTTTGGCGCTTTCAACTCCGTGGCTATTGGTTCAGCAAAGGAGACCCTCTTAGTCTTCTTCTCCTTCTTGTGTTCCTTGACTTTCCATACCTGAGTAGGTGCTTGCAGAGGCCGGCTCCTGCGTGGCGGAGACTCCCCACGCCCGCGCCATCTGTTGTTGTTGGAGCTGATGCAGTCTTCTACACCACCCCTGCAGCGATTGCTCCTCACCCAGGCAGAGATGCTGCGGTGACGACGATGGCCTTGCTGACGCCTTTCCTCATAGTCGTCGTCATCCCGGCGTGGCCTGAAGTCGTGGCCGCGGTCACGGTCACGGCCCCTCCTCCCTTGCTGGCGCTCTCCTTTCGTGTTTGGGACTCCATAGTCCCAGTCGAAGACCCGACGGGCTTTGCGGGTGCTGTCGATCCTCCCCGGCTCACGCAGGAAGGAGAGATCTTCCACCACTTCAATGTGATTGCGCAGAACGTAGACCTGGCCGCGCTTGACGTCGCTTGGTTCGTCGTGGTAGGGGTGGCCCCTGTCCGGTTCAGTAACCGTGAGCACCACCTCCTGGGGGATGTCGCAGGGGTCATAGCACCAGGCCCAGAGGTCAAAGGACCTAGTGCGCTGACGGCGTCGGGTGGTCTCCTCTAGGTAGTGCACCGAGCAACTTTTGCCCAGCACCTTGGCGGCCACGTCTTCTGCCCACCAGTGCACCGGTACCCCCTCGATGCGGACCTTGACGCGGAACTCCCAGCTGGTCTGCCTGGCGTAGCGGCGCTCGCTCCAAGCAGCGAACTGGAAGCGGCGGCCGTTGTCGGGGAGAACGGGCATCTCCACCACGCGCTGCCGGTCCCTTGGGTTGTTGAAGATGACCAGGAACTGTTCGGGGAAGTGCTTGAGCACCTGGACGTCGTCGTGGTGGAGGCCAAGCTGATTGCGGAGTGCGTCGCCAAGGTGATGCGGCTCGGTGTCGTGGCTGCTCCCGTTGAGCCAGCAAACAGCAGTCCGGTTGATGAGCTCGTCCCGGCGTCGGCGGATGTCGCCGGTGGCCGACACCGCGCAGAAGCTTCGAGCAGGCCTGGCCCGAGGGTCCCCGGGGTACCGGGCCGCCATGGTCTCCTTGCTGCCCTCTCTGCCGCGGACCACCTCCGCGTAGGAACGGTGGTCGGTCTTGTGCGAACTGAGTTTGGTGCTGAGTTCTTGGCTGGGGGTGGGACGGTGTAGCTCCTGCTGCCTCTCTCTTATATGCCACTCCTGCCTGGTGCTGAAGGTGTTGAAGGAGCATTGCATTGCTCTGTGCCCAGAGAAGTAACATTTCCAGCACCTTGGGCGTCGATGGCAGGAGTGGGCGAGGTGATTTGGGGAAAAGCAGTTATAGCACTTGCCTTCCATCTTGCTCCTGAAAAATGTAGAACCCGTTGGTTTGTGCTGTGGCCGGCTTGTGCATTGAATGATCTTCATCTCTGAATCTTTTTGCTTTCTGTGGTGCACCTTGGCTGGCTCCCATCTATCCTCCCCATTGATCTCATCCAATTTATGGTTCCTCAGACGCGTGCTCTTCGTTGCAGCTTCATCAGGGCTGGCACTGTCCAACGATGGTGACAACTCAATGGTAGTAGTCTGTGTCTTCCTAGGCTGGCCGCCATGAATGCACTGCTCCCCCTGTGCTGCTTTCCCCTTTTGGCTCGCCGGGAGTCTGGAGCGGAGGAGCTCATCTTGAAGTTCCATCTCATCCTGGAGTCTCCTGGCGCTGCTCTCTGGTTGCTTGGAGACCTGAGGATTGGAGCCTGCCATAACTTCTACTGTAGCTGACCGCGTGGGGTTGTTCAAATCTCTTGCCAGGTCCGGGAGGATCGCCCATGCCTGCGCCTGCAGCTCCGAGTCGATCTCCGTTGGACTCACCGGTTGCAGACAGTGCTCCTTCACTCGTGATTGCGACGGGGGTAGCACAGGTGACCGTTGGTTGCCATCGGTTGCTTCGGGGACGACGGAGGATGACTGCTCTTCACTGCCGGGTTGGGATGATGGCTCTGGCGGCTTCAGATTGACGCTGAAGGCATTGGGCTCCGTGGAGATTTGCCGTGATTGTACCTTGCGCAGCGCGGCATCGGCCATCAACGGGTCGCCGGGGGGAGCACGCTCGGTCATGGAGAGACATGGTTGCGGCGCGAGCAATGACCCACCACCAGGTAGATCGGCCGACGGTGGTGCTGGATCTGGTTGGTGATGGCCGCGAGGAGCCGTGGATGGGGCGGATCTGGGGGATTTGGGTGCTGCGACGGAGGGGGCGAAAGGGAGCGGCGGCAGGTCGGGGGGCGGCTCAGGGTCCATCTCAGTGGTGGCACCGTCATTCCTTAAGAGTAGTCCTCACAGTACACTAATTGTGTAAACGTGATGGTTATGCTTGTGACGTGTTCCCTGGTCGGACCTATGTATAAAAATCAAATCGTGCGGTTATTACTTGATCAGCTCTCTGAAGTTGTATCAGCAAATTAGTCTGTGTCTGTACGCATATGAGTGGCTCATGGTCGTCTAGTGAACGGGAGAATTTGTCAACTTATCTGATATACATACTACAATGATTAAGCTTCTGTGGTCTCTACGCAAAATCAAATTGAAGATTGTCAAGCACGTCGCACACATCTGCACTGAAGTCGTGATTAAATTTCTAGACAGACAAGGCTAGGAAATAGAGTTACCAACTTACTCCGTGATGAACGACGAGGCCGGAGATGTAATTAACCAGATGTGTATGGATGTCTTAATCGGAGGTCTTCCATAGAAGTTAGTCTATGGATGTAATTAACCAGATCGTCTTACGAGACCCCATGAACCAATAGCTACACGATCATTGATCTGGTCAGATGGCGCAATATGATGTAAAATCCCAAGGGAACTTGTACTCTGTAATTCTATAAAAGATTAATATAATGAAGAGTTCCCTACCTGTTTGTGTGTCTGTTGTTCATTTTTATATACTTATGTGTACTGGCACGCCCGTGCTTTAGTAAACCCAAGCCGTAAGGGACGACACCTTTAGAAAGTGTTTCTTTGTTTTTGTCATGCATGAAAACATAATTGCCTGTAATGTATATTTGGGCATGTTATTATAGTTGATTATGATGTGATAAGGTTTAGTAGTAATATGGCAGGAACGTTTTGAATTTTCAAAAATAGCTTTAGAGGCGGTTTATGCTACTAAGCTGTCTCTGTAAATGGATTTCCAGAGGCAGCAGATTTACAAAAACCGTCTGTAGAAATATATTTACACAGGCGGTTTCCTTAAGATAATCGTCTGTTAGGAAATTAGGCATTTTCATGTTTAATTTAATTCAAAAATAGTAATAAATTCGTGATGGTTTCCTTAAGATAACCGTCTGTTAGGAAATTAGGTATTTTCATGTTTAATTTAATCCAAAAATAGTAATAAATTCGTGACAACAAACATATGCATGTTCGTGAACTACCTGTGGCAACAATGATGAACATAGTGATCATGTTTAATAGCACAAAACCTTATTGAATATACAAACAGTAAGATTAGAAATATACCTAGTGGAGGGACCTATGCTCAAGGCACCGGTGGTTGCATGCGCACTAGTCAACATAGTGCGTTGCTCGATGTCACAGACCACAGTTAATGTAGGACGATGTTCACAGTGTAGTCTCTCGAACATCCACTACGAAGAAGATGGAGTCGTCGATCGGATCGGCAGCAATCAGTCGTGTTAGACGCTCCCCAAAAACTAGATTGTCTAGCACACCAGAGCAAGTGTCACAGACGTGGGCGTGGTTCCAGAGGCCTGCTCTCCCAACGCCTGCTGCAGAATTTGGGTAGGGAAACTGGAAAGCAGCAGCAATAGAAGAACAATGGTTCTTTTTTTGTATTTTCACAGCGAGACTAAAGGCAATCACCTTTCTTATAGGCACGAGAGATGGAAGGCAAAGAGGTAGACGATGAACCTTGGCGTCATGAAGGTGTTCATCAATTACCATTAACCGCAACCATAATAATAGGAGTTACAGTAACCGCAGCCATAACCATGACTGCTACA
The DNA here is from genome assembly GCA_022457205.1 of Saccharum spontaneum. NCBI lineage: Eukaryota > Viridiplantae > Streptophyta > Magnoliopsida > Poales > Poaceae > Saccharum > Saccharum spontaneum. Next base: position 55,977,694 of record CM039596.1, read on the forward strand.
AGTCCCACCATCAACCACAATCAACCTGTCATTAAGTCTCTATTGGACCTAGCATTTAATCTGAACCTTAGAATTTATTTGATTTTAATTGAATAAATTAGGCCACACCTAACTAAATCTAAAACTGTCTGTATAAAGTTATTTACACTAACAGTTTTGGTAACTCAACCACCACCACCACCACCACCACCACCAACAACAACAACAACATCAACAATAACAACAAATTCTTTTAGTCCTAAGCAAATTGAGGTAGGCTAGAGTTGAATAGATTTGCACTGGTGGATGCAGTGAAGATCTCCATATTCACCGACCTTTCACACTGGCGGTTGGGAGAAATGCTCGTAGAAATCTCAAAATGTACCGCGAGTATAAAGCATCATTGTACTAGTGATCAGAACGTGCAATTATTGCAAAACGAGTCATAGCCAGCCTCCCATGCGCATGGCAAACCGACGACATTACATTCACACACAGTCAAATAGGCCAATAGCCACTAGTGAGATCGACCAGGAGACGAACCATACCTAACTTTGAGCATCACTGAGAGCCTTTCTAAAATTCATCACTAAATAATTATTTTAAGAGTCATTTGAATAAAAATCATTTTCTATATCTTTGTATCCTCTAAGTTTTTCTATATCTTGTATACACTCTAAGAGTTATTCTCGCTTTCCATCTTTGACAAGTGAAAAATACAGAATAGATGATGTCTATATTGGGAGCTCTAATTAAAGAGGTTGTTGAAGGGTATTTTTTTCACAAAAATCTCTATTCATGTAAATTAACAAGGATATAGAGAGCCTCTCGAAGATATTCTTACAATAACACAAGCAGCCGTGTGAAAGGAATAACGATAATAATAACACGATGTAATAACATGAGGGTACCGTGGGAGGTCCCATATACGTATTACCTGTGGCAGAGCTGCTGCTGGCCGCATGCTCTTTCGGTGGGGCCCCGTGATGGCTGGGCTGTGTGGACTCATTCGACCAGTCGAGCCACTAATTAAAGAGCACAAGGCCAAGTGCGAATGGATGGTTTAGTGGTAGGGTAGTCCAGTGGATGCTACCCACTGGGTTCAAACCTTGTTGTCACACCTATTTTCTGGATTTTTTCCAGAATTTACAGGGTACATGCACGTGTACGCGTTTGGTGGTACTGCACATTTCCTACGCACCGGAGGTTAGAGAGCCTCTCAATCTCTTATTTGTGTGTGTATGGACGTGCACGCGCGTGTGTAGGTGTAATGTGAGCATGGAGTATGTGGATTATGTGTGTCCAAGTTGTACCTAATCTCTCACAACTAAAAAGACTAAAGGTAAGACACCGTTTTGGTGCGACAAAAAATCGCCTCACCTTCCTGTTGCCTCCGTGCGATCGCCTCCTCGCTCTGCCGATGCAACCGGTCATGGTAGGTGGGACCTCTCTGTAATCCACGTCCTCCCCTCTGTCATGAAAGGAAGGAAACTCGTGGAAATCACGCAATCGATGTCCTCCCCACAATCGTCTAACATGCATTTTTACGCTGATCAGGTGATCGGCTGTAGGAAACAACGCCGCGCAAGGCGTAGATCGCGGCTCCTGCTCTCTTCCGCCTTGGCTGTCTTCCTGCTCCCTTCAGACTCCAAAGAAAAGGAAGGTCCTATCGCGCGCCGCCACTTTGCCCAGGTAATCGTCGCCCAGCCTCGACGCCCTCCCGATCCCGCAGCTCTCCCCTACGACATCCGTAGGAAACGAGTTCCGCGGTCTCCACCTCTGTTCTCCTACTAGCAAACGAGTCCGCGGCCTCGGCTGCGTTGGCGGACGCCTCATCCTGGTTCGAGAGCGCCGAGTTGTTCACTGCGTCATCGCTGCACCCAGGTCCGCGTCACCTCATCTTGCCGTGCTTGCCACATCCGGTCGCTACCTAGGAGACTACCGCTCAGCCGGCGCGCAGGGCGCCTGTGGAGCTGCGCTCCCGCGCTCGCCTGCCGCTGTCGCGCACACGGCGGCTCTCCACCCCTTCCTTCCCTGCCTCGACCTTTCGTGCTCGCCAGGCCCCGAGCCGCTCAACATCAGAGACAGGACGTTCATTGCACGCAAGGAACCATGGAACACCAGCCAGCGGCCGAGCGGGTGCACGTCGCCAAGCAGGTGCTTACAGTTTGGTGATTGCACATTTGTTCGTATAGTAATAGGTCTAGCAATTTTGTTTAAGGTTTCAGTTTCAATGTTTGGTAATTTTGATATCTAATCAGAAATTTGTTCTACACATGACAACTTGTCTTTCTAATGCTCTCTTCTAATAATGCAGTGGTGATCGAGTTCTCTGAACTCTGAACTCTCTCAACTCCGAACTCTGTTCTAATGCTCCATTTACTATTAACTGATTTGGTTAAAGTTAGTTTGGGGCCGACGGGCCGTTATTAGTATTTTGTGAAAGTTACCTGTAACTTTCATATCAAAATGATTTCAGTAAGTAGGCAAACATGTGCACTTTTCCTCTATCTCCTGCACACTGCAATCGTTTCTGCAGTTATCAGGAGGAAAGAGACAAATGGCGCTTCTCAGGAAGGCAATTACTTAGAAATCGAGGTGAGTTCTCATGCACACACTTGAATGCACTAACAAAATTGGAGTTAGTTCGCATTGGTGTAGTAGCCATTCAATTTGATTTGCACTTTTGAGTTGAACTGCATCCCTGAAATAGCCAATTTAGGCGTGTGGGTATGAGCATACGCCTAATGAAGGAGTTCATCTGTGCCAGGTGAAGGTTTGCAATGTGAAGCTTCTGCACATTGCTGCTTCAGTAAAGGGTTTCCACTTGGCAGGGAAGCCGCACAACGTTAGCCACTCCCCGGTGGACCTGCTGCAACAGCTCAGCAATGCGTTTGGTAATGTTAGTAACCTTGAATCTTAAATCTTCATTATCTTCTGTGCTTACCTCTCTTTACTTCATGTTTTTATCTGTCCTGGTAAATTATATGACTGGTACAAGAACAGCTTAAAAAACAAAAAAAGACAGGAAAAAATTGAGCGAAAAAATTGAGTTTACATCCTGCAGTTTGGGAATTTTGCTGTATGGATTCCATGCAAAAACCTGCAGTCTGGTAAATTATATGACTGGCAGTTATCGTGTTTTTTCTTTAATGAAAGTTTTTGTGGGTCACAACAAGATTATAATAGTGAATATGTTTTGCCATTGTCTTTTATTTTATTGTACTGAATATTGAATTGAATGATGTAGTTCGAGAACTCTTTTTTTTTATAAGTTAGTGCCAGAACTCTCGGTGAGAATAAGGATGAAAACGGTCGGAAACGGTCGAAAACGGACTTACGATATAGAAAAACGAAAACGGTCGGTTCGGAATATTTCTACATTTAGCAATTAAAGAGTACAAAAAATGGTTGAAAATAGTTGTGAAACCAATTGAAACTGACAATTTTTCATGTTAAAAAACGGTTCATAATATAGAAAACGAAAACGGTCAATTCGGAATATTTCTGTTCCGTTTTCATCCCTGGGTGAGAATAACCTTTTCTGTATCTGCAGTTTGGGAATTTTGCCGTATGGATTCCATGCAAACACATGGCTTATTCCTCCAATATATGTTGACTCCACCACAAAATGCATAGCACTGCCAGTCGAGAATGAAAATTGGGGTGGAAACAGGGGTGGAGGTGGAGGTAGAGTACGTACCGAAGAAAGCCGATAAGAAGGATGGAGGTCTATCCAATAAGAAGAAGCTGGAGAGCAGGATGAAGATTACAGACCTCAAACAGATATGCAACAGACCTGACGTTGTAGAGGTGCGCTCATGTTTGTCCCTTTCCCTCATGCCGCCGCATGGGAGGCACCATTCCCACGCTTGGGTGGACCCTCTCGCGATGGGATGAACAGCTTCCTGAGATACTACTCCCGTCCTTGATCTGTACCATGTCGTTGATGGCGCCAGAGCAGATGGGTTTGCATACTCCTGCAGAACAACGTGGGAGGAGGCGTACATACAGGAGTCGCCGCTCGACAGCCCATGTCTTATCCTCTATCAGGTGAGCTCTAGCCTCTCGTTCTCACACCTGCCATCCATTTTTTTATCCATTATAGTTACCAAACTCTGAAATTTCTGATCTTACCCATCATTGATGAATCACTAATTGGTATGGACTAGGAGCCATACACACCTGTTTTGCATCTGGAATGCACACCTTTATCAAATTTGTATCATGCTGCAGTGCCAAATCCTCAATGCAGACCTGATTTGAGTACAATGACATTCATTAATTTTCTCCAATCAAATTTAATGTTTTCAGAAGTTGATATAGAAATAGATTGTTCGATTAATTTAATAGTTGTTTTCGGTTCTTCTCTCCTTTGGAAGAAACTTTAAGTGGTTCATCAAATCATTCCGTAGGAACAAATAAATCATAGCTATGTGGGACACAAGCCAGTTGCAGATTTAGCAGATAAAACTAGAAAACTAATACACTAGAACTAATGTATTTTGAAGAAAAAAAAAACAAGGTAGTGTTATAGCACTGGGCAGCTCATCCACATGGTACTGCCTATTAGAAAGGTGTCTCATAGTTTTCTTTCTCAGTTGAATTCGCTTATCATTCTCCCTTTGTAACTTAATACGATACACTCCATCACCGAACAAGGTGTGTTCTCTGTAGCCTGTATTGAAGATGGTTTCCCTCCTTATATCTGAGTATCTTATCAATGCTTGCAACCTTGCAGTGAAAATTGGGGTCAGGGTTCCAGGGATCAGACAGGCTTCCAATTCCAATCCATCGTCCTCGCCGTCGCACGCTGTGGCCACCCTAGCCCATTGCACGTCACACATCGCCGGTAAGTCATGTGGCATTGGATTTCCGATCTACTAAATGAAATGGCAGAACACCTGCCCAATTCCGCTAAAAAAACATGTGGTGTTATTGTTTATTTGTCTACCAAAATGTTTGGATCAATTCCTTTTCATGTGATTTCGAGAGCTGTCATTTGTGGGCTTGCTGCTGCAAATGAGAATAGTGTGTTTTAGTGGACCTTTGTATTTTTTTAATTCCCTTCAATTCAGCTAAAGCCCAATATTGAAACTTGGTGCAGAGAAGAATATGTTAAAACAGTGATTGACTATGCAAATCTCACACTTGATAGTAGGTTTCCTTGTAACCGGAGCCAGTGAAGGCACAAAAGGGGGTGAAACAGCGTGGTGGACGTCATACTGCAGCTTCTTAGCGACAAGCAAATAAGGTTTAGTTGTTATTGTTTCAGTTTTGATCACTCTCTTCACAATATCAAAAGTGGGGATTCTGTATAATTCCATGCCGAGAGTTTGTTACATGCGAAATGCAGAATTAAGAACCAACAATTAGCTTTGAAGCTTTGGTACATCAGGATAGTTTGTAATATAATTCACACTTCTAGTACCATTGGAGTCTAAATCACAAAACCCCAGGTATTCTTCACTCTTTTGCGGTCAGATTTATGTGATCAGAATTCAGCAGTGCCTTAGCATTTCTATTTATGGCTAAATGATTTAAGACCGGAGTAGTTGAACAAAATTTCTATTATGGCTAAATGATTTAAAACTAGAGTAGTTGAACAAAATGTGACCTACTGTAGAGCTAGGATAAAGAAGCATACCATCTACAGTACATTTGGGATAAAAAGCATAGCATCTTGGAGAGCCTCTTTCTTGGCAAGCAGTAGCTGCTTTGTTTTGTGGTGCATTGCCATGCCGAGAGTAGCGTCATGTCACCAGCCTAAGCAGCAACTGGTCACCGCCGCCACAAGAAAGCTAGAAACACTCTGGAGCAGCCGCTGGTTGCTGATCTACTTCTTTTGGTTTTGGATTGAGGGGAATTTATTTCTCCACCTTGCAATGGGAATTAGGGCTTCGGCTTTCTCCTGGATGGTTCCTGAAATTTCTATGTGTGAAAAATCCAAGAATGCTTGTTACTGATTGGATCTTGATGTGATTTTATCAAATGGATTTTGTCTGTACAAATTATAGATGAATTTGTTTGAGTTTTTATCCAAAAATTCTGATGTATGAAACTCAACAAGAAATTATTACTACATGATTTTGTTATTTTTCATCACTAATTACCGCTGCAAATAACCTAATGATTCTTATGGCTTAAATCCTCATAATTGTGCACATTTATGGTTGGAATGTGGCAGCCATGGAGAATAATGGGTTTGACGCATTTGTTTTACTACTAGAAAAGGTATGGTTGGATGAGGTGCAGTGAGAGGAGCGATCATGTTTTATTATGGTTTTTGGAGGGGTGAAACAAGACAGCTTATGGTTGTGCGATGAGAAATTATAGTTATTGGATTGGTGTCAAAAGCCTAAAACAAGACAGCTTATGGTTGTGCGATGAGAAATTATGGTTGATGGATTGGTGTTAGATGCTTGAAACAATCACTTATGATTGTGGGATAAGAAACAATTGCGGAATTGGTGTCAGATGCCTGACATGTTGAATGTTGGATTATTATAATATATGAATGTCATGTAAACTTAAAGTATCATTGTGTTTTTTTTTCCGTTGCAATGCACGAGCATGATCCTGCAAACTTTGCTTTTTAGATTAAATGTCATTTTAACGTTGGTATTTAATTTCACAATATTGTTATCTTATTATACGTTCTGTGTGTTTTTAATATAAAAGTTTTGTTGTCCCATAGCAATGCACGGACATGCTGGTGTTTAGATGCAAAAACTTTTAGAATTTGGCTACCGTAGCACTTTCGTTTGTATTTGGCAATTAGTGTCCAATCATGGACTAATTTGGCTCAAAGGATTCGTCTCGTGATTTACAACTAAACTGTGCAATTAGTTATTTTTTATTTATATTTAATGCTCAATGCATATATTCAAAGATTCGATATGATGGAACGAAAAGTAAAAATTTGGAATTTTGAAGGCATCTGAACAAGGCCACATGCCTCAGCGTCATGGTACATTTCGGTTGGATGTTTGTGGATGACTTAAAGAAACATGCAGTCTCCGAAATTGAAAAAAGAGCACGAGGCCACATGCCTCAGCGTCATGGTACATTTCGTTTGGATGTTTGCGGATGACCTAAGGAAACATGCAGTCTCCGAAATTGAAAAAAGAGCACGAGGCCACATGCCTCAGCGTCATGGTACATTTCGTTTGGATGTTTGCGGATGACTTAAGGAAACATGCAGTCTCCGAAATTGAAAAAAGAGCACAAGGCCACATGCCTCAGCGTCATGGTACATTTCGTTTGGATGTTTGCGGATGACTTAAGGAAACATGCAGTCTCCGAAATTGTATCATATACAAAAATCCCGTGAAGCTCTTCTGGCGTTGTTGTGTGTGGAAGTCAAGGAATGGCAATGTTAAGTTGGTTCTGGAATCAATTATCAACAGGTCCGTAACCTTTGTTTTTGGATTGCATGCAGATGGTGATGTCTGTTGTTACGGCTGAGAAATGATTTGTAGCACTGAACCCGTCTCCCGAACAACTGCAGCACTGAACCCATGCTAAATGCAACCTATTCAGCTTTCTTTCCATACGAGCCATGCGTGAACAGTAGCGGAACAGTAGCACGAGCGCTCTCGTTGCGCGGATCCTATGCGCTATATGGAGTTTCATAATTCCTTATCCCAACAAGCAACAACTGCCTATGCCTGGACACTACATGTCACTCTGTAATTTAATGCCATAGACCCCTTATACTGCAGTACTGAGCCCATACCAAATACCATTTTTAAGCATAAATATAGGTTGTATATGGGCCCAATTCCCCTACCAGGGGATGTATGACCTTTTAAGCTTGCCACCTGGGTGGATGGACTGTTCTGGCTCTGTTGTTGTAGGTCTACTCTTCTCTTTTATTCAATTCGTTTATTTACTACAAACATGTCATCTTTAATGATTATCTTCTCTTATTTTCCTCATTTTGGCCCTGTCATCCTTAATGATTATCTTCTCTTATTTTCCTCATTTGTCTTATCATGCATGACTGCTTTTGACCAAATACTAGGGATCAGACTACCCGTGAATGAGATCAAAAATAGAGGCAAGACTTCAAGATTGTTATTATCTCTAGACCTTACAGTATTTTATTTGTCCTCCTCTGTGTGCAAAATGACAGGCAAGAAACTGGAGCCACATGGATGTTCTGGTTTAACATTCGATTCATCATATAATTTATACGCATGTTATGAAAGCAAATCATCCAGTACTTTTCTCAGTAAGCATGTTAGCTTACTTTTTGTTAGCACAATGTAAAATAGTAGTGGCTAGACTTAGTCGTAGCACGCCCGTCGTGGCCTGTGCGCATGCAAAACATGCTTGTGTAATGCCTATATGTATACACCAACATCGATTAATGAAGATACAAGTTCAGTCTCTTTCATGGTATCTAAGAGGTTCGCTCCTACGACCTTCCACCGCTTCCGCAAACCCTCTTCGCGCCGCCGCTGAACCCCACGTTCGCTGGCCGATCTACCAAGCCGTCGCAGAGCCTGTTTTGCTCGCCGGCACCTCCTACCTCCACGCCGTCGCCGAGCCCATCAGTCTCGCTGGCCCGGTCCTTGTCTTCGCCCGTCGCGACGCGATCCGCTCTACCGCAGGATTCGCCCGACGCTGCTTGAAGACCGCGCGACGCATGCACGATCGCCAATCGCGCGTGCGACCCGCACGCCCGGCTTCGTCGATCGATCCATCACGTCGGCTTCATCGGTCAGCGACGCCCGGCTTCGCGTGACGGAAAGGACGCTCGCCAATCGCGCGTGCCACCCACGCGCCCGGCTTCGTCGATCGATCCGCGATGCCTGGCCCTTCGCGTGAAGGCCTCCGCTCGATTGCCCGATGTTTACGTGAAGATCCGCTGCCTCGCCCGCCCGAGTCGCGTGCAGATCGCGCGTGTTCCTCACCTTGAAGGAAGCCCGCTCGAGACTGTGTCCACTCGACCGTGGGACGACTGCACCCGTCGCGACCACGCGTGCAGTCCGCGACGCTCGCTTCGTGAAGACCGCGACGCCCGCACGCCATCCACTCAAGTGGACGACTGCGCCCGATCCTTTCTTCCCAGCCGCGAGTGCCCCGTGGCCGGTTGGACTAGCGGCTTCCTTGCGTGTCCGCGATTTCTTCCGCACGTGAGGTTCCAGCAAGGTAAAAAAAAGCAAAAGAAAAGAAAAGAAAAAAAGAAAGAAAAAAAGGAAAGCAAAAAAAAGGAAAAGAAAAGAAAGAAAAGAGTGCCCTCCGCTCTCCAGCAGCTCGGCCGCTCGGTCTTGAGCCTGCGTCGCTCGGCCACGCGGCTCTCTCGGCAGCTAGCTCGCGCGCGTGTGACCCCTTCTCGTCACATGATCCAGAGATGCGATGCCACACTCCAAGCCGCTCTACGGCGCCCCACAAGCAGGCTACGGTGCACCACCTTACTTCGGCGCGCCACCACCTTACTTCGGCGTGCCGCCCGGTTTTCAGTACGGGGGAGCCTCTGAGTTCGGCTACACTTGTGTCCGGCCCAGATCCTACACCATGCCGCAGTAGCTCCATCCATGGACTAGGATGCAAGGCGGATCCACGTCGTCCCTCGTCAACAGCTTCAACACCATGTCGCTGAACTCAACGCCTTCGACTGAGTGGTACGCTGATTCCGGCGCTGGCTCTCACATGGTCAACAGCGCTGGTATACTATCCTCTTTTCATCCTCCTTCGTCATCAAGTCCTTCATCTATCATTGTGGGTAATGGAGCCTTGCTTCCCGTTACCTCTATTGGGTCACACTCTTTTTCAACGACAGGTCATCCTCTTTCTCTTTCTAATGTCCTAGTCTCACCTAGCATTATTAAGAATTTAATTTCCGTCTGTCGTTTCATCACTGATAATAATTGTTCCATCGAGTTTGACCCCTTTGGCCTTTCTGTCAAGGACTTAGAAACACAGAGAGTGATCGCTAGGTGCAATAGCACGGGTGACCTCTACCCGTTCTTTCCACCAGCACCAGCTAGCACCACCGCCCTTACTGCTGTCTCATCCTCCACCACCCTCTGGCATTGCCGCCTTGGTCACATCGGTCATGAGGAATTGTCCAAGCTCATTAGTTCCAATGTTATTTCTTGTAGTAAGCGCCACCTTGATCATATTTGCCATGCCTGTCAATTAGTCCGCCATGTGCGTCTTCCTTTTAGCATGTCAAATTCTCGAGTGCTTCATCCTTTTGGTTTAATACATTGTGATCTTTGGACATCTCCAGTTGTTAGTGTGTCCGGATATAAATATTATCCTATCATTCTTGATGACTGCACCCACTACACCTGGACGTTTCCTTTACGCCTCAAGTCCGATACCTTTGGCGTTTTATCTAACTTTTTCTCATTTGTGCCCACACAGTTTAACTCTCCCATTAAGGCAGTTCAGTGCGACAACGGCCGCGAGTTCGATCACTCCTCGGCCCGCACGTTCTTCCTCACTCATGGTGTAGTCCTCCGTCTGTCGTGCCCATACACCTCACAACAGAACGGACGTGCTGAGCACACTCTTCGCACAATTAACAACATCCTGCGCTCACTTCTTTTTCAGACCAGTCTTCCTCCGGTTTATTGGGCTAACACTCTTCACACCGCCACCTACCTAATAAATCGTCACCCAACGAAAACCCTAGACGGTCGCACTCCTTACCTTGCACTCTACGGCACACAACCCTCCTAAGCTCATCTTCGAGTTTTCGGTTGTGCCTGCTACCCCAACTTATCCTCCACAGCTCCACATAAATTGTCACCTCGCTCCTCCTTGTGTGTCTTTCTTGGGTATTCCTCCGATCACAAAGGGTACCGGTGTCTTGATCTACATTCCAATCGGATTATCGTCTCTTGACACGTCGTGTTCGATGAGAATCGGTTTCCCTTTTTCGAGATGTCCAGCTCCCCTCAGGATCCGACCGTACTAGAGTTTTTGAGCAATGATGACGAATCCTCTTTGCCCGTTGGGCCAAGAGCTGTGGCTGCAGGTACTCGACTTCCTGGTGGCTTGTCAACCGGTGCTGCTGCCCCTGTGTCCTCTACACAGGCTGCTGCCAGTAGCGCCCCCTCCACCCCTATGGCGCCCCATGGCGCCTCCTCCGCGTCGACTGGTGCTGCTGCCCATGTGCACCCCGCACAAGCTGCTGCTAGTAGCACCACCCACACGGTGCCCACGAGTACTGTCAGTCCTGCTGCCCCTGATGCTCGCGCACAGGCTGTTGCCAGCGGTACCGGCCGTACAACTGCTACTCAACCAATAGCCATCCCTCCGGTCACCAATGCGCATTCCATGCGCACACGTGGCAAGGCTGGCATCGCACAGCCCGTGGATTGTCTCAACCTCCACGTTGTGCCCATGTTGCCTCTCCCACGTTCCGTTCGTGATGCACTGTCAGACCCCAATTGGCGCTCTGCTATGCAGGCTGAATATGATGCTCTAATCGCCAATGACACCTGGAGTCTTGTGCCGCACCCTTCTGGAGTTAATGTTGTGACCGGCAAGTGGATTTATCGACACAAGCTCCTCGCAGATGGGTCTCTCGATCGCTATAAGGCTCACTAGGTACTACGGGGTTTCACACAGCGGCCCGGTGTGGATTATGATAAGACTTTCAGTCCAGTTGTCAAGTCTGCGACAGTTCGTGTTGTTCTCTCTCTAGCTCTATCTTAGAACTGGCCTATTCATCAGCTAGATGTGAAGAATGCGTTCTTACATGGCACTCTCACTGAGACAGTGTACTGTGTGCAGCCATCTGGTTTTGTGGATTCATCTCGTCCTGATTTTGTCTATCGGCTCAACAAGTCCTTATACGGTTTGAAGCAGGCCCCTCGTGTTTGGCATCAGAGGTTCGCTTCTCACCTCATGTCCCTTGGATTTGTTGAAACCAAGTCACATACTTCGCTCTTCATATATCGTCGCGGACCAAACACGGCTTACTTGCTGTTGTATGTGGATGACATTGTTCTCATTGCTTCCTCAACTGGTTTTCTCAAGCATATTATTGAGGCTCTCCAGCGTGAGTTTGCTATGAAAGACATGGGCCAGCTTCATCATTTTCTCGGCATTTCTGTGACACGCTCCGCAGATGGACTGTTCCTCTCTCAGCGGTAGTACACTCAGGATATTTTGGAGCGCGCCGTGATGAGTTCCTGCAAGCCGTGCAGCACACCTGTTGATCTACACTCCAAATTATCTACAGATGGACCTCCTGTTGCTGACTCTACATAGTATCGCAGCCTAGCGGGTGCTCTACAGTATCTGACTTTCACCCGCCCTGACATTGCATTTGCCGTTCAACAGATTTGTCTCTATATGCATGATCCTCGGGAGCCGCACCTCACTGCTCTCAAGCGGATCCTGCGGTACCTGCAGGGCACTCTGTCACTTGGGTTGACCATGCGCCGATCCTCACTAACAGAGCTTGTTGTATACACGGATGCTGACTAGGCTGGGTGTCCAGACACTCGTCGGTCGACCTCTGGCTATGCAGTGTTCCTCGGGGATAATTTGGTGTCCCGGTCCTCCAAGCGTCAGCATACGGTCTCCCGCTCCAGTGCCGAGGCCGAATATCGTGCTCTAAAATTTTCTAAAATTATGCTCTTTCAATTTATTGTATTGTTACAACTATTATTTTGGTCATTTTTTCATGTGACAGTGTTTTATCAATTCAAAATTTGTATTTGAAAAAATGACAACTTGAATCAATATTTTGAAGGAGTAAATGATTTCAAATGAAAAAGTTATCGACAACAAAGTTGTAGAACTCATCAAGATCTACAACTTTTATTTTGGTCATTTCTTCATCCGAGGAAGTGATGGTAATATTATTCATAAATTAAACTATACGAAAGATATATAAATTTGTGAACAATGTGTACTGCCACTTTGTTGGATGGAGAAGCAACCAAAATAAAAGTACTTTTTCTCAGTAAGCATGTTAGCTTACTTTTTGTTAGCACAATGTAAAAATAGTAGTGGCTAGACTTAGTCGTAGCACGCCCGTCGTGGCCTGTGCGAGGCGCATGCAAAGCATGCTTGTGTAATGCCTATATGTATATACCAACATCGATTAATGAAGATACAAGTTCAGTCTATTTCACTTTTCAATTTCTCTTATATCAGGAACATTTCACTATGTGTAATGCCCACTCTTGCTCTTTGTATATTTATCCTTTAGACATCAACATGCCGTCGCTGAAACCATGTTCGCCCATTGTCATTTCTACAATACGACCTTTTATTTTCAACTTCATGGGTTGCGGCCGCGGCAACATGCGGGTTCCTGCTAGTAACCATAATAATAACACAATGTGATAACATGAGGAGGTGGTAGGAAGGCCCATATATTACCTGTGGCAGAGCTGCTGCTGCCTTCACTCTTTCGGTGTGGGCCCTGAAACTGTGGACTCATTCGACCAGTTGACGCACTAATTGAAGAGCACAAGGCCACAGACCTCAGCGTCATGCTTCAATTCGTTTGGATGTTTGTGGATGAATCTTCAAATACTTGTTATACAGTATGTGGCTGTGCATCACAGCTCGTTTGCATCATATCCGTTACGGGTTGTCCTGCTCGTTGCTGTGTCGTATATCTCAGTTAGTAATTCGCATTATAGGCTAAACCTACAATCTGTCAGTTTTTTTTTTGTGATATAAAGAGAACACAGCCAAAAGCTTTCGTTCTCGATATACCAAGAGGGTGGCTGTGTGATTGGAGAGTGGATGCAACTTGCTCGGTGAGAAGAAAATATCCACCACCTTGTCTTTGGCTGGGTTTAGATACCTTGGAAATGGTATCTAAAGTATGGCCCTGTCATTCGAGATCATGATGGTGATGCGGTCCTGGCCAGGGTTGGGCAACTAGCTAGTGCACCAGATGCACTCGCAGTTGAAGCTATAGCCTGTCAACAAGCCCTGCAAGTGACTACTGACATTGTTATTTCTCGTATCCAGGTAGAGGTAGATTCCTCTGTCCTAAAACATGCCTTACAATCACCTTCTATGGACCAGGCGACCTGCGGAATGATGATGAAATACTCGCTTCTTGTTACGGGAACACTTTGATTGTAATGATATTTTTCTTGTCCCTAGAGCTTGTAACTCGGTTGCTCATGAATTAGCAAAGTTTGCAAGGAGTTGCGACCCAGGTGACCTCCATGTTCGGGTTCACCCCCTCCCGGAATTTGTAAAAACTCTTGTTGCTCGCGATTTTGTCCAACATCTCGAGGCTCAAAAGAAGCTACAAATGCAGAATGAGCAAAGTGAGAGATGTGATAAGACCTGAACTGCGTGACTCGCTGGTCGATTTCGTCAATTATGGTCTGAGGTGGATGGTGACGCTAAATGTGTCATGGTGCCTCGCTCCCTTGAGGAAGTCGCCTCCCTCTCAACGGCAACGGGTGCTTCCTCATGTGCAGCTGGCACAGGCTAAGGAAGCTGCTAGAATAGCCCCGAAGTGATGGGAGTAGAAGGATTGGCATCTTCCTGCTCCTCCTCCACAAAAATGCTTTCACCAAGCTCTTGCTCATGTGCACACTCAAAGACAGGGGTTGTACAGGGCATTGTTTGATCGAATGTGAGCTCGTAGGTCTCCACGATGCGGTTAGCTTCCAAGTTAAGAACATGATATGCATGACAGTGAGACGCATAACCTAGAAAAATACCGTCTGAAGACCTGGACTCAAATATGTCCAAATTACCTTGTTTCGGGATAAAGCACTTGCTTTCAGACACCCTAAAGTGGCTTACATAGGGTGGTCATCTAAATCGCAGCTTATAAGATGTCTTCTTCATGAAAGCCCGAAAAAAATGCGATTGGACACATGGCATGCTGTGTTGATCGCCTTGGCCCAATACCTCCTAAGAGTCCTATGCTCATCGAGCATCGTCCTAGCCATCTCAATAAGGGTCCGATTCTTACGCTCAACAATACCATTTGTTAGGGGACATAAGGAGAGGAAAACTGATGCTCGTGGTCCAAAAAAACACAAAAACTTTCAAAATGAGCATTCTTGAATTCTATGCCAATGTCATTGCGAATCGTTCTCATGGCAGTCTTAGGGAACTCATTTTGCAACCGAAGAATTAAATCCCGAGCATGTGAAAAAAGTCATCCTTACTCTCCGTGAAAAAATACCCAAGAGTAGTGAGAAAAGTCATCCACAATCACTAGAACGTACCACTTCCCACCGTCTGACCGAACCGAGCTGGACCAACTGTGTCCATATGAAGTAGCTCGCCGAGTTCCTTGGTCATAACTTGGTTCACAGGTGGGTGAGAAGCAGCAACCATCTTTCTGTGATGACAAGGGTGGCAAACCAAATCATTTTCAAATTTCAACTTAGACAATCCTCGAGTTGGATCAAGTGTGCTCAACCTAGCTAGTAAGTCAAAGCTCAAGTGACCCAGTCTCCTTTGCCATTTCCACAATTCAGAGGAGGATCTGACGACCAAACATCAAAGTGTGAGAAAAATCAGCTCCAAAAGTTATAGAACTTTGTTATTTAGAACTTTTCCATTTGAAATCATTTACTATTTCAAAAGGCTGTTGGAAATTCATTTTTTGAATTGTTCAAGAACACTGATTTCTTTTTATAATCTCTGACTAAAACTTGTAACTAATCTTTCTCGCTCATACTAACTTCAAATTTAATTATTTTCTTTCTAAAATTTTCTAAAATTATGCTCTTTCAATTTATTGTATTGTTACAACTATTATTTTGGTCATTTTTTCATGTGACAGTGTTTTATCAATTCAAAATTTGTATTTGAAAAAATGACAACTTGAATCAATATTTTGAAGGAGTAAATGATTTCAAATGAAAAAGTTATCGACAACAAAGTTGTAGAACTCATCAAGATCTACAACTTTTATTTTGGTCATTTCTTCATCCGAGGAAGTGATGGTAATATTATTCATAAATTAAACTATACGAAAGATATATAAATTTGTGAACAATGTGTTCTGCCACTTTGTTGGATGGAGAAGCAACCAAAATAAAAGTACTTTTTCTCAGTAAGCATGTTAGCTTACTTTTTGTTAGCACAATGTAAAAATAGTAGTGGCTAGACTTAGTCGTAGCACGCCCGTCGTGGCCTGTGCGAGGCGCATGCAAAGCATGCTTGTGTAATGCCTATATGTATACACCAACATCGATTAATGAAGATACAAGTTCAGTCTATTTCACTTTTCAATTTCTCTTATATCAGGAACATTTCACTATGTGTAATGCCCACTCTTGCTCTTTGTATATTTATCCTTTAGACATCAACATGCCGTCGCTGAAATCATGTTCGCCCATTGTCATTTCTACAATACGACCTTTTATTTTCAACTTCATGGGTTGCGGCCGCGGCAACACGCGGGTTCCTGCTAGTAACCATAATAATAACACAATGTGATAACATGAGGAGGTGGTAGGAAGGCCCATATATTACCTGTGGCAGAGCTGCTGCTGCCTTCACTCTTTCGGTGTGGGCCCTGAAACTGTGGACTCATTCGACCAGTTGACGCACTAATTGAAGAGCACAAGGCCACAGACCTCAGCGTCATGCTTCAATTCGTTTGGATGTTTGTGGATGAATCTTCAAATACTTGTTATACAGTATGTGGCTGTGCATCACAGCTCGTTTGCATCATATCCGTTACGGGTTGTCCTGCTCGTTGCTGTGTCGTATATCTCAGTTAGTAATTCGCATTATAGGCTAAACCTACAATCTGTCAGTTTTTTTTTTGTGATATAAAGAGAACACAGCCAAAAGCTTTCGTTCTCGATATACCAAGAGGGTGGCTGTGTGATTGGAGAGTGGATGCAACTTGCTCGGTGAGAAGAAAATATCCACCACCTTGTCTTTGGCTGGGTTTAGATACCTTGGAAATGGTATCTAAAGTATGGCCCTGTCATTCGAGATCATGATGGTGATGCGGTCCTGGCCAGGGTTGGGCAACTAGCTAGTGCACCAGATGCACTCGCAGTTGAAGCTATAGCCTGTCAACAAGCCCTGCAAGTGACTACTGACATTGTTATTTCTCGTATCCAGGTAGAGGTAGATTCCTCTGTCCTAAAACATGCCTTACAATCACCTTCTATGGACCAGGCGACCTGCGGAATGATGATGAAATACTCGCTTCTTGTTACGGGAACACTTTGATTGTAATGATATTTTTCTTGTCCCTAGAGCTTGTAACTCGGTTGCTCATGAATTAGCAAAGTTTGCAAGGAGTTGCGACCCAGGTGACCTCCATGTTCGGGTTCACCCCCTCCCGGAATTTGTAAAAACTCTTGTTGCTCGCGATTTTGTCCAACATCTCGAGGCTCAAAAGAAGCTACAAATGCAGAATGAGCAAAGTGAGAGATGTGATAAGACCTGAACTGCGTGACTCGCTGGTCGATTTCGTCAATTATGGTCTGAGGTGGATGGTGACGCTAAATGTGTCATGGTGCCTCGCTCCCTTGAGGAAGTCGCCTCCCTCTCAACGGCAACGGGTGCTTCCTCATGTGCAGCTGGCACAGGCTAAGGAAGCTGCTAGAATAGCCCCCAAGTGATGGGAGTAGAAGGATTGGCATCTTCCTGCTCCTCCTCCACAAAAATGCTTTCACCAAGCTCTTGCTCATGTGCACACTCAAAGACAGGGGTTGTACAGGGCATTGTTTGATCGAATGTGAGCTCGTAGGTCTCCACGATGCGGTTAGCTTCCAAGTTAAGAACATGATATGCATGACAGTGAGACGCATAACCTAGAAAAATACCGTCTGAAGACCTGGACTCAAATATGTCCAAATTACCTTGTTTCGGGATAAAGCACTTGCTTTCAGACACCCTAAAGTGGCTTACATAGGGTGGTCATCTAAATCGCAGCTTATAAGATGTCTTCTTCATGAAAGCCCGAAAAAAATGCGATTGGACACATGGCATGCTGTGTTGATCGCCTTGGCCCAATACCTCCTAAGAGTCCTATGCTCATCGAGCATCGTCCTAGCCATCTCAATAAGGGTCCGATTCTTATGCTCAACAATGCCATTTGTTAGGGGACATAAGGAGAGGAAAACTGATGCTCGTGGTCCAAAAAAACACAAAAACTTTCAAAATGAGCATTCTTGAATTCTATGCCAATGTCATTGCGAATCGTTCTCATGGCAGTCTTAGGGAACTCATTTTGCAACCGAAGAATTAAATCCCGAGCATGTGAAAAAAGTCATCCTTACTCTCCGTGAAAAAATACCCAAGAGTAGTGAGAAAAGTCATCCACAATCACTAGAACGTACCACTTCCCACCGTCTGACCGAACCGAGCTGGACCAACTGTGTCCATATGAAGTAGCTCGCCGAGTTCCTTGGTCATAACTTGGTTCACAGGTGGGTGAGAAGCAGCAACCATCTTTCTGTGATGACAAGGGTGGCAAACCAAATCATTTTCAAATTTCAACTTAGACAATCCTCGAGTTAGATCAAGTGTGCTCAACCTAGCTAGTAAGTCAAAGCTCAAGTGACCCAGTCTCCTTTGCCATTTCCACAATTCAGAGGAGGATCTGACGACCAAACATCAAAGTGTGAGAAAAATCAGCTCCAAAAGTTATAGAACTTTGTTATTTAGAACTTTTCCATTTGAAATCATTTACTATTTCAAAAGGCTGTTGGAAATTCATTTTTTTGAATTGTTCAAGAACACTGATTTCTTTTTATAATCTCTGACTAAAACTTGTAACTAATCTTTCTCGCTCATACTAACTTCAAATTTAATTATTTTCTTTCTAAAATTTTCTAAAATTATGCTCTTTCAATTTATTGTATTGTTACAACTATAATTTTGGTCATTTTTTCATGTCACAGTGTTTTATCAATTCAAAATTTGTATTTGAAAAAATGACAACTTGAATCAATATTTTGAAGGAGTAAATGATTTCAAATGAAAAAGTTATCGACAACAAAGTTGTAGAACTCATCAAGATCTACAACTTTTATTTTGGTCATTTCTTCATCCGAGGAAGTGATGGTAATATTATTCATAAATTAAACTATACGAAAGATATATAAATTTGTGAACAATGTGTACTGCCACTTTGTTGGATGGAGAAGCAACCAAAATAAAAGTACTTTTTCTCAGTAAGCATCTTAGCTTACTTTTTGTTAGCACAATGTAAAAATAGTAGTGGCTAGACTTAGTCGTAGCACGCCCGTCGTGGCCTGTGCGAGGCGCATGCAAAGCATGCTTGTGTAATGCCTATATGTATACACCAACATCGATTAATGAAGATACAAGTTCAGTCTATTTCACTTTTCAATTTCTCTTATATCAGGAACATTTCACTATGTGTAATGCCCACTCTTGCTCTTTGTATATTTATCCTTTAGACATCAACATGCCGTCGCTGAAATCATGTTCGCCCATTGTCATTTCTACAATACGACCTTTTATTTTCAACTTCATGGGTTGCGGCCGCGGCAACACGCGGGTTCCTGCTAGTAACCATAATAATAACACAATGTGATAACATGAGGAGGTGGTAGGAAGGCCCATATATTACCTGTGGCAGAGCTGCTGCTGCCTTCACTCTTTCCGTGTGGGCCCTGAAACTGTGGACTCATTCGACCAGTTGACGCACTAATTGAAGAGCACAAGGCCACAGACCTCAGCGTCATGCTTCAATTCGTTTGGATGTTTGTGGATGAATCTTCAAATACTTGTTATACAGTATGTGGCTGTGCATCACAGCTCGTTTGCATCATATCCGTTACGGGTTGTCCTGCTCGTTGCTGTGTCGTATAGCTCAGTTAGTAATTCGCATTATAGGCTAAACCTACAATCTGTCAGTTTTTTTTGTGATATAAAGAGAACACAGCCAAAAGCTTTCGTTCTCGATATACCAAGAGGGTGGCTGTGTGATCGGAGAGTGGATGCAACTTGCTTGATGAGAAGAAGAAAATATCCACCACCTTGTCTTTGGCTGGGTTTAGATACCTTGGAAATGGTATCTAAAGTATGGCCCTGTCATTCGAGATCATGATGGTGATGCGGTCCTGGCCAGGGTTGGGCAACTAGCGGGTGCACCAGATGCACTCGCTGTTGAAGCTATAGCCTGTCAACAAGCTCTGCAAGTGACTACTGACATTGGTATTTCTCGTATCCATGTAGAGGTAGATTCCTCTGT
Organism: Saccharum spontaneum; assembly: GCA_022457205.1. NCBI lineage: Eukaryota > Viridiplantae > Streptophyta > Magnoliopsida > Poales > Poaceae > Saccharum > Saccharum spontaneum. The sequence continues at coordinate 55,997,831 of CM039596.1, forward strand.
CCTAAAACATGCCTTACAATCACCTTCTATGGACCTGGCGACCTGCGGAATGATGATGAAATACTCGCTTCTTGTTACGGGAACACTTTGATTGTAATGATATTTTTCTTGTCCCTAGAGCTTGTAACTCGGTTGCTCATGAATTAGCAAAGTTTGCAAGGAGTTGCGACCCAGGTGGCCTCCATGTTCGGGTTCACCCCCTCCCGGAATTTGTAAAAACTCTTGTTGCTCGCGATTTTGTCCAACATCTCGAGGCTCAAAAGAAGCTACAAATGCAGAATGAGCAAAGTGAGAGATGTGATAAGACCTGAACTGCGTGACTCGCTGGTCGATTTCGTCAATTATGGTCTGAGGTGGATGGTGACGCTAAATGTGTCATGGTGCCTCACTCCCTTGAGGAAGTCGCTTCCCTCTCAACGGCAACGGGTGCTTCCTCATGTGCAGCTGGCATAGGCTAAGGAAGCTGCTCGAATAGCCCCCAAGTGCTGGGAGTAGAAGGATTGGCATCTTCCTGCTCCTCCTCCACAAAAATGCTTTCACCAAGCTCTTGCTCATGTGCACACTCAAAGACAGGGGTTGTACAGGGCATTGTTTGATCGAATGTGAGCTCGCAGGTCTCCACGACGCGGTTAGCTTCCAAGTTAAGAAACATGATATGCATGACAGTGAGATGCATAACCTAGAAAAGTACCGTCTGAAGGCCTGGACTCAAATATGTCCAAATTACCTTGTTTCGGGATAAAGCACTTGCTTTCAAACACCCTAAAGTGGCTTACATAGGGTGGTCATCTAAATCGCAGCTTATAAGATGTCTTCTTCATGAAAGCCCGAAAAAAATGCGATTGGACACATGGCATGCTGTGTTGATCGCCTTGGCCCAATACCTCCTAAGAGTCCTATGCTCATCGAGCATCGTCTTAGCCATCTCAATAAGGGTCCGATTCTTACGCTCAACAATGCCATTTGTTATGGGACATAAGGAGAGGAAAACTGATGCTCGTGGTCCAAAAAAACACATAAACTTTCAAAATTAGCATTCTTGAATTCTATGCCAATGTCATTGCGAATCGTTCTCATGGCAGTCTTAGGGAACTCATTTTGCAACCGAAGAATTAAATCCCGAGCATGTGAAAAAAGTCATCCTTACTCTCCGTGAAAAAATACCCAAGAGTAGTGAGAAAAGTCATCCACAATCACTAGAACGTACCACTTCCCACCATCTGACCGAACCGAGCTGGACCAACTGTGTCCATATGAAGTAGCTCGCCGAGTTCCTTGGTCATAACTTGGTTCACAGGTGGGTGAGAAGCAGCAACCATCTTTCTGTGATGACAAGGGTGGCAAACCAAATCATTTTCAAATTTCAACTTAGACAATCCTCGAATTAGATCAAGTGTGCTCAACCTAGCTAGTAAGTCAAAGCTCAAGTGACCCAGTCTCCTTTGCCATTTCCACAATTCAGAGGAGGATTTGACGACCAAACATCAAAGTGTGAGAAAAATCAGCTCCAAAAGTTATAGAACTTTGTTATTTAGAACTTTTCCATTTGAAATCATTTACTATTTCAAAAGGCTGTTGGAAATTCATTTTTTGAATTGTTCAAGAACACTGATTTCTTTTTATAATCTCTGACTAAAACTTGTAACTAATCTTTCTCGCTCATACTAACTTCAAATTTAATTATTTTCTTTCTAAAATTTTCTAAAATTATGCTCTTTCAATTTATTGTATTGTTACAACTATTATTTTGGTCATTTTTTCATGTGACAGTGTTTTATCAATTCAAAATTTGTATTTGAAAAAATGACAACTTGAATCATATTTTGAAGGAGTAAATGATTTCAAATGAAAAAGTTATCGACAACAAAGTTGTAGAACTCATCAAGATCTATAACTTTTATTTTGGTCATTTCTTCATCCGAGGAAGTGATGGTAATATTATTCATAAATTAAACTATATGAAAGATATATAAATTTGTGAACAATGTGTACTACCACTTTGTTGGATGGAGAAACAATCAAAATAAAAGTTACAGAATTCGAAAAGTTATAAAAGTTTGTAGTTGACAACTTTGTCATTTGAGATCATTTTGTCAAGGAACTATGATTTAATTTCTCAAATTTAAAATTTGAATTTTTCAAACAACCTTGAACGGAGAAACAACCAAAATAAAATTTGTAGATATGGAAAAGTTATACAACTTTATAGTTGACAACACAACTTTATAGTTGACAACCTTTTGATTTGAAATCATCTTGTCAAGGAAAATTTTAGTTTGAATTTCTCAAATTTGAAATTCAAACTTTGTAAACGATCTCGGATAGACAAACAGCAAAAACAAAAGTTGTAAATCTCGAAAAGTTATACAACTTCATAGTTGATAGCTTTTTCATTTGAATTCGTTTAAGGTCTCAAACAATTAATTTAAACTTGGTTGACGATAATATGAGGAGGCCCAAAATTCATTATGGACACAAGTGAGTGTGAGATGCATTGGTAGAGGAGGGTATGCACGAGGGGGAGGTTGCGGGTTTGAATCCCACAGGTCGCGAAGCGCGCGATTTTCATGCAAAAAATGCCGCAACTTGCAAGCGGGTGGCTGACTGGTGGGGGCCTCCCTGGATTAAAAAGAATTGCTATTTTTTTGGCCTGGATTCAAGAATTTTTTGAAACAAATTTGTAGGGGCGGCTCCTATCGACCGCCTCTACAAATCTGATTTGTAAGGTCGGTTTGCCAGACGCTCCTATAAATTGGTCATTTCTAGCAACGGTTCGGTAGGGGTGGCTGGCAAAGCCGTTGCTATAAATAGTCCCAGATTCGAGAATTTTTGGAAACAAATTTGTAGGGCCGCCCCTATAAATCGGCCATTTCTAGCAACGGTTCGGAAGGGGCGGCTGGCAAAACCGTTGTTAGAAATAGTCTTCAGCCGCCCCCTAAAAATCATAGCTGTAGTAGTGTAAGTTCCTGAGATATTCATAGAGTGATCAAGCGAAATAAGTGTGTTATTGCTCAGCTCGGGTATATATGTAGTATATAGTATTACATATTTGGAGCAGTCCCTACCCCTGTACATGCCATCGACAGTCCCACTGCCATGGCCTGCGCTGGAACCACAAGCAGCAGCAGCGTGCAGCTCCTCCTCCTCATCTCAACTTGCTTTCTCCTATCCATATCCCAAGAAACTAAAAATTCTGTAGCAGCAGCAGCAGACTCGCCGCCACATCCGCCGTTCTCCTTCAGCTTCGACTTCACCAATCAATCAAGCTACAGTTCAACCGACTTGTCGTTAGAGGGCGATGCCAAGGTGAATGGGAAGCTGATCGACCTCACCTGCGACTCCTTCGAGCAGAGCAGCGATTCCTGCACGGGGCGGATGTCGTACAGCCACCCGGTGCCGTTGCACGACGACACGACCCTGGCGAGCTTCAGCACGAGCTTCACCTTCAAGATCCTAGTCAACAAAAGTTCGGACTACATGCCCGGCGACGGCATGGCGTTCTTCCTCACCGGTTTCCCGTCGGGGATACCGCCCCACTCTAGCGGGGAATATCTCGGCCTCCTCAGCAGCGACACCGCACCCTACGGTCCAGACCAGTTCGTCGCCGTCGAGTTCGACACCTTCCAAAACAGCGACAACGGCGATCCAAGCGGCAAGCACATAGGCATCGACATCAACTCCCTAACCTCGAGGAACACCACAAACTTGCCAATAGTCCTCAGTGGCAACATGACCGCGACAATCAAATTTGATAACATCACCTGGACACTGGTTGCCTCCCTTGAGCTTGATTCCTATCCCGAACCAATTGTGGTCACTTATCAGTTGCCAGATCTGAAGACGTTGCTGCCGCGCGAAGTGGCAGTGGGGTTTTCGGCGTCCACCGGAGTATCCGTTGAGCGCCATCAGATACTAGCATGGTCCTTCAACTCCACCCGTGCTCCGCCTAAAGGTATGTGCAGTGAACACTGCTTGTGTATCACACAGTTTGCATTAATTCCTTCACTGCTGATGTTCTTGACACAAGCAGAAAATATATACTTTGTTTTCTTTTTTAGCGTTTTATTACTCCTGTATGTCCTTCACAGGATCTCACTCGCTATATCATACTCCATCTACTACAAATAAAATCACAGTTTAGTTTTGTCTCAAGTCAAACTACTTTAACTTTAATCAAATTATTAAAAAATATACTAATATATATAAGTTCAAATAAATGCTCTATCCAAACATGTTTCAAGGAAAACCTAATGAAATTAATTTGATTACCTAGATGTTGGTGAATGTTCTTATATATAAAATTGGTTCAATTTAAATAAGTTATTATACTTAGAATAATAACAAAGTGAACTAATTGGAACAGAGGGAGTATTTAAGATTTTTTTAGTTTTCTTTTATTTATTTTTTTAAATAGCTGGGGCTATTGGTTTTATTCGAACTTTTTTCTTATAAGCAACAACAACGTATGTACTAGTTAAATGGATATTTTCTGATATTGCTAAAAGGATTTTTTTTGGAACAAATAATCACCAGCCAATATTTTCCCAACAAATAACAAAAAAAACCTTTGATGTATGGAATCTATATGCTTTCATACACTATATATATGCCTTTTAGGTCCCACAAACTTACTGAGCTTTATCTGGGTAAGAATCATGCTGCATAAAAAGAATTCAATATTACAAATCTATATGTTAGAGTACAATCGTAGATGACTTTTGATGTATGGAAAATATAGTGTAACAACATCTTATACGCAACATGCAAACTACCTTTTTTTTGAAAAAACATATTTTGGTTACAGAAAAAATTGAAAATTGGTACATCCATAGTGCATATATAAGAGGTAGATAAATAAATTCTCTATTTAGGTTTTGAAATATGTAAGAGCAACTCCAAGAACTAGATAAATAAATAAACTCTCTATTTAGAATTTTAGCAAAAAAGTCCTCTCCAATAATTTAATAATAAAACAACCCCTTAATTAATAAAAATAAAAAGCTACGGTACCAAACTCCCCTCAACTCATAGCTCTCCGTGTACTATAGCAAGCGTGTGTATGCCCTGTCCCATCGATTTTTAGTTTCTCTTGTGGGTTTATATACATGTTTTGTTTTTGTGTGAAGTAGTAAATTGGTTCCATTACTTCCATAGATAGGTGTCGTGTCATACGATAATGAACAAATGAGGGTTAAGCAAAGATAAATAATGATTAAAGTTCACCACCGGTCCCTAAACTTGTATTGTCGTGTCATTCCGGTCCCTAAACTCACAAATCGACTGTTTAGGTCCTTAAACTTGTTTATCTATGTCATTTCGATCTCTAAACTTGTTCAGCTGTGTCATCCCGGTCCCTAAACTTAGAAATCACTCATTTAGGTCCTTAAACTTGTTCAGTCGTGTCATCCCAATCCCTAAACTTGATTTTGAGTCTCATCTAGGTCAAAACAGGGCAATTTAAAAACTCTATATAAAAAAACAATTCATAACTTTTTCATATAAACTTGAATGAAGACAAACTTTATATCAAAGTTGTAGCCCTCGACGTGATCTACAACTTTGTAGTTGAAAAGTTTTTGAATTAAAACTGTTTAGGGTCCAAAAATATTGTTGTAAGTTTATAAAATTTGAAATTTGAAATTTAAAATTATCAAACAATCTTAGATATTGACATAGTCTATATGAAAGTTATAGTTCTCAATACGATCTACATCTTTGTAGTTGAAAAGTTTTTTATTTGAAGTCGTTTAGTGTCACAAAATTTAATTTTAAATTTTAAATTTTAAAATATATAAACTTACAAAAATATTTTGGGACCCTAAACAGTTTTAATTTTAAAACTTTTCAACTACAAAGTTGTAGATCGCGTTGATGGCTATAATTTTGATATAAAGTTTGTCTTCATTCGAGTTCAAATGAAAAGTTATGAATTATTTTTCGATATAGAGTTTTTAGATTTGCCCTATTTTGACCCAGATGAGATTCAAAACTAAGTTTAGAGACCGGGGTGACACAACTAAACAAGTTTGGGAGCCTATACGGAAGATTTCCAAGTTTAAGGATCAGGATGACAAACGAATAAGTTTAGGGACCTAAACGGTCGTTTTACGAGTTTAGGGCCCGGGATGACGCAGACGAAAGTTTAGGGACCGGTGATGAACTTTACTCATAAATAATTTTGGCTAGACGTCGACGTCTAATTTAATTATCTACAAATTGTTAGAATTTAATTTTTCTTAAGATTCTAGCCCATGCAGAAGCACGAGTTGGGGTGTGTTCATTTCCCATGCAAACCCAAAATATTTCTTCTTCCACCCATCACATCGAATCTTTGGACGCATGCATGGAGCATTAAATGTAGGTAAAAAAGATAACTAATTGCATAGTTTGTCTGTAAATATCGAGACGAATCTTTTGAGCCTAGTTAGTCCATGATTGGACAAATTTTATCAAATAACAACAAAAGCTGCTACAATAACTTTTTACCCACTTTTCACCAACTGAACCCTTGATGGATTAACATACACACAATGACAGGTCACCACAACAAGACAGCTATGATTATTATTGGAGCAGCAGTAGGGCCGGTGTTATTGGTTGTCGTGGCATGGCTTATCCTCTCTTGCTGGAAATGGACAAACAGACACCGTGGCTTTGAGAACCAAGGGAGCAAGCAGGGGCCTACTCGGTTCGCGTATCAGGATTTGGCAGCCGCGACAGACAATTTCTGCGAAGAACGGAAACTCGGAAAAGGTTTCTTTGGGGTGGTCTACAGTGGCTACTTGAAGAAATTGGGATGTGATGTAGCGGTAAAGGAAATCCTGAATAAGCCAAATGTTGTGCCGGGACCAAACAACAGCCATTTTTATGCTGAACTCAACGCGATCACTTTAGTAAAGCACAAGAATCTCGTCAAACTCGTTGGTTGGTGCAGGGGAAGCAGCTGGAACTTTGTTGACTTCATGTGCTGGTGTTGGAAGAACCAAAACAATAAGCTCTTCCTTGTCTATGAATTGGTGCCCAAGGGAAACCTTCGCGACAACCTACACAAGGAGGAAACACTACCTTGGGAAACAAGGTCAGTAATTAAGACACCCTCGCATATGTGTACTTTAATCGAACATCCATGGCAGCCTATTACAACTTTTAAGGTTTATTACATATATATACCTCTATATATGTTTATCTCTATCTATAATCAGGTACAAGATAGTGAAGGATATCACATCTGCCCTTCTTTACCTTCACCATGAGTGCAATCCCTTAATCTTGCACAGAGATATCAAGCCGAGCAACATACTTCTTAATGACAACTTCAATGCTAAGCTTGCTGACTTTGGCCTATCGAGGATCGTTGATCCTGAGAATTCAAAGATCCTCACTATCCCTGTAGGAACCGAGGATTACCTAGACCCACAATGTAAGAAGCCCGTCGGAGTGGTTGAGTTCAGCCGTAGCTCCGACGTCTACAGCTTTGGTATCGTCCTGCTCGAGATCGCCTGCGGCAAGCAAGGCAGTATGCTTCTTAGGGAACAAGTCTGGCAGCTGTACATCAACAGGTCTCTCCTGCAGGCCGCTGATGACAAGTTAAAGGGCGAGTTCATTATAAGCGAAATGGAGAGTGTGCTCGTCCTAGGGCTCTGGTGCTCCTACCCTGATAGTAACAAGAAGCGGCCTACCATGGAGCAAGTAATGGCAGTCCTGGAACATGGCAGGCCACTGCCAGACCTCAACTCATAGGACACTATTACTTCATCAGTTTCGACACAACTGGAATTGAAATGTACATCGACCCGCATGCACCTACCTCTGCTGCCAGCTCCTCCTACAAGCAAAATGCATGAATAATGATGAACAACTGTAATTATATCTTTGGTTGATCTTAGTACGATCGTCTGCATTAGCGTATATAACGGCATGGAGCAGCATCAGTGTCGCCCATGGTTCTTACACTATAATTTGGAAAAAATGTTACTAGCTCTCTTAGTAACACATTGTACCAAATTGGAACCTCATGTTTTCATAGTCCAAGCTTTGTGTAAGAGGATCTAGCGTTAGCTATGTAAGCCAAGTAAATGGGCTGCTGAGAGGATTCTAAGATGTGTGTTTTAATTCTCGTCATTATTATTGGACTTGTAAACCTATTACCAATTTCTATAGACATATGATATATACAAATGCTTGAGGGCAATGACTATTATGTGACAATTGTTTGAATTTGCTTGGTCCGTAGATAATTGGGTCGCCATAGATTGTACTTAGGTTATGTTTGGCTCACGTCTAGATTTATACTATCCTGAACATCATTTTTGTCGGTTTTCAAATCCCCAAAATCTTTTGTGAATGCATATTTTAGAATTGTCTCAAATATTGTTCTAAGGCCGTCCTAGGCATTTTAGAACATTGTTTTTGCTCACTTAAAATTAAATATAAAGCAACAGACTTTTTTTTGGTCAAATAACTATTTATTTGATTAACCTTTTTTTGGCTTCCATACCTGCCAATATTTATCACAACTTTTCTTACTAACCAAGTTTGATTGGTTGATTTGGTGGATAACAATAAGAAAGTTTGATTTCAAATTTGAGGCAAGGTTATTGGACAATGATAAGTGTTGGAGATGGGATTGTGACTCAAATCAAAAGACGCTTTAGTCTTTTCTCAAAGCCAGAAAGAGGCAGAGGAGATAAGTTTTTTGAATAGTTTTTTTTCTTAGACTCAAAACCAAGAAACATTTGCACTAAATTTTTTGCATATAAAGCAAAATCCTGCTAAAATGAGCTGTAAACTAACCCGATTACTTATCAACTAGAAGGATAAAATTATATATCCCCCTATACAATTGTACTATCAAGGTAAGTAATGGGTTCGGCCAACAATGTCAAAAAATCTACTATTCTCCCTTTAAATGTTACGTAGTTTTTTGTTTTTAGCTTTTCTTTCGCATCGTACTTGTTCCTCTCATGATCTCACTCCATCTACAACATCTTGAGATTAGCCCAATAATTTCAAAGTGGGTTTCGACGTCTACGTGGTCCTTCGAATCTTGTACTCGTTGCTTGAATATCTTTTTTTTAGGGAAGTTGCTTGGATAACATATGAACACCATGATGTGATTGCCTATTAGATAGGATGACACCAAGTGCGAATCCTTGTCGTCCATGAATTGGAAGGTCCATATGTATATGTTTCTTTGTAACACTTTAGTTGTATCATTATTTTGTGTTACTATAGGGTCCATATTTGTCACATATTTGATATGTTCCATTTATGTGTTACAATATAGTACCACTTTTGTAACATTTTACTTGTAACATTAACTTTTGTGTTACTATATATAATCGTAGTTAGTAACACATTTTTATAAAACAAGTGTTTTGTGTTACAAGATACATTCGTAACATATAGTTTTGTGTTACTATGAAATTTCTTTGGAACACATTGATGAATGTGTTATAAGAACGTGTCACAATATCCTTGTTTTGTAGTAGTGTTATGTGTCTCTACTGTTAGAAAATAGTATGTAACGTGTGGTTTGAATGAGTCCTGTATGTAACGAGTGGTGTGCATGAGTCTAGATGAGTGTGTGCGTAAGTATAGCCATCTAGATATATGGATCACCTTGTATACTGAGTCTTGTACATGCATGCCACGGTGGGGGCTATTCCCACCCATATAACATGAACCGTGAGCCGAGGCAAAGGCATCACGTTAACCTCCATTAAATTTTACATGGTACCGGAGCTAGTTCCCCACGGAAAGTTTCTTCATGGCGTTCGCATTGTCCTCCTCCTCCTCCTCCACCATGATTCCATTCACTTTCCTTCCCACCAACGAAAAACTCAACCACACAAATTTTCAATCCTGGAGGGCTCAAGTCCTCTCCGCTCTGAATGGAGCGCAGATGGGCTCCTTCATTGCTCCTGGCGTACAACCACCGCCGGCCACCATCACGCCGACGAGCACTAAGACCGACGGCACGCCCAAGGACCCCGAGGCCAACCCGGACTATGTGTCTTGGGTGGCAAAGGACCAGACGGTCCTCAACTATCTTCTGACGAACATGTCCAAGGAAATCCTTGGGCACGTCAACACGCATGTCACCGCGTCGAGTGCCTGGGCGGCGATCCAAAACCTCTTCGCCTCCCAGTCACGTGCCAAGATCATCAGCACCCGCATGGCTTTAGCCAACTCCTCCAAAGGTACATCGTCCATCAGTGATTATTTTACCAAGATTAAGAGGCTGTCAGATTCTATGGCAGTAGCAGGACGTCCACTTGAGGATGAGGAAATCGTTTCCTACATCCTCAATGGTCTGGACTTGGAATTCGATTATGTTGTCTCCTCAGTGGCGGCGAGGGTAGAACCCATCACCGTCAATGAGCTCTTCACCCAGTGCATCGCGCATGAGCAGCGCATTGAGATGCGCAGTGGTGGTCATCAATCATCCGTGAACATGGTGGCCCGAGGTGGTCGTCATGGTGGCCCATCTCCTCGCGGTGGTCGAGGGGGTGGTGGTCGCCACAATGGAGGCCGGGGCGGTCAAGGCCGCAACGGTGGCCGTGGCAGTGGTGCGCGCAGCAGCTCCTTCCAGCAGGGCCTTTTCTGCCAAATTTGTGGCAAAGAGGGTCATCCCGGTTGGAAGTGCTACAACAGGTACGACTCCTCCTACTCACGGGGTCATCCACCACACCAACAACATCACAAGTCTGTCTCTTCTGCAACAACCGGCTACGGGGTGGACACAAACTGGTATATGGATATCGGTGCTACAGATCACATCACCAGTGATCTGGAAAAGCTTACGGTGCGCGACAAGTACTACGGTGGTGATCAGGTGCACACCGCCAGTGGATTAGGTATGGAAATCAATCACATCGGTCATAGTGTTTTGAATTCCCCTCCAAATGATCTTCATCTTTGAAACATTTTGCATGTGCCCCAAGCCAACAAGAATCTTTTATCTGTTAATCGTATTACTCGTGATAATCATGTTTTTCTAGAATTTCATCCCGATCAATTTTTTGTTAAGGATCAGGGAACGAAGGAAATCCTTCTTCAGGGCAAGAGTGAGCGTGGCCTCTATCCTATCAAGCCTTCAAATAAGATGGCATTTGGTGTCGTCAAGCCTTCGACGACCGTGTGGCATCACCGCCTTGGCCATGCATCTCTTCCTATTGTTCATCGTGTTCTAGATTGTCATCAACTTCCGTTTGTTCAAGAGCCAAATAAACACACTATTTGTGATGCTTGTCAACAAGGAAAAAGCCATCAACTGCCATACCCAAAGTCAACTAGTGTGTCTAGCAATCCTCTTGATCTTATTTTTTCTGATGTATGGGGCCCTGCTCCAAATTCTGTTGGTCATTACAAATACTATCTAAGTTTCATTGATGATTTTAGTAAACATTCATGGATTTATTTGTTACAAAATAAATCAGAAGTCTTTCAGTATTTTCATGACTTCCAAAACCTTGTTGAACGTCAATTTAATTGTAGGATCAAGGCGGTACAAACTGATTGGGGCGGGGAGTATCAGTCCTTGAGTCCTTTCTTCCAACGCTTGGGCATTGCACACCATGTTTCATGTCCATATGCTCATCAGCAAAATGGATCCGCAGAAAGAAAACATAGACATATTGTCGAAGTAGGCCTCTCCTTACTAGCTCATGCCTCAATGCCATTAAAATTTTGGGATGAGGCATTCCGAACAACTGTTTTTTAATCAATCGCCTTCCTTCCAAGGTGATCAACTATGACACACCATTTGATCGACTCCATAACCAGCCACCCAATTATTCTTTTCTACGCACTTTTGGTTGTGCATGCTGGCCTAATTTGAGGCCATATAATTCACATAAACTTGAATTCAGATCTAAGCAATGTGTTTTCCTTGGTTACAGTGATCATCACAAGGGATTCAAATGTCTCGAACCCAATACCGGTCGCGTATACATCTCTCGAGACGTTGTCTTCGATGAGCATGTTTTTCCCTTCTCAAAACTCCACCCCAACGCTGGTTCTCAACTTCGTGCTGAACTCCATCTATTGCCTGACATTCTTCTTAATCCTTCCCCTTCTTCATCCACATCCAGGGATAACTCAACACATGATCGATGTACTGATTTCCCATTACCTACTAATGCTTCACGCAGTTTGCCTAGTGATGACTTACAGGGTGCTGAAAATTTGATCGAGTCTGGTGAAAATTTGGGCTAAAATCACGGCTCAACACGCCCTTATTTCATATGTGCCCGCTCGGGCGGCAGCACGGCGACCGGAGATGATCCACCTGCGACGGTCCCGAGCGCATCGCTCTCGGGATCAGGGCCGGCTTCGACGCAGACTTCGTCTGCCGTGGATCCGCGCGTGTTGGGAGCTTCTCCGATCCCTGTGCTCGGATCCTCTGCATCACCACACCACCCGGTCCACTCTCCCACCCAGCATGCGGTGCCCCAGACGGATTCGGCTGCCCCAAATTTGTTGACGCAGGCGGGATCTGTTGTGCCATGTGCTGAATCCACTGCGACAGCTGCCCCTGGTGGCGAATTTGTTGCCTCCACCGATGCTACTACATCTACCACATCGGTTCTCCATGATTCACTACCACTTCGACCCACTACCCGATCTCAACATGGTATTGTCAAGCGTAAAACATACACCGACGGTACTGTACGTTGGTGTAATCTTGCCACAACTGGGGAACCAACTACACTTGGTGAGGCATTAAGTAACAAAGATTGGATTGCAGCTATGGATGAAGAACATCGTGCACTAATTCAAAGTGGAACATGGCATCTAGTCCCACGACCTCAAGACAAGAATGTCATTGATTGCAAATGGGTTTACAAGATCAAACGAAAATCTGATGGTACAATTGAAAGATACAAGGCTCGATTGGTTACTAAAGGTTACAAGCAAAGGTATGGTGTGGATTATGAGGACACTTTTAGTCCTGTTGTCAAGGCGGCTACTATTCGGCTTATTCTATCAGTGGCAGTGTCAAAAGGCTTGTCACTTCGGCAGTTGGATGTGAAAAATGCTTTCCTTCATGGTGTACTTCAGGAGGAAGTATATATGCATCAACCACCGGGCTATATTGATTCCAAACACCCAGGGTATGTCTGCAAACTTGACAAGGCAATATATGGCCTTAAGCAAGCTCCAAGGGCTTGGCATGCTCGGCTATGTGGCAAACTTGAAACATTGGGTTTTGTCCCATCAAAAGGAGATGCTTCTCTCTTCTACTACACCAAGGGACGTTATACCATATTTGTTTTGGTCTATGTGGATGACATTATTGTTGCCAGTTCCTCACCACAAGCGACCAATGCTCTTTTTGCTGATCTTCAATGCGACTTTGCAATAAAAGATCTTGGTGACCTTCACTACTTCTTGGGCATCGAAGTCAAGAGAGGACCACATAAGTTGATTCTCACCCAAGAAAGGTATGCTAGAGATGTGCTCGAAAGATCAGGTATGGAAAAATGCAAATCGATTGATACACCATTGTCTAGTTCTGATAAGTTGGGTATTGAAGATGGTGATAAACTTGGACATGAAGATGCTACAAGATATAGAAGTGTAGTAGGAGCATTGCAATACTTGACACTGACTAGACCAGACATCTCATTTTCTGTGAACAAAGTCTGTCAATTCTTACACTCACCCACCACAGTACACTGGAGCGCCGTGAAACGGATCTTGAGGTATATACAAGGAACCATCAAACTTGGCCTACAAATAGGGAAAACACAATCTATGCTAGTCAGTGCTTTCTCAGATGCAGATTGGGCTGGCTGTGTCGATGATCGAAGGTCTACTGGTGGTTTTGCTGTATTTCTTGGTGGAAACCTGATTTCTTGGACAGCTAGAAAACAACCAACAGTGTCCCGCTCGAGCACAGAGGCAGAATATAAGGCTCTAGCTAATGCAACCGCAGAGGTACTATGGATACAGAAACTCTTGACAGAACTTGGGATTCATCATCCCTCTAGAGCTCAATTATGGTGTGATAATCTTGGAGCAACCTATCTTTCTGCTAATCCCGTGTTTCATGCAAGAACAAAGCATATAGAAATAGATTTTCATTTTGTTCGTGAACGAGTTGCTCAAAAACTGCTAGAAGTACGGTTTATCTCTACAGGAGATCAACTAGCTAATGGATTTACAAAAGCACTCCCAGTTATCAAGTTGAGAAAATTCAGAGACAATCTCAACCTTCGAAGTGGTTGAAATTGAGGGAGGATGTTAGAAAATAGTATGTAACGTGTGGTGTGAATGAGTCCTGTATGTAACGAGTGGTGTGCATGAGTCTAGATGAGTGTGTGCGTAAGTATAGCCATCTAGATATATGGATCCCTTGTATACTGAGTCTTGTACATGCATGCCACGGTGGGGGCTATTCCCACCCATATAACATGAACCGTGAGCCGAGGCAAAGGCATCACGTTAACCTCCATTAAATTTTACATCTACTAGTAGTGTATCTGTGTATATTTTCTTTTGCCGTTGAAAACATGAAGCAAGCATGCTGCCCTGCATGCATCATGTAGGAGCTCCAGTACGCATGCATTATGCATACTTTTTGTTTGATTATTACTGTGTGTATCGGCTTGTTACAAAGGCCAAACTTAAATCATTATTAAAGTTTCCTTAGTCTAAAAACATTACTCCCTTGAACAGCTTGGAGAGTCAAAGCATCTCAAGTTTGACCAAATTTATATAAGAAGATAATAACATTTATGATACCAATTAAGTATCATTAGATTCTTCATTAAATATATATATTCATAGTATACTTATTTGATGTCATAAATCTTTGTATTTCTTTCTATAGTTTTGGTTAAGTTTGAGATGTTTTGACTCTCCAGGATTCTTGGAATGACTTATAATTTGTAACAGAGGGAGTAACAATGTGCTAGATTTGTAATGTGGATCCCATTTGTTAATTCTTAGTTCACTAAAATCACTATAGATTTCCTAAGTCGGTTTTTTCTAACTTTGGTTAGCACTATCTCCAAAATATATTATCTTATAGTTATATTAAAAAGGTTGTATATTAAGAAAGTATTTTATTCATAACGAAAATAACTCATATCTTATAGTTATATTTTATCTGAAAGTATTTTATACATAATATAATATTCCGTACGTTCTAAAGTCAATCTTGATCATCTCTACCTTTAATCAAATTTGTAGAAAAATATATTAACATACAAAATACCAAAAACTGCATTCTCACAACATTTACATCTTAAAAATATCCTTTACACGTTCCTACTGCACACAAGCCTCATATCTGTTCATAACCTAGCAGCTGATAATAAAGCCTTCCTTGAATTTCATCCAAAATTCTTTCTTATCAAGAATTAGGCAACGAAGAAGATTCTGCATCGAAGCAGAAGTGGAGGAGGCCTTTACCCTCCTTAGGTCATCGAGTGTGTGACTAGGTCATGTGAAGCAAGTTGAAGGAAATGAATAAAAAGGACATTTAATTGTTGTTCTCTCTGCTCAACCGGTGGAAATGAATAAAATAAGAGGCGCGGTGTCCAGCAACATAATTGTCAGCAACGAGAGTGTCTTCCAGCAAATTGCTTCACTTTGGATGGTCGCCAGCAAACGACCTCGATCCACTTTCAGTGTCCGCTATCAAAATTTTCCTAATTTTTGTTAAATATCTAGACATATCATATATCTAGGTGAATAGTAAAACATATATACCTAGAAAAACCAAAACCACCATCTATAATTTGAGACAGAGAGTGGTAGCATATAATGTCAATTATCATCTATATATACCACATTTGTCAAAATGAATTAAGTACACTAAAATGACAGTAACGAGCGGGACAGCCCACCTACAGATATGATGCGAAACGAGCTGCGTTCCACAGCCATACACTGTAACCAGGTCTTTGAAAGTCATACACGCAACCATCCAAAGTCCAAACGAAGCGAAGCTCATCAAAGCATGACACTGGCTCACTGAGGCATGCATGTGGCCCGGTGTGTTAGACTATTGTAATTATAGTATGTGTAATTATAGTAGTCTCCTTGATGTACGCCCGTGTGGTTGGCATGCATGTCACTCCGGTCTATATATGTATGACGTTCACTTAAAATGGAATACAATCAATCATTCCCACACTTTCATGGTATCAATCGCAGTTCCGATCCGCTATTCTTCCGCAACCCAAACCAGCGCCGTCGCCGATCCGATCGCCACCCACGTCACTGACTACATGTCGCCGGTCTCATCGCCCACGCTGCCGATCCGATCGCCCGCCCCGTAGTTTCCCCCTCGTCACCGGGTGTGGCCGCCGATCCGATCCTACCTTCGCTACGTGCTGTACGTCTCCCGCCGGCCGCCGTCGTCATCAGCGTGCTGTACGGGCATACGCGTACGTCTCCCGCCAGCCGCCGTTGTCGTCAACGTGTGCTGTACGCGGCTGTAAATCCTGTACGTGCTTGGAGCTGCACACATCGCCGGGTGTGTTCCGTGCTGAACGGTCTGTGCACGTGTTGTACGCTTGCCTGCTGCA
The DNA here is from genome assembly GCA_022457205.1 of Saccharum spontaneum. NCBI lineage: Eukaryota > Viridiplantae > Streptophyta > Magnoliopsida > Poales > Poaceae > Saccharum > Saccharum spontaneum. The sequence goes on from CM039596.1 coordinate 56,014,375, forward strand.
CACATCGCCGGGTGTGCTGTTGATCGCGCCACCGGGTGCGGCCGCCGGTCCTGCCCCTCATGGCGGACGACGATGATTCTGCAGCCGCGGCTGCTGCGGCCAAGGCCGCCGAAGAGGCCCGAGCTGAGAAAGCAGTCGCGCCGAGGAAGAGCGCCTCCGTTCCGTCGCGCTGGACAAGTACGAGGCCGCCCACGAAGCTATCTGGGCGCAGGCCACCGCCGTCGTCAACGTCAAGGCCATCACCCCCGTCGACAACGCGCACTCCATGCGCACCCGCAGCAAGGCCGGCATAGCACAACCTGTGGATCGGCTCAACCTCCACGTTGTGCCCATGTCGCCTCTACCCCGTTCCGTTCATGATGCCCTGTCCGATCCTAATTGGTGCTCCGCTATGCAAGCTGAGTTTGATGCACTGATCACCAATGATACCTGGATCCTGGTACCACGCCCTCCTGGCGTCAATCTTGTTACTGGCAAGTGGATTTTTCGGCACAAACTGTACGCAGATGGGTCTCTTGATCACTACAAGGCACGTTGGGTCCTTCGAGAGCGCCCTGGTCTGGATTATGATGAGACTTTTAGTTCGGTCATCAAGCCAGCAACAGTTCGGGTTATTCTCTCTCTGGCTCTCTCTCAGAACTGGCCCATCCATCAGTTAGATGTGAAGAATGTATTCTTACATGGGACTCTCACCGAGACAGTGTACTGTGTTCAGCCCTCTGGTTTTGTGGATTCCTCCTGTCCAGACATGGTTTGTCGTCTCAACAAGTCTCTGTATGGACTGAAGTAGGCTCCTCGTGCTTGGCATCACAGGTTCGCTTCATATCTCTCTTCCATTGGATTTGTTGAAACCAAGTCAGACAGTTCGTTATTTATTTATCACCGAGGGTCAGACACTGCCTATTTGTTGCTTTTTATGTGGATGATAACGTCCTCACTGCCTCGTCTGTCGAGTTCCTTCGCCATGTTATTGGGGCTCTTCAGCGTGAGTTTGCTATGACGGACATGGGTCAGCTACATCATTTTTTGGGTATTTCTGTGACACGCTCTGTAGATGGTCTGTTTCTCTCCCAACGGCAGTACACTCAGGATATTTTGGAGCGCGCTGGGATGAGTGCGTGCAAACCATGCAGCACACCTGTTGATCTCCACTTCAAATTATTTGCAGATGGACCTCCTGTTGGTGACGCTACTCAGTACCGCAGCCTAGCAGGTGCTCTACAGTATCTGACTTTCACCCATCCATACATTGCCTTCGCTGTTCAGCAGATTTGTCTCTATATGCATGATCCTAGAGAGCCACACCTTGCAGCTCTCAAGCGCATCTTGCGGTACCTCTAGGGCACTATGTCACTTGGACTGAACATGCGCCGGTCTTCCCCTACGGAGCTTGTTGTCTACACGGATGCCGACTGGGCTGGATGTCCCGATACTCGTCGGTCGACCTCTGGCTATGTAGTGTTTCTCGGAGACAACCTGGTGTCATGGTCTTCCAAGCGCCAGCACATGGTATCCCGGTCCAGCGCCGAGGCCGAATACCGTGCTGTGGCGAACGGTGTTGCCGAAGCTACTTGGTTACGTCAGTTACTCCTTGAGCTTCGCCACCCACCTCGTCGTGCCACCCTGGTATATTGTGATAACGTTAGTGCCGTATATCTCTCTAGCAATCCAGTGCAGCATCAGCGGACGAAGCATGTTGAGATCGATCTCCATTTTATTCGAGAGAAGGTCGCCCTCGGTCATGTTCGAGTACTTCATGTTCCTATGACATCGCAGTATGCCGACATCTTCACCAAGGGCCTTCCCACCTCATTGTTCCAGGAGTTTCGGTCCAGCCTGACCGTTAGCAATGCTCCCGATTAGACTGTGGGGGAGTGTTAGACTATTGTAATTATAGTATGTGTAATTATAGTAGTCTCCTTGATGTACGCCCGTGTGGTTGGCTTGCATGTCACCCCGGACTATATATGTATGATGTTCACTTGAAATAGAACACAATCAATCATTCCCACACTTTCACGGTGCTCGTTCTAGCTCAACTGGTTGAATGAATCCACAGCCAGCGCCCGCACGGCACGGAAAGACCAGCCACCATCTTAGTGACAATACAACCTATCACTCTATAATTAATTTTCTTCTTCATTATACTCCTGACTTGACAGCAATTGGTTTAGTTTATTGAGAATATGAGACAGACAGAACACCAAGATGCTTCCTTGGATGAAGATGCGCGCCAAGCTCCTTCCGGGGGTACGTAAATAGCATTCTAGCCGAACTCATTGAGAAATTGATGAGCAGATCCTCGAAGTCGTTAAGATTAGACTGCAATAGGCAATTACCAGCTAGCTAGCAAATTGCAAAGAATTGTCAAGAACCATAAATTTGTTTATACTCATGTGTATACGCATATATCAATTAAAGGACGCTGATATCGCATGACGGGTCGAGTGTTTGGGAAACACGCGATCCGTCTTCTCCGCAACGACGCCCCCTCCCCTACCCTCCAATACCAGCGGCCGCCGCCTTACCGCGCCGCCCACCTCCAGCCCTGGCCCTCCCCTAATTACAGTGCAGCTCGCCAATGAGCTCCGCCGTGACGCCCTCACCCCGCCCCCGGCTTCCACCATCGGCGGCCGGCAGCTCCCGCCGCCTCATTGCATCGCCCACCTGCCCCCACCCCTCGACCCTGCCCTCCCCTAATCATAGGGCAGCTCGTCGACGAGCTCTGCCATGATGCCCTCGCTGCTAGCCCGCCCAACTACTTTCTCACGCTAGCGGCGCCCCTGCCGCCATCTTGCCTACCTTCACTGCAGTGTCACGGCCGCCGCCCCCCAAAACCTTCTTCTAGAGCCGCAGGGGAATAGATCCCTAACGCCTGACCCTAGCTGCCACAGTCTTCTTCCTCTCAGGTGGGGCACGGGCGCGTGGGTGCGCCAACCCGCGTGAGGACGCGCAATAGAGTTTGCGTTAATTAAACTTTTACTAGATAAATGTTTGTGCATTGCATCGGGACCATACAATTTCGATGGAGCAAATTCTTTTATGGAGCTGAAGTTGTTTTGAAAACGTTTGATAAAATAGCTTCGCTAAAGATTGATGAAATGTCTATAGTGCCCTTCACTCAGAGTTTGGACTTTGGAGGGTGCGCACACGAATCTTTTTTTTTTATGAAAGTTTTGATATTTTCCTTTGTGATTCCAATTTGGAGGTGAAGGATTCCTAGTTTTGGTTCTGCCAATTTTGGTTCTGTCGTGGACGATTGCCTTAGAGGCTTATTAGATGTAGATGTAGATGCAGATGCAGATGTAGACGTAGAAGAAGAAGACTTGTAGAGGTAGAGATTTTCAGCCAGCGCGCCATGTCTCTAATAGACTGATGCGGTGGTGCGAAGGTTGTTCTGGGCTGGCCCACCACACTGGACACGCTGGGCCGTTGCCACCGTCTGCCAATGAAAGGCTGATGGGCTCTCTGGCCTGTAGGCAAATTTGGGACCGGATCTTTGAAGTTAGAGCCCGACCACTTTTCACTCGGGCTGCTCTTCTAGGTCCGGCGGTCTAGCCCACCAAGAACCTATGTCCACGTGACATGAATTTCCATGCCCATATCAGCGTTTTATTTTTAGCGACGAATTAACATATCAGTTTCTATACAGACTTGACGCGGCGATTTTGGATTTCTCAGCGCGGCTAGATAGTGTACGTATTTTGCTGGATAGTATACGTATTTGGTAAGTTTTTTTTAGTCTTTTGCACGGAGACATGCGGACTTTGGATTTGTGGTGTTGATGAACAGTGGCCAGATAGTGTACGTATTTTGTCGGATAGTTTTTTTTAGTCTTTGTGACTAAATAGTATACGTTTTTGTATCACCAGATAGATGATTACTTTAATGTCTTTTTAGGAGTAGAGAAGATAGAGATAGAGATTAAACGGACAGGTTTTTTTTATAGCAAATTAAACGGACAGGTGGGAAGTATTCAACACATTGGAGATGGAAAACCAGTCTGCAGGGCCCGAGCCCAACAAAAGAGAATGACCACATCCTAGGCCCAATCCAAGGGACATCCCAAGCCCTAGCCAGCATTTGCCAAGCCTCCTGCCGCTACTGCCGGCGCTTGCCATCGACTCTGGGATATTTAACTTTTTGCCACTCTTACGAATAACGCTCCTTCAAAAACCACTGTTAGAATGACATCTACATTTTTACCATCAGTGAGAGAAGCTTTGTTCAGTTTTTGCCAATTTCGCTGACATGGCAAGACATACCAGCCTGCCAGGGTGGAGAGGCCACATGCAAAGTCCAAAATACCCTTTGCCTCTTGCTTCCACCTCGAGGAGATTGGCGCGTCACTTTCCAGTTTCCACAGCCACGACACTGCAGTCAACCACACCGCTGCAGTCGCGCGCCCACGCCGTTGAAGTTGAACACGCACCCCGCCTCGCTGCCGTGGCCACCCATGCCAGCGAGCCACCTCATCACGCCCGTGGCCGTGGTGTCCGTGGCCTGGCACGCCTGCCGTCGCCGCTTAGCTATGTGTGGATCCACCACTCGTGCGCCCATGCATGTAGTACATGGCAAAAATGGTCGCTCGAACAATGGCCGCCATTCTAGATGGGCACATGCATCCAATACCGAATAACCACAAAACACGTCACAGTTAGTTGTTGTGCGATGTCCCGCCTTCGAACGCCTCCACGACTAGTTGGCCCATATCGAGGACGGCGGCTTCACCAGCCCCCGCGATGTCCTGCATGCATCCAAGACCGCGGTCGAATCCATGCCTAAACCTGCTAATGGTTTGGGCCGAACCCGGATTTTATGGTTTGGATTTCATTTCGGGTCAATCGACTACAGGAAACTGGCTCTTTGCCGACTCAATTTTCTTTGCCAACTGTTTTTTTTCGACACTCGGCAAAGAGGTCCCTTTGCCAACTTGAATTTCCTGCAGTCGGCAAAGCAGGATTTGCCGACTGCCTGGCTTTGCCGACTGCCAGGCAGTTGGCAAAGAATTGCAGTCGGCAAAGGCAGGCCATGGTTGACGCCATCCACACCGTCACCTTTGCCGACTGCCACTCCGTCAGCAGTCGGCAAAGGTGCAGGCTTTGCCAACTGCCATCCTCCCTGCCAGTCGGCAAAGAATTTTTATTTTTTTTATTTTCGATCCCAGTTTTTTTGTGTTGCCTTGATACAGTAAGTACATGATATATTCCAAGTTTGGGATCATTTTGATTTATTTTGCTATATTCCGTAGATTTTTTCTGTTTCTTTGATTTTTTCCCGGCAGCTCCAGATTTGAGCTGCAGGTACATGAAATAATGAAATCCGGCCATTCAGAAAATGATATTCATGATGTTTGGAGCATGTTGAGGCCGTGTGCGGGGCCTCGCGTGAAATTTCGACCGTGTTGGTGTCGGAACACGCCGAGGCACGCGCGTGAAAAGTGTTTTTAAATTTTATAAAATCGAAACGAAGTCCGAAAATGACGAAACTTGACGACGTGTCTTGTCATCGCATGCGGAGGCTGTGGTAAAAATTTGAGAAAGTTTCGAGCAAGTGGCGACGTCGGGTGGCTAAAACCTGGACATCTCCACACGACGTCGGGTGGCTAAAACCCGGGTTTTAGCCACCCGACGTCGTGTGGAGATGTCCAGGTTTTAGCCACCCGACGTCGCCACTTGCTCGAAACTTTCTCAAATTTTTACCACAGCCTCCGCATGCGATGACAAGACACGTCGTCAAGTTTCGTCATTTTCGGACTCCGTTTCGATTTTATAAAATTTAAAAACACTTTTCACGCGCGTGCCTCGGCGTGTTCCGACACCAACACGGTCGAAATTTCACGCGAGGCCCCGCACACGGCCTCAACATGCTCCAAACATCATGAATATCATTTTCTGAATCGCCAGATTCCATTATTTCATGTACCTGCAGTTCAAATCTAGAGCTGCCGGAAAAAATCAAAGAAACAGCAAAAATCAATGGAATATAGCAAAATAAATCAAAATGACCCTAAACTTGGAATATATCATGTACTTACTGTAGCAAGGCAACACAAAAAAACTGGGATAAAAAATCGAAAAAAAAATTAATTCTTTGCCGAATGCCATCAGTGGCAGTTGGCAAAGAGCCTTTGCCGACTGCCAGGGAGGATGACAGTCGGCAAAGAATTTCAAGGTTGTTTGGAAATTTTAAAATTTGAATTTCAAATTCTATGGACTTAGAACACATATTTGAGACTCTGGACGTCTTCAAATAAACAACTTTTCAACAACAAAGTTGTAGATTGTATTTAGAACTATAACTTTTGTATAGAACACATCACCATCCGAGGTTGTTTAGCAATTTCAAATTTGCAATTTCAAAATATGTGAATGAAAAATAATGAGAAAACATTAAAGATTCCTAGGTCGAGACAACTTGAGTTTAGCCCGAAATGTGAGATGGGCCTAATTTCTCGTAGGCCCAGTTACCATCTTCCTCATCTCAGCCGTTTATCTATGGATCCAATGGCTGAGTTTCACGACCTAGCTCAAACCCTAGCTTCTTCGTATATTTAGTCTTCCATTGTTCCTTCCCGAGCAGCCGCTCCCAACCCACTCCTCTGTCTCCCCTCCCCTCCCCTCCCCTCCCCAACCCTCTTCTCCCCTAGATCCGGTGCGACGGTGGCGCCCCTTACGCGCGACGTCCTTGAAGAGCGGCAATGCCAACGGCGGGCGGCGGCGCGCATGGCACAGGGATGGCCCGACTCCGCGAGCTGCGCGCGGCCTCAAGCGCTGATCTCAGACAGTGCCAGTCGATCTCATGGCTGGTGCCCGAGAGCGCTCGTCCCAAGATGGCCATGGCAGCGGCCGGCACCTACAGCAACATTTCGTGGCACAACGTGAGCCGGAGATGCGACGCGCGTGGGTCCGTCCTGGGAGGCGGCGGCCATGCGGATCGTTCCTGCCAGGAGGGGTGGGAGCTGCAACCGCGTGAGATGCGGTCCATCCTGGGAGGTGGCGACCACGCGGATCCGTCCTGCCAGGGAGCGGCGGGAGCTGCCAAGCTCCTCGAGGCCGGGCAGGAGGCCACTGCCCGGATTACGTTACTCTTTCTCTTTGTCAGGGGATTTGATAGGATTTGAGTAGGGTTCGGGGGCTTTTGCCTTGGCTGATTGGAAGCACCGGCTGCTGCAGGTGGTGCACATCACATCATCCGTGAGGAGATTAGGAGAACATGATGGCTGCACAGGAGATCCTTGAGCCCTTCTGCGAGCTCATCGCTGCTCGCCTGCCGATCATCGAGGCCCAAAAGTTCGTCCCTCTATCTGACTTCAATTTTACAACTCGTAATTGCAGTCGCTATTTGCTCGCCTTGATTGGCAAACTGTGCTGGACCAGCAGCTCACTTGGGGATTGCCAGTGATTGATGATGTTTACTTTTGTTGGGCAAGAAACTCGAGATGTTTTTTTATTGTGCTCTGTTTGATGTGTTGATGACCACCTTATCGCAATATTGTAACTGTAGATAAAATTCTTTTTTCGGTTTGCAATAAGCATAAAAGAAAAAGGATGATCATTATATTAAGAAGAGGACTGCACTTTTATTTTTTTCTCCCTGAAGTACTGGTGTATAGCCTACCTGTGTAACCTGTACATATTTATAGGTTGTTTTGGTGACCTTTCATGTTGGAATAAAGGAACTGATGGATGGTGAATTTGGCAACAGATTATTTCTGATCCAGTTTCTTCTATGAATGTGTCAATGCTCTGTCCTTAACTGTAGGCAAGAGGCAAGTGACCTATTTCTTTGTTGGGTTTAGCCATGAATTCGGTTCCTGCCATTTGATTGACCCGTGATTCAAGATGAAATGTGATGAGGACATCGCCACGCTGGACACACCGACGCTATGGTCTTCCCCAAGTTGCAATTTGTCCCCAACTCAACTGCCACGTCACCCTCAGATTCAGCAGACACGTCGTCACTGTTTTGGTCATAACTCTCGCATACGACATCGAAACGGGGCGTTCTTGGATGCGTTGGAAAAGGGACGACGACGCCGTCGTTTTGGATCTGGTCCCAGCTCCAGAAGGTCCGTGGATCATTCTGTGTGACCACGACAAGGTGCTGCGTCACCTATTTGGGCCAACTTGGCCATGTATCGTGTCGGGCCTTAAGCCCAAGTTGTGGGCGCCCAACCCCTGGCCGTCCTCAACCCTAGGTCGAGTCTTAGACTATAAACATAGCCGCCGCCGCTGTTAGACAATTGGGTTTTGTTTAGAGTTTAATTTTCCATCGAGAAACTGAATCGTTCATTGTAACTGTGGTGACAAATCCTTTTACAGTGATCCAGGGCCCCTGTTCTTGATCTCCTCCACTGTGTCGATTAGTCCTTTGGAACCGAGTTTTTGAACCCTCAATTGATATTCGCATCATTCATATTTGCAATTTCAGATTGCGTGTTTTTACCTTCTTGCTTGTGTTCTTCGATTCGCTTGCAGGAAAAGCCTTCTTGGCGAGGTCAATCAAGTTGTGCTTGGTTGATAACCAACGGAGCAGTGGTGTAACGGTTGCGGGGTTCGAATCGTGTCTGATTTGAAGCCGGATCGCTAACGTCGAGATCTCCACAAGTCGAACTTACCGGTTACCTCTCGGAAGATCGGGCCTGTATCTCATCAATTGGTATCAGAGATTTTAGGTTTACCGCAAGGTATATTCTCGTTTGTCTTAGATTCATATTTGTTCATTACCTAGAGTCCACAAAAAGCCCAAAAAATATTTCAATTTCCGCTGTCCTATCACCTTTTGTGCCTTTGCAATTTCGTTTCAGATTCGCGTTGTTGAGTTTGTGTCCGTGGTCGAGTCTTGTTGCTGGTTTAGGATTGTGTTCGTGGTCGTAGTTCAATCGCCCGTTGCTGTGATTTTTGTTTTCTGCCGCTATCCCATCCACCGTTCCCAAACAACAAGTCGAAGCCACCACATTACTCGACTTGCCCCCGCTAGCCGCCTTGTGTAACTTCTCGCCGCCGCGCAAACCCTAGATAGGTTGCACGCCGCTCTTATTTTGCCTGCATCGCAGCCCTCCTTTCATCATCAGGCGAATACCTACTGTCGTTGTTGGAGTCACAGGGACACTCTTGTGATCGGTGTTGGAGTTTAGGGACGCTTTGCCCTAACTGCCGCTTTCGTGTTGTGCCTCTAGTCAAAACATAACTTGAGATACCTTCGGTAAAACAGGCATAACTTTTCGCTCGTTTATCAGAAAAATCTGAAATTTTTACAGCAGCTTCTTGACACCGTTTGGAGCCGACCCAAACTCGGCTTCGCCCTGTTTGGTTTCGTCAAAATTGCCAAAAAAATGAGGAAAATAAAGAAAAAAAATTGTCAAAGCTTTTGCACGCTTTTCAGAGAACGTGTTGTTTTTCTGTAGACCACATCCCACCTCAGTTGTAGGTGCCAATTTTTGTGGTTGCATCTTTTGTGATCCTTGTTCAGAGAAAAATATAAAAAAAATAGTGAAAAAATAAAAAATTTTGATTCCTACTAGTGCCTTTTTGGAAAATCAGGGAAAAATTCAGGAAAAAGGAAAAATCCGGTTATTTGCTTGTTCTGTGCGTTCTTTCCATCATCCTTTGTTTTCACCTTGTTGCGCTACGTCTCGACACGTCTTAGCCAACAGCTGTGATTTGTACTTTGGATCCGGATTGAACAATCGCTAATCTGTATTCGTTAATTGCTAATCCTTGTTGTCATATTGTGTGCCTACCCATAGCTCCACATATTCTTCTGTCAGCACAGGTTCATCTTGCAACTGTTATCCACGCTCAACAACAGATTGCTTCGCCACGTTGGTTTTGCTCTTGTTTGGCGTTGGTAAGAATACAGGCAAGACGGTGGTAAGCCGCTTGTGATTTTGCATTCCACTTTCACCACCACCACCACTTGGTTCCTTTTAGTTGATAGGGATAATACTTTGGTGTTGTCTTTTTCTATCTTCTAACCATGGCAGGATCTCCGACGGACTTCAATGATTGCGTGTCCAAGGGTGAGCTTACAACGTTCATGACTGAACAACGCAATCTTATGACCGAGCTGACGCGCAATGTGAACAATCTGGTCACCCGCATTGAACAACTCGAGCAACGTCCTCCACCTCATCGTGCTGTTGATGACGATGCGGATGATTTTGGTGATGACGATGCGGATGTGAATGCTGACGGTTATGCCCGTCGCTGCCTCAACTTCAACCGTCGCGGTATGGGAGGTAATAATCATGGTAATAACGATCCTTTTGCTAAAGTTAAATTTAGCATTCCTTCTTTTGCTGGTAATGTTGATCCAGAGGCTTATTTAGATTGGGAACTTGCTGTTCAACAAAAATTTGATTCTCATAATGTTCCTGCTGAGCATAGAGTTAGACTTGCTACTAGTGAGTTTACTAATTTTGCTTTGTTCTGGTGGAGTGATCTTTGCAATGCTAATAATGCTGCTGCTGTGCCTCAAACTTGGAATGCTTTAAAGCAACGTATGAAATCTCGTTTTGTTCCTCCTTATTACCAACGTGATTTACGTTTGAAACTGCAAACTTTAAAACAAGGTGATAAAGGAGTAGAAGCTTACTATCAAGAATTGCTTATTGGTTTAGCCCGTTGTGGTATAAATGAAGATGATAATGATGCTAGTGCTAGATTTTTTGGTGGTCTAAACCATGATATCCAGAACATACTTGATTACAAAGAATGGCGCAATTTTTCCCAATTGTATCATCTTGCTATTAAGGCAGAACGTGAAGTACAGGGCCGCAAACAACACCAGCCTTTCAGGTCTAACAATGGGAGGAATTTTCAGCAGCGTGCTGAGCCGGAGACGCCCAAGCTTTCTGTTGCACCACATGGGGTAAGTCAATTGTCTAATGTGCAGAAGAAAGGTGCCACTCCGGGTGCTTCTACTAGCTCCTCCTCGTCCAGCGCTAAAATTATTTGCCACCGATGCAAAGGCATGGGCCATGTCATGAAGGATTGCCCTAGTCGTCGTGCTTTCATTGCTACCGAGGATGGATATGTAAGTACTAGTGATATTGAAGATGATTTAGCCCTTGCTGCTAACATTGATGCAGATTCCACCGAGGGCGATCAAGACAAGGAGGCTATCATCATTGACTCTGTGGCTGCTGCCGCAGATTACCCTAGCCTTCTTGTGCAGCGTGTGTTAAGTACACGTGTGGGACATGAAGACGAGATGAAGATCCAATGAAACAATTTGTTCCACATGTATTTCATTGTGCAGGGTTGTCGTGTTCTCACTATCATTGATAGCGGAAGTTGCAATAACTTGGTGAGTTCAGATTTGGTTGAGAAGCTTGGCTTGACCACACGACAACATTCGTATCCATATAAACTTCAATGGTTCAATAATAGTGGTAAGACTAAGGTAACTAAATCAGCACGCATTAGCTTTTTCACAGGTTCTTATCATGATACTGCTGATTTTGATGTTGTCCCTATGCAAGCTTGTTCTATTTTGTTAGGTCGTCCATGGGAATTTGATAATGATGCTATACACCATGGTAGAACTAATACATACACTATCGTACATAAGGATAAGAAAATTACATTGCTGCCTTTGTCTCCTATGGAAATTATTAAACATGCTAAAGAGATTAAAAATAAACCTCCAACTGACATTGCTAAAAATAATGGGATTAAGTTAAAAGGAGGTACTTTTCTTGCTACAACTTCTGCTACTGCTGAGTTATGTGATAATCCTGATGCACCATGTTATACTATGTTTTGTCAACCTATTATGTCTGGTGCATTGCCTGCTGTCACTAACCTTTTGCAGGAGTTCGCTGATGATGGGATGAAGTCGAGGGCGACTCCAATTCTAGAAGGAGGGGATGATGAGGACATCGCCGAGATGGAGTCGAGGACGACTCCAATTCAAGAAGGGGAGGATGATGAGGACATCGCCACGCTGGACACACCGACGCTATGGTCTTCCCCAAGTTGCAATTTGTCCCCAACTCAACTGCCACGTCACCCTCGGATTCAGCAGACACGTCGTCACTGTTTTGGTCATAACTCTCGCATACGACATCGAAACGGGGCGTTCTTGGATGCGTTGGAAAGGGGACGACGACGCCGTCGTTTTGGATCTGGTCCCAGCTCCAGAAGGTCTGTGGATCATTCTGTGTGACCACGACAAGGTGCTGCGTCACCTATTTAGGCCAACTTGGCCATGTATCGTGTCGGGCCTTAAGCCCAAGTTGTGGGCGCCTAACCCCTGGCCGTCCTCAACCCTAGGTCGAGTCTTAGACTATAAACATAGCCGCCGCCGCTGTTAGACAATTGGGTTTTGTTTAGAGTTTAGTTTTCCATCGAGAAACTGAATCGTTCATTGTAACTGTGGTGACAAATCCTTTTACAGTGATCCAGGGCCCCTGTTCTTGATCTCCTCCACTGTGTCGATTAGTCCTTTGGAACCGAGTTTTTGAACCCTCAATTGATATTCGCATCATTCATATTTGCAATTTCAGATTGCGTGTTTTTACCTTCTTGCTTGTGTTCTTCGATTCGCTTGCAGGAAAAGCCTTCTTGGCGAGGTCAATCAAGTTGTGCTTGGTTGATAACCAACGGAGCAGTGGTGTAACGGTTGCGGGGTTCGAATCGTGTCTGATTTGAAGCCGGATCGCTAACGTCGAGATCTCCACAAGTCGAACTTACCGGTTACCTCTCGGAAGATCGGGCCTGTATCTCATCAAAATGTTTTTTTTGGGATTTTGTCGTGATTAACTGTGAATGAATTTGGACATGTGATTTTTTAACCGTGTCTGACTGCCGATCTTAACTCGTGGTTAGTGATGTATGTTAATTGGGATCACAGAAACGTAGAAATGGGGCCAAATTTAATGATAATTGAAAGCTATAAATGGTCTAAATTTAAAGGGCTATAACTAATGTTGTATCAGACAAATAGTGGTGGGCCAAAAAAACATTTGACCCAACTTACTAATGTCAGCTCACATATAAAAAAAATGGGCCGAGGTGGTGATGTAAGCATCCACGTAAGCATACATGATGATGTGGCAATCATCCGTGACGGTTATTTTTTTGTCACAGAAGATGGATTTGGGTTGGGCTAACTGGGCTTTGGGTTCTATGGTGACGGTCTAAGATCGTCACAGATTTCATTAATCTGTGATGGTTTTCGTGAAACCGTCACCGAGATCAATCAATGACGCTCAATCCATGACGATATCTGAAACCGTCACAGATGCTACATTGTGACGGTTTTTTGGTGATCCGTGACAGAAATTTTTCATCACGGATTAGCAGGATTCTTGTAGTGGATGTGTGATGATTGTGTGCAGCAAGCAGATTATGATTTGTTATTTGTGTGCCGGACATGAATGAATATATACTTTCCTGAGCCTGACGCTTGATTTCATTCTTCTTGTCGCTGGTTTAATTTGCACAGCGCTGGTGCTCCAGGAGCTCAAGTATGTGGTGTTTCAGGTACCCTCACCATATCCAACTGCAGTGCAGAAAAATGTGACTGTTTGTAACTATGACACATGTATGTTTTGCGCTTAACAGTATGCATCTGTACATGTGTTGATGAGGTAATATGTGTAAGAACTCAGATTATTGTTTGTTATTAAATTTCAACTTCCGTGGTGTGCTAGCCTTGCAATGTTTGAAGCCATATTTGGTCAGTTCTATACCGAACTTGAATCTGGTGGTTGTTATTGTGACATATATGTGAGATATATGTGATGTTGTGCGTTATTGTGATATATGTGGTGATGTTGGCGACAAATGTGATGAAATTGTGATATAAATGGTGCTACCGGTGCTTCTGGTGAAATTGGATTATAATTTGTGATTTTGCAGGGTTTTGATGCGAGAAAATAAAAAACAAAAGCAAAAAAAAAATTCCAGCTTTCAAAGCTGGGCAAAAAAACCCCAGGACAGAGTCTTTGCCGACTGCAATGGGAGGCAGTCGGCAAAGAGGTCAAACCTTTGCCGACTGCAACTCCGAAAGCAGTCGGCAAAGAACATTTCAAAAAAAAATATTTTCTTTCTTTGCCGACTACCGAGCTGGCGGCCAGTCGGAAACAATTTTTGAAAAAAATTCTTTGCCGACTGCCGGAAACCAGCAGTCGGCAAAGCCTGCCGTCAGGGCTGACGGCGCCACGTGGCTATGCCGACTGCTGGCGTGGCAGTTGGCAAAGGCTTTGCCGACTGTGTGCCACGTGGCAGTCGGCAAATCCGCCTTTGCCGACCCAGGCTTTGCCGACTGCCACGTGGCTTTGCGGTCGGCAAAGCCTTTGTCGACTGGGTTTATGCCTTTGCCGACCGGGGCAAGCAGTCGGCAACGAGGCGTTTTCCTGTAGTGATCTGGTTTGGTGGCAAATGGGCTCAGAAGCCTAATGGTCCAGTTTGTTCTAGAGTAACACATAAAGTGGATGGATTCGGTTTGGTTGGGGTCTGATAAGTTTAGATGATGGCCTCGCCTTCCTCGCGAGTCGCCGCCGGCCGCCGTGCCCAAAGGCTCGACGCTGCCGCACCGAGAGCAGAGGAGTCCTGGTTTTCTCCACCTGCACGGGAGCTAGCGTCACCGCCGGCTGGTAGGACTGGCCGTTGTAGTCCACCCACACATGCATGGGCTCGTGGTAGTTGAGCGAGCCTCAGCTCCCGGAAGGTGGCAGACTACCGGCGCGCCAGCGTAGTAGCCAGCCGGCTAGGCCCGCTGCGAGATCATGCTATCGACATCTCGATGCCCACGTGGTTTGTTGTTGATGTCGCGGAACTCAGGTTTGAGGATGGTGTCCGGCTCGTCGTGAACCCGTTCGATGTCGTGCTGATGGATTGTTGTTCGCGAACCCAGCGGCCAGCGCCATACGCGGGGGCACGGCTCGAAGGCATCTGTGGCGGCGGCGTGGTTTGGTGTGAGGTGGGTTGATTAAACATTATATGTCGCACGTGGTTTGGTGTGTATTTAGTTTGGATCCTAGACCATTGCTAGGTTTATCCATGCCCGTCCTCAACCGTCGATGCCGCCCATATTGCCACCGACGCAAACTGCAGCCCTGCACGCGCCTTCGCCGCCGCCCGCGCGCACCGACGATCCCGCCCGCGGCCGCTACTGCCGTCCACGCGCCTCTGGCCTCTACGTCTGCCTGGCGGCCGGGGTCTCCGTGGCTCCCACACGCGCCAACGAGCCCACCCACTCCGTTGTTGCGCCTCGCTGTCGAGGCCGCCATGCCGACGAGCGACCCCATCACGGCCACGGTCCCCATGCACGCTGACGAGCTCGAAGGACGGCAGAGCACGGGGTGACCGACGGCAGCGGTGGCGCTTGGACCGACAATGAAGGCATGGCGTCGACGTGGATGGAGGCGTTGTCGCTGAAGGCGCGTTCACTGGGTCGACGCAGAACGTTAAGTTGGTGTCACCAGCGGCGAGGATAGGGCTGTCCGCCGGTCCGCGGTGGTGAACAGGTCCACGATACATCGAGCAGATGCCATAGGGCCGCCTCGTCATGGTGCTGAATTTGGTCCGCCCCGGCTCCAACGGAGGCTCGGATTCCGGCGGCAACCCGTTCCGCGCCACCGATCATACTTGCCTCTGCTGGTGACACCACTGCCACCGAGCGCTGAGCAGACATGTGGTGCATGTCAAAACGAACGGTGCCTGATTCCATCACGAGTGGCTACGATGCTGAGTGCTACTCCATTTCAAGTGAACAGCAGCAGCAGCAGCTCCCTTACCTTCAATGCGTTCATGCATGGTGGATTTGCCTGCTTTGGCTTTTGCTCGATGTGAAGCGGAGGAAGTAATGGGCGGCTTTGAGCCTTGGACAGTGGAGAGGTTCCAGCGCATTAAAGCATAAAGGCTCAGCTCTCGATTAGATCTACAACTTTTTAGTTTTGAGTTTTATGGTCAGAGCATTGCAAGACAATGCAATTGATGCCGAGATTGTTGGTGGACAGCATGCGCACAAAAAGGGTTTTCATACCAAGGCTCCCATTGTCTCCCTCAGATGATATTTCTCTTCCTTTCAAGTTCAAGAGAAAATAATTCCCAGTACAGTTAAGTTTTGCCATGACGATAAATAAATCGCAGGGACAAACCATCCCTAATGTTGGGATCTACCTTCCAGAACCCGTGTTCTCGCATGGACAGCTCTATGTTGGTTTATCAAGGGGAGTGTCAAGATCAACAACAAGAATTTTGGCTAAACCAAAAGAGGAATTGGATCCTACAGGGAAGAGCACCAATAATATTGTTTATAAAGACATCCTAAACTGGTGATTAATGGTGGGTATACTCAAACCATTTTATCAGTCCTCATATAAATATATATTGCTGGGCATGTGTTTGATTTTTTATATATTTTTTGGCATGCACTACAGGAAACTAGATTTGCCTTGGCGGCCCAGAATTTTCTTGGGGGCCAAAATCAAACCGCCAAGAAAAGGTCAGTTTCCTTGGCGGTGGTACTCCACACTCAAGGAAACATATATTCCTTGAAGGTTTAGGTAAACCGCCAAGGAATATGGGGGTTTCCTTGGCGGTTTCTAGTAACCTCCAAGGAAATGACTTATTTTCTTGAGTGTTATTCTCAACTGCCAAGGAAAATACCCATTTTCTTGGGTGTTATTCGAAACCGTCAAGTAAATTATCATTTCCTTGGGGGTTATTTAATTTTCTTGGAGGTCGGCACCAAAGGAAATGCTTGTAAGTATTTTGGTGTCTCCGACTGAAAAAATACAATAATATCTTAAAGGTGTCTAAAAATCATAAAATTTGGCATGAGATCATAACATGGTTGTATTATCTTGCCATAAAATTTTCAAATCATATTAACAAAGTTGGACTACACATTATTCATAAATAGATAAATCTCTCACATAGTTACATAAGTTGTGAGAGATGTATCCATTTGTGAACAATATATAAGACCACTTTGTTTAAATCATTTTGATTTTTTATGTAAAGATTATACACCAAAAACCATGATGTCATGCGAGTTTGTAGAACTTTCTAACAAAGTTTAAATATTATTAATTATCTTATGATAATTTGGAGATAGAACCCCAGCGGCGCGCCCCTTCGATGGTGCGGGTGTCCCCTCCCTCCAGCAGCGTGAGTAGCAAGCCATGGCCCCTCCAATGGCACTTCCCTCTGCCGATGCGCCCCTCGAACCCTAGATATGCTTTTGTGTCGATATGTCCTTTTTACTAATGAAGCTTTAAGGAGGTCTAGAATGTCAAAATCAATAGCTTCAATGGCATATCTATATAGAGGTTGTTTGGTTCATAGCGCACACCAGGCACTCAGTTGTGGCGTCATCAAAGACTTGTGGCGGAGAATATGTCCGCCACGCCTTGGCGTAAATTTCTACTATGAAAGTACGTTGCTGTCCCACCTAACTATGTTTGAATGGTCTAAAATTTTAAATTCAAATTTTGTAAACGATCTCGGATGGAGAAATGATCAATACGAAAGTTGTTCCTCTCAAAAAGTTATGAAACTTTGTAGTTGACAACTTTTTGATTTGAAATCGTTTAGGACCTCAAACAAGCAAATTACACACAAATTTGTATAATATGTGGGGAACCGAAAGGATATATGGACACATGTGAGTGTGTGGTGCAGTGGTAGAGGAGGCTCCGCGCGAGGCTGAGGTCGTGGGTTCGAATCCCACCTGGAGCGCGTAGCGCGCGAAAAATTGCGCGACTTGCGGGCGGGGTCCTCCCCTAATTAAAATCTTTTTTTAATGCAAGTATATTTTTACCTTGCTGGATACGTATAGGACCAAGACACCTAGCTGGCCACGTGCATGTACATTTGCTATTTGCTGATTTGAGCATGCACGATTATTCATAGATTAATCAGACCTCACGCAGCATCACGTATCACCGTCGGACTCAGGTCCAAATGTACCGGTCATCAAATTCCTGGTTCCCCCGCGTGTTACCAAAACGCAGAGCGCGGCAAAATTTGGTAGACTCCCGCGTGGCCAAACCCTAACCTTATCTCCAGCCGCCTCCACTCACGGGCCTCAGCCACCAGCCCACCACACAACACACACCCGCCGCTATCCCCGTTCTCCTCCTCAGCTCGCCCGAACCCCTTCCCACCGTTGCTCGCTCGAGCTCCTTCCGCCGGCGCTGGTCTGCCCTCCACTCCACTGCCCTCCTCCGCCCTCATCCATCGCCCCTCGCACGAACCCCTTCCGCCGTCGCTCGTCCGCCCTCCTCTGCTCATCCCCTCCTCCTCCCTCATCCATCGCCCCCAGTCATGTGTGCTCATGCTTCGTCGGACCGACGCCCTCCACACTAAGGCCTGAGCATAGTCCAGGACGTCGGACCCTCCTTCGTTCTCCTTGCAATCGGGTCTCAAGTCATCGGAAATTTGGATCCACCTTGCTTCTTGTTGCAATCAGGTCACTAGGCAGAGGTAAAAATTTGGATCCATCTTAACTCTTTAAGTAACCTTGCTGTTGTGTGACTGGATCAAATGGCTATTAGCACAGATCTGTATTTTCTGGGGATTTAAATCACATATTCACATAGGTTTGGGTCTTAATCGAAGGTCCTATTAGTACCAGTATGTTAATTTACTAGTAAAATAAAATAAGGGATTGGACTGTGATGATAGTAAAGCTAGCAAATTAATTATGATGTTTCTTTTGAAATATTGGTACTACCACCTTATAATTTGGGCGTAGCCACTTAAAAATGCTGCTATACAATCTATGGGAGCATGTGTTCATCTGCTGCTTATGTTTCTTATCTGTTTTAGAGTTACATCTATGGGAGCATGTGTTCATTAAATTTAGCAAGCTGAAGCACTTTGATTTTTTAGGGGCAATCTGAGGATATATGGAGGCAATTCCATGTACCAGCAGTAACATTGACTAAATTTGAGAAGGTTATCTGAAGATACTCTGTTTATCACGCAACAGCAGCAAAATTGATTGGATTTGAGGAAGAACAGAACTCTGAAATAGTAGTAAGTATCCATATATCTCTGTTAACAACTTTCCAATTACATTTGTGTGTTAACGCATTGGCTACAATATTTCTGTTTAGTAGGTTGCACACTACGTTGTTATTCTATTGAATATCTACCAATATTTACTAGAAAGCACATGTTTCTGCATAGCCAGATTTGGGTGTTAGTTCTGTGAATTTGTGATGAAACTAAAATATATCTCCTTGCTATATATTTTTAAACAGAACAAAGAGTAATGACAGACCGTGAGTGGATGTATAGTGGTTGGTCTCGTGGGCAGGCTCCCACTAATGAGTGGATTGAAAACACAAACATGTTTCTGGACCATGCGTTCTCTAGGGTTGATCTTGTTGAAAATGGCACCATTAAGTGCCCATGTGCCATGTGTCGAAACTATGTTAGGCATATAAGATTTGATGTGGAGATGCACTTGTGTAAAAATGGGTTTAGAGATGACTACAGAATATGGACATCACATGGAGAGAGTCATGTGGAAGTTGGAAGTGATGAGAGTTTTGATGAAGCTGATCGAATGGATGATATGTTAGTTGACCTAGGTGGTGGCCATGCACCGACCTTTGAAGAGGAGCCCACAGGATCAGCGCAGGCGTTCTATAAGATGGTTGCTAGCGCTGATCAACCGGTCCATGAGAACACAACACACTCATCTCTTTCTGCTGTTGCACGTCTGCTAGCTTTGAAATCACAGTACAATATGTCTATTGCACACTTTGAAGCAAACCTAGAGTTAATCAATGAACTTCTGCCTCCAGAATCTAAGATTCCCAAGGATTTCTACCAATCAAAGAAATTATTAGAAGGTCTAGGCATGCCATATCAGAAAATTGATGTGTGTTATAACAATTGCATGCTTTACTATAAAGACAATAAAAATAAAGACAAGTGTGATGTCTGTGGTCTCTCGCGCTATGAGGAAGGCCAGAATAAAGTCCCACGCAAAGTGTTGCGGTACCTTCCTATACAAGATAGACTTGAAAGATTATATCGTCATGAAAATACAGCTAAGCTGATGCAGTCTCACAAACGGTCCAAATCTGGTAAGATGCGACACCCTTGTGATGGGGAAGCATGGCAACAATTTGATGAAGACTTCAAAGATTTTGCTAGCGAACCAAGAAATGTGCGCCTTGCTGTGGCAACTGATGGTTTTACACCATTCAGTATAAATGCAGCTCCATATTCATGTTGGCCTGTTTTTGTTACTCCACTAAATCTTCCTCCGGGTTTTATCATGAAGACGGAGTACATATTCCTTGCCCTTGTAGTCCCTGGACCTGAACATCCTGGAAAGAATCTAAACATACTAATGCAACCTTTAGTTGATGAACTGCTGCGTTTGTGGGAGGGGGTGAATACTTATGATGCTTCTAGGAAGAAAGATTTTACAATGCGGGTAGCCTATCTATGGTCAATACATGATTTTCTAGCTTATGGAAACTTTTCTGGATGGAGCACTCATGGTAGGCTTGCATGCCCAGTATGCTTGGGTGATACAAAATCATTCCAACTCCGTAATGGTCGCAAGGCATGCTGGTTTGATTGCCACAGGCGCTTCTTACCTGCAGACCATCCATTCAGATTTGAAGCTAATGCATTTAGAAAGGACACAGTCGTGCATGATGAGCCTCCAAGACATTTAACTGGGGAAGAAATCCTAGCCCAAATGAACACATTTGTCGGTGATACCGATAACTATGGTAAACTGCACAATTGGAACTATATTAGTTGCTTTTGGCAACTTCCATACTTCCATAAATTGTTGCTGCGTCACAACATTGATGTGATGCATAATGAGAAAAACGTAGCTGAAGCTATATGGAACACATGTTTTGACATACCTGAGAAGTCTAAAGATAATGCTAAGGCTCGTAGAGATCTAGCTGAAATTTGCAGCCGTCCCTCACAGAATTTGAGGCAAAAACCAAATGGCAACTGGGATAGGCCTCGTGGCCCATTTTGCATTGACAAGAAAGACAAGCCAACAATCCTTCAGTGGTTTAAGGAACTCAAGTTTCCTGATGGGTATGCAGCCAACATTAGAAGAGGGGTGAACTTGACTACAAGGAGGATCTTGGGACTAAAAAGTCATGATTACCACATCTTCATGGAACGCTTACTTCCTGTTGCATTCCGTGGCTTCCTTCCAAACAACACATGGACATGTTTGGCTGAACTTATCGTCAATTGTGTTCCAAAGAGCTGAGCAAGGATGCCTTATGTTCATTGGAGCAGCAAGTTGCTGTTCTTCTTTGCAAAATGGAAAAGATATTTCCTCCAGGTTTTTTCAATCCTATGCAACATCTGATTATTCATCTTCCTCGTGAGGCTAGACTAGGAGGTCCTGTCCAAGCTCGTTGGAACTATCCATTTGAGAGGTAAAAATAAAACAGAAAAAACCATATTATGCTTCTTTTATAATTCTTTCCTCAATTCTAGTTATTTCTTGTAGGAAAATTCAGCAGCTTAGAAAGAAAGTAAGAAACAAGGCTCGTGTTGAGGGTTGCATCGTTGAGGCTGAATTAGTTGAGGAGGCTACAAATTTTCTCTCTCTTTACTTCAGGCCACATATCCCATCAAATAGGAACAAAGTACCTCGATATGATTCCGGTGCTTCTACCTTTGAAAGTCCATGCAACATTGAAATTTTTCAGTACCCTGGTCGGTGCTCAAGCCCTCACGGTGTCCGTGCGCTTTCAACCGAAGAATATGAGGCTGCATTCCTATATGTTTTGACAAACATCTCAGAGATGGATGAGCACTTCAAGTAATACATGCTTTCATCCTATAAACCATAGATGTTCCTTTTTTGTATTTTGGTAGCTCTATGTTAACTTACTTTCCTCTCTTATAGTAAATTTGAGAAGGAACAATGGAAGAGCAGAATTAGACCAACACCTGAACAACTTAGGGACTTAAGGTTAAATGGGTGGAAGAGTAGCCGAGGAAAACGTGGCACAAACTTCTTTGATTGGTTCAAGGAAGAAGTAATCCTTCTACAACCTTTCACATTTAGTTAAAGGGGTCGTGCTGCTGCTGTTGGGAGTGATGAAACGGGTAGTGCTGCTACTGCTGCTGGGAGTGCTGGAAGGGGCTGTACTGCTGCTGTTGGGGGTGATGAAACAGGCAGTGCTGCTGCTGAGAACACTGAAAGAAGCAATGAGGTAGCTGGGAACACCGAAAGGATGTTTGCTACTGTTGATGGAAGCAATGAAAAGAGAGTTGCAGCTGCTGGCAACAATGAAAGGGGAGCAAATGGTGCTAATGTTGATGTTGACAACACTGAAACAAGGGGTGCTAATGCTGATGGGAACACTGAAAGGGGAGGTTGTGCTGCTAGGAACACTAAAAGGAGGATTAGTGCAGCTGGTGTTCACTCTAGAATTGTTGCATCTACCTCTGAAAGGACTAGTGCTATAAGAGGTGATGATGATGCTTGTGGAAGGGTTACAACTGATGTTAACAGCCGTTTGAGTGGTGGTAGTGGTGGTGTTAACTCTAGCCTGAATATTGGTTCCAAACGGGGCAGCCAAGCACCTGCAAAAAGAGGGAGAGCAAAGATGGCAAGGACAGAATTGGCGGTGCCTCCTCGTAGTGGGAGGGTGGTGCTGGAACCTGTTGGTCATAGGTAAGTAAATATATGAGCCCTTTTACATATAATACCACATTGCTTGTCATTTTCTACAATTAATTCAAAATCTAGGGATGACTAATGAACATATCAACTTCTCTGCAGTCAATTCAAATATGTTGGGTACAACCCTAAAGGCTACAAGTATCCCTCACAAGTAGGTGTCATTCTTAAACGCGAGTACCCTGGTATTATCAAGGCATATGAAGACGATGGCACAGTTGTCAAACGACAACCGGCATTTTCATGGAATGATTATTATTGGAAAAGAGATGAGCATGGAATCTGCTATGCAAAAAAAGTAAAGGCAGAGTTTTGGGTAAGCAAACTATCTAGACTAGATGCAATTTTATGATCTGAGTATTTTCTTTCAGCTGGTTGGCTTCTACTGTTCTATTCTATTTACTTTATGTATGTATATATCTCTATACAGAGTTTGTTTACATGTCATCCACGACATAGGCTAAATGCTGAAAAAGTTCTAGAGAACTATCTAGTGAGAAGAGTAACAAATATGATGTACCAAGTCCGTTTGGAGGCTGTCAAGATGTTTTGTAACAAACAGGGTGAGGATTGTGATGATACAAGGGCACGCACCATTCAGCTTACGGAAGAACAATACTTGACTTGTAGAATTGGATGGTGCAATAAGGCAGTTTGGGCATGGCTTTCCAAATATTGGACTTCTGATCAATACAAGCAAAAGAGAGAAAGAGCCCAAGATGCTCGCATGAGGTCTGATGATCCTGCTCCAAATAGAGGGGGTTCAAGGAATTTTACAGAGACACAACAATTCCTAGTATGGAAAATCCTTGACTCTTGCATGCTTACGTAATTGACCCTCTACTAAGTTTTCTCATGCATTTTTTTTGGTTTTACAGGAATATGCTTTTGGCCTCGAGAAGAGCGGCACCATAAATACATATGCTGTAATCAAATCTGGAATGAAAAGAGTGGATAGCACTGGAAGGAGTGGTCCAATACCCAGTGCGAAAGCACAGAAACGCTTGGTATTACATCTTTCCTTCCTAGAAATTTTCCTTTTTTGTTTTATAGTTTAGCTTTCCTTCCTAGAAATTTCCCTTTTCTGTTTTAGTTTAGCTGGTCCATATCTTGTGTGTGCAATGAGTCAATGAGCAGTATGGACTGAAATTTGTACAGGAAAAATAACTTGCAGCATGGACACTATGTAGTATTTCATTGTGTTTAGTAAATAAAACCCAAGTACAAAGCTGGTGCAATATCTTGCAGCATTCTTGCAAGTATGATCAATGGATGCTATTCTGTAGTGTCTAGTGTCCACAGCCAATTTTAGTATTATATGTTTATGCTGACTTTCATTAGGTAGAGGCACATAATTCGTGATATTTAAAGCAAAATATTATGTAGTGTCCATAGCCAATCTCTAGAGCTACTTAGCAGAAAGGGGAATGTCAATGACATGGTGGGAACTAATAATTGCCACATCTATTTGCTTTTGTTTTAGGATGACTACAAGGCTTTAGTTCCAGATGAAACCTCACAACAACTTGATGGAAAGGCTTTGTACACAATAGGACGTGGCATGGCCCATGGACGTGTTCCAATAGGTGACGGTGCTGTGGAAAAGGCAGCTGTCCTAAGGCATGCCAATTCGAGGAGAGTTATACCAATCAGTCCTGATAAATATGAACAAGTGAAGAAAGAAAATGTTCAATTGAAAGAAAATAATGAGTTACTACTTGAGGAAAATAGTGTTCATCGTGACCTGCTGATGGTAATAATTTTTCCATTGCTTGTATGTATCAGTTTGCTCTATGCCTCTATGCATCTTTATGTGAATGCTTTTCAATTGCAGAATATGTTTGAACAAATGGGAACAGAGCCACCTCCTGAACTGCTACAACGTCTAGCAAATATTGATGCCCGTCGTCATCAGGTTATGTATAATGAATTATTGTTTTGATAATTTATCTAGTGCTTGGAGGATGTTTATCTAGATAGTAATTATTGTTTGGTGGCAGACTGCCAACTTGAGTTGCAGCAGTGAACAGGTGGCTTCCTGTTGATTAGAAACGACTTTGTCAGTCTTATCTAATAACTGGTAGATTTAAGGTGATACATTGTCTGTCCCAAATAATGTGAATTCAAAGATCGCAGCACTTTATATTTAATGATGCTTCATGTTATTACTTCAGTTTTGCTTGTCACAGGAATCCAGAAAATAAAGTGCATATATATTGTGTATTTTGTAGGCCACTGGATCATTACATGGATGTGATGGCGAAGACAACAATGCTAATTTAGAAGAAGATGATGATGATGACCACACCTGGTGTGGTAGCGACAATGATGATGACCTTGACTGTGATGTTGATGGCCACTTTGAAGCAGACAGTGACGATGACCTTGAAGAGGATGGGGATGACACCAGTGATGAAGACCACTACATTGACCATGTATCAGATGGTCCTACAGGCAGCAGGGAGATCAACATGCCTACAGATGGAAGTGGCACAAGGGCAACTAACTAATGCCAACAGCTCCAAGTGGCAGGCATGGACATTCTTTTGGTAGATTTTGGTACAAACTAGGCTGATGTGCAGCTAACCTTTTGCTAACGTTTAGTTGCGGACAATTGTTTCCATATGCATGTGGTGTTGACATGTTGGAATGATACTATATTGTCACCTAGACCTAGTAATATTTGCAGACTGTTAGAGTATTGCCATCTAGGCATGAACGTGTTGGCTGGAGTATTGCCTTGTAGGCATGAACGTATTGCCAATTAGGCCTGAACTTGTTGGCTGGAGTATTGCCATGTAGGCATGAACTTGTTGTAACGAACCACTATGGATGTTGGTTGTACGATGTTGGCTGGAATATATATTTGTATGGATGACTTTCTGGCTATATTTTATATATGGTTCTCTGAATAGTAATTACCATGCTGGTTATATATGTATATACTAAAATAATAAACTTGGCGGCAATGGCAGCCAAGAAAAACAATGATTACCTTGAGGGTTTTGTACAGTCAAGGAAATAAGAGTTTACTTGATGGTTATTGCAGCCAAGGATTTACAGCCATGCCCTCAAGAATAATAATTAACCTGTCAGCTGGCTGCCCCCAAGGAAATGTCTTTCCTTGAAGGTTTATAACCGCCAAGAAAATATGTATTACCTTGACGGTTGTTGGCGCTCAAAAAAACTATTTTCTTTGGAGGTTGTTGGCGCTCAAGAAAACTACTTTCCTTGGAGGCTGTTGGCCCTCAAGCAAACTACTTTTCTTGGCGGTCACAACATTTCCTTGGCACTTTGGCAAATTAAGTCTGCTCGTAGTTTCCTTGGCGGCTAGCCTCCAAGGAAATCATCCTTGAGGGCCAGAACCGCCAAGGAAACTAATTTCCCTTAGCTTCTATCCTTGAGTGCGTTTGCTTGACGGTTTGTAGTCAAGGATCATTTCCTTGGCGGTTTTACCCCTTTCCTTGGCGGTTTTTGGCACTCAAGGCAATTCCGGATTGTGGTAGTGATGTTAGTAAACCATTTTACTCATTGTGCATATTCATCTAAATTTTATTATTTTCAGGCGCAATGGAGAGGCCACTCAGGGTTATCGGGCATGCTTAAATTTCCTCAAAGGTCAACACTGACTTTGCCATTAACTTGATGCCTGAAAGGCCAAAGTTGAGCGAGCGCACTTCAATTTCCAAGCCATGTTTAAGGACTTAGGCAGAATGTAACTTAGATGGTTAATGCGACAAATAACTTTATTATGCCTTCTTATGAAAAGTGTTTCTCGGATTGTATACATGCTCAAATACAATTGTGTAAAAGTTGAACTATGAAAAAAAAATCATTGTTTGGTTGTTTTCATGTGCATCCCAAGATCAAGCCGTGGCGTTAGCACGGGCATTATACTAGTACAGAACAGTAGGATTCTCATCTCCTCCACTTCTGCACACTGCACTTGCCAAAAGTGATTAAAACTTTGCTCACTTTGTTTCTTATATCCAGCGTGTCAACATTCAACAACATACTTTATATACAGTACGTGGCGGAGCCAGGAATTCTACATAGGAGGGGCCAGCCAAGTACAATCATAATTGAACTAAATAAAAGTGATTAATCAAATAAAAATGATTTTATAAATTATCGCTAAGTTACCTTGATCACTCCTCGCTAACACTACTACAGAAAAGATTTTGCGAGGCGGTGCCATTTTATTATCCGAGGCGGGCACGCTGGGCGGCCGCCTCCATTAATCGGTGGCAATGCCACTGGCCGAACGCCCTCCTCGGTTAATTCTTAATGAAGTCCGCCTCCGTTAATGCTAGATTGATTAACCGAGGCGGTCGACATAAGGCAACCGCCTCCGTTAATCCATTAACTCTTCAATACGACGTTGGATGAAGATGATTTTTATATGAAAATTATAGCTCTTGATTAGATCTACAACTTTTTAGTTTTGAGTTTTTTTTTGTTTGACGGCGTTATGATGCTCAAAAAAATTATATAAACTTTCAGCACCAAAATAATCGCGTATTAGTGATTGTTGCATTATGAAAATCGTATCTTTTTTGAATGGATTCAAACAAAGATATAATTTATATAAAAATTGTAGCTCTCAATGAGGTATACAACGTTGTAGTTTTGAGGTTTTACATTTAAGGTCTTTAAGACGCTCGAGAAAATAATATAAATTTTCAGCACGAATATGCTTCTGAGGCTTTATATTATTTTCAGCACGAATACCCCCGCCCGCGTCCTCGCCCCGGCCCGACCACGCCCCCGCACGGCCGCGCCCCCGCCCCCGCCCGAGCGTGCCCCGGCCCCTGGCCGTCCCCTGCCCGGCCACGCCGCGGCTGTGCAGCCGGCCCCGCGCCGCCGCCGCCGCGCCGCCGCTCCACTGCCCGCCCGGCCGGTTGGAGAGGAGGCCGAGAGGGGGAGTAGGTGGAGGAGAAGGAGAGTAGGAGGTGGAAGAAGAGGGGGAGGAGGAGCTCGCCCCGGCCGTCCAAGATCCGGTGGAGGAGGCAGGAGGAGCTCACCGCGGACCAGTTCTGCGCCCACCTCGCGTCGTCCCCACAGCCGTCACCGTCCGCTCACCGGCAAAGGTATACCCTTGAATTCTTGAAAGTCTGGGCGAGAAAGTAGTGTGTGCTTGATATGCCATTCTTGAATGCCCACCCACAGAGGCGCATGCAAATGGGCAATGTCTTGTAAGTTAGATAGTAGGGTGAGTTCTCCCATTGCATATTCAACAGCAAGTTTGAGTTGAGATGCTAGTAATTGCAAGCCTTTTATAGCAACCTCAACTAAGTCTGTGCTTTCTGTTAGTCGTAGGATCAACCCCAGAAAGAAACATTTCTCAGCCACTCTGCTATCCTCATAATGGTATCTCAAGAATGAATAGGCAGGCAAATTGGTAAATGTCTTTTAAGCACCGGCAGTAACCAAGTGATACCTGTGAGTCAGTTCATTGCACGAAAATTGTGGCTAGGTTTGGTGTCTATTTTCTAGTGGCTGGAAAATGAAATTTCCTAATATGTAATCAATATATAACTGCAATAAACCAAAACAGGGCCTCAGTACCTCCTAAAGCCGAGCTCGTGAAATGAGACAGTACTATTTTTTATATTCCCGAAGTAAAATAATCTTATGTTCTGCGTAGACATTCAGACCATAGAGGAACTGTGACAGAGAACAAAATTAAAATTGACTGATATTGTATAAGCACATTAGTAATAATGGGGGATGACAATTGTGGACCCTAGGGGTGGCAAGATAAGTAATCTGTTGGAGATGATCTAGACACATCAACACACGAAGATCGAACTCAACATAAAGGTAAACTAAGTTAAAAATAGGTAACTTTGTTTGTTCATGAAAGAACAATTCAAGTTGACTGTTCTTCCATAGTTCCTCCAAAGTTGGAGTCTGCTCCAGGATAGTTTGGAGGAAAAAATATTTTTTTATGTGCTGCATGAACAAATAGCTCAGATTTTAATTTAGGAGATGCATTGCTTTTTCTTCATCAGAAAATGGAAATAGGAAACGGAAATTGTTAAACCACTTATACAACCATGCATGCCTGGCCTACTCCCTAAATTTTCTGTTAGCCTTTCTGAATCCATGCACTGTTACTACAAAGTGGATTGATAATCAAGAATGAAGATTAGCAATTGGCACATACTTGATCAACAAATTTCAGGACCTATTGCCAACGTTCCTTTAGATACACTTCTGAAATTCCCACGACCGATCAAATTTTGTGCAGAGAATGAATTTGTTGCGACATACAACTCAGCATATGAAATCCTCTGATATATCACGCTCAGAAACGTGTTACCCTGATCTCGATTGGCACTTGCTGGGTTTGTTCTTAGCTTCTCAACATAGTAGCAAGCAGAGATGCAAACAAGAAGAAAGAAAAATCCTCCCACAATAGAAATGATCAATTTGTGCAGCAGTGGATGTGGTGCAAGGCTATTTGGAGACAGTGACTGTCATGCTGGTAAATGAAGGAACAGAGGGCCTCCACACAATGCAATGTTACCTGTGAGTGATACAGCACTTGCATTAGTGAAAATTCCCTTGTTTGGCACCGGACCAGATAATTGGTTGAATGAAAGGTTTAGCTTCATTAGTCCCTTAAAGCTCTCGAGGAGTTCAGGGATGGGTCCGGACAATTTGTTGGCAGAAAGATCCAACACTTGTAAACCTTGTAGCATACTGAGGTCTTCTGGGATTTGTCCTTCTAGAAAATTGCCTTGCAAATACAAGAACTGCAACTCAAGGCAACTACCAAGTGCTCTTGGAATGTATCCTGATAATTTATTTGATGAGAGATCAATTTTGCCAATATTGACCAACTGCCTGATCTGCTGAGGAATGGGACCAGTTAATGCATTGTTGGAGAGGTCAAAGATTTCAGCTAGGGACGAAGTGCTGATGATCTCTTGTGGGATTGGTCCGCTAAGGAGATTATTTGAGATATCAAAGGAGTTTAACATGCTAAGATTGCCAAGAGTTGTTGGAATTCTACCTTCTAGGTGATTGGTAGATAAAATAAACAAGTTCACTTGTGTGTTGTTGCCTAACGATGATGGAATCTCCCCATGTAGTCTATTCTGATATAGCCAAACTTTTGTGGAGGTTGTAAAGTTTTCCGATATCTGAAGGTACGGTTCCTGTGAAGAGGTTATCTGCGAACTCTATGGTTCTGAGTTTGTAATACCTTCCTATTCCAGCTGGTATATGCCCAGAAATTTTGTTTCCTCCCAAGTAAAAGTATTGGAGCTCTTGTGAGAGATTACCAGCTGCAGTTGGAAGAACACCAGAAAGGTTATTAAGTTGAATATTGAAGTCCATCAAGTTGCTGCAGTTAACCAAGGAAGTGAGGAAATCCCAGTCCCTTGGCTCTGTAGCTTGGAGCTCATTTTTACCCACTTCAAACCGAATACACTTTGCACATAAAGGTTACATTGCACAAATAGAATCTGAATATAGAAGAGCAGAACTTGTTTAGATCATTGTTAAGGCATCATATTTAGGACTAAAATTCAGATGTGCAAATTCAGAAGAAAAAGCACGTGATTTTCAGCTTGTTCCCATATTTGTATAGGACTAAAGAATATAAGAGACGTCCATCCATATATCAATAAGAAAACTGAGAATGTTAAGTGCTCCGTTGGCCGATCGATTGGTGCTGGAGATGAGCGATGCAGTGGCAGCTGCTATATATGGTGGAGAAGCTGGGATGGACCCATGGCACGAGTGCTAGGCTGATTAGTTCCTTTTGGAATGGATATTGTGGGCCTCAACCGAAGTAAATATGCTTGTGTTTTGGATCTTTGGAGATGGGATGAGCTGGACTTGAGGACTTGTGTTCAAGACTTTAGTTGTAGTTGTAGTTGTAGAAAAGCATCCTTGTTTCTCATACCTCAATAAGGTCTCTGCAAAGGTGTAGTCTAACAGTTGCTTGGCGATATATGTTGTAAATTGTAATAACACATTTGTTACTATGGTTGATCTAGTGAATGGTTGCTGCCAACTCATGCTGGATTGTGATACACCTTTTTTCTAATTTAGCAAAAACTGATTGCAAACTACATAAATTACACTATTTTGTTGCAATTTGTGAGATAATTGATGCCTTGGAATGTTCCTTTATTTTTCACTGCTCTCATAGCTAAAGCAATCTCAAATGACCGTGCATATGTAGTTGCAGGATCGTCCACTGCGGGTCTGCCTGCACCGCTTCGCCTCGCCACTGCACCGACTCGTCACTGCGCCGCTAGCATGACTCCGCCGCCACCCTAGGTATAAATAACCTCTCCTCCCGGATAAGGGTCGTAGGTCATGAACCCAGTTAGGCGTCTCCCGTCCGAAAGAGATACAGTTGGAGGTATGCAGATCTCTGCATGTCGATAACTGTATCTGTTTCGGATTGTCCACGTTACTTGGACAGCCCGCGAATGCGTTGATGAGGCTAGCTCCCATTGTCTACCCTGATTCGAGACGGAGTTTCGGCATCACCTCCCTGTTGTTCTCCGGATACACACTCTCCCTACAGGGACATGTATCGGGAGAACAGCGGGGAGGTGCTACCGAAATTCTGTCTTGGGTTGGGGCAGACAATGGGAACTAGCCTCATCTACGCATCCGCGGGTGGGATTAGGACCTATCCTCACCTATTAGATGACAATAGGATGTAAGTACTTGGATGTAGATGCAAGTACTCGGATGGATGACAGTAGGATGGATGACCATCAGTGGATGTACTCGGGCCGCAGAAGCAAGAGTGATTTCAGTGATGAATGGTTACACAAGACATATGCTTTCTTGAACCATGCATTTGTCCCGGCTCGGCGAGGAGAGATGAAAGTATTGTGCCCGTGCAGCAGATATGGGAACCGGAGAAGGCAAGACAAGGAGAACATGGATAAACATCTTCCGAACCATGGATTCACGCCGGACTACACCCGGTGGATCTACCATGGTGAAGTACATCATTTGAGAGGGGAGGCGGTGCGACCACGTCTGTAGGACTTTGATGCTGATGCTGGGGTAGCAGACCTGTTAGATAACTTCCAACAAGCATAGTACGCTGCAGGACGTACGGAGGAGGAGATGGAGAAGACCGCAAAGGCGTTCTACGACATGATGTCTTCGACACAGAAACCCCTTCATGATCGGACAACGGTTTTTCAACTGGATGCCATCTTAGCTATTGACTTTTCTGCGCATCTTAGCTATTGACTTTATGCATCTAATCGGCCGTCACATGCCATGATTCAAATTTTAAAGTTTGGAGAAGATGAGATCATCTCCATGTTTTACGCTTGCGGTCTCCATGTTTTATGCATTGTTCCCATGTTAGTTATACACCCTATAGTAGTGGGAAGCATAATGTTGGTGGAGGCAATAACGGTTGTTAAGTGAAATGTCCATCTCGCGGAGAGGTTTTTACGTGGTAACAAAGTTAATTTTATTCATCCAACTACTAATTTCTATGTAATGTCGGCGCAAAAACTTTTTTATGCATCTTGACAATTGATTCTAGGCATCCAATCGGCCATCACGTGCCATGATTCAAATTTTAAATTTATGAATTTTTAATTTTTTCAAAAAATATTCACAATGGATCTTGAATCGTGCACAAAAATGTCAGAAGTCCAATGATGAAAACCGTTTTTGTATCGGATGCTTCGTTGAGGAATTATCGTGAAAAAATGGAAGAGATTAGAATGGATGCATGCATACATGCAAGTGTCAGCTTGTGTCAGCGCGTGTCAGGTGTAGTTAGGTGGAACGTCCAGCTCGCGGAAAGATTTTTATACGGTAATGAATTGATTTTAATTCATCCAACGACTAATTTCTATGCAACATCGTGGCCAAAACTTTTCTGCGCAGCTTGACCTGGATTTTTATACATCCGATTGGCTGGATCTGCAGTGGTCCCCTACTAGCGTGCGCGTCAGCTCTGCTGACCTGAATGGGTGGGCTGGCTGGGACCTGTGCGCGCATGGGTGGGATGGCTAGCTGGGGCTTCCGATACCTATTTCTAGCCCTGGGCTCCCAATAGCCCAGCCCTATATATATATATATATATATATATATATATATATATATATATATATATATATATATATATATATAAATCCCCTGAAGCTATCTTTTGGCGCTGTGTGTGGAAGCTAAGGAATGGCAAGCTTAATTTGGTTCTCGAATCAATTATCAAAGGTCCATAACCTTTGTTTTTGGATTGCATGCAGATGGTGATGTCTGTGGTTACGGCTGTGTTCACAATTCAAGCCACATCCCCACAGACCACACTCGGCTACTAGCGACGTTCCCTTTTTTTCAGTAGAGACGGCTCACTCACCAGCTGCTACGTCTACACGTACGTGCACCTCATGTGTGCAGTGTGCGTGCTAAACCTACTACACGTATTAACACATAGAATCACACGTTAAGTTCCTGCGATATTCATACAGTGATTGAGCGAAATAAAGCGTGTTATCGCTCAGCTCGGCTATATATGTAGTTTATAGTATTACATTACATATTTGGAGCAGCCGCTACCCCTGTACATGCCATCGACAGTCCCACTGCCATGGCCTGCGCTGGAACCACAAGCAGCAGCAGCGTGCAGCTCCTCCTCATCTCAACTTGCTTTCTCCTATCCATATCCCAAGAAACTAAAAATTCTGTAGCAGCAGCAGCAGACTCGCCGCCACATCCGCCGTTCTCCTTCAGCTTCGACTTCACCAATCAATCAAGCTACAGTTCAACCGACTTGTCGTTAGAGGGCGATGCCAAGGTGAATGGCAAGCTGATCGACCTCACCTGCGACTCCTTCGAGCAGAGCAGCGATTCCTGCACGGAAACGTTTTTGTAATAATTGTTGGTGCCAAAAACGTTTTTGCGTATCTTGACCGTTGATTCTATGAATCCGATCATCCATCATGTGCTATATTCAAATTTCAAATTTTGGAGAAGACGAAATCGTCTCTGTGTTTTACGTGTGCGGTCTCCATGTTCTATGCATTGTTCCCATGTTAATTATACACTCTTGACCACTGATTCTATGCACCTAATCGGCCATCACGTGCCAGGATTCAAATTTCAAAGACGACAAGGTTATCTCCATGTGGAGAAGTTTTTATGCAGTAACAAAATTAATTTTTATTCATCCAACCACTAATTTCTATTCAACGTCGGCACCAAAAACTTCCCTACGCATCTTGACTAGTGATTCAATGCATCCAATCGGTCATTACATGTTATGATTCAAATTTCAAATTTTGAAACACACGAGTTCGTCTCCATGTTTCTATGCTCTCGCTCGCAAGATCTATTCATAGATGAAATTCTATCTCATAGTGCGCAAAATTATAAATTTTAAGTTCTATGCAACGTCGGCGCCAAAAACTTTTCTGCGCATCTTAGCTATTGACTTTATGCATCTAATCGGCCGTCACATGCCATGATTCAAATTTTAAAGTTTGGAGAAGACGAGATCATCTCCATGTTTTACGCTTGCGGTCTCCATATTTTATGCATTGTTCCCATATCAGTTATACACCGTATAGTGGGAAGCATAATGTTGGTGGAGGCAATAACGGTTGTTAAGTGAAATGTCCATCTCGCGGAGAGGTTTTTACGTAGTAACAAAGTTAATTTTATTCATCCAACTACTAATTTCTATGTAATGTCGGCACAAAAACTTTTTTATGCATCTTGACAATTGATTCTAGGCATCCAATCGGCCATCACGTGCCATGATTCAAATTTTAAATTTATGAATTTTTAATTTTTTTCAAAAAATATTCACAATGGATCTTGAATCGTGCACAAAAATGTCAGACGTCCAATGATGAAAACCGTTTTTGAATCGGATGCTTAGTTGAGGAATTATCGTGAAAAATGAAAGAGATTAGAATGGATGCATGCATACATGCATGTGTCAGCTTGTGTCAGCACGTGTCAGGTGTAGTTAGGTGGAACGTCCAGCTCACGGAAAGATTTTTATACGGTAATGAATTGATTTTAATTCATCCAACGACTAATTTCTATGCAACATCGTGGCCAAAACTTTTCTGCGCAGCTTGACCTGGATTTTTATACATCCGATTGGCTGGATCTGCAGTGGTCCCCTACTAGCGTGCGCGTCAGCTCTGCTGACCTGAAAGGGTGGGCTGGCTGGGACCTGTGCGTGCATGGGTGGGATGGCTAGCTGGGGCTTCTGATACCTATTTTTAGCCCTGGGCTCCCAATAGCCCAGCCCTATATATATATATAAATCCCCTGAAGCTATCTTTTGGCGCTGTGTGTGGAAGCTAAGGAATGGCAAGCTTAATTTGGTTCTGGAATCAATTATCAAGGGTCCATAACCTTTGTTTTTGGATTGCATGCAGATGGTGATGTCTGTGGTTACGGCTGTGTTCACAATTCAAGCCACATCCCCACAGACCACACTCGACTACTAGCGACGTTCCCTTTTTTCAGTAGAGACGGCTCACTCACCAGCTGCTACGTCTACACGTACGTGCACCTCATGTGTGCAGTGTGCGTGCTAAACCTACTACTACACGTATTAACACATAGAATCACACGTTAAGTTCCTGAGATATTCATACAGTGATCGAGCGAAATAAAGCGTGTTATCGCTCAGCTCGGCTATATATGTAGTATATAGTATTACATATTTGGAGCAGCCGCTACCCCTGTACATGCCATCGACAGTCCCACTGCCATGGCCTGCGCTGGAACCACAAGCAGCAGCAGCGTGCAGCTCCTCCTCCTCATCTCAACTTGCTTTCTCCTATCCATATCCCAAGAAACTAAAAATTCTGTAGCAGCAGCAGCAGACTCGCCGCCACATCCGCCGTTCTACTTCAGCTTCGACTTCACCAATCAATCAAGCTACAGTTCTACCGACTTGTCGTTAGAGGGCGATGCCAAGGTGAATGGCAAGCTGATCGACCTCACCTGCGACTCCTTCGAGCAGAGCAGCGATTCCTGCACGGGGCGGATGTCGTACAGCCACCCGGTGCCGTTGCACGACGGCACAACCCTGGCGAGCTTCAACACAAGCTTCACCTTCGAGATTAAAGTCAACCACAGCTCGGAGTACATGCCCGGCGATGGTATGACCTTCTTCGTCACCGGTTTGCCGTCGAGGATGCCTCCCAACTCTACCGGTAGCGGGGAAAATCTCGGCCTCCTCAGCGGCGGCGGCGCACCCTACGGTCTAGACCAGTTCGTCGCCGTCGAGTTCGACACCTTCCAAAACAGCGACAACAGAGATCCAAGCGGCAACCACATAGGCATCGACATCAACTCCCTAACCTCGAGGAACACCACAAACTTGCCAATAGTCCTCAGTGGCAACATGACCGCGACAATCAAATTTGATAACATCACCTGGACACTGGTTGCCTCCCTTGAGCTTGATTCCTATCCCGAACCAATTGTGGTCACTTATCAGTTGCCAGATCTGAAGACGTTGCTGCCGCGCGAAGTGGCAGTGGGGTTTTCGGCGTCCACCGGAGTATCCGTTGAGCGCCATCAGATACTAGCATGGTCCTTCAACTCCACCCGTGCTCCGCCTAAAGGTATGTGCAGTGAACACTGCTTGTGTATCACACAGTTTGCATTAATTCCTTCACTGCTGGTGTTCTTGACACAAGCAGAAAATATATACCTTGTTTTCTTTTTTAGCGTTTTATTACTCCTGTATGTCCTTCACAGGATCTCACTCGCTATATCAAACTACTTTAACTTTAATCAAATTATTAAAAAATATACTAATATATATAAGTTCAAATAAATGCTCTATCCAAACATGTTTCAAGGAAAACCTAATGAAATTAATTTGATTACCTAGATGTTGGTGAATGTTCTTATATATAAAATTGGTTCAATTTAAATAAGTTATTATACTTAGAATAATAACAAAGTGAACTAATTGGAACAGAGGGAGTATTTAAGATTTTTTTAGTTTTCTTTTATTTATTTTTTTAAATAGCTGGGGCTATTGGTTTTATTCGAACTTTTTTCTTATAAGCAACAACAATGTATGTACTAGTTAAATGGATATTTTCTGATATTGCTAAAAGGATTTTTTTTGGAACAAATAATCACCAGCCAATATTTTCCCAACAAATAACAAAAAAAACCTTTGATGTATGGAATCTATATGCTTTCATACACTATATATATGCCTTTTAGGTATCATATAGATATCATATGCGGAGATGTCTTGGTTTATAAGCAACGCTGTGACAAACTTGCGTGAAACCATTTCAAATTTTTATTACAAACTCCACATATGATATCACGACATCGTATCAAGTTTCATGATTTTCGGACTTCGTTTGCTTTTTATAAAATTTAAAACCACCTCGCCCACAAGTTTGTTGTCATATTTCGTGAATAAGATGTACGAAATTTTTGGTCTGTTCCTGGATACGGCCTCACTTTAGACTCAATAACATGAATATCATTTTTTCATACATTAAATTCCATTATTCGATCCTCTTGCAGTTCACATTTGCTTTATCCAAAAAAATCAATTAAATGAAATAAATTAAAGAAATATAGCAAAAGGTTCAAGAAATATGCCAAATTTGAACATGTAGTTCAAGTTAGTATAGGACAACTACAGAAAATTTTGGGAGGTCAAAATCCAAAAAAAAAATTTAGTTTGCCTAGTGCTAAAGTCTGACACTCGGCAAAGGGTCATTTTGCCGAGTGTCAAAACTTTGACACTAGGCAAACTGGACAGTTTGCCGAGTGTCGGCCATGTGACACTCGGCAAACGCCCTAACCAGATTCATTCACTCGCTGTCCACCACCACCAATCGACACCCATTCCCCCCATTCCCCATTCCCCAATTCCCCAATCGATACCCTCTCAATCGGCTCCCTCTCTCTCTCGGTCTGTGGCGGCGGCGGGGAAAGGCGGACGGCCGGTGGTGGGCGGCGGCGGGCGGGCAGCGCGTGGCCTAGCTCGTCCGCGCATTCGCGGAGGCAGGCGCAGGCGCGCAGCGGGCGGCGCGCGGCCAGGGAGCCTGGGCGGCCAGCCGGCGGCCAGGGGCGCCGGGGCGTCCGGCGGCCAGGGGAGCCGACGGCCAGGAGGAATCCGGCAAAACTGCAGCAGGCCGGCCACCGCTACCTCGACGTCAGGTACGGTAGACGAACGGCATAGCACAGCCACGCTCCTCCTGCCATTCTTTGTGCTGTAGCCCTAGACTTTGATCTGTGGTGCCACCGCTTCTAGCAACAGGCGCGGTCGATTGCATGAGTGGTGGCCTGGTGGGTGCTGCGTGTGCACGCCATGATCCATGAGAATCACATGGACCCTGTTTGTACCATTGAATGTTAGGTTGCCAGAAAAAACCATTGACTGTTAGGTTGGCTGTTCATTTCATTTCTGTAGTGGTTGGGGAAAGAAAAAGAGAGGTAGAAATTACTAATGTCGAGGCAGTAGTGAGGCACCATTAGTGAACAGGTCAGAAAATGATGCCTGGCATATGCTGATCCATCCTAAACAGGTCAGAAAATGATGTCTGGCATCCTAATCGAACTAGTTAGTTTCGGCACTGCAGGATCAATAGAAGTTGCAGTGCAATTAGAAAGACGCCAATCTGATGAAAATGGTTGTTGTGCTCCATCTTGTGCCATTGTTCTTTGACAAAAATGTTCCTGTATTTGCTTTTCGAGTGTTGAATTAGTAGTGACAGGAGCCTTTTCCATTGTTTGTGGCTGCCATTGAGGACGCAGCATTTGCTCTGTCTGTGATCCTTTCAGCACATAGCTTACAGCATTGGAACCGTCATCAAGCTGCGGATTAGAGGGCAACAATTGCTGAGAACCATGAGAGGCAGAAGGATGAAAATTTTGAGAGCTAGATAGATGACCAAGCATCTGCCCTCCTTTAACATTGTCAAGAGCATTTCTTTGCTGGTATTGACTCTGGAACCTTGCAAGGTCAGCAGGATCACTAGCTTGTGAAGATACCAGTTTGGTGTGTGGCAGAGTCCCCTGTTCTAGGAGTTGCATTGAATGGGTGGAAACCATTTGAGACTGTTTAAAGGAATTGTTCCTTAGCATAGACTGCTGATGCTGTGGATTTGGCTGCTGCTGATTTATATGATACTGATTTTGAACAAACTGGGAATTAGGTTGCACCTGATGCTGCGGCATTGGGTGCTGGCGTAGTAGTTGATCATGAGTCAACTGTGGCGACTGAAAATTCACCTTTTCTGTTTGATCCAAAACCTCAGTTTTTATCTGGGGCTGTTGCTGAATGGACTGAATGTTTAACTGATTGGAAACCAACATCTGATTCATTCTTGATCTAGACTGCAAATTTGCAACATTCATGCTCTGACTATTTGCTGTGGTTAAAGGGGTAGAGCCAGTAGCATAAAAGCTGCCGGAACCAGCCATATCAACTGATGCTGCGCACAAAAAGAAATTGAATTTATTTCATTACAATGCCACATTTTTTTCAATTCTATAAAGAAGAATAAAACTAAATGCATGAGAAATCAGTCAATTCGAAACAGTAACATGCCCTCCCCAAGCAAAGATCATATAGGTGTATGCTTAAGAGAACTTTAGACCCCTCAATTATGTACTGCAGAAAGAAGAGGGATGTCAATTTTTTTTTGCAGGGTAAGAAGAGGGATGTCTTTTTTTTTGCGGGGTAAGAAGAGGGATGTCATGTTGCCACTATTTATTTAGGATCACTATTCATTAATAACATTTCATTTATCATCGATGAAGTATCAACAGCAAAACCAAACATGCCTACAAGGCTCCATCTGAAGATATCCAGACTGGTGCTAAGATACTAGATAGATTGGTAAAAAGCATCACCACCCTCCTCCCTCAGGACAGGCAACACATTACTTATAATGCTGGCAATTCCAGCAGCAAGGAACTATAAGAAGCTTAAGGTTTTATTTTCTGTGTTTGCTACCAGTCAAATAATAATCGAACTAGTTAGTTTGGGCAACAATAGATATATATATATATATATATATATATATATATATATATATATATATATATATATATATATATGTATGATATGTATAGTATACAGGTTCAAGCTTCACCATTTGGGAGTACTCAGTTATTGCCAGAACGTTTACACAGGATAATCATATTCTAATCATTTTTGCAGAGAAGAGCTCGTCGGAGCCGTGCAGGAGTACCTTGGCGACCCCGATCGGCTTCCTTGCCGCTGCGGGTCTGCCTGCACCGCGTCGTCTCGCCACTGCACCAGCCCGCCACGGCCCGGCTAGCCTGACTGCACCGCCACCCAAGGTATAACATCTCTTTCCGTATCATGGTCTTGTATTGCGTAACCCAGTTAGGCGTCTCCCGTTCGAAAGAGATACGGTTGGAAGTATGCAGATCTTTGCATATCTATAACCGTATCTGTTTCGAATTATCCACATTCTTTGGACAGCCCGCGGATGTGTAGATGGGTTAGTTTCTATGGTCTGCTCCGATCCGAGACTGAGTTTCGGCACCATCTCCCTGTTGTTCTCACTACTAGAAAACCCCCCCTGTAGCTACGCTTTTTTAGACAATAGACACGCTTTATTTCATCTCTATAGGGATGTAGGCACGCTTTACGAAAACGTATTAGAAACGTCTTCGTATGGACCGTGTCAGGCTTCGTAGAGACAATTTTCGTAAGCGTATCTATTAGATGAATGGACGTTTCATAGACACGTTAGATGCATGTCTAAACACATTGATACGCTTTTATAGACGCATATATAACATGTGTCTATTAGTGTAGTTATGTCGTATAGTAACATTTCATTACGTGTGAAAAAAATTTAGAGACAATATTGTAGATACATTCACAATTCGTGTCTACTACTATAGTCACGTTTTGTAGTGACGC
The DNA here is from genome assembly GCA_022457205.1 of Saccharum spontaneum. Taxonomy (NCBI): domain Eukaryota; kingdom Viridiplantae; phylum Streptophyta; class Magnoliopsida; order Poales; family Poaceae; genus Saccharum; species Saccharum spontaneum. Next base: position 56,054,945 of record CM039596.1, read on the forward strand.
ATTATTGCACATTAAGGAGTGAAGAGACGATGTAGTAGGTGACGTGGAAAGGTGACGTGGCAGCTGACGCGGCAAGTGACGTGGCAGATGACACGTTTTATAGTAACGCCTAAACACATGTTAACAAAAATAGAAACAATACTATAGCCACGTTTTTATTGCATGTCTACATATATCAATACGTTGTATAGTAACGTCATAGTGTGTATTAAGACTTGTAGAAACGATTTTGTACATACAACTATATTTTGTGTGTAGTAGTATAGACACGTTATATTGTAACGCTTTAATACGTCCCAAGATGAATGTAGAAATTGAAATCAGATAATTTTTTTCTATTTTCTATGATTAATAATGGGAAGTAAACCATCAATTATATTCCATTCAGCCATGACAAAACATCAAGAATCTGTAACTCGATAGCCAACAAGTCCATTACTCAAACAATTGTGTTCACTAAGAAGCATAAACAAACCGGCGATATCTTACAAATATTACTTAAATATTTTTTGTAACAACTAAAACCTATCTTGTTCACTTTGAAATTTGTAATTTGCTTCCCATCTAGCTTTGTCCACGTGTTGCGGGTACCAACTTGTTGCGGATTCGAGATGAACTTTTAGCTTTCTTCACCTACAATGACACATGTGTTAGATGAATAGCTCAATGAAGATGCTACGGACACATGTACTATTTCAAATGAAAAAAAGTCAAACTTACATGTGTAGTTGGCCAAGGAATAACATAGCCAATAGCATCGATTATTGTACGAATCTGATCAAATGGTCTAGGTATCTCCTCATCTCCCTTATTGCCATGTTCAACATTTTCAAGGCCTTCAACATAAACCCCCGAGTATTCTGTTCCAAGCTTTGTTCCTAAAATCTCTCTCCGGCTATCGGCAGTCACTAACTTCCCTTTGGCCACAACTCTGCCTTTGTTAATCAATGAAATAAGATAGACTTCCTCTTGTCTCTACAAATTACAAAACATGAATATATGATATTTGAAATGGTAACTAACATGATTTGAAAATAAATAAGACAAACAAAAGCACATACTGATTCTGGTATGCTCATGCTAGAGGCTTTAACCCTTCGAGTTCTCTATAAATATAATTTAAAACATCAAAACATAGCATCGCCTGATCAATTTGAGCCATAATATTTTAAGTGAAACAATATTGCAATATCAACTTGGACTTACCATGTTGTGCAATATGGGATCACGTGATAAACTTCTGACCACATTGCCATCAGGTTGTGCCTCCTGCAGGCATTGTTTAGCTCAATTAATAGGGAAAAAGAAAAATATAAAGATGAGTGAGAATAGAATATTGTGCATATAAGCTTGTAAAATTAAAGTAGCAGGAACAACTAATACATGTGTAGTTGGCTGGTTTGTAAAAAAAAAGTTGCAATTGTATGAATCAAGGAGTGATATGAATGTACTGTGACAGAGGTACAAGAACAACAGGCACTCGTAGTATATTTATCTCACATGAATATCCTTTAACAAATTCAGAGGTAGTAACAGAATATAAGATAGGGAAAGCTATGTAAGAGCAACTCCAACAGATATGTTATCCTTGTTGTGTAGGCTATATTTAGATTTTTAGAGCAAAAATTAAACTCCAACAGATGTGCTATTTGGTTTTCTAAAATAGCAAGTGTGCTATCCCTGAAATCTCGCTAGCCATAGAAAGCAGACAACAAGCTAGCTCAACCAGTGGTAGAACATGGCGTGGCTTGCTGCCTGCTGAACGAAGGAGATAGAGAGCAAGAGAGGAAACGAAGAAGACCAGGGAGCAGCAGGTTGTAGTAGCTTGCTGCCAGCTAAGCCGGCTGCAGAACGCTGTGGCCCTGTCACTTGGAGTTGCTCTAAGGGACCCAAAATAACTATAGCTTCATGTTTCTAGTTTTTTGACATGTGCATCGATATTTGAGTAGTACTTATCATCATACCTTTGAAGTTATTTGCTCACGTGGTGTAGATGTATGGACTTCACTTCTTCCAGGAATTCTATATACAGATTGCTGCTGCTGCTCGGCTTGAACCATGTTCTACAAGCCATTAGCAACAACTTGAATATTATTATATTAAGCTAATGATATTTAAAATTTAAGTAGGTATACCCGTACTTCATTTGCTGGAGAGTTCACATCAACATCTGAGTCTTCAGAGATGTCAGCATCAGTACACTCATGGTCAGAACTATCAGCTGCCTGAAAAATATGAACCAACGCAAGGTAGAAAAAATAAGCTCTTATTTCAGAGAGAGATAGAGAAAGAGGAGGGCATGGTTCAATGTAAGCTTACGTCCTCTTGTAAAGCTGCTTCCATTTCCTTTACAAGATCATCTTCTGGATACCTTTTTGACATAAAAGTAACCATGTACTTCATGAAATCACTCATGCATTCCATCTTATTTTCCATTGCATTTACTTTCTCTTGGTACAGTCTTTCTTCCTCAGTTTGAGTAACAAAAGGTAAACCTTGAGAAACTTGTACTTGACTCCAGTACTTATCATCATAGTACCCCCGTGCTTTGAAATCCTTGGCAACAATATCATTGAACACTTCATTGTAATCTTTAGATGAAAGACAATTACCATCGTTGTTCCCTCTCCTTTTTTTTAATTCCTCATAAGATGCCGCCTATTCAAATGAGTATATAGGAAGGTTATAGAATTGTAAACTGATACACAGATCAAGCATAATTCATTCATTCTAGAAAATATACGTACCATCAATGTCTCCACTTTTTCTGTAGTGAATCTGCCATTCTTTTTTTTATGAGCTGCCTCCCATAGTTCTATCCTATGAACCTTTCTTTTATTTCTAGATTCCTGCACAATAGAGTTATTTGGGTGTCATTTCAAATCTAAAATAGATAATAGTGGAATTTAACAAATATCAGCAGATGAATATTTATCACCATCTCCTTTTTGAGTCTAGCATGGCTTTTTCTCCCAGTTGTGTGTGCAGTCTTCTGTTCTTTTGCAACACGAGAGTTTGTGGCACATAATTTCTGCAAAGACAAGCAATGATTAAGCAATGTTACGTGCATTCCTATGGTTATAGTGACCACAAATAGAAAATATGGATTCATTGTCTGTTCTGTTAGTGATGTGATTCATCACTTCATGAACTCAGTTTAACAGGCATTTAGTCTTACATGGACACACATTACATGTTCATGTCAAATGTTTACTGCAGAAATCTCTAATGATATGTTATTCATCTTCAGGTCGAGGGAACAAGCTCTGTGGTGTCTGAGCTTGCCAAACTTGCAACACAAGAACAAATGTTGTTGGACCAATCAAAGGATCTCTTGTCCACGGTTGCAGCAATACATGTAGGGACATCTTCTATGATCATTCTTACTCAATTTCCATAATGGACTTGTATTTAGCTCTGTTAATTATTTGTTTGGAAAAACAGGTCAAAAATTGCAGTTTGCAAACTCATGGAGAGGCCGAGGGGGCGAGCCGCGAGGGCCGAAGGGCAGAGGCGGAGGCAAGGGCGGGATCGTGTGACCGTCGGCCCTAGACGCCGGACACGGGGCCATGGAGCGGTGGAGGACGCAGGGCGGAGGCCGGCGGGGCGCTGTGACGCGAGTGGAGGGGGCTGTCGCGAGCGCTCGCTGGGGCAAGCCATGGGAGGAAGATCGTAGATGGCAGCATACCTTGCGCAGACCGTGGATGATGGCTCGTGGATGGCGGCGTCGTGTCCCAGCACCCTCCCGCGGAGCAGCCGGCGTCAGGCGGCGCGGATGATGGCTCGTGGATGGCGGCGTCGTGTCCTGGCACCCTCCCGCCCAGCAGCCGGCGTCAGGCAGCCAGGATTGCCCCAGCACCCCACGGGATGGCGAGATGGATGAGGAAAGGGGAAAGTGCGGACGTGGTGGGGAGGTTAAGCGATGCGATTTGTTCGCTAATCGCAATAAGCGCGGGCTACTGGGCGGCAAATTTTCGGCGGCAAGCAAAAATCTCTAAGCGTGTGCGGCAAATTTCCTTTCTCCCCTTATTCTGTATGCCATCGTGGGCGGCAATTTTTTTTAGCTTTATATTATTTTCTAATAAAAATGATCAAGTCATTTTTAAGCTCGTAATGTAAAATCTGTGTTGAGTTTTATATTATTTCTTTCTTAAATAGCAAAAAAAAAGATTTTAATTAGGGAGAGGACCCCACCGCAAGTCGCGAGTCGCACAATTTTTCGCGCAAAAATCGCGCGCTACGCGCTCCAGGTGGGATTCGAACCCACGACCTCGGCCTCACGCGGAGACTCCTCTACCACTGCACCACACACTCACATGTGTCCATATACCCTTTCGGTTCCCCACATATTATACAAATTCGTGTGTAATTTGCTTGTTTGAGATCCTAAACGATTTCAAATCAAAAAGTTGTCAACTACAAAGTTTCATAACTTTTCGATACGAACAACTTTCGTATTGGTCATTTATCCATCCGAGGTCGTTTACAAAATTTGAATTTAAAATTTGAGACCATTCAAACGTAGTTTTCGTTGACAAGATGATTTCAAATTAAAAAGTTATAATTTACAAAGTTTCATAACTTTTCAAGACGAACAACTTTTATTTTGGGTGTTTTCTCATCCGAGATTGTTTGAAAAAATCGAATTTTAAAAAACACAGGTATTTCTAGTGGCGGATTTCTTAACGAACCGCCTATACAAATGGATTTCTACAGGCGGTTTATTAAGACAACCGCCTGTAGAAATGTCTTATTTTCACAGGCGGTTGTCTTAACAAACCGCCTGTAGAAATCCAGTGAAAGTTGAAACTGACGGAATATTTACCTAGTATATATAGCATACATCTTCACCGCTAGGAAAACAAAGAGCAGTGCAGAAGATGAAATCATTCTCTCACTGGTCCTTTGCTTAGATCGAACACTGTCGAGGTAGGGAAAGGCCGAAGCAACCTTGTTCCAAAGCGTCATCGTCGGCATCGCCTCATCAATTACACTAGAAACCAAATCCTACGAAAACAGAGAACAAACCTGACACATTTATTGCATGTTCAAGGCCGACATGCAATGCGTCGAGGAGGTCATCTCCAAGCAACCAAACAGGTAAAAACTGGCTCCAGGAAATGAGGCTAGGGTTAGCCTCCCAACCAAACACACTCTATATGGCTTATCAATAAATGTGTCAGGTCCCCACTCCTACTTGGTAACAACATGGAAATTGAAAGGGTGATGGCAGGCATGCCTTGGATCTTGTAATCGAGTTGCTCGTACTCTAGGCAAGCAGGTCTCATGGGGACATTAGGATGGGCAAGTGGTTGTTTGCCCCATCTTGTGTCGATCACCTGGTGACTGTCCTTTCTTCTGTTTGTACTTCTTCGTTGCCATCTTTGTCCTGTTTGATGTCGTCTAGAGCTTACCAAACCTCTTTATCAACTCGACTCTTCATCTTCTCGCATATTGATCGATTGAATCTTTGGCATTGTCCTTAGCCAGCTCAATTCTCCATTTCACTTCGTCCATGTCTTTAGGATCATCATGTTCTTCAAACTCAGAAAGCTCATCATTATCATTAGTATAGAAATCATATGAGCAGAATCATCTTCTTCGTCATTGTTATCAGGAACCTTCAATAAAAAATATATTGATTGACCAAACATAGCACTTAGACAAACATATATTAGAAAAAAAATCTATAAGTATAATAACATAGAAATAAAATATATAAAAGTGGTTTCATGTATTTTTTTTACTTGTACCGTATAGATGTAGATTACCGAAACCTTTTAAAATTCTCCAGGTAATGATGTAGATGTATATTTGCAACCCCTTATCGACGAACTCTTACTTTTGTGGGGGGGAGTACGTGAAACACCTGATGCCTCTTCGAAAAAGAAATTTACTCTTCGAGCTGCATTATTGTGGACTATAAACGATTTTCCTGCATTAGCTTACCTATATGGTTGGAGCACGGGCGGTAGATATGCATGTCCTTCTTGTGGTCCAGCTACAAAATCATTTTACCTAAAGAAAGGTAAAAAGATGTGCTATATGGGTCATCGTCGATGGCTGCCGACAAATCACAAATACCGAAGGCAAAGGATGCAGTTTGATGGCTCGGTAGAGAATGGACTTGCACCTGAAAAAATGAGTGGAACTACTGTTTTGAAAATGTTGGAAGGCAAAGAGTTTGTGTTAGGGAAAAAGGGGAGCACATCAAAGACTGTCAACAAGAAAGGAGGAAATAAGAAAGTGGAAGTTGAAAGTGATCAGAAGCGCAAGCGTACAAGACGGGGGCAAAAGAAGGAATCAGATGGGGGCGGTGGTAAGGTGGAGAAGAAGCCAGAAGATTGGTTGAAAAAGAAATCAATTTTCTTTGAACTGCCATATTGGGAAAATAACAAACTAAGACACAACATAGATGTCATGCACTTAGAGAAAAATGTGTGTGACAACATTATCGCCACTTTATTGGATATTTGTCATAAAACAAAGGATGACCTTAATGCACGACTAGATTTAGTTGAGCTTGGGATTAGAGAGGATCTTCATCCTATTGTAGATGATCAAGGAAAGCAAACAACTCCTGATGCACCTTTTACCATGTCTAAAGATCAAAAAGAGATTCTTTGCTCAGTAATTCAAAACCTTAGGACCCCAGATGGGTATGCATCAAACATATCTAGGTGTGTGAACATGAAAGATTGTACATTGAGTGGACTAAAGAGTCATGACAATCATGTTTTACTACATGACATTCTTCCAGTGGCGCTGCAATCTTGTTACCCTAGCAAGGATGTCATGAAAATAGTTGTTCGGATATCTAACTTCTTCAAGAAGTTGTGCTCCAAGGTCATAGATGTGGCTGAGCTGGAGCAACTTCAAGAGAGTATTGTGATGACACTTTGTGATATGGAGAAAATTTTCCTACCATCATTCTTTACTGTAAGTGTGCATTTGATGGTGCACTTGGTAGAAGAAGTTAAACTAGGTGGTCCGGTTCAGTACCGGTGGATGTACCCCATGGAGAGGTATGCAATCAACTTTAATTTGCACTATGTTCATCAATAATTTAGTTTTAACTTACATGTGTCAATTATTTTGTTCAGATATTTTGTTAAGCTAAAAGCACTTGTGAAGAATAGAGCTCACCCAGAAGGATCAATTGCTGAAGGATATCGCATGGAGGAGTGCTTGACTTTTTGTTCCAGATTTATAGAAGGAACTACTCGTTTTACAAGGCCATCCAGAAATCCTGGACCATCTGATGAAATAACAGACATGTACTTGTTTGATACTGCTGGTGAACCTATTGGAAAGTGTATTGGTGTCAACCTTGATAAGCAGCTTCTTGTTCAGGCTCATCGATACATGTTGCGGCATTGTGATGAACTTGAAGATTTCCGAAGGTGCGTTTATAATTTTTGTAGAGAAAAAATAGAAATTGTTGAATGTGAATGCTAGCGAGTAGAGCACTCTGCAATTAGATTCTCCTAAACAGCTCACAACACTATCAATTAGGTTACCACTCACACCACTATGAGCCTGTTACACATAGGCTCTTCAAAGCACATAAGTTTTTCTACTTCTTGCTTACATATATTAAGACAGTTGAAAACATGAATGATTTGAGACGATCTACGTGCAATGACTTGATAACATGACACTGATGCTAACTATAGCTGCTTTTCTTCTAATTTTTAGCTTTTTTCAAGTGACTTGCAGTGAATAGTCCGTAGTTGGATGGTTCCATATCACTAATTTTGCCAAATTGCTTGTCGTACAAGCCCCATAACTCAAACCTGTTTCAGAACAAAAAAAGAAAAATAGAACACTGTCGAGAATTAGCATAGCTGCATACATATATTAACCTAAAACACTACAGGGTATCAGAGAAATGGATTTACCAGTATGCCAAAAAAGAAAAATAGAACACTGTTGAGAATTAGCATAGCTGCATACATATATTAACCTAAAACACTACAGGGTTTTATTACCCTCGATTTGGAGCTTGAGCAACTATTTGTAGAAATAGAACCATTTGATAAAGTATAGAACCAGGCTGACACAGTCTCAAACATGTAAGTTTTACATTTCATTTTATTCACATGGTGCTGATGTTGAACACAAAAAAGCAATTAGTATTCTGGATATAATACCGATTAAGATATATGATAGAAACTTAGCACTGATCCATTAGGGCAGAAAATGGTTGCTTCAACATTTTGTCAAGATTTACCAAGATTTTACTTTTAACTACTACTTTTTTGAAAAATACAAACTGATACTTTACTCATTGTTGTAGAGAATTCTTGGATGAGGAGAAAAGCAAATTGTGTCCCTCAACTAATCTGACACCTTCTTGCATTCAGAATTTGATGGATCAACACTTTCCTGACTGGTTGGAGCAAAAGGTTTGTACATCTAAATTGCTGCAAATTTGGCATGGAATTAATAGAAGCAATGTACATAAGTTTTTTCCCTATATACAGGTTATCTTAGGCGATGGAACAGGCATCACGACAAAGGTCCGAGCTTTGGCTGCAAAACCAAACAGATGTGGCATGACATACAGTGGTTACATTATTAATGGTTTCAGGTTCCACACTTTGAGTCGTGAGGCTGCACGGTTCACACAAAACAGCGGTGTGGTCAACATTGCTGAGGATGGGGTTAATTATTTTGGCAGATTATCAGATATAGTTGAATTGTCATACACAAACTACAAGGTAGTGCTTTTCAAATGTGAATGGTATGATGTTCATCATAAAGCTGGGTTGCAACAAGATGAGTTTGGAACCACTCATGTGAATTTTTCTCGGAAAATACACACCGGTGATAAATTAGAGGATGATCCTTTTGTATTTTCATCACAAGTTCAGCAAGTGTTTTATGTCCAGAACCCAAAAGCTGAACCATGGAACACTGTGGTGAGAGTTAGCCCACGAGATAATTTTGACATGGGTGTAAAACTCTCAGCAGATGAAGAAAGTTAGACAAGGCTTGGTTTTTTCAGTCATCTGATGCTATAGATGAACATTGTGGGTTTTTTCTTGCTCTGAATGAGAATAAACTAATTTGTGTTACTTTATGTAGAGGTGCAGTGTATAAAATTTCCTATTTAATTAAATAGTTTAATCCATGAGACCTGTAACATGGCTTATTTAATTGTTCCTTGCTCTGATGTTTTCTGGTTATGAATTATTTCAGACAGTTCAGTGCAACGGTTAGGCTTGACCTTGTGTAATCATTGCTTACATATGTGCCTGATTATTTCAGCTTATTAGCTTTGGTTGCTTGCTTGCGTTGGCCAATGAGCAGCACTAGTATATAAGTATCGGCTCTAGACCTCTACTCTATTTTCACTTTTAAGGTTGGCAAAGTGTGTTCAGCAGCTGCTAGCTTTCATTAGGTCGCATGTTCATCAATACTCCCGGTTCTTATAGCAGCAGTGTCTTGTTCTATGCACTTCTGTCATATTTTTATTGTGTTGCGTGCAATTGTTAGTAACCATTGAAGTGGCAATATCGAACCCTTATGATGGAATTTGATAAATCCCAGCATGCTATTGTGGAAAAGCCTATCTACTTCAAGTCGCCTCTTTTCTTTTTCTTACAAGGCTCCTACGAATCTTGCCGGGCTATTGTGAAAAAGCTAAGCGTATAATAAATAAATAAAATAATTAACCCTATTGTACAAAGCTAAACGATTGGTGCGATGGTAAGGCACGCTGGTCCCAATCCTTTAGTGCTTGGTTTAAGGTTCAAAGTCTATAGTCTAGTATTTTTTTCCTATTATAATTATTATTGTTATAAGTGTGTCCAAATCTGGCACTTTTTCTTTTTATAATTATCAAGTGAGTGACCATATTTTTTTTCCTATTTCAAGTGTGTGACCATATTTTTCCCTATTTATTATTATTATTATTATTATTATTAGTATGCTCTATGAGACATGTACGATAAACATTAGCAATTTCTTTGTACTAGTATTTTTAATTGAAAGAATCCGAAACACAATTAATGTTGATACTATTTTAGCCTCGAATAATATATGACACGTCAGCTCCGGTGGAAGATACGCCACGTCAACTTGGGTGAATAATATGCCATGTCAGCTTAAAGCTCCCACTCGGTAGGTTACACGTTTTCAGTTTCGCACCAAAAACGTCTCTACATGGTTAAGGACAACTTTCTAATACACATTAAAACGTCTCTACCGGCTAGTAATGTTAAAAGCGTATCTAATTTCATGTCAACTAGAGATATATCGGTATTGCATATAAAAACATCTCTATACGCATAAGGACGGTTATTTGAGACGCTTTACAACGTGTCTTCATGCTACTCACGTTGAAAGCATGTCTAATTATGTGTCAACTTTATTCATTTTTAATTGCATGTTAAAAAGCATTTTTAGGTGCCTATTGACGATTTTGAGATGCGTTTTACAACGTGTGTAGAGGTTATTGACGGTTCAAAGCGTGGCTAATTTCGTGTCATTTTAATACAATGTTAACAGCATGTTAAAAAATGTGTCTAGATATCTCTTGACATTGAAAGTGTGTCAAATATCGTGACACTTAGATACGTTTTTGAAATCGTGTCAAATAACGTCATTACGTGCCAACGTAGAGACGCTTTTGATGGCGTTACAAATACAACGTAGCTATAGGGGGGTTTTCTAGTAGTGTCTCCGGATACACACTCTCCCTGCTAGGACGTGTATCTGGAGAACAGAGGGGGGGTGCTGCCGAAATTCTGTCTCGGACAGGAGTACAGCATGGAAACTAACCTCATCCACGCATCCTCGGGTGGGATTAGGACCTATCCTCACCTATTAGATAGTAGGAACACCGTGTAGATGCAATTGATGGTTATTTTACTCGCTGATATATATGTTAGAGGATGGATGACCGTGAGTAGATGTCCACGGGTCGCTTAAGTCAAGGTCAATTCACTGATGAATGGATGCACAAGACCGATCGTTTTTTGGACTTAGCATTTGGCGAGGCTGCTAAAGGGGCGATGCAAGTCTTGTGTTCCTGCAGCAAATGTGCAAACAGGAAAAGACAAAACAAGGAGAACATGGGTAGACATCTTTTGAAGAATGGATTTACACCGGGCTATACCCGGTGGGTCCACCATGGTGAAGCCCATCGTATGAGAGAGGAGGTGGTGAGACCACGCATCGAGGATTGTGATGCTGATGCTGGGGTAGGAGACATGATACATGACTTTCATGAAGCAGAGTTCGCTGAAGGACGTACAGAGGAGGAGATGGAGGCATCCGCAAAGGCGTACTATGACATGTTGTCTTCGGCACAGAAACCCCTTCACGGCCAGACAACAGTTTCTCAACTAGATGCCATCGGACGCGTAATGGCGTTCAAGTCCCAGTTTAGCCCCAGTCGAGACGCCTTCGATGGTATGTTGGCCGTTTTTGGCACACTGCTTTCGGAGGGTCACATTTTGCCAAAGAGTATGTACGAGTCACAGAAACTCCTTCGTGCACTTAAGATGCCGTATGAGCAGATCCATGCTTGTCCGAAGGGGTGCATCCTATTTAGGAAAGAATACACGGAAGCAAAGTACTGTCCAAAGTGTAAATCCTCTAGGTTCATCGAGGTAGATTCTGCTGATGGCCAGAAGAAGCAGCTTTCTGTCCCCGTGAAAATCCTACGGTACCTTCCGTTCCTACCGAGGATACAACGGCTATACATGATTGAGGAATCCGCGAAACAGGTGACATGGCATAAAAAGGGCAAACGATACAATCCTGACAAGTTGGTACATCCATCCGATGGTGAAGCATGGAAACGGTTTGATGACAAACATCATGTCAAAGCTGAAGAGGCTCGTAATGTACGTGTAGCACTGGCAACAGATGGGTTCAATCCTTATGGAATGATGGCTGCTCCATACACATGTTGGCCCGTGTTCGTTATCCCCCTCAATCTCCCCCCCCCCCCGGTGTAAGCTTTCAACGACAGAACGTATTCTTGTCATTGATAATTCCTGGACACCTAGGGAATAATATGGGTGTGTTTATGGAGCCTGTGTTTGATGAATTGGTCCGTGCTTGGGAGGAAGGGGTCTGGACATACGACCGAGCTACAAAGACAAGCTTCAAAATGCATGTTTGATACCATTACTCCCTGCATGACTTCTTGGCGTATGGGATATTCTGCGGCTGGTGTGTTCATGGGAAGTTTCCATGCCCAGTATGCAAGGCAACTCTGTAGTTTATTTGGTTGAAGAAGGGTGGCAAGTATTCTTCATTCGACAAACATCGACAATTCCTCCCTCTTGACCATGCATTCAGAAAAGACACCAAGAACTTTACGAAAGGTGTCGTAGTGACAGACCCTGCACCACAGATGATGACTGGCGCCGAGGTTTATGCTCAGATAGATGCTCTCGTGGTTAATGAAGATGAAGATGGTTTTGTGGGATATGGTGTGCAACATATGTGGACTCATAAGTCAGGCTTGGAGAGGCTCCCCTATTTTGATGACCTTCTCCTTCCACATAACATTGATGTAATGCACACCGAGAAGAATGTCGCTGAAGCACTTTGGGCAACAATCATGGACATTCCTGATAAGTCAAAGGACAACCCTAAGGCTAAAGTGGACCTGGCAACATTATGCGATAGACCAAAGCAGCACATGCAGCCTCCTACATCTGGCAAGACATGGAGGAGGCCTAAGGCCGAATTCGTCTTGACCAGGCAACATAGGAGGGAAGTACTTGAATGGATCCAGACGTTAATGTTCCCTGATGGGTATGCAGCGAATCTGAGGAGGGGAGTGAACTTATCTACTCTGCGAGTCTTAGGGATGAAGAGTCATGATTACCACATATGGATTGAACGGCTTCTTCCGGCGATGGTTCGAGGCTATGTCCCTGAACATGTCTGGCTAGTGCTGGCAGAGTTGAGCTATTTCTTCCGCCAGCTTTGTGCCAAGGAGTTATCTCGGACCGTGATAGAAGACTTGGAAAAAGTGGCACCAGTGTTGCTCTGTAAGTTGGAGAAGATCTTTCCACCCGGCTTCTTCAATCCGATGCAGCATTTGATTTTACACCTCCCGTATGAGGCACGAATGGGGGGGCCTGTGCAGGCCCGTTGGTGCTATCCAATCGAGAGATGTCTAAAGGTTCTTCAAAAAAAATGTAGAAATAAAGGCAAAATTGAGGCTTCGATGGCAGAGGCATTCATTCTAGAGGAAGTGTCATACTTCACAACAACATACTACAGTGAGAACCTTCCTAGCGTGCATAATCCGCCCCCTCGTTACAATGCTGGCGAAAATGAATCCAGCCTCAGCCTATTCCGAGGGCAACTTGGAAGCGCAAGTGCATCGACCACCAAGAACTTGAAACTTGAAGAGTGGCGCAGTATCATGCTATATGTGTTGACCAACCTTGACGAAGTGGAGCTGTATGTGTTGTAAGTTCTCAACGAACTTGTTCAGTATACTGTCACTCTTCAATACACTATCACTCTTTTGCATCCAATCCCCTTGTTTCTCGTTGGTACAGGGAATTTATTCATGAATTCTGGCATCGATCAAGGGAACCTACCCCGCAGGAATCTGATATCCTTCTTACACAGGGTGTCGGAAATGGGAGGCCCAATTTCATTTCTTGGTTCAAAAAGAAGGTACCTTCCAATTTAGCTTTTACTTAGTTTGACATTCCAAGTTGCTCATACATGTGAATAATATAACGATCTTTCCTGCTCGAGCTTGCAGGGCCAAACCGATAAGTCCATGAGTGCCGAGTTAAGACAGGTTGCCAATGGCTTTGCCTATAGGGTCAGGTCATTTACCGGTTATGACATGAATGGATATCGCTTTCGCACAACAAGCTACGAGCAGAGTCGGCCCAATCGAAAAACTACAAGTACCGGAGTTTTTACGGCCGGCCAAGATGGGGTCGAGTATTATGGAAGAATTGAAGAAATATTCGAACTCAACTATCATGGTTGCAAATCTCTTAATCCTGTCATATTCAAATGCCATTGGTTTGATCCTCAAGTAACGAGACGGACTTGGGCTAGTCTTGGGCTAGTTGAAATTCGATAGGATTCCGTCTATCCAGGAGACGATGTCTATGTTGTGGCCCAACAGGCCAAACAGGTTTATTATCTCCCATATGCGTGCCAAACCAAAGAGCATCTTAAGGGTTGGGATATTGTGCACAAGGTATTGCCACACGGTAAACTACCTGTCCCAAATGATGAAGATTACAACTTCAACCCAAACACATATGATGGAGAGTTCTTTTAAGAAGAGGGGCTAGATGGGAGGTTTGTGATAGACTTAACCAAAGCGATCGGAATGGAAGTAGACAATGAAAGGGTTGATGATGAGAACGCTGGGGATGAGGTGGTCAATGTGAAGGACTTAGAAATGCTTGACCGATTACGTTTAGGCTATGACAATGATAACAACAATGCTACTTCGGCTAGTGTTGATAATTTCGACATGGTTGATAGTGATGATGAAACTTATGATCCAGCTAATCCTGATCCTGAAGATTATTTCTAATACATGTAATACTATATTTTTTTGTAATTATGTTTTGTTTATTTTGCATCTATGTTATTTTCATGCTTATGTTATTTTGTTTCTAATACATCTTGTTCATTCTTTTTAATTGCAGGTGATTGAACAAAGATGGCGGGTAACCGTCAGAGGAGGGTGAACTCGATTTACCAAAGAACACGCCCTTCATTGCCCGATGCAGATGAGGAGCCATCGGAGAGGAGGAGGAGGAGCAGCAGCAGCAGCCGCAGGAGTTCCATGTCGCCTCCCGCCACGGCGCGTGAGGAGGAGGAGCACGTGATGCCCGGGACCGACGAGGTGGCGCACGGGGACGGCGAGGGGGAGGCAGCAGCGGGTTCCGCTTCCTCTAGTTCGTTGAGTATCTACTTGCGAGGACCCGCGAGCCTCCCTCCGCGACCGATACCTCCTCATAGATGCCCGCTGATTCGACCCGAGGGAGAAAAGTAAGGAACTTAAGATATTATCACTACTTCATATGATATGTTGAAAATCACAATAGAAACTAATATTTTTTCTTAATAATAACTTGTGTAGGGGTTGGACGATTGTACAGTCTGCAGGTTGTCACACACGCCAAGTCAATGGCATCCTCGGTCTTTTGGTCAGGGAACACTTCCCTGGCCTGGTTGAGTTCGCCGGGAAGACAGAGCCGGCCTACACGTTTGACCATTACACCGTCGCCCCCGATACTGAAGATCTACGTGGCATGGAATTCAGAAACAAGGCGGAGCGGGTGAGGGAGGAGCTGTGGGTAAGTCTTTGTCACACTACATTTCTCAATACATAGCATTCATTGAACATTTTTTAAAATGAATGAAAACATCACGTCTATACGCAGGATTTCTTCAGATGTCAGGTGGGATTTGAGGACAAGGTGGCTTTGGTGGCTACCAAAGAATGTAAAACACTCGTAAAGCACATGCACTATGAGTCGCGCATCCAGGCCATCATAACATACTATGGGGCGTACCTTGGAAGGAAGGTCACCAAGAAAGATGCAAGAGAGATGATGCTGACCAAGGAACAGTACATGTAGGTAAGCTTAGTCGAACATTAATAATGATTTATTCTGAGAATAGGTGGGCTAAATCTGAACTTCTTATATGTCATGTACTTGATGATGTGCAGGTGATTCCGTGCTGGTGCTCCGCGCATCCCGATTGCTGGGAAGTGATCATTGACAAGTGGTGCTCCCCCGAGTGGAAGGAGACACACGTCGCTTGCCGGGAGCGGCGTTTGATGATGCCAGGTGTAGCACACCATCAAGGCAACCGCAACCTCAACGGATACAAGCAAACATGGGTATGAGAATTCATTTATTTATTCTAACGCTCAATCCTGCATGATTTTCAAAACATCTTCTGTTTTTCTCGCAGTCGGCATCACATGGTGGTCAGGAGTGCTCGGACTTCATGGCATATGCTATGGCCCACAAGGGCAAGGCGACGTCTGACGTCTCCTACAACCCGGAGGACCCTCCATCAGCGTACAGCAACGCGACCGTCCACAGCCACCTCAGTCAGTACATAGAGGTGGCAAAGGAGGTCCATGGGCCAGAGTACGATCCGACCACTGCAAACCTTGATGGAGAAGTCGTCATGAGGGTGGGAGAAGGCAAGAAACATGGGCGGTACTGGATTGGCGATAGCACAATCGACACGGCCGCTACTCCCAGTCTCTCGCAGATCCGAGCAAGGAGCACAAGGTCAAGCCCGGCTATACGTGAACGGCCAAGCACTGCACAGCAACGAGTCGACGAACTACAGGTTATTTTGGTTTTTTCATCGTTCATTGATTCTCACACTCTTTAGTTTTGCATTATTGTAACATTCGGGTGAAATATTGTAGGCCCAGCTGCAAGAAGAGAGGAGGCTTCGGGAGGAGATGGAGACGAGGATGGCGTCCGAACAGCAGAGGATAGAGGCCGAGCGGAAGGCCGAGCGTCTGAGGATGGAGGCAAGGATGGAGGCAATGATGTTGTACGTGCAGACTCTTGGCGCCGCTGTGGGTCGACCGCCGCCACCTACGCTATTCGCTGCACCTCCACCTCCTCATGTAACAACTCCTGTGAGTATGGATGTTTTAATGCATATGTTCATGCTTAGGGTCAAACCAGAACACTACTTGAAACCTAGCTATATGTTTATCTTGTCTAACTCATGCAACTACTACTCTTGCAACATTGATGGTATATGTTTATCTTGTATCTCACACATGCAATCTGTTCTCCTTTGTGCAGAATCCATCGGCGGCATCTAATAGCGTGCCTCGTCACCTCGGAGATTCACCAGGATCGAATCATGGGCCTCATCAACACCGACAGTCGCCATGATGGTAGTTTGTGATGAACTTGTGGTTTATTTTCGACAACTATGATGCACTTGTGGTTGGCCTTGATGTTGGACTTGTGGTTGCACTTGTGGTTTATTTTGGACAACTATGATGCACTTATGATGGACTTGTGATATATATTGTGTTTGTGATATATATATGTGAATGTATGTGGTGTTTGTGATATATGTGAGATGTTTGTGAAATGTGATGTATGTATATATATATGATGTTTGCATGGATGGAATGGAAAACACAAAAAAAATACTGTTTTTTCCCGGTTTGCCTAGTGTCATGACTAAGACACTTGGCAAACTGGGAATCTTTGCCGAGTGTCAAAGCCATGACACTAGGCAAACTGGGCGGGTTTGCCTAGTGTCGCGGGGCTGGCACTAGGCAAACTGGGGTTATTTGCCTAGTGCCGGGGGCCAGGCACTAGGCAAACTGCGCGGGTTTGCCGAGTGTCGCAGGCCTGGCACTAGGCAAACTAGACGGGTTTGCCTAGTGCCATGGAGAAGGACACTCGGCAAACTGGCCTGGTTTGCCGAGTGCTATGACTACGGCACTAGGCAAACCTGCCGTTAATGGCACTATTTCCGTAACGGCAAGGTAACTTTGCCGAGTGTCAGGCCGGCTTTGCCGAGTGTCAGGCCGGCACTAGGCAAAGTCTTTGCCGAGTGCCCGACAAATGACACTCGGCAAAGCACCCTTTGCCGAATTTTTTTTTTCCGAGTGTGGTTTGCACTCGGCAAACCGTTTGCCGAGTGTTTTATAGGCTTTGCCTAGTGCCTCCGTCACTAGGCAAAGCTGCTGTTTCCTGTAGTGATATACATGTTTTGTTTTGTGTGAAGTAGTAAATTGGTTCCATTACTTCCATAGATAGGTGTCGTGTCATACAATAATGAACAAATGAGGGTTAAGCAAAGATAAATAATGAGTAAAGTTCACCACCGGTCCCTAAACTTGTATTGTCGTGTCATTCCGGTCCCTAAACTCACAAATCGACTGTTTAGGTCCTTAAACTTGTTTATTTATGTCATTTCGATCCCTAAACTTGTTTAGCTGTGTCATCCCGGTCCCTAAACTTAGAAATCACTCATTTAGGTCCTCAAACTTGTTCAGTCGTGTCATCCCAATCCCTAAACTTGATTTTGAGTCTCATCTAGGTCAAAACAGGACAATTTAAAAACTTTATATAAAAAAACAATTCATAACTTTTTCATATGAACTTGAATGAAGACAAACTTTATATCAAAGTTGTAGCCCTCGACGTGATCTACAACTTTGTAGTTGAAAAGTTTTTGAATTAAAACTGTTTAGGGTCCAAAAATATTGTTGTAAGTTTATAAAATTTGAAATTTAAAATTATCAAACAATCTTAGATATTGACATGGTCTATATGAAAGTTATAGTTCTCAATACGATCTACATCTTTGTAGTTGAAAAGTTTTTTATTTGAAGTCGTTTAGTGTCACAAAATTTAATTTTAAATTTTAAATTTTAAAATATATAAACTTACAAAAATATTTTGGGACCCTAAACAGTTTTAATTTAAAAACTTTTCAACTACAAAGTTGTAGATCACGTTGATGGCTATAATTTTGATATAAAGTTTGTCTTCATTCGAGTTTAAATGAAAAGTTATGAATTATTTTTCGATATAGAGTTTTTAGATTTGCCCTGTTTTGACCCAGATGAGATTCAAAACTAAGTTTAGAGACCGGGGTGACACAACTGAACAAGTTTGAGAGCCTATACGGAATATTTCAAAGTTTAAGGATCAGGATGACACAACCGAATAAGTTTAGGGACCTAAACGGTCGTTTTACGAGTTTAGGGCCCGGGATGACGCAGACGAACAAGTTTAGGGACCGGTGATGAAATTTACTCATAAATAATTTTGGCTAGACGTTGACGTCTAATTAAATTATCTACAAATTGTTAGAATTTAATTTTTCTTAAGATTGTAGCCCATGCAGAAGCACGAGTTGGGGTGTGTTCATTTCCCATGCAAACACAAAATATTTCCTCTTCCACCCATCACATCGAATCTTTGGACGCATGTATGGAGCATTAAATGTAGGTAAAAAAGATAACTAATTGCATAGTTTGTCTGTAAATATCGAGACGAATCTTTTGAGCCTAGTTAGTCCATGATTGGACAAATTTTATCAAATAACAACGAAATCTGCTACAGTAACTTTTCACCCACTGAACCCTTGATGGATTAACATACACACAATGACAGGTCACCACAACAAGACAGCTATGATCATTATTGGAGCAGCAGTAGGGCCGGTGTTATTGGTTGTCGTGGCATGGCTTATCCTCTGTTGCTGGAAATGGACAAACAGACACCGTGGCTTTGAGAACCAAGGGAGCAAGCAGGGGCCTACTCGGTTCGCGTATCAGGATTTGGCAGCCGCGACAGACAATTTCTGCGAAGAACGGAAACTCGGAAAAGGTTTCTTTGGGGTGGTCTACAGTGGCTACTTGAAGAAATTGGGATGTGATGTAGCGGTAAAGGAAATCCTGAATAAGCCAAATGTTGTGCCGGGACCAAACAACAGCCATTTTTATGCTGAACTCATCGCGATCACTTTAGTAAAGCACAAGAATCTCGTCAAACTCGTTGGTTGGTGCAGGGGAAGCAGCTGCAACTTTGTTGACTTCATGTGCTGGTGTTGGAAGAACCAAAACAATAAGCTCTTCCTTGTCTATGAATTGGTGCCCAAGGGAAACCTTCGCGACAACCTACACAAGGAGGAAACACTACCTTGGGAAACAAGGTCAGTAATTAAGACACCCTCGCATATGTGTACTTTAATCGAACATCCATGGCAGCCTATTACAACTTTTAAGGTTTATTACATATATATATATACCTCTATATATGTTTATCTCTATCTATAATTAGGTACAAGATAGTGAAGGATATCACATCTGCCCTTCTTTACCTCCACCATGAGTGCGATCCCTTCATCTTGCACAGAGATATCAAGCCGAGCAACATACTTCTTAATGACAACTTCAATGCTAAGCTTGCTGACTTTGGCCTATCGAGGATCGTTGATCCTGTGAATTCAAAGATCCTCACTATCCCTGTAGGAACCGAGGATTACCTAGACCCACAATGTAAGAAGCCCGTCGGAGTGGTTGAGTTCAGCCGTAGCTCCGACGTCTACAGCTTTGGTATCGTCCTGCTCGAGATCGCCTGCGGCAAGCAAGGCAGTATGCTTCTTAGGGATCAAGTCTGGCAGCTGTACATCAACAGGTCTCTCCTGCAGGCCGCTGATGACAAGCTAAAGGGCGAGTTCATTATAAGCGAAATGGAGAGTGTGCTCATCCTAGGGCTCTGGTGCTCCTACCCTGATAGTAACAAGAAGCGGCCTACCATGGAGCAAGTAATGGCAGTCCTGGAACATGGCAGGCCACTGCCAGACCTCAACTCATTGGACACTATTACTTCATCAGTTTCGACGCAACTGGAATTGGAAATGTACATCGACCCGCATGCACCTACCTCTGCTGCCAGCTCCTCCTACGAGCAAAATGCATGAATAATGACGAACAACTGTAATTATATCTTTGGTCGATCTTAGTACGATCGTCCTGCATTAGCGTATATAACGGCGTGGAGCAGCTTCAGCGTCGCCCATGGTTCTTACACTATAATTTGGAAAAAAATGTTACTAGCTCTCTTAGTAACACATTGTACCGAATTGGAACCTCATGTTTTCGTAGTTCAAGCTTTGTGTAAGAAGAGCTAGCGTTAGCTATGTAAGCCAAGTAAATGGGCTGCTGAGAGGATTCTAAGATGTGTGTTTTAATTCTCGTCATTATTATTGGACTTGTAAACCTATTACCAATTCTATAGATATATGATATATACAAATGCTTGAGGGCAATGACTATTATGTGACAATTGTTTGAATTTGCTTGGTCCGTAGATAATTGGGTCGCCATAGATTGTACGTAGGTTATGTTTGGCTCACGTCTAGATGATTTATACTATCCTGAACATCATTTTTGTCGGTTTTCAAATCCCCAAAATCTTTTGTGAATGCATATTTTAGAATTGTCTCAAATATTGTTCTATGGCAGGCATTTTAGAACATTGTTTTTGCTCACTTAAAATTAAATATAAAGCAACAGACTTTTTTTTGGTCAAATAACTATTTATTTGATTGACCTTTTTTTTTTGGCTTCCATACCTGCCAGTATTTATCACAACTTTTCTTAGTAACCAAGTTTGATTGGTTGATTTGGTGGATAACAATAAGAAAGTTTGATTTCAAATTTGAGGCAACGTTATTGGACAATGATAAGTGTTGGAGATGGGATTGTGACTCAAATCAAAAGCTTAGACGCTTTAGTCTTTTCTCAAAGCCAGAAAGAGGCAGAGGAGATAAGTTTTTTGAATAGTATTTTTTGTTAGACTCAAAACCAAGAAACATTTGCACTAAATTTTGGAGGAGGAAAATTCAACGTCGGTCTCTGAACTTGATCGGCAGTGTCATCCAGGGCGATTTTTATATTTAACCCCTTTTTTAATAAATATTTCAATATTAAGCGCCCCAGAAAATAATTTGCATCCGGTAGCCCTTTTTGGTCGCGCCATTCCCAATGGCGCGACCAAATAACATAGTCGCGCCACATGCGTTGGTGTGACAAGATACGACACATTCGACGGCGTTTCCGACATGGAAAAGTTTGTCGCACCACCCCTGTTGGCGTGACAGTACAGTCTTGTCGCGCCACCGAGAATGGCGCGACGAGACTGAATTTTTGAAAAATCATAACTCTTCAATACGACGTCGGATGAAGATGATTTTTATATGAAAATTATAGCTCTCGATTAGATCTACAACTTTTTAGTTTTGAGTTTTTTTTGTTTGACGGCGTGAAGATGCTCAAAAAAATTATATAAACTTTCAGCACCAAAATAATCGCGTATTAGTGATTGTTGCATTATGAAAATCGTATCTTTTTTGAATGGATTCAAACAAAGATATAATTTATATAAAAATTGTAGCTCTCAATGAGGTATACAACGTTGTAGTTTTGAGGTTTTACATTTAAGGTCGTTAAGACGCTCGAGAAAATAATATAAATTTTCAGCACGAATATGCTTCTGAGGCTTTATATTATTTTCAGCACGAATACCCCCGCCCGCGTCCTCGCCCCGGCCCGACCACGCCCCCGCACGGCCGCGCCCCCGCCCCCGCCCGAGCGCGCCCCGGCCCCTGGCCGTCCCCTGCCCGGCCACGCCGCGGCTGTGCAGCCGGCCCCGCGCCGCCGCCGCCGCGCCGCTGCTCCACTGCCCGCCCGGCCGGTTGGAGAGGAGGCCGAGAGGGGGAGTAGGTGGAGGAGAAGGAGAGTAGGAGGTGGAAGAAGAGGGGGAGGAGGAGGTCGCCCCGGCCGTCCAAGATCCGGTGGAGGAGGGAGGAGGAGCTCGCCGCGGACCAGTTCTGCGCCCACCTCACGTCGTCCCCACAGCCGTCACCGTCCGCTCACCGGCAAAGGTATACCCTTGAATTCTTGAAAGTCTGGGCGAGAAAGTAGTGTGTGCTTGATATGCCATTCTTGAATGCCCACCCACAGAGGCGCATGCAAATGGGCAATGTCTTGTAAGTTAGATAGTAGGGTGAGTTCTCCCATTGCATATTCAACAGCAAGTTTGAGTTGAGATGCTAGTAATTGCAAGCCTTTTATAGCAACCTCAACTAAGTCTGTGCTTTCTGTTAGTCGTAGGATCAACCCCAGAAAGAAACATTTCTCAGCCACTCTGCTATCCTCATAATGGTATCTCAAGAATGAATAGGCAGGCAAATTGGTAAATGTCTTTTAAGCACCGGCAGTAACCAAGTGATACCTGTGAGTCAGTTCATTGCACGAAAATTGTGGCTAGGTTTGGTGTCTATTTTCTAGTGGCTGGAAAATGAAATTTCCTAATATGTAATCAATATATAACTGCAATAAACCAAAACAGGGCCTCAGTACCTCCTAAAGCCGAGCTCGTGAAATGAGACAGTACTATTTTTTATATTCCCGAAGTAAAATAATCTTATGTTCTGCGTAGACATTCAGACCATAGAGGAACTGTGACAGAGAACAAAATTAAAATTGACTGATATTGTATAAGCACATTAGTAATAATGGGGGATGACAATTGTGGACCCTAGGGGTGGCAAGATAAGTAATCTGTTGGAGATGATCTAGACACATCAACACACGAAGATCGAACTCAACATAAAGGTAAACTAAGTTAAAAATAGGTAACTTTGTTTGTTCATGAAAGAACAATTCAAGTTGACTGTTCTTCCATAGTTCCTCCAAAGTTGGAGTCTGCTCCAGGATAGTTTGGAGGAAAAAATATTTTTTATGTGCTGCATGAACAAATAGCTCAGATTTTAATTTAGGAGATGCATTGCTTTTTCTTCATCAGAAAATGGAAATAGGAAACGGAAATTGTTAAACCACTTATACAACCATGCATGCCTGGCCTACTCCCTAAATTTTCTGTTAGCCTTTCTGAATCCATGCACTGTTACTACAAAGTGGATTGATAATCAAGAATGAAGATTAGCAATTGGCACATACTTGATCAACAAATTTCAGGACCTATTGCCAACGTTCCTTTAGATACACTTCTGAAATTCCCACGACCGATCAAATTTTGTGCAGAGAATGAATTTGTTGCGACATACAACTCAGCATATGAAATCCTCTGATATATCACGCTCAGAAACGTGTTACCCTGATCTCGATTGGCACTTGCTGGGTTTGTTCTTAGCTTCTCAACATAGTAGCAAGCAGAGATGCAAACAAGAAGAAAGAAAAATCCTCCCACAATAGAAATGATCAATTTGTGCAGCAGTGGATGTGGTGCAAGGCTATTTGGAGACAGTGACTGTCATGCTGGTAAATGAAGGAACAGAGGGCCTCCACACAATGCAATGTTACCTGTGAGTGATACAGCACTTGCATTAGTGAAAATTCCCTTGTTTGGCACCGGACCAGATAATTGGTTGAATGAAAGGTTTAGCTTCATTAGTCCCTTAAAGCTCTCGAGGAGTTCAGGGATGGGTCCGGACAATTTGTTGGCAGAAAGATCCAACACTTGTAAACCTTGTAGCATACTGAGGTCTTCTGGGATTTGTCCTTCTAGAAAATTGCCTTGCAAGTACAAGAACTGCAACTCAAGGCAACTACCAAGTGCTCTTGGAATGTATCCTGATAATTTATTTGATGAGAGATCAATTTTGCCAATATTGACCAACTGCCTGATCTGCTGAGGAATGGGACCAGTTAATGCATTGTTGGAGAGGTCAAAGATTTCAGCTAGGGACGAAGTGCTGATGATCTCTTGTGGGATTGGTCCGCTAAGGAGATTATTTGAGATATCAAAGGAGTTTAACATGCTAAGATTGCCAAGAGTTGTTGGAATTCTACCTTCTAGGTGATTGGTAGATAAAATAAACAAGTTCACTTGTGTGTTGTTGCCTAACGATGATGGAATCTCCCCATGTAGTCTATTCTGATATAGCCAAACTTTTGTGGAGGTTGTAAAGTTTTCCGATATCTGAAGGTACGGTTCCTGTGAAGAGGTTATCTGCGAACTCTATGGTTCTGAGTTTGTAATACCTTCCTATTCCAGCTGGTATATGCCCAGAAATTTTGTTTCCTCCCAAGTAAAAGTATTGGAGCTCTTGTGAGAGATTACCAGCTGCAGTTGGAAGAACACCAGAAAGGTTATTAAGTTGAATATTGAAGTCCATCAAGTTGCTGCAGTTAACCAAGGAAGTGAGGAAATCCCAGTCCCTTGGCTCTGTAGCTTGGAGCTCATTTTTACCCACTTCAAACCGAATACACTTTGCACATAAAGGTTACATTGCACAAATAGAATCTGAATATAGAAGAGCAGAACTTGTTTAGATCATTGTTAAGGCATCATATTTAGGACTAAAATTCAGATGTGCAAAATCAGAAGAAAAAGCACGTGATTTTCAGCTTGTTCCCATATTTGTATAGGACTAAAGAATATAAGAGACGTCCATCCATATATCAATAAGAAAACTGAGAATGTTAAGTGCTCCGTTGGCCGATCGATTGGTGCTGGAGATGAGCGATGCAGTGGCAGCTGCTATATATGGTGGAGAAGCTGGGATGGACCCATGGCACGAGTGCTAGGCTGATTAGTTCCTTTTGGAATGGATATTGTGGGCCTCAACCAAAGTAAATATGCTTGTGTTTTGGATCTTTGGAGATGGGATGAGCTGGACTTGAGGACTTGTGTTCAAGACTTTAGTTGTAGTTGTAGTTGTAGAAAAGCATCCTTGTTTCTCATACCTCAATAAGGTCTCTGCAAAGGTGTAGTCTAACAGTTGCTTGGCGATATATGTTGTAAATTGTAATAACACATTTGTTACTATGGTTGATCTAGTGAATGGTTGCTGCCAACTCATGCTGGATTGTGATACACCTTTTTTCTAATTTAGCAAAAACTGATTGCAAACTACATAAATTACACTATTCTGTTGCAATTTGTGAGATAATTGATGCCTTGGAATGTTCCTTTATTTTTCACTGCTCTCATAGCTAAAGCAATCTCAAATGACCGTGCATATGTAGTTGCAGGATCGTCCACTGCGGGTCTGCCTGCACCGCTTCGCCTTGCCACTGCACCGACTCGTCACTGCGCCGCTAGCATGACTCCGCCGCCACCCTAGGTATAAATAACCTCTCCTCCCGGATAAGGGTCGTAGGTCATGAACCCAGTTAGGCGTCTCCCGTCCGAAAGAGATACAGTTGGAGGTATGCAGATCTCTGCATGTCGATAACTGTATCTGTTTCGGATTGTCCACGTTACTTGGACAGCCCGCGAATGCGTTGATGAGGCTAGCTCCCATTGTCTACCCTGATTCGAGACGGAGTTTCGGCATCACCTCCCTGTTGTTCTCCGGATACACACTCTCCCTACAGGGACATGTATCGGGAGAACAGCGGGGAGGTGCTGCCGAAATTCTGTCTTGGGTTGGGGCAGACAATGGGAACTAGCCTCATCTACGCATCCGCGGGTGGGATTAGGACCTATCCTCACCTATTAGATGACAATAGGATGTAAGTACTTGGATGTAGATGCAAGTACTCGGATGGATGACAGTAGGATGGATGACCATCAGTGGATGTACTCGGGCCGCAGAAGCAAGAGTGATTTCAGTGATGAATGGTTACACAAGACATATGCTTTCTTGAACCATGCATTTGTCCCGGCTCGGCGAGGAGAGATGAAAGTATTGTGCCCGTGCAGCAGATATGGGAACCGGAGAAGGCAAGACAAGGAGAACATGGATAAACATCTTCCGAACCATGGATTCACGCCGGACTATACCCGGTGGATCTACCATGGTGAAGTACATCATTTGAGAGGGGAGGCGGTGCGACCACGTCTGTAGGACTTTGATGCTGATGCTGGGGTAGCAGACCTGTTAGATAACTTCCAACAAGCATAGTACGCTGCAGGACGTATGGAGGAGGAGATGGAGAAGACCGCAAAGGCGTTCTACGACATGATGTCTTCGACACAGAAACCCCTTCATGATCGGACAACGGTTTTTCAACTGGATGCCATCTTAGCTATTGACTTTTCTGCGCATCTTAGCTATTGACTTTATGCATCTAATCGGCCGTCACATGCCATGATTCAAATTTTAAAGTTTGGAGAAGATGAGATCATCTCCATGTTTTACGCTTGCGGTCTCCATGTTTTATGCATTGTTCCCATGTTAGTTATACACCCTATAGTAGTGGGAAGCATAATGTTGGTGGAGGCAATAACGGTTGTTAAGTAAAATGTCCATCTCGCGGAGAGGTTTTTACGTGGTAACAAAGTTAATTTTATTCATCCAACTACTAATTTCTATGTAATGTCGGCGCAAAAACTTTTTTATGCATCTTGACAATTGATTCTAGGCATCCAATCGGCCATCACGTGCCATGATTCAAATTTTAAATTTATGAATTTTTAATTTTTTCAAAAAATATTCACAATGGATCTTGAATCGTGCACAAAAATGTCAGAAGTCCAATGATGAAAACCGTTTTTGTATCGGATGCTTCGTTGAGGAATTATCGTGAAAAAATGGAAGAGATTAGAATGGATGCATGCATACATGCAAGTGTCAGCTTGTGTCAGCGCGTGTCAGGTGTAGTTAGGTGGAACGTCCAGCTCGCGGAAAGATTTTTATGCGGTAATGAATTGATTTTAATTCATCCAACGACTAATTTCTATGCAACATCGTGGCCAAAACTTTTCTGCGCAGCTTGACCTGGATTTTTATACATCCGATTGGCTGGATCTGCAGTGGTCCCCTACTAGCGTGCGCGTCAGCTCTGCTGACCTGAATGGGTGGGCTGGCTGGGACCTGTGCGCGCATGGGTGGGATGGCTAGCTGGGGCTTCCGATACCTATTTCTAGCCCTGGGCTCCCAATAGCCCAGCCCTATATATATATAAATCCCCTGAAGCTATCTTTTGGCGCCGTGTGTGGAAGCTAAGGAATGGCAAGCTTAATTTGGTTCTGGAATCAATTATCAAGGGTCCATAACCTTTGTTTTTGGATTGCATGCAGATGATGATGTCTGTGGCTACGGCTGTGTTCACAATTCAAGCCACATCCCCACAGACCACACTCGACTACTAGCGACGTTCCCTTTTTTCAGTAGAGATGGCTCACTCACCAGCTGCTACGTCTACACGTACGTGCACCTCATGTGTGCAGTGTGCGTGCTAAACCTACTACACGTATTAACACATAGAATCACACGTTAAGTTCCTGAGATATTCATACAGTGATCGAGCGAAATAAAGCGTGTTATCGCTCAGCTCGGCTATATATGTAGTATATAGTATTACATATTTGGAGCAGCCGCTACCCCTGTACATGCCATCGACAGTCCCACTGCCATGGCCTGCGCTGGAACCACAAGCAGCAGCAGCGTGCAGCTCCTCCTCCTCATCTCAACTTGCTTTCTCCTATCCATATCCCAAGAAACTAAAAATTCTGTAGCAGCAGCAGCAGACTCGCCGCCACATCCGCCGTTCTCCTTCAGCTTCGACTTCACCAATCAATCAAGCTATAGTTCAACCGACTTGTCGTTAGAGGGCGATGCCAAGGTGAATGGCAAGCTGATCGACCTCACCTGCGACTCCTTCGAGCAGAGCAGCGATTCCTGCACGGAAACGTTTTTGTAATAATTGTTGGTGCCAAAAACGTTTTTGCGTATCTTGACCGTTGATTCTATGAATCCAATCATCCATCATGTGCTATATTCAAATTTCAAATTTTTGAGAAGACGAAATCGTCTCTGTGTTTTACGCGTGCGGTCTCCATGTTCTATGCATTGTTCCCATGTTAATTATACACTCTTGACCACTGATTCTATGCACCTAATCGGCCATCACGTGCCAGGATTCAAATTTCAAAGACGACAAGGTTATCTCCATGTGGAGAAGTTTTTATGCGGTAACAAAATTAATTTTTATTCATCCAACCACTAATTTCTATTCAACGTCGGCACCAAAAACTTTCCTACGCATCTTGACTAGTGATTCAATACATCCAATCGGTCATTACATATTATGATTCAAATTTCAAATTTTGAAACACACGAGTTCATCTCCATGTTTCTATGCTCTCGCTCGCAAGATCTATTCATAGATGAAATTCTATCTCATAATGCGCAAAATTATAAATTTTAAGTTCTATGCAACGTCGGCGCCAAAAACTTTTCTACGCATCTTAGCTATTGACTTTATGTATCTAATCGGCCGTCACATGCCATGATTCAAATTTTAAAGTTTGGAGAAGACGAGATCATCTCCATGTTTTACGCTTGCGGTCTCCATGTTTTATGCATTGTTCCCATATCAGTTATACACCGTATAGTGGGAAGCATAATGTTGGTGGAGGCAATAACGGTTGTTAAGTGAAATGTCCATCTCGCGGAGAAGTTTTTACGTGGTAACAAAGTTAATTTTATTCATCCAACTACTAATTTCTATGTAATGTCGGCACAAAAACTTTTTTATGCATCTTGACAATTGATTCTAGGCATCCAATCGGCCATCACGTGTCATGATTCAAATTTTAAATTTATTAATTTTTAATTTTTTCAAAAAATATTCACAATGGATCTTGAATCGTGCACAAAAATGTCAGAAGTCCAATGATGAAAACCGTTTTTGAATCGGATGCTTCGTTGAGGAATTATCGTGAAAAAATGGAAGAGATTAGAATGGATGCATGCATACATGCATGTGTCAGCTTATGTCAGCGCGTGTCAAGTGTAGTTAGGTGGAACGTCCAGCTCGCGGAAAGATTTTTATGCCGTAATGAATTGATTTTAATTCATCCAACGACTAATTTCGATGCAATATCGTGACCAAAACTTTTCTGCGCAGCTTGACCTGGATTTTTATACATCCGATTGGCTGGATCTGCGGTGGTCCCCGACTAGCGTGCGCGTCAGCTCTGCTGACCTAAATGGGTGGGCTGGCTGGGACCTATGCGCGCATGGGTGGGATGGCTAGCTAGGGCTTCCGATACCTATTTCTAGCCCTAGGCTCCCAATAGCCCAGCCCTATATATATATATATAAATCCCCTGAAGCTATCTTTTGGCGCTGTGTGTGGAAGCTAAGGAATGGCAAGCTTAATTTGGTTCTCGAATCAATTATCAAAGGTCCATAACCTTTGTTTTTGGATTGCATGCAGATGGTGATGTCTGTGGTTACGGCTGTGTTCACAATTCAAGCCACATCCCCACAGACCACACTCGACTACTAGCGACGTTCCCTTTTTTCAGTAGAGACGGCTCACTCACCAGCTGCTACGTCTACACGTACGTGCACCTCATGTGTGCAGTGTGCGTGCTAAACCTACTACTACACGTATTAACACATAGAATCACACGTTAAGTTCCTGAGATATTCATACAGTGATCGAGCGAAATAAAGCGTGTTATCGCTCAGCTCGGCTATATATGTAGTATATAGTATTACATATTTGGAGCAGCCGCTACCCCTGTACATGCCATCGACAGTCCCACTGCCATGGCCTGCGCTGGAACCACAAGCAGCAGCAGCGTGCAGCTCCTCCTCCTCATCTCAACTTGCTTTCTCCTATCCATATCCCAAGAAACTAAAAATTCTGTAGCAGCAGCAGCAGACTCGCCGCCACATCCGCCGTTCTACTTCAGCTTCGACTTCACCAATCAATCAAGCTACAGTTCTACCGACTTGTCGTTAGAGGGCGATGCGAAGGTGAATGGCAAGCTGATCGACCTCACCTGCGACTCCTTCGAGCAGAGCAGCGATTCCTGCACGGGGCGGATGTCGTACAGCCACCCGGTGCCGTTGCACGACGACACAACCCTGGCGAGATTAAAGTCAACCACAGCTCGGAGTACATGCCCGGCGACGTTGTAGTTTTGAGGTTTTACATTTAAGGTCGTTAAGACGCTCGAGAAAATAATATAAATTTTCAGCACGAATATGCTTCTGAGGCTTTATATTATTTTCTCGAGCGTCTTAACGACCTTAAATGTAAAACCTCAAAACTACAACGTTGTATACCTCATTGAGAGCTACAATTTTTATATAAATTATATCTTTGTTTGAATCCATTCAAAAAAGATACGATTTTCATAATGCAACAATCACTAATACGTGATTATTTTGGTGCTGAAAGTTTATATAATTTTTTTTGAGCATCTTAACTTTGTCAAACAAAAAGACTCAAAAATACAAAGTTGTAGATCTCATCGAGAGCTACAATTTTCATATAAAAAATCATCTTCATCCGACGTCGTATTGAAGAGTTATGATTTTTCAAAAATTCAGTCTCGTCGCGCAATTCCCGGTGGCGCGACAAGACTGTACTGTCACGCCAACAGGGGCGGCGCGACAAACTTTTTCATGTCGAAAACGCCGTCGAATGTGCCATATCTTGTCACGCCAACGCATGTGGCGCGACTATGTGGTCCCAGAAAATAATTTGCATCCGGTAGCCCTTTTTGGTTGCGCCATTCCCAATGGCGCGACTAAAAAGGGCTACCGGATACAAATTATTTTCTGGGACGGTTAATATTGAAATATTTATTAAAAAGGGGGTTAAATATAAAAATCGTCCCTGTCATCCATATCCATGAACTTCTAAAGTGATATCTGCGGGTTTCTAAACTTGGCAGATGGTATCATCTAGGTCACTTAACTTTCAAGGTGATCACTGCAGGTCTCTAAACTTAGCTAGCGGTGTCATCCCGATCCCTAAACTTTCAAGGTGATCACCGCAGGTCTCTAAACTTGGCAAGCGGTATCATCTTTGTCTAAATGTGGTCTAACTTACTCTATAAGCTGGCGTGGCATGCTGACTGTACGTTAGACGTGGATCCAACGTGTGTCAATTAATCAATCATTATTTATATAATATTTATCATAAAAATATAAATTATATAAAATAATTTACATCAGCAGAAAATAAATTAAAGTATTAAAATAATTTACAACAACAAATTATTAGGTTTAAACTAAAATAGAAAAGTACTAAAATTAATTTAGTATTTATGTATCATTAATAGTATTAAAATAATATTAAAATTCTTATAGTATTAAAAGTTTTCTCTATTAAAAGTTACTTCTAATTTTAGTATAATTTTAAAAGTTTTAATAATTGTATTATAGAAGTAATTTTTCTCTATTATTAATACTATAATACTATTACTTTTAATAGTAGTATTATAGTATTAGAACTTTTAATAATAGTATTATAGTATTAAAAGTTTTAATAATAATGTTATAGTATTAATAACAGAGAAAAGCTACTTCTATAATACTACTATTAAAACTTTTAAAATAGTACTAAAATTAGAAGTAACTTTTAATAGAGAAAACTTTTAATCCTATTGGTAACTTTTAATATTATTATTACATTTGGACAGGTATGACACCGTTTGTCAAGTTTAGGGACATGTGGCGATCACTTTGAAAGTTCAGGGACCGGGATGACACTACCAGCTAAGTTTAGGGACCTACAGTGATCACCTAGAAAGTTTAGGGACCTGGATGGCACCGCCGACCAAGTACATGCACTGACGGTGAATTTTACTCATTTTGGAGCATAGAAAGCAAATTCTGCTAAAATGAGCCGTAAACTAACCTGATTACTTATCAACTAGAAGGATAAAATTCTATACCCCCTATACAATTGTACTGTCAAGGTAAGTAATGGTTTCGGTGTCACGGAACCGTCCAAATTATAAAAGCACAAGTACAAAAATAATCACTGAAGTGATTAAATTCTCACACTTGAGCCCATATAACTCCGGTAGTCCAATGAAATTATGAGGGATTTCAAACCAACAAACTTACAAGCTAAGATCGTAGTGATTCAACATAACAAGCCACATGCTACATCCATTTCACAAGTAATTTAATATATATCAGAGTTCAACATAGTTATTACAACTTAAGTTCAAAAGTAGCGGAAGCAAAGTAGTTTAAAACTAACATCACCCTTATTTCAAATACATGCCAGTACTAATGTCAACTTTCATCAAAAGCATTAGAGACAAGATCAGAAGGATCATGCCCATGATCACACTCCGCCACTACAACAGAAGCCATCCAATTCTTATAGTATCCATAATACATCACAACTTGCAACAAGTGGGAATAAACCCTGAGTACGAGAAGGTGCTCAGCTAGACTTACCCGTCATAAACCAGAAATAAAGTGACACCAAGGAGTATGCAAGGCTGATATAAGTGGGGTTAGCTTGATAACATTTTGTATAAAAGCTTAGTACAGATAAGTAATCATTAATGCTTAAGCATCAAGTTAATAATCATTAACCTGTCATCTATATTAGCACCTGTACTAGAGCACTCACTTGATTAGGAGCAAACAATATTAACCATAGCAGGTATAATAAGGTTGTCATTATCATCATCATCATCATTCTTAAACCATTATATTATTTAGTGTATCTACTTTGGAGATACTCCCGTCAAGTTCTCACTAACCGGTAAGAGATGGCGACTCAAATCGAATTACAACTCAGCTAACGGAGTATTAGGTCACCTTTGGGACAACTCAGGAACCAACTTCACGGGTTTAGTAAGCGCTAGCACTCTCAGGGATTACCCTTCTGCCAGGACGATCAGAACTTTTAAATTACCTGCCCTTTGACTCACGCCTACGGCTCCCTTCCGAGATGCACTTTATAATTGCTGACTCCTAGTCTGGTCAGCTAAGAGAGAGGCATGTGTTCAACATGACAACGAAAGGCTCCAAGAATCAGTCCTTAAATGACACAGACGGAGTCACTGTAAGCCTACAACCTTACAAGCCCCCGTCCGGTCTTCATTCAAATTATACCAAGTTCTTTTCCACAATAGCAAATATAGTCAACCGTGCCATATGTATATTCCTATAGCTTGCAGGATTCATGGTATATTCTCTGGACAAGGATTGGATATCAATGCAGCAAGTGTTTTCATCCAACACCTATAACTTAATGCAACAATATATAACATAGTACTTAATTGCATTTCAGAAATTAGAAGGCTTCTAATGCTGCGGGGCTTGCTTGGGATCCGACACGAGTCAGTCAAGTTAGCTTGCACTGTCTTGACGATGTCTCCACTCCAGGCATGTACTCCAGGGTCCTTCCATCATCGGAATGGATCCACCAACACCATCTTCGGGTTCAGCTCCACATCATGTCGTTCACGTGGTGCATCTAGTATACCTAGATGAGATACAAGATGCCAGTATATGAATACATGAAAGTGCAATGGACAATGCATCACATATAGTAAGCAAGACAAGCACCATATTACACTACACATGCATAGACACTTCATGTTGCTTAAATAAACATCACACAACCTAATATAATAGATAGCAAGCATATTAGACATGGCACACAAGTTTCACAAGATCTCAGGTGTATTAACTTAACTACCCTCAAAGGTATAAGTCACACTTAACAATATACAAGCAAACAACTATAATTGGAATATGTCAATTTCTGGACATGCAAACAGCAGCTACAAGATTTAGCTATAACTGGAGTTACACAAATCCAAATGACTTGCAAGAAGATATTCTGGAAAGCTTATGAAATTGCCTACAATTCATCTTTAGATATCTTAGCATGATTCCCAAGTTAACAGGGTCAAACAAGTACAATTAAACACCTCTGTCCAGACTTAGATAGATTCTTCCATGTAACTTCAACCGGTTGTATCTAGAGATCTAGATAACCAAAAAGTGTGTTCATGGGCATTTCAGAAAGATTAACAAAACCAATACAACTCTCCTATTATCACCCAAGGGTGATTCAAAGTCTAAATAGATCAAACACTTGCATCTTTCAGATCTGCTCAGAATACAATCTTAACCTGACAGGAAATTTAAAAGTCATGTAACTCCTAAACTATCAGGTTTGAGATCATGAAAATTTAACACAAGCAATATAATATAGTTATCTACAACTTTCTTATAATCATCTAAGCATGATTCAAAACTTAACTAAGCCAAATAATACAATCTTTCAAGTCTGTTCAAAATAGGTGCAAAGCAACACAAAGCATTTGTTATTTTTATAGCTCCTAAACTGTCAATCCTAAAATTCTGAAATTTTTACCAACCATCAATCATCACATACGTAGCATGCCATAAAAATTTCACATTTATTTGAGCTCCAGTTATGAAAAAGACAAGACATAACTAGTATTAGAAACATAACTGCATAAATCTAATTTTACAGCTAAAACTTTAAACTAAAACATGCCATATTATAGATCCACTGCATAGATAATTTCACAAGGATTCCAAAAAGTTCTCATTTGCTATTTTACGATTTTTCTACAATTTACTATGAATTTCCAAAGTTCAGTCAAAAACAAAGCAAACAAGTCCTTGTGGCACTATTCATCTGAGTCATGAGCTATGCAGATAGGCCCCTGTCTTTTCTTGAATTGTTGCCCAAAGCCCTTGGTCGGGATTTACAGAGGGGGCGCACAGGAGTCCGTGATTCAAGGCGGAGGGAGGCTCGTTGGCGGCGGCTAGAAGGCGAGGGAGCACCACGGGGTTTGTGCGCACCCAACGGTGGCCGCGGCTTGCCCTGTGGTGGCCTGCAGCGTGCTAGCCACATAACCACGCACGCCGG
Organism: Saccharum spontaneum; assembly: GCA_022457205.1. Taxonomy (NCBI): domain Eukaryota; kingdom Viridiplantae; phylum Streptophyta; class Magnoliopsida; order Poales; family Poaceae; genus Saccharum; species Saccharum spontaneum. The sequence continues at coordinate 56,090,079 of CM039596.1, forward strand.
CAGCTCCCAGTGGCACAGCTCCGGCGGCGGGGTGCTCCGGTGATAGGAGAAAGCCGGGGAAGAAGCGATGCAATGCGGCATGGTGCGGCGAAGGTGGTGGTGGTAGCTGCTAGGCACGAGGATGCGCAGAGGCAAGGGGGCCATGACGACGGCTATGGAGTAGGGCACTGGTGGCCATAGCGGGCACGAGGGCGGCAGCGGCTGGCTGCCCATGCGAGGAGGAAGTGGCGCACGATGGCGAAGAAGCCAGGGTGGTCAGCGAGAGGGGAGGGGCTGCAGGGGTGACAGAAAACGCGACGGCATGGAGCTCGGGCCGCCGATAATGGAGGCCATGGCGAGCGCGCTTGCGTTCCCATGGTAGAGAGCAAGGGAGATAGCTCAGAGAGTGAGGGAGAGGCGAGAGCGAGCGCCTGGGAGGAGTGAATGCCATCTGAGGGCCGCTCTAGTGCTCCCCATCGCGAGTGGAGAGGCAGGGGCGCGTGGCATAGGGGTAGGGTGCACTGCCCTTGCATGGAGGACACGCACACCCTACGTCGAACACCTAGTGGGTGCGCTTTAGCTCAACTTCAGGTCCACAATTCGGCATATTCGGTTAAGATTCAGACCTTGAGTGCTTAGCAAAGTTGTTTACCACAGCATGCTCTCCAACTTTCATTAAGGGTGCTCGGCCATTGAGACTCTAGATTAGGAGATAATTAAGCTTCAACGCGTCATTGTCAACAACTAATGATGATTAAGCTTTGCTCGGTTAGAACTCCAATTTGTTGGCCAAAACATGATCACTTCAAATCCAACTTTTTGTGAGCTCTCCTCCAATATGTAAACTCCAACTTCTATTCTTGGATCAACTCAAGTTTCTTAACAAATTTTGGAGAACGCGGGATGCCAATCTAACGACATAGGATTACATAGACTGGAATCACGAGCAACATTCAAACTTGGGTTCCTTATTTGACTAGGTTAGAAGCTGGACTAGGCCGTGGGGCTTGAACAAAGTTTGTAGTACACAACCTGAACTACAACTTCTATTAAAATATCAAGGTCTGGATCAGCTTGTGTTGCCAAATATAAATCTCCAAAGTGGGGTACCCGAAACTGAAACTCCATTCAGGACAGCCAAATCTGGAACTCTGAAAACAACGGCTGATTCCTTCTTGTGAGACCTATTTGACCCAGCTAGAAGCCAAACTAGCTCTTGACCATTAAACAAAGTTTGCTCTACATAACAAGAACTACAACATTTATTTAAGGTCCAATATCAAAACTAGTATAGAACCTACAGTTCTACTTTGACCAAAGTAGTATCACGATAAAGCTTTAATTATCCTTTTTGATCCATTGAAGCATTTTCTGAGCATTTTCTCAACATGAACCTTTTATAAATTTTGTTGTAGAGTTCATCTAGAGTCATTTGGGTAAGGTTGCATGGTTTGGTTGATGATCTATAATTCCATTCACTTAATCATGTCATTCCAATAGGAATAGAACTTATCATTTCATGTGACTTCTTGATTCCAAACTTCATAAAACTTTTCCACGGATCAATATAGCTAGAGATGGATGTGAGACACATGAAATAAGTAACATCAACACTCACTTGCATTACCAAGCATGAGCATCAAATATACACACATTGAAACACAGAATAACAAGGGTATGTTGCATATGTTTGAAGGAGATGTTTCAAGCACATTCCATATATACATGTTTAACATGTTGCACTGGTATGTTTCACTAGTGCGTTACATATGTTCCATGCTCATATATGAACAAATGATGCTTATGCTTATGCTTATGCAATGCAAGTGCCAAAATGCAAGCCTAACACCTGGGGTGTTACAGCGGCCAACAATGTCAAAAAGTCTACAATTCTCCCTTTAAATGTTACGTAGTTTTTTGTTTTTAGCTTTTCTTTCACATCGTACTTGTTCCTCTCATGATCTCACTCCATCTACAACATCTTGAGATTAGCCCAATAATTTCAAAGTGGGTTTCGACATCTACGTGGTCCTATGAATCTTGTACTCGTTGCTTGAATATCTTTTTTTAGGGAAGTTGCTTGGATAACATATGAACACTATGATGTGATTTCCTATTAGATAGGATGACACCAAGTGCGAAGTCCTTGTTGTCCATGAATTGGAAGGTCCATATGTATATGTTTCTTTGTAACACTTTAGTTATATCATTATTTTGTGTTACTATAGGGTCCATATTTGTCACATATTTGATATGTTCCATTTATGTGTTATAATATAGTACCACTTTTGTAACATTTTACTTGTAACATTAACTTTTGTATTACTATATATAATCGTAGTCAGTAACACATTTTTATAAAACAAGTGTTTTGTGTTACAAGAAACATTCGTAACATATAGTTTTGTGTTACTACGAAATTTCTTTGGAACGCATTGATGAATGTGTTACAAGAACATGTCACAATATCCTTGTTTTGTAGTAGTGTTATGCGTCTCTATTAGTAGTGTATCTGTGTATATTTTCTTTTGCCGTTGAAAACATGAAGCAAGCATGCTGCCCTGCATGCATCATGTAGAAGCTCCGGTATGCATGCATTATGCATACGTTTGGTTTGATTATTACTGTGTGTATCGGTGTCACACTCCAATTAAAGGACAATATAGAGTGCATACATCTTATGTGTGCCCCAGGAATAGTCGCACACATAAGCCAACAAATTTAACAGAAGTATCATCACTGAGTACATACATAACGTTATTACATCACGTAGTCCTTACATAAACGAACGGAAAGGTAAATAGCAACTCTCAGGCGTAGTGTCTGATCCACAGGGAAGGACGACTGGTTGACCCAAACCTAGAAATCCTCCGGGAAGTCCTCGTAGAAACTGTCATCTGTTACCCATCCGGGATTTTACCCAAAAACAATATAGCAACAAGTGTGAGTACATTTGTACTCCGCAAGTATAGTATGAGGATTCATGAGGCTCAAAAAGGTCAGACACGGTTGACTGCAGTTAGCTCTTTTAGTAGTTCAACATTCCATTATTAATCATTATTTAGTTATGCTCAAGCTCCCATTTATCCCACATGATCCACTACTAGAATTAAGAAGAGAAAGCATCAGGGTGATCTCATCATCATCATCATAGTTCATCACGTATCAAGTAACCATTTATTCTGTGAGTTTTCCGGGCCGCTTGTGACCGTGAGCACGGCTGTTATAACAGTTTTAACACTCTGCAGAGGTTGTGCATTGTTGACGGTTCTTAAGTATCAATTATAACCATCAAATAAATAAAGAAAAGGACCTATATGCAAGCAACACCTAGAATTAGGGTTTGATCTAACAGAATTCCACGAGTTTTGCTGTTTATCTATTTCTACAGGGGGTTATCAGGAAATATGGAAGAAAGGCCCACATGTCGGATTAATGACGGGATATTAACCGAACACGTAATTATCTTACATCTAGAAGATTCCAGAAGCCACGGGAACAAACGGGAGCCGTAACGGGCCAGGACACAGGGCGCCCGCCCTGTGCCCTAGGGCGCCCGCCCTGCCCCCGGGACCAATCAGGTCGAGTCTCGCAGATTATGCTCCACCGCCTTTGAGGATCAAGGAAAACCGTAGGATGAAGGTCGGTTTGATCCGACGGTCCAGATTCATCCAAAAGGGCTATATAAGCAAGGCCCCTGACCCCTGGTGGAGAGACCCCAATTCATTATTCAGTTGCATATCTCTAGTTAGGGTTTAGAGAGAGAGGTTCCCTCTAGGGTTCCCACCTCTTAGGGCTTAGCATCCAATGTGAAAGTAGAATTAGTTCTACTAGATTGAGAGAGATAGAGTGGAGGTGTAGATCGGAGGAAGCCGGCCTGTCGGTGTCTACTCCGAGGTTGTACCTGCGGGAGCAAGTTCTTCTAACCCGAGGCTTGTTCTCAGGATTCTTCAGTATTTCGACTTCTAAATTCTAGTAAGTTCTTTGTTTTATTGTTCTTTGGTTTATGAGTTTACTTTGATCTCTTCGCGTAGAGTTTAGAGTAATCATCTCTAGCGTAAACATGGTGTTTAAGCTAGGATACTCATAGATATCCCCTCGTCTAGCCGGACCGTGGTAGTAGCGAGGAACGTGACAATTCCGAGTTACCTTTGTATTCCATATCCCGCTAGCAGGATCGATAGGGTTTATAGGTGCGGGTTGAACATCCTTTGTGGTGTCTAGATTCCGTAAACCTCTCCAATAGAACAGTAGATCATCCTTACCAAGGTTAGAAGAAGAGTGCGGTTGTAGTCTTCTCTATACATCACTCACATCGAATCATAGTGGTTGTAGCCTAAAGGTTAGTAGTAATAGATTTGGTTAGTCAGATGCACTCTTTCTCCTAAAGGTGAAAAATATAAATACGATACCCAGGATAACATCTCGGGTGAAGTGCTCACCGATATCCGTGCGCTTGCGGATCCTATTTCCTAATTGCGTTACCAAATATCAACAAGCATTTCTAGCGCCGTTGCCGGGGAGAAAGACGGTTTGCTGAGATAACCTTGAGTCTTACTACTAGCTTGTATTCATACTTTTATTTTCTTATCTTTTTCATTCTTTCTTTTTCTTTTTACCAAAAATGGAAAACCAAGGTTCTATATCTATCTTTGATGCTGCAACACCTTCAGCAACTGACCTTTTACCATGGGAGTCATCACAGCCTATCCAAACATCCCAGTATAAGTTAAGTTCAAGGTTGATTGCGATGATTCAAAATTTATCTTTTTCGGGAAAGGAAGACGAAAACCCTTACCTTCATATTAGAGATTTTGAGCAGACATGCAATTGTCTTCGCATTGATGGCATCTCTGATAAGACTTTACGTTGGAAGCTTTTTCCTTTTTCTTTAAGAGGAGAAGCTAGACGATGGTATAGTCAGAAGGTAAGTCAACAGCAAGGTGAATGGGGAGTTTTAAGAGCCAACTTTTGTCTAGATTTTTATTCCCTTGACCGTACTGGTGACCTTAGACTTGAAGTCCTATCTTTTAAACAAAAAGATAATGAAACTTTGGGGAAATCCTGGAAACATTTTTCTGATCTTTTAGAATCTGGTCCAAAACTTTTGCTTGAAGACACTGTTCTTTTATTTCATTTTTTCGAGGTCTTCAGAAAGATAATAAACAAATGCTGCATACTATGGCTAGAGGTTCTTTCTTTTGTATCCCTACTGATGAAGCTAAGGGGATCTTGAATAGAATCCTAGAAGCTGAGATGGATAATGCCCTCCATGATAAAACCTACGAAGCCGAAGTAGACACTCTGCCAAATTTTTCATCTACTTTAGCTATCCCAGGTTCTGAGCCACAAAAGGAAGAAATTCTACCATCTGATTTCATGCTAGGCATAGAATCCGATCTCTTTGCCGATTTTGGAAACATTTCAAACTACCATTCTATAGACCGACCCCAAAACGGCCAATTTAGCATTTGTTTACCAAGTGAACGTCAATTGAGAGAGCTTATCTCAGTTATGAGTAGCGAATGGTTAGAGGAGTCAGAGCTTTCCTCTGAAGTAATCCGAGTGGACACACCCTCTATAACTATACGCTGTGCTTATAATTCTGATCAATTTAACGCTCTCTATAATCCTGTTGTGGGGATCAATATTATGTCCGAAGCTTTTGCACTTAATTTATTTGGGAAACTTGTTTTAACCCCCACAACAAAGGTCATAAAGGAATCTTCGGGACGATTAGTCCCCAGTCTTGGAATTATTAATGTCCTACCCTTTATGGTAGAAGGCTCCATGGTTCATTTGAACTTTTATATCTTTGATATATGGGGTTTCGACCTACTGATTGGACAACCTTTTAGAAGACTCCTTTATGAAGGTCAAACTGGAAAGCTCTACATTTCCTTGGGAAAGGATTTTAAACTTCCAATTACAATAACTCACTCCTTGAATAATAAGACCGAGCCATATCTTTTGCCTGATCCTATGGAGGAGGTAAAGGCTGCATCTCTAGAACTTTTAGATGATCCAGACTTAGAAGAGGAAGCCCCCTTCTTCACTGAAGAAGAGGCCGAACCTTCTGAACCTGAACCCTTAGATGAGTTTGCAGAAACACCTAGACCCCCATAGAACTCAAAACTTTACCACCCGGTCTTACCTATGCTTTCCTAAACAATAATCCAGAGTTTCCTGTGATCGTTAGTAATAAACTCACTCAGGAGGAAACTCTGCGATTAATGACCATTCTTGAAAAACACCACTCTGTTTTCGGCTACTCACTTCAAGATCTCACAGGAATCAGTCCTATGATTTGTACCCATCGTATTCCGACAGATCCTTCTGTTACACCCTCTCGAGAGCCTCAACGTAGACTTAACAACGCGATGAGAGAGGTAGTTAAAAAAGAAGTTATAAAGTTGCTGCATGCAGGGATTATATATCCTGTGCCGCATAGTGAGTGGGTAAGCCCTGTTCAAGCTGTGCCTAAAAAGGGAGGCATGACTGTTGTTACTAATGATAAGAATGAGCTAATTCCGCAACGCACCGTCACTGGGTGGCGGATGTGCATAGACTATAGAAAACTTAATAAAGCCACGAAAAAGGATCATTTTTCTTTGCCTTTTATAGATGAGATGCTTGAGCGGTTAGCAAAACACTCATTTTTCTGTTTTCTAGATGGATATTCAGGGTATCACCAGATCCCTATCCATCCTGATGATCAAAGCAAAACCACTTTTACATGCCCATATGGAACGTATGCTTATCGTAGAATGTCTTTTGGGTTATGTAATGCACCAGCTTCTTTTCAAAGATGTATGATGTCTATATTTTCTGATATGATTGAAGAGATTATGGAAGTTTTCATGGATGATTTCTCAGTTTATGGAAAAACTTTTGATAGTTGTCTTGAGAACTTAGATAAGGTTTTGCAAAGATGTGAAGAAAAGCACTTAATCCTTAATTGGGAAAAATGTCATTTTATGGTTAGAGAAGGAATAGTGCTAGGACACCTAGTGTCTGAAAGAGGTATTGAGGTAGATAGAGCTAAAATTGAAGTAATTGAACAACTACCTCCACCTGTGAATATAAAAGGAATTCGAAGTTTTCTTGGCCATGCTAGTTTTTATCGCAGATTTATAAAAGACTTTTCATTTATTGCGAGACCACTTACTCTTTTGCTAGCCAAGGATGCTCCTTTTGAATTTGATGATGCATGTCTAAATTCTTTCAATTTATTAAAGCAAGCACTCATCTCTGCACCAATCATTCAACCCCCTGATTGGTCGTTGCCTTTTGAAATTATGTGTGATGCTAGTGATTATGCTGTGGGGGCAGTTTTGGGACAAACTAAAGATAAAAAGCATCATGCAATTGCTTATGCAAGTAAAACTTTGACAGGAGCTCAACTTAATTATGCAACCACTGAAAAAGAGCTTCTGGCTGTTGTTTTTGCCATTGATAAATTTAGATCTTATTTAGTTGGAGCTAAGATAATTGTTTACACTGATCATGCTGCACTAAAATATTTGCTCACTAAGAAAGATGCTAAACCTCGCTTAATCAGATGGATTTTATTACTCCAAGAATTTGACTTAGAAATAAAAGATAAAAAGGGAGTAGAAAATTCTGTTGCTGATCACTTGTCTAGAATGTACTTTAAGAATTCACAGGAACCCCCCATTAATGACTCACTCCGGGACGACATGCTTTACGGGATTAACAGATCTGACCCCTGGTATGCAGATATTGTTAATTTTATGGTTTCAGGTTATGTACCACCCGGAGCAAACAAGAAGAAGCTTATTCAGGAAAGTCGTTCACATATATGGGATGAGCCATATCTCTTCCGAGTATGCGCTGATGGCCTACTTAGAAGATGTGTGACCACTGAGGAAGGATTGAAGATCATCGACAGATGTCACTCATCACCATACGGAGGTCATTATGGAGCATTCCGTACACATTCAAAGATCTGGCAATGTGGATTCTATTGGCCTACAATGTATGAAGACACAAGGCAATATATCAGAAGATGTGGGCCATGTCAAAGGCACGGAAACATAAATACAAGGGATGCCATGCCACTCACCAACAACCTTCAGATTGAACTCTTTGATGTCTGGGGAATAGACTACATGGGTCCATTTCCCCCATCTAAGAAGTGTGAGTTCATCTTGGTGGCGGTTGATTACGTCTCCAAGTGGGTAGAGGCACTACCTTGCAAACATGCCGACAATATCAGTTCGAAGAGGATGTTTGAGGAAATCATATTTCCAAGATTTGGAGTCCCCAGGATAGTGATAAGTGATGGAGGATCACACTTCATTGACAAGCGCTTCGAGCACTATCTATCAAGACATGGAATCCGTCACAACGTCGCTACTCCCTATCATCCTCAGACAAGTGGTCAAGCAGAGACTTCTAACATGCAAATCAAGAACATTCTTCAGAAGACGGTGAACGAGATGGGAACGGCATGGAAGGACAAGTTACCCGATGCACTCTGGGCTTACCGGACAGCATACAAGACCCCAATTGGAATGTCTCCATACCAATTGGTATACGGAAAGACCTGTCACCTACCTGTTGAACTTGAGTTCAAGGCACACTGGGCCATAAAAAGATGGAATATGGACCTAGATATCGCCGGAAAACATAGAAGAATGCAATTATCGGAGTTAGAAGAATGGCGGGAGAAAGCATATCACAATTCAAAGATCTACAAAGAAAGAGTCAAGAGATGGCATGACAAGAGGATCAAGAAGAAGGAGTTCTCACCCGGAGATAAGGTATTACTTTTTAATTCCAGGGTGAAGCTTTTCGGGCATGGAAAACTCCGGAGTAAATGGGAAGGACCATTCAAGGTAATTCATTCATCATCCCACGGAGCTATCACACTTCAAAATGACGAAGGTACGTTATTCAAGGTAAATGGTCAACGTCTTAAATTATTTTTAGAGCCCAATAAAGAATTAGAAGAAATAGACGTGATCAATTTTTACCTTCCAATTAAAAATTAAAGCCCGACGCTTTTAATTTGACGTTTTTGGGCCAAGTATATATTTTTCGGGATAAAAACATGGTGAGAAACACGCTCGAGAAAGCAGGCTTGTAGAGGAGCCGGACACAGGGCGCCATGCCCCTGTCTCCCCTCGGCCCCAGACTTCTCCCACGCGATAACCTCGCCCGTTGCTATCTGGAAAATTCCGTCCTCGGTTTGTTTCGCAAACATGATGGCGGGAAGAGTCCCGACCATGCACGAGAGCAGTTTTTACCCCCTATATAAACAGACCCCCAACGTCAGCTTTTAGCACCAATTCATTCAAGCCTTCTCTCCTTCCTCAAATTAGATCTTGCTTAGTTCCTAGCTGCTCCAATGGCCGAGAAGTTCCACGTCGATTGGGAAGTCGTCCCCTACGACCTCAACAAGAAGCCAAGGAGGATCCCGACGCCTACGCCTACGTCCCGGCCAACACAGAGCGATAGCTAGAAGCCATGCCACCACGTCAACTTAGCTCTGCCCAATCCTACTTTGCTCGCCCAGTTCTTACCGCACCTACGCAGCCCCTATTGCTCGAAGGCTCGCCATCATCGTCGAAGGGGAAGGAGATCATCAAGGTACCAGCCGGAACAAAGATCCTGCCGCCAAAACCCAATGAGCGGATCATCGGAGTGAAGACCAACCGGAGCGGCGAGATCTCTAGTGTCCGCTATACCACGGAGGAGAGACCTTACTTCGAGGGTGTTAGGGCAGCTAAGGTCCGCTTCGTTCCTCCGAAGGAAGCACCCAAGCATGCTCTTAATGCTTTCGAGACACCTCCCAAGCGCCGTAGGACCATTGCAGATGTGGATGAGGAGCTACGGGTGATCAAGAACAACATTATAGAAATTCAGAACTCCAATATCTCTATGGATCGGAGGACCTTCAACCATAACACTACGATCCTAAAGCTACGGGATGACCTTGCCGACGCCAACAAGAGGATCGATGAGTTAGAGCATAGTCTTAGGAGGCGTGAGCGTCACTGAGCTATCTAGATTAGATCTTGGGGCTATATATGTCTTAGTTATTATTAGATTCGATTAGGTTCGCTTATAATCAGTTTAGATCTATTATATTCGGTTATTATTATTATTCGGTTGTAATAAATGCCTCAAGATTAATAAAGATTATTATTAGTATGTCTTGTGTGTCTCTACTTTACTTTTGTGCAAGAAAGCAGAAAACAAGTATGGGGGAGATTCCCTGACATGTCACACACACTTCGATCGCACCACTCCATGAACCAGGTACACACTCTGCACACTTACACACTCACCTTAGTTTGTGCAGAATTTTATCTCTCTAAACATGATAAATTAAAAGGATAAAAATGCTTATAATCATGATCAATCTCACTCTGTGATATTTCCTGGAAACCTGCAATTATTAAAATTATTTCAAAACCCTGTGTTGCTAAAAGTCATTGTGGAATAAGAGATGGTAAGGGTATGAGTACCTTATTCTTAGTATCTTTATTGCTTGGAGAATTTGTTTTAAAAATCTCAAAATTATAGCTACCATCCTCAAGTTTTATATGCCTGCTAAACATGAAAATATTAATTAAAGCTATCTGCTTTGTATTGAGTTTGTTCAAAACAAGTTAGACCCTTGTTGAGAGATTTATCATACTCCTAAGATCAAGACATTTTTATTCAGAAAGATTCACTCTTCCGAAGTATTATTGCGTTAGAGGCATGGGCTATGCAAAATTATAAATATATCGAGGAAATAAAAAAAGGAGCAAGTCCTCGATAACCTCGTGGAAAAAAATGGACAAGTGTCCGGCAGTAGAATTAGGGGTACCTCGGTATCCACCCAAAATGAAAAAAAATGAGATATGATAAAAATATGATGGAAAGAAAATGATAGCCCATGGTCCCTCTAATAAGCAATATGCTAGTAAGAGTGACAAGTTTTTAATTTTCAAAATCTTTGATCTAAGAGTATGGCATTCTTCTTCTCGGATCCGGTTTTGACCATACAATAAATGCAAGGTATGTATGCTTAAAGAATTATTTTTGCAAAATCAAAACAGCCTCAGAGAGAAATATAAAAGATAATGAGTGACTCTGAGAGCACCTATGAGGATAAAGGTATGCTAAGTTTTTCTTTTCAAAAATATGTAAAAACTCCAAGTGATAGGGATTAAGAAGAAGAAAGGCTCTTTACTCTGACCATATATTTCCCTGACTATAAGTGCACAGTAGATTTTTACAACACCCTGCAGGTATGAAAGAATGTTTCAACCCCAGATGTTTTATTAACCAACCTTTTCTCGAGGACGAGTAAAAGCCTAAGTATGGGGGTGTTTGTTGACGGTTCTTAAGTATCAATTATAACCATCAAATAAATAAAGAAAAGGACCTATATGCAAGCAACACCTAGAATTAGGGTTTGATCTAACAGAATTCCACGAGTTTTGCTGTTTATCTATTTCTGCAGGGGGTTATCAGGAAATACGGAAGAAAGGCCCACATGTCGGATTAATGACGGGATATTAACCGAACACGTAATTATCTTACATCTAGAAGATTCCAGAAGCCACAGGAACAAACGGGAGCCGTAACGGGCCAGGACACAGGGCGCCCGCCCTATGCCCTAGGGCGCCCGCCCTGCCCCCGGGACCAATCAGGTCGAGTCTCGCGGATTATGCTCCACCGCCTTTGAGGATCAAGGAAAACCGTAGGATGAAGGTCGGTTTGATCCGACGGTCCAGATTCATCCAAAAGGGCTATATAAGCAAGGCCCCTGACCCCTGGTGGAGAGACCCCAATTCATTATTCAGTTGCATATCTCTAGTTAGGGTTTAGAGAGAGAGGTTCCCTCTAGGGTTCCCACCTCTTAGGGCTTAGCATCCAATGTGAAAGTAGAATTAGTTCTACTAGATTGAGAGAGATAGAGTGGAGGTGTAGATCGGAGGAAGCCGGCCTGTCGGTGTCTACTCCGAGGTTGTACCTGCGGGAGCAAGTTCTTCTAACCCGAGGCTTGTTCTCAGGATTCTTCAGTATTTCGACTTCTAAATTCTAGTAAGTTCTTTGTTTTATTGTTCTTTGGTTTATGAGTTTACTTTGATCTCTTCGCGTAGAGTTTAGAGTAATCATCTCTAGCGTAAACGTGGTGTTTAAGCTAGGATACTCATAGATATCCCCTCATCTAGCCGGACCGTGGTAGTAGCGAGGAACGTGACAATTCCGAGTTACCTTTGTATTCCATATCCCGTTAGCAGGATCGATAGGGTTTATAGGTGTGGGTTGAACATCCTTTGTGGTGTCTAGATTCCGTAAACCTCCCCAATAGAACAGTAGATCATCCTTACCAAGGTTAGAAGAAGAGTGCGGTTGTAGTCTTCTCTATACATCACTCACATCGAATCATAGTGGTTGTAGCCTAAAGGTTAGTAGTAATAGATTTGGTTAGTCAGATGCACTCTTTCTCCTAAAGGTAAAAAATATAAATACGATACCCAGGATAACATCTCAGGTGAAGTGCTCACCGATATCCGTGCGCTTGCGGATCCTATTTCCTAATTGCGTTACCAAATATCAACATGCATCTTTACCCGTGAGTCGTGTTACCCATATGCCCGGGGCCCGTCGACCCCCTAACACTTCCAAGGTGAGCAGGCAGGGTACACTATGAAGCCTTCCATAGGCCTCTTCTAACCAGTTAGGGCCGCTAGGTTTCCTCGGCAGGCAGATATAGAGAACCCCCCTTTCGATGGCACAATTCCCGCAGGCTATACACATCTGAACAGTGGCAGTTCTATACCCAACGTGGCAAGCCCCTCTTGCGCCCTTTCGGGTAACCTCTAACAAGTTAGAAAAGATCCTACTACTGAGCCAAAGTCAGAGCCATTTAACTCCCACGGTTGCACTGTAAGTCCCAGCTTTTGCCCTACAGATAAGTCCTTACGGAGGGTTTAGGGCAACATGATCAACATCATTTACACCATCACCCTTTTGTTCCACTACTATCATCATGATTATCCGTTGGTTCCATTAATCAATGTGTAGATCATGTTTAGTTAGAGCACTAGCTTTCTACCCAAATGCAATTAATCCCCATAGGAATCAAGGTACAGGTCATCAATTTGCTAGGAAGTCCTTATAATCGAGCAATATTAGACACATGCATGATGAATATGTTATATAATGAATAGGACAACAAGGTAGGCCCATGCTATACTTGCCTTGGTTCACGAACTGCTGCTGGTCCTGCTGGTCTTCGAAGTTCTCCTGGTTCCCAACATACTCCTCACCGTCTGAACTCGACCAACACGGCAACATACACATTTCAGGAGCATTCATGCATAGCAAACAAACCTATAATTAGAACAGTACACCAGCAGTATAAAAACAAGATAAAAAGTTTATGAAAACATTCTACGTCTCGCTACGATCACATCGACGCGAAGTTCACGAAAAACGGAGCTACAACGCAAAAGTTACGAACTATTTAAGGTTCCAAAAGCTAGCTATTAAACTAGACTTAATCAAGAAATTCAAAAGCTCCTAATAGGTATAACAGTAGCACTAATGCGTAGATTACGAAATTACAAAACTAACGCAAGTTGAACGGGTCGAATCGGAGCTAAAACGACGATTTTATACACGTTTTACTGCAGTGGCAATCCTGTAATTAATCTGAAAGCGTATTTTTCATATATACCGAATCAAACTACGCTTTCAAAATTTAGAACACGTATTTAGGAAATACGCCAGGGACGGTGGGTTCAATAAACAAGAAACCGAGGGTCTCTTTAGGAAAATGGACCTCGAAGGGGTATGGAGCTTTCTGAGCCGTTGATCTTGCGATGAGTGGCTAGGATAGAAATGGGGAGAAGAGAGGGAGAACCGGCCACCGGAACTGGGAGCGATGACGGCGGCGCCGCCATGGAGCTCGCCGGCGCTGCTCGGCCGGGCACTACAGAGCCCCAATCTCCAAACCAACTTCATAGGGAGAATGCGGAGGGGATAGGGATTCCATTTTTGCCACAAGTGCGGCCGGGGAAAAGCTCGAGGGGCACCCGCCATGGATGGCGGTGGAAGGGCTCACCGGAGCAACTAGCTAAGGCCCTAGAGGCCACAAAACAATGAATTGGAGGTGCAGGGAGAGGGAGGGGAGCACGGGGAGTCTCACCACGGCTTCAAACGGGACGGGGACGGCTCGGGGGTGACAACCGACGAGGTGGGGCGGACGGTGCTCCGGCGGTGAAGGGGTCCGGCTCCTTTTTTTGAAGGCCGGGCGCGGGGGGAGGCTCCCACATCGCGTGGGGAAGTGGGCGCGGGTGGCGGTTGCCACGACCGAGCAAGGCGCGGGGGAGGTTAGGGGAGGAGATGACGGGTGGGCCCGGCGCGTCGGTGGCACAGAGGAAGGCAGGCGCGGCAACGGCTGCCGCTCGGCTGGGCTGGGCCGCGGCCTAGGAGAAGGAGCGCAGGGGAGGGCGAGCGGCTGCGGGAGTTGGGCCAACGGGCCGAAAACAGAGAAGTGAAAGCGGGAAAGATTTATTTCATTTTCCTTTTTCAAATTTGATTTTCAAATCACATTTCCAAATGATTTTTCAAATCCTTTCAAAAATTTATCAAAACCACTCATCACAAAAATACTTGTGCAACAGCATGTATGCATGAACATTTTCTAACCTTATGATTGATTTTATTTTTCCCAAAATTTATTATTCCCTAAACTTGAATGCACAACAAATTCATATTTAACTCAAATTTATCTATTTTAAAATAATATGAAAATTTAGGGTGTCACAATTCTACCCCCCTTAAAAGAATCTCGTCCTCGAGATTGGATGATGCTTACTCAAAAAGCTGTGGATAAGACTTTCTCAGATCTTCTTCTCTTTCCCAAGTAGATTCATCTTCTGAATAACGATTCCATTGCACTCTGCACATCTTTATAGTGCGGCTCCTGGTAACTCTTTCTGCAGTTTCAAGAATCTTTACCGGATACTCCTCATACGTGAGATCTTCTTTAACAGTAAGCTCCTCCAAGGGAATCTGCTCTTCTGGTACCCGCAAACACTTTTTCAACTGTGAAACATGGAACACATCATGCACACCTGCTAAACTTTCTGACAATTCCAATTGATAAGCCACTTCTCCACGTCTCTCCAGAATCTTCAAAGGTCCCACATATCTCGGCGCTAACTTGCCCTTCATATTGAATCTTCTCACATTTCTCATTGGTGACACCTTCAAATACACATATTCACCTACTTGGAAACTCAACTCTCTCCTTCGGGTATCAGCATAGCTCTTCTGTCTAGACTGTGCTACTCTCAAATTATCCATGATCATCCTCACTTGTTCCTCTGCATTGCGTAGGACATCAGGTCCAAACACTTGGGTCTCACCTGTCTGATTCCAGAATAGAGGTGTTCTACACTTTCGTCCATATAAAGCTTCAAATGGCGCCATCTTGAGACTTTTCTGGTGACTGTTGTTGTATGAAAACTCGGCATAAGACAAACTCTTATCCCAACTAGTACCATACTGTAAAGCACAAGCTCTCAACATATCTTCCAGGATTTGATTGGTCCTTTCGGTCTGCCCATCAGTTTGGGGGTGATATGCCGAACTAAACTTTAACTTGGTTCCCAAAGCACTGTGTACCTTACGCCAAAAATGTGATGTAAACTAAGTTCCTCGGTCAGATACGATCTTCTTTGGAACCCCATGTAGACATACTATTCTCTCCACATACAACTCCGCTAGCTTTGCACCACTATAAGTGGTTTTGACTGGCAAGAAGTGGGCTACCTTAGTAAGTCGATCCACTATTACCCAGATCGAATCATATCCTTGTTGAGTGCGGGGCAATCCAGTAATGAAGTCCATACCAATTTCTTCCCATTTCCACTCTGGTATTTTCATTGGTTGCAACAATCCTGCAGGCCTTTGGTGCTCAGCCTTCACCCTTTGACAAGTATCACATATGGCCACATACTCAGCCACATCCCTTTTCAAGCCATACCACCAATACTTCTATTCGAGGTCCAAGTACATCTTGGTGCTTCCAGGGTGTATAGAATAAGCAGAATCATGTGCCTCTCGTAGAATCATATCACGGATGGCTTTCACTTCAGGTACACATATCCTTTTTCCAAACCATAGAGTACCATTCTCATCCAACCGAAAACCTGGTGCCTTTCCAACCACTACATGCTCAGCAATCTCCTTCAATTTCTCATCCTCCAACTGACCTTTACGTATCTCTTGCTCCAATGTAGGTTCTATAGCCAATTCTACTACATTATTGACAAAACCCAAGTTGAGATGTTCTATTTCAGCTCGCAACTCTGCTGGTATAAATGTCAACTGAAGTCCGTTGGCATAGCTCTTCCGACTAAGTGCATCGGCAACAACATTTGCCTTTCCAGGATGATAATGCACTTCCAGATCATAGTCTTTAATTAATTCCAGCCAACGACGTTGCCTTAAGTTCAACTCAGACTAAGTAAATATATATTTTAAACTCTTGTGGTCAGTGTAGATGTCACACTTATGTCCGATCAAATAATGCCTCCAGATTTTCAGAGCATGGACAACTGCGGCTAATTCCAAGTCATGGGTTGGTGTTGACGGTCCTTAAGTATCAATTATAACTATCAAATAAATAGAGAAAAGGATCCAAATGAAACCAACACCTAGACTTAGGGTTTTATCTGACAGAATTCCACGAGTTTTGCTGTTTATCTATTTCTGCAGGGGGTTATCAGGAAATACGGAAGAAAGGCCCACATGTCGGATTAATGACGGGATATTAACCGAACACGTAATTATCTTACATCTAGAAGAGTCCAGAAGCCACGAGAACGAACGGGAGGCGTAACGGAGCCGGACACAGGGCGCCCGCCCTGGTCCTTAGGGCGCCCGCCCTGGCCCCGGAGCCAATCAGGCTCCGCCTCGAGGATTATGCTCCACCGACCTAGAGGATCAAGGAAAACCGTCCGTTCAATGTCGGTTTGATCCGACGGCCCAGATTCATCCGAAAGGGCTATATAAGCAAGGCCCCTGCCCCTGGAGGAGAGGC
Organism: Saccharum spontaneum; assembly: GCA_022457205.1. NCBI lineage: Eukaryota > Viridiplantae > Streptophyta > Magnoliopsida > Poales > Poaceae > Saccharum > Saccharum spontaneum. The sequence goes on from CM039596.1 coordinate 56,107,141, forward strand.
CCTCGTCTCATACTTCAAACCCTAATTTAGGAGGAGAGCCTCTGATCAAGCCCTAGAGCCACCACATCAACTAGATCTCTAGTTAGCATAGCTACATAGGATTAGAACTAGAAGGAGTCAATCTTCGATTGGTTCCCGGATCTGTCAAGAGGATTCTTGGTAATTCCTTTCTTGTTCTTCAATTGTTCATCATTGTTCTTCAATATTATGAATATGACTTTGTTCTATTTCAATATATTGATTATGACTTTGCTCTATTTGATTATATTTGCAATTATATTGTTCTTAGTTTATCATAGTTATATGCTTGGCTTAGTTAGATTGGAATTATATACATGCCTAGGATCGTATAGCGTTTATCCATGTGTACAGTGGGTGAATGATAATTATTGTGTAGACGTGGTGTCTATACCGTATTTATCTGCGATTGCACCCTATATGCCGGATTATGGGGTAGTTCGCGATAGTGACAGCTTCGTTGATTCTTATATAGTCCCCCTCTCGTGTATAGGGCAGGCAGAGCAACACTATTACAGGGGAGTGATTGCTATGTTCTTCATCTTCCTTGCTAATATTCACTATGCATGGATATAGTCTTTTCTCACCATGATTGCCAAGTATAATTGCACTAACTATGATATGCTAGACTTTATAGTTAATAATAACTTAGGGAATATCTTTGTAGTTCATCCTAATTCCATGCTAATGACTTGCTAGAATATCTGTTGAGGTGCTTATCATTATTATATGTGGCTAGCTGATCAGATTAATTATCTTTGTCACCATTATCACTTTACCTTTACTTAATGTGACATTTATACCTGTATAAAGAGATTGATAAATACTCTCGGTTATACATGCAATGATGTGTACTCAGTTCCATATTCTCATTCCATTATCAACCATGATACTTAGAAATCCCTTCCCAGTGGTAAAAATATAAATAACGATACCTGGAATACTTCCCGGTTAAAATGCTATATCGGTATTAATCTGTGCGCTTGCAGATCCTTTTATTATTTATCTTGATGAGCAAATGCATATTTCAATACCGCGTCTCTCATGTCATGCTGGGGATGACAACTTGGCTTAAGTGGCATGAGGGATAGGTTTGGCATTTTTGGCGCCGTTATCAGAATTAGAAAACTAAGTCTACTTTTGGTAGTGACGTTAAGAATGCCCAACAAGCATTTTTGGCGCCGTTGCCGGGGAAGGTTGATTACTAAGTAGGAATGAATATGGAACTTTGAGTCATCATTTGCATCACTAATCTGATCGAGCTTATCAATTCTCTTATACAGTTTTACCCCTGTATTTTCCATTTTGATTATTTATTGCAAGGTGATGCATGAATAGAAGACATCTTCCAGACAACTTTGTTGACGATCCCGAAGCCTTATTCAGAAGAACAAGAGCCAAGCTCAAGAAGACATCGTCAACACTTCAGCACAAAGCTTCATCCAAATCCGAAGACCGCCGAAGTTTCATCCGGAATTTGTCGACTGAATTCGAAGCCATGGCGAACAAGTCGATCCGCGAGTTCTCAGCTCCCACTACGGACAACATCCGCACTGGACCTGCTAGGGAGATCGACCGCAACTTCGAGCTCAAGCCTGGGCTCATCAACATGGTGCAAGCTAACCAGTTCTGTGGGAAGCCACATGAAGACTCTAGTGCTCATCTTCAACACTTCCTGGAGATCTGCAGCACTTTCACCATGGCTGAAGTCCCCAGAGACGCCATACTACTTCGCCTTTTCCCATTCTCACTGTTGGGGAAAGCGAAGCAGTGGTTCTACGCTACAAAGGAGAAGAACACTACGTGGGCACTCTGCTCCACGAACTTTCTAGCCAAATTCTTTCCCATGGGCAAGACCAATGCTCTCCGTGGGAAGATTACAAGTTTTCAGCAACAACATGATGAATCCGTTCCAGAAGCATGGGAGCGTTTCCAAGACTACATCCTAGAATGTCCCCATCATGGAATGGAAAGCTGGCTACTGATGCAGACATTTTATCATGGGCTCATTAACAGTGCCCGTGAAACCATGGATGCTACAGCTGGAGGAGCATTCCTATCACTCACCATACCTCAAGCCACAGCTCTTGTGGAGAAGATGGCATCCAACCAAGGTTGGAATGAAGAAAGAACTCAGACACGCAAGAAAGGTGGAGGTATGCACCAGCTCAAGGAGGTAGACATGCTGTCTGCCAAGCTAGACCTACTCATGAAGAAGCTCGATGATCGAGCTAGAGAAAAGAAAGAAGTCATGCACGTCTACGACTCTCACATGACTTGTGAGGAGTGTGGAGGTACTGGACACTCGGGCAATCACTGTCCTGAGTTGCTGGAGGACGTGAACTACATCAACAACAACAACAACTACTATAACCGTCCTCAGCAGAATCAAGGTTGGAATCAACAGAGGCCTAACTACTCAGGTAATTACCAAGGTAACAATTCTTTCAATAATAATAATAATTATCCACCTTTGAGAGAGTTAGTATCCAACCAAGGAAAGCTAATGGATAACCTGTCTAAGAAACTGGCATCTAATGATAAAATACTAGAAAATATAAATAATAGAATGGATAATTTCTCTACTGCCATCAAGAACCAGATTAGCTTTAATAAAATGATTGAATCTCAGTTGAATCAAATAGCTGCTGCTGTTCCTGCTACTAACCCTGGTATACCATCACAACCGGAAGGACTAGAATATGCAAATCTTGTAGACATGTTTGATGCAGGAGATTACTGGAGTAACCCTATCATGGAAGTAAGTACTAACCGTCTGCCGGTCAAGAGAGGCGATCCAGGACGCCCCGTCATCCCGATCTCCATCGGCATGCGAGACTTCCCAGAAGCACTCTGTGACTTTGGCTCCAGCGTCAACATCATGCCCAGGGTACTCTATGAAAAGCTCTTTTCACAACCATTATTAGAAACAACCATGTGTTTGCAGCTTGCAGATAGGACACTGAGTTTCCTGAGAGGAATATTGAAGAACATCTGTGTCCGAGTGGGTTCCTCGTACGCTCCAGCAGACTTCGTAGTGATAGAGACCGGTTCTGATGAGAGGGCTCTCGTCATCCTAGGGAGACCATTCCTGAACACCGCGGGAGCTGTCATCTATGCTAGTGCTGCCAAGATCAGTTTCTACATCAAGGGGAGGAAGGAAACGTTTTCCTTCAAGAACAAGACCGCACAAATCCCAGAGCAACCCCAATATGAACCAAGGAAGAGGACCAACAGGAGGAACAAGAGCAAGAAGCAAGTATGAACCGAGACAGCTAAGATGGTCACTGCCGTGCACAAAGGTCAAGATCGCCAACTCAAGTCACCGTTCTTGCCTAAGAAGGACGACCCAGGTATGCCAAGCATTTATTGCTCCATTAATGGGTCCCACTTCTACAAGACACTTTGCGACACTGGGTCGGGCGTCAACATAATGGCCAAGGTCACCTATGAACTTCTGTTCGGAACCATGCCCTTAAACCCAACATATATTCAGCTCCAGATGGTAGATCAGACATTCCGATAGGTCGAAGGTACAGTAACTGACGTCCCTGTCAAGATAGACGATCACTTTGTCCATACAGACTTTTAGGTTATTGACATGGGAGAAGATGAATATGATCCACCCATCATCCTTGGAAGACCATTCCTAAGTACTGTCAAAGCAATCATTTACATTGGAACTGGAGAAGTCCACATGCACTTCCCCTCTGAGAAGGTACGTCTTTACTTTACTGACCCTAACTATGTATTTGAAGAATCCAAGCAGGTCAGGACAAGAAGAAGGCGGCGTAACCACAATCAGAAGCAACAGGTCATCAAGGACGGATGGGCAGATTATGAAGGAGAAGTGGTAAGATCTGAAGACATACCACTCAACCAACACTGTCCTGAGGAGACCAAAGCACCGAGACAGGTATGGAAAGAAAAGACAGTTGTACATGAAGAGGAGGCGCCGCCGGAACCACCGACTACGCCATCCACCAAGTCCCAGGACGACTGAACGAATAAGAGTCCCGTTCGGAGGACTTAAAAACACCGAACGCCTTGCCAAGAGGTAACTTGGTAGTTATCCTTTCCTTTTAATTATTTACTTTATCTTAAATAGTTTGCTTAGTTAATCATATTCATACTATCTTAAAAAGAAAATAAAAATGTTAAAAACCCTAAAGCCCCATGTGAGTATGCGAGTGGCATAAAACCCATAAGTACATTCACTGTGGTGGCATAAAATATATATATATATATAATAAATACATAAATATTTTCTTCTGCTTTATAAAAGAAAAAAAACAACATAAAAAAATCAAGGAGGCTCAGCATGATAAAAGCTAGATATTTATGCTAACACTTAATCAGTTCCACAAAGCTTTGTTGTCTATTTGAGCTTCACAGAATTCAAGGAGACTAGCAGACAGAGGACATTCTAATCGCTGTCAGGGTGCTGCCGACTTTCAAATACACCTCCGCCATCTACTAGCTACATCAGAAGAGATTATGTCAAGATCCAGCTTGGGGGAAGCACCTCCATTATCTTGCTAAGTATTTCTATCTTTATCTTTATATTTATATATACTTCTACCTTATAAAAATAAAAATATACATAACTATGAAAAAACCAAATAAAGATTTTGTGCTTATATATATATACCTATATCTTTTTGCTTAGTGTGTTTTAATAAATAAATAAAGTGGCTATGCTAAACTGAATCTAGATAATAATAAAACTGTAGCATGGATATGATGAATAGTTGCTTTGCCTAACTTTCAAATTTGAAGTCCTCTCTCTAAGTTTAGACATAACTGTTATCATTTAAAGCTTGCTCTAAACCTGAACTTGTGGGAAGAGAACTTGATCTAAAGTCTAAGTTGTTAACGGATATGATATGGGAAGGTTGAGCTGCTGTTTATCTATTCCTAGAGATGCTAGAATTCTGGAGAATTTTATCTTTGAAAATCTTAAAATGCTACATGATGAGTTCCTGTATGATGAGAGTTTAAGTTCCTACCATAGCCATACATACATGCTTGCTAGACTTTAAGCCATACCTTTACTTTTTACTGCTTATGAGCATTGAGTGTAGTCAAGCTGTGTAGACCCTTAGGAGCTTGTCATGCAGTTAAAATCAAGATTCACTTGCACGATCACTCATACATGCTGCTTCTACTCCGGAAGTACGCATCCACATATATCCACTCATTCTCATCTCCAGATCCACATAAAATTATTCTACTCCTAATCCGGGAGAGAATAGCCAAAAATATTTTCCCATTCTTGTTATCCCCTGTGAAATAAATGCTCAAGCTATTTTGGTTACAATCACTTGCTATATTGTTCTAAGGAGATGAGTGCTCTATACGAGGAAATAAAAAGGGGCAAGTGCCCGGAACCTCGAAAAGAAAAAGATACGAGGAAATAAAAAGGAGCAAGTGCTCGGAACCTCGATGAAAAAAAAAGAAAAAGTGTGAGAAGAGAGGTAAAAATAGACAAGTGTCCGACAGTAGAATTAGGGGTACAAGATACCCACCTGAGAGGAAAAAAAGAAAATATAGAGCACCTCATTCTCCTCAAGAGCTTTAAAAGCAAGAAAGGTACGTATCCCCTCAAAAAGAGCAAAAGTAGAATTATACTTTCATCATTGTTATCATCACTACCACCATACACCATTTATTCGCCACACATGCACATCTTGATTTGACTTATTGGCTTGTTTCTCTGGATCCATGGTTTGACTATGCAATAAATGTCTTGTAAGTATGTATACTTTATCTCTCACCGATGAGCTCCAGATATCAAAAGCCTTATTAGAATAGGATGAGAGAGAAGGCAATGTCACTCTGCCTTATACCACAAATACTACATACTTTGCTTTGAGAGAAGGCAGACATCATTACTGCCTTGGTGAGGATCCAGAAATACCACAAAAGAGAGACCTGAGAGAGTCATACAAGGAATCTCTGAGTTTTATTTGAAAATCTGCAAAAAAACTCCAAGAGCTATAGCTGATCAAGAATAAGAGACATGGCGCTTGACTAGACTGTTCTATCTTTTAACCGCTCAAGACAAAGGTGACGGTTGCAAGCCCCATGGTGAAAGGTATAATGAGTAAGTTTTAAGTCTTGACAGTTTACTTTAACTCAGAGATGAGACTCTATTTGAAAGCATGTGTACCGTCAAAATTCAAAGGCATTTCAGCAACTACTGAGTCTCTCCTTGCTCATGGACGAGCAAGAGGTAAGCTTGGGGGAGTTTGTTGATGGTCCTTAAGTATCAATTATAACTATCAAATAAATAGAGAAAAGGATCCAAATGAAACCAACACCTAGACTTAGGGTTTTATCTGACAGAATTCCACGAGTTTTGCTGTTTATCTATTTCTGCAGGGGGTTATCAGGAAATACGGAAGAAAGGCCCACATGTCGGATTAATGACGGGATATTAACCGAACACGTAATTATCTTACATCTAGAAGAGTCCAGAAGCCACGAGAATGAACGGGAGGCGTAACGGAGCCGGACACAGGGCGCCCGCCCTGGTCCTTAGGGCGCCAGCCCTGGCCCCGGAGCCAATCAGGCTCCGCCTCGAGGATTATGCTCCACCGACCTAGAGGATCAAGGAAAACCGTAGGATGAAGGTCGGTTTGATCCGACGGCCCAGATTCATCCGAAAGGGCTATATAAGCAAGGCCCCTGCCCCTGGAGAGAGGCCCTCGTCTCATACTTCAAACCCTAATTCAGGAGGAGAGCCTCTGATCAAGCCCTAGAGCCACCACATCAACTAGATCTCTAGTTAGCATAGCTACATAGGATTAGAACTAGAAGGAGTCAATCTTCGATTGGTTCCCGGATCTGTCAAGAGGATTCTTGGTAATTCCTTTCTTGTTCTTCAATTGTTCATCATTGTTCTTCAATATTATGAATATGACTTTGTTCTATTTCAATATATTGATTATGACTTTGCTCTATTTGATTATATTTGCAATTATATTGTTCTTAGTTTATCATAGTTATATGCTTGGCTTAGTTAGATTGGAATTATATACATGCCTAGGATCGTATAGCGTTTATCCATGTGTACAGTGGGTGAATGATAATTATTGTGTAGACGTGGTGTCTATACCGTATTTATCTGTGATTGCACCCTATATGCCGGATTGTGGGGTAGTTCGCGATAGTGACAGCTTCGTTGATTCTTATATAGTCCCCCTCTCGTGTATAGGGCAGGCAGAGCAACACTATTACAGGGGAGTGATTGCTATGTTCTTCATCTTCCTTGCTAATATTCACTATGCATGGATATAGTCTTTTCTCACCATGATTGCCAAGTATAATTGCACTAACTATGATATGCTAGACTTTATAGTTAATAATAACTTAGGGAATATCTTTGTAGTTCATCCTAATTCCATGCTAATGACTTGCTAGAATATCTGTTGAGGTGCTTATCATTATTATATGTGGCTAGCTGATCAGATTAATTATCTTTGTCACCATTATCACTTTACCTTTACTTAATGTGACATTTATACCTGTATAAAGAGATTGATAAATACTCTCGGTTATACATGCAATGATGTGTACTCAGTTCCATATTCTCATTCCATTATCAACCATGATACTTAGAAATCCCTTCCCAGTGGTAAAAATATAAATAACGATACCTGGAATACTTCCCGGTTAAAATGCTACATCGGTATTAATCTGTGCGCTTGCAGATCCCTTTTATTATTTATCTTGATGAGCAAATGCATATTTCAATACCGCGTCTCTCATGTCATGCTGGGGATGACAACTTGGCTTAAGTGGCATGAGGGATAGGTTTGGCATTTTTGGCGCCGTTATCAGAATTAGAAAACTAAGTCTACTTTTGGTAGTGACGTTAAGAATGCCCAACAGTTGGGTAATTCAGTTCATGCTTTCTCAACTGCCTGGATGCATAGGCCACAACCTTTCCTTCTTGCATAAGCACACATCCACGGCCTAGGCGAGATGCATCACAATAAATAAAGAAGCTCTTACTTAAATCAGGTAGGGTCAACACTGGGGCTGTTGTCAACCTTTTCTTTAGCTCCTCAAAGTTAGCCTGACATTTGTCTGACCAAATAAATTTGGCATTCTTCTCTAATAGGGCTGTCATAGGCTTGGCTAGCTTAGAGAACCCTTCAATAAACCTTCTATAGTATCCAGCCAAACCTAAAAAGCTACGGATTTCACTAGCATTGACTGGGGCTTTCCAATTCAACACATCTTGCACTTTACTAGGATCTACGGCTATTCCACCGTTAGAGACCACATGTCCCAGAAAAGATACTTCTTTCAGCCAGAACTCACATTTGCTCCTTTTTGCATACAATTTATGTTCCCTGAGTTTTTGTAAGACTAACCTTAAGTGTTCAGCAAGTTCCTCTTCATTTTTGGAGAATACTAGGATATCATCTATGAATACCACTACAAACTTATCCAAGTACTCCATGAATACTTTGTTCATTAGATACATAAAGTATGCAGGTGCATTTGTCAATCCAAAAGACATCACTGTGTACTCATAAAGGCCATATCTGGTAGTAAATGCTGTCTTGGGTATGTCAGATGCACGAATTTTTAGTTGGTGATATCCAGAACGGAGGTCAATTTTTGAGAACACACAAGCACCTTTCAGCTGATCAAATAAATCACCAATTCTAGGGAGTGGGTATTTGTTCTTGATGGTGACTTCATTAAGGGACCTATAATCGACACACATCCTTCGTGTGCCATCTTTCTTATCCACAAATATAACAGGTGCTCCCCAAGGTGAAGAACTAGGACGAATAAAACCTTTCTCTTGCAATTCCTTAATTTGTTTCTTTAGTTCTTCTAATTCATTTACCCCCATTCTATATGGTCTCTTAGCTATGGGTGCAGTTCCAGGTAAAAGCTCGATAAGGAATTCGATGTCGCGATCGGGTGGCATACCTGGCAATTCATCGGGGAACACGTCCGGGAATTCATCCACCACCTGGTTCTCCTGGTTAGCAACATCGCTCAGCTGATTGACGTGGCGGTAGGTTGAGCTTGCACTTCCACTTCAACACAAATTCTATCACCACTTGGAGATGTCACAACCACAGATTTCTCCTGACATTGTATCACTGCCCTATGTTGCTTCATCCAATCCATTCCCAGGATGAGGTCAATTCCAGCGGTTCTCAGAACAATAGGATTTACCTTGAAAGCTAACCCCCTTAAAAATATACTAGTAGAAGGGCTCCAATAATTTGCTGGCATGCTACCCCCCGGTGAATTAACTAGCATGGGATCCTTCATGGCACACAGGGGTATGCTATGCATTCTAACAAAAGCTTGGGATATGAAAGAATGCGAGGCACCGGAATCGAAAAGTACGGTAGCGGAGATGGAGTTGACGCTAAACGTACCCAGCATAACCTCAGGCGCCTCCTGAGCTGATTCCGACGACACATGATTCACCTTGCCGGTGAACGGAGGTCGAGCGTTGGGTCTCTGGTTGTTCTGCTGGTTCTGCGGAGCCTGCCGGTTCTGCTTCTTTGGGCACTGGTACGAATAGTGTCCCACCTCTCCACAGTTGTAACAGGCATTGGGGTTGCCTGGGGTGCCACTCTTGATTGGGGCATTGTTGGGCACTCCCTGACGTGGAGCTTGGTTGCTAGCTTGTTGTTGCTGGGGGCACTGCTGACTCTGACTACCCAACTGCGGTGGGTACTGGGGACGCTGCTGGTACTGGTTCCTCTGGGGGTACTGGCCCTTGTTCCATTGGTTGGGTGGCCCTTGGTTCCTCTGCGGGAAACCTTGCTGCGGAAAGGCTCGCGAGCGAGTGTTGCTACCCGATGCCTGTCCCTGGAGCTTCCTCTTCTTGAGGTCCATTTCCTTACGCTTGTTATCAATTACAATGGCACGGTCCACCAACTCTTGGAAACTGGCATATTTGTTGGACATCAGTTGCAGTTGGAGTCCATCATACAGCCCCTTCAGAAAACGGCGCTGTTTGTAAGAATCCCTAGCCACTTCAGCCGGGGCATATCGCGACAATTGTGCAAACTTGTCGCGGTATTCCGCCACAAACATGGACCCTTGCTTGAGAGCCCGGAACTCCTCTTGCTTCAGCTCAATAAGTCCCTCAGGGATGTGATAGGACCTAAAGTTCTGTGTGAACTCTTTCCATGTGACCTCTGGAGCATTCTCTGGACGTCCATACTGGAATGACTCCCACCAATCCTGAGCAGCTCCTTGGAGTTGGCCTGAGGCGTACAAGACTTTCTCCAAGTCGTTGCACTGAGCAATGTTTAGCTACTTTTCCACAGCTCTCAGCCAGTCATCCGCCTCCATAGGTTCAGAGGCGTGTGTGAACACAGGTGGGCGTCCCTTCAGAAACTCACCCCGCTTGTCACGGACCTGCACAGGTGGGGGTGCTCCTGCGGGTTGCTCACCGAGACGGTCCATCACGGTCTGCATGAGCTGCGCTTGCATGGCCATCAACTGCTCAATGGTCACCGGCGGTGGCGGAGGTGGGTCCACCAAAGCTCCGTGTCCACGACCACGGCCACGGCCTCGGCCACGTCCTCCTCTGGCGGCCATCTGTTTCCAAGCAAATGTGCAAACTTTTAGAGATCTCCCAAAAATTTACAAATTATTTACAAAAGGTAAATAACATAATTGAAAATTTCTGGACGAGTGTCTACAACAGCAGACCAAAAACTGGAGTGTAACTCAAGTTCCAGAAATCCAAAATAGGCGTGGCATACATCGTTGGAAAGCTTAAAGAGTCTGCTACAACTTTTGTATAGAACTTTTTCACTGATACAGACGGCAACATCATCAAAAACTGAGCTAAACAATTTCTGTTCTCGGTTACAGACTGCACAGACTTGCCAGGTTGTAGCAGGCATATCTCTCAAACCAGAATTGATAATGAGGTGATTCCAGTGGGAAATGAGAGGTACACAAGTCTAGTTCTTCCCACAAAAATTTCATAATTTTCGGACGTAGAGATTTAGAGATATGAGACAAACATTGCAGACTGCTCTAAGAAACAGCACAGCAGTAAAGCAGAAATTTAAACCCCAACTAAGTTAAACAAACATTAACTTAAGGTTTTGATAAAAAGAACATGTGGACAAGCCCATACTGTTCCAGAAATCACACAAATTCCGAATCAACCAAGTCCATCAACACAACCAACGAGACAACGAAGGGTTCACAAAACATACACCAACTTGACACGACTCTCGATTCTAAAACGCATTGAGCAAGACGGGGCTGCAAACACCTAAGGAGCGCGATCCACCATGGTGAACACCATAGCCTTCTTCTTGTAAATGGTAGGCTGTCCTAGCTGAACGGCCATCTCATCTATCTGGTTCTGAAGGCGCTTTTTAGATTTTTGCGCTGCACGAAGCTCTTCCCTGAGTGCTTCGTTGACCTCCTGCATGGCGCTGAGGTGCCTCACTGTGGTGTCCAAGGTGGGATCAGAAGCTGGAGGAGCCAACACCGCCCATGTCTTCTCCCTCGGGTCATAGCGTGGGAGATACCGGTAGCGATCGTTCTGCATATCCTCAAAACGCCTACCATGGTAATGCAGGTACGCCGCCTGCGCAGCATCTTCCATGCTGTCATAGACACTGGCACGCCTGGCTCGGTGGCTATGGGTGGTCACAATATCCTGAGATTGGTCGGTGTTGTTCTAGGCGGTGATGATCACATTGGTCTTCCAATACGTCGCCTCCACTGGATGTGTGTGCTCCGCACAGTAGTACTTCACAGAGGCAGCAAACTCTGGATAGTACTCAGCTAGCATGGTGGTGAGGAGGTGGTGGTAGTGGGCATCTTCGGGAGCTTCCTTAAACTTGTTCCTGGTGGACCATCCTATCTCTTCTGGCTCCTCTGATGCAGCTGGGGAGGGCACTGGTGTTGGTGCAGAAGCAGCCTGGGATGCTGGTGGAGGTGTAGCAGCGGGGACTGGCGCATCCACATGTGGGATGGGTGCAGCCACGGGAGTCGAAGCGGGTCCATCAGATGCAGCATCTGAAAATGCCTCCTCCTCCATGGGTTCCTCCTCTTCCTCGTCAGTGATGTGGACGACCTCTGGCTCCACTGGTGGTACTGCTGGTGGTGCTGGTGGAGCAGGTGCTGCTGGAACGAACTGGGCGACGTAGGCAGCGGCACTGAGGCGAGGCATCTATAGTTTTGATATAAAATATTATCAGAGTCAATATTTTATGCAATAGAATAAAGAATAGAGCATAAAATTTTTAATAAAATACCAAGAGTGAGGTAGTAGCAAATAAATAAATAAAGTCGAACTCCTAGAAACGACCATTTCTATCTAGGTTTGCGTCCTACAGTCGACACAGCTCCGATACCAAATTTGTCACACTCCAATTAAAGGACAATATAGAGTGCATACATCTTATGTGCGCCCCAGGAATAGTCGCACACATAAGCCGACAAATTTAACAGAAGTATCATCACTGAGTACATACATAACGTTATTACATCACGTAGTCCTTACATAAACGAACAGAAAGGTAAATAGCAACTCTCAGGCGTAGTGTCTGATCCACAGGGAAGGACGACTGGTTGACCCAAACCTAGAAATCCTCCGGGAAGTCCTCGTAGAAACTGTCATCTGTTACCCATCCGGGATTTTACCCAAAAACAATATAGCAACAAGTGTGAGTACATTTGTACTCCGCAAGTATAGTATGAGGATTCATGAGGCTCAAAAAGGTCAGACACGGTTGACTGCAGTTAGCTCTTTTAGTAGTTCAACATTCCATTATTAATCATTATTTAGTTATGCTCAAGCTCCCATTTATCCCACATGATCCACTACTAGAATTAAGAAGAGAAAGCATCAGTGTGATCTCATCATCATCATCATAGTTCATCACGTATCAAGTAACCATTTATTCTGTGAGTTTTCCGGGCCGCTCGTGACCGTGAGCACGGCTGTTATAACAGTTTTAACACTCTGCAGAGGTTGTGCATCTTTACCCGTGAGTCGTGTTACCCATATACCCGGGGCCCGTCGACCCCCTAACACTTCCAAGGTGAGCAGGCAGGGTACACTATGAAGCCTTCCATAGGCCTCTTCTAACCAGTTAGGGCCGCTAGGTTTCCTCGGCAGGCAGATATAGAGAACCCCCCTTTCGATGGCACAATTCCCGCAGGCTATACACATCTGAACAGAGGCAGTTCTATACCCAACGTGGCAAGCCCCTCTTGCGCCCTTTCGGGTAACCTCTAACAAGTTAGAAAAGATCCTACTACTGAGCCAAAGTCAGAGCCATTTAACTCCCACGGTTGCACTGTAAGTCCCAGCTTTTGCTCTACAGATAAGTCCTTACGGAGGGTTTAGGGCAACATGATCAACATCATTTACACCATCACCCTTTTGTTCCACTACTATCATCATGATTATCCGTTGGTTCCATTAATCAATGTGTAGATCATGTTTAGTTAGAGCACTAGCTTTCTACCCAAATGCAATTAATCCCCATAGGAATCAAGGTACAGGTCATCAATTTGCTAGGAAGTCCTTATAATCGAGCAATATTAGACACATGCATGATGAATATGTTATATAATGAATAGGACAACAAGGTAGGCCCATGCTATACTTGCCTTGGTTCATGAACTGCTGCTGGTCCTGCTGGTCTTCGAAGTTCTCCTGGTTCCCAACGTACTCCTCACCGTCTGAACTCGACCAACACGGCAACATACACATTTCAGGAGCATTCATGCATAGCAAACAAACCTATAATTAGAACAGTACACCAGCAGTATAAAAACAAGATAAAAAGTTTATGAAAACATTCTACGTCTCGCTACGATCACATCGACGCGAAGTTCACGAAAAACGGAGCTACAACGCAAAAGTTACGAACTATTTAAGGTTCCAAAAGCTAGCTATTAAACTAGACTTAATCAAGAAATTCAAAAGCTCCTAACAGGTATAACAGTAGCACTAATGCGTAGATTACGAAATTACAAAACTAACACAAGTTGAACGGGTCGAATCGGAGCTAAAACGATGATTTTATACACGTTTTACTGCAGTGGCAATCCTGTAATTAATCTAAAAGCGTATTTTTCATATATACCGAATCAAACTACGCTTTCAAAATTTAGAACACGTATTTAGGAAATACGCCAGGGGCGGCGGGTTCAATAAACAAGAAACCGAGGGTCTCTTTAGGAAAATGGACCCCGAAGGGGTATGGAGCTTTCTGAGCCGTTGATCTTGCGATGAGCGGCTAGGATAGAAAGGGGGAGAAGAGAGGGAGAACCGGCCACCGGAACTGGGAGCGATGACGGCGGCGCCGCCATGGAGCTCGCCGGCGCTGCTCGGCCGGGCACTACAGAGCCCCAATCTCCAAACCAACTTCATAGGGAGAATGCGGAGGGGATAGGAATTCCATTTTTGCCACAAGTGCGGCCGGGGAAAAGCTCGAGGGGCACCCGCCATGGATGGCGGTGGAAGGGCTCACCGAAGCAACTAGCTAAGGCCCTAGAGGCCACAAAACAATGAATTGGAGGTGCAGGGAGAGGGAGGGCAGCACGGGGAGTCTCACCACGGCTTCAAACGGGACGGGGACGGCTCGGGGGTGACAACCGACGAGGTGGGGCGGACGGTGCTCCGGTGGATCGCCGCGGCGGTGCTTCGGTTGCTCAAGCGAGTGGATTTGGAGCGGAAAAAGTAGCAGGGGAGGCGGTGAAGGGGTCCGGCTCCTTTTTTTGAAGGCCGGGCGCGGGGGGAGGCTCCCACGTCGCGCGGGGAAGTGGGCGCGGGTGGCGGTTGCCACGACTGAGCAAGGCGCGGGGGAGGTTAGGGGAGGAGCTGACGGGTGGGCCCGGCGCGTCGGTGGCACAGAGGAAGGCAGGCGCGGCAACGGCTGCCGCTCGGCTGGGCTGGGCCGCGGCCCAGGAGAAGGAGCGCGGGGGAGGGCGAGCGGCTGCGGGAGTTGGGCCAACGGGCCGAAAACAGAGAAGTGAAAGCGGGAAAGATTTATTTCATTTTCCTTTTTCAAATTTGATTTTCAAATCACATTTCCAAATGATTTTTCAAATCCTTTCAAAAATTTATCAAAACCACTCATCACAAAAATACCTGTGCAACAGCATGTATGCATGAACATTTTCTAACCTTATGATTGATTTTATTTTTCCCAAAATTTATTATTCCCTAAACTTGAATGCACAACAAATTCATATTTAACTCAAATTTATCTATTTTAAAATAATATGAAAATTTAGGGTGTCACAATCGGCTTGTTACAAAGGCCAAACTTAAATCATTATTAAAGTTTCCTTAGTCTAAAAACATTACTCCCTCGAACAGCTTGGAGAGTCAAAACATCTCAAGTTTGACCAAATTTATAAAACATCTCAAGTTTGACCAAATTTATATAATAAGAAGATAATAACATTTATAATACCAATTAAGTATCATTAGATTCTTCATTAAATATATATTCATAGTATACCTATTTGATGTCATAAATCTTTGTATTTCTTTCTATAGTTTTAGTTAAGCTTAAGATGTTTTGACTCTCCAGGATTCTTGAAATGACTTATAATTTGGAACAGAGGGAGTAATAATGTGCTAGATTTGTAATGTGGATCCCATTTGTTAATTCTTAGTTCACTAAAATCACTATAGATTTCCTAAGTCGGTTTTTTCTAACTTTGGTTAGCACTATCTCCAAAATATATTATCTTATAGTTATATTAAAAAGGTTGTATATTAAGAAAGTATTTTATTCATAACGAAAATAACTCATATCTTATAGTTATATTTTATTTGAAAGTATTTTATACATAATATAATATTCTGTACATTCTAAAGTCAATCTTGATCATCTCTACCTTTGATCAAATTTGTAGAAAAATATATTAACATATAAAATACCAAAAATTGCATTATCACAACATTAACATCTTAAAAATATCCTTTACACGTTCCTAGTGCACACAAAAGCCTCATATCCGTTCATAACCTAGCATCTGATAATAAAGCCTTCCTTGAATTTCATCCAAAATTCTTTCTTATCAAGATTTAGGCAACGAAGAAGATTCTCCATCGAGGCAGAAGTGGAGGAGGCCTTTACCCTCCTTAGGTCATTGAGCGTGCAACTAGACCATGTGAAGCAAGTTGAAGGAAATGAATAAAAAGGACATTTAACCGTTGTTCTCTCTGCTCAACCAGTGGAAATGAATAAAATAAGGGGTGCGGTGTTCAACAGCATAATTGTCAGCAACGAGAGTATCTTCCAGTAAATGGCTTCACTTTGGATGTTTGCCAGCAAACGACCTCGATCCACTTTCAGTGTCCGCTATCAAATTTTTTCTAATTTTTGTTAAATATCTAGACATATCGTATATCTAGGTGAATAGTAAAACTTATGTACCTAGAAAAACCAAAACCATCTATAATTTGAGACAGAGAGTGGTAGCATATAATGTGAATTATCATCTATATATACCACATTTGTCAAAATGAATTAAGTACACTAAAATGACAGTAACGAGCGGGACAGCCCACCTACAGATATGATGCGAAACGAGCTGCGTTCCACAGCCATACACTGTAACCAGGTCTTTGCAAAGTCATACACGCAACCATCCAAAGTCCAAACGAAGCGAAGCTCATCAAAGCATGACACTGGCTCACTGAGGCATGTATGTGGCCCGGTGCTCGTTCTAGCTCAACTGGTTGAATGAATCCACAGCCAACGCCCGCACGGCACGGAAAGACCAGCCACCATCTTAGTGACAATACAACCTATCACAATATAATTAATTTTCTTCTTCATTATACTCCTGACTAGACAGCAATTGGTTTAGTTTATTGAGAATATGAGACAGACAGAACACCAAGATGCTTCCTTGGATGAAGATGCGCGCCAAGCTCCTTCCGGGGGTAAATAGCAATCTAGCCGAATTCATTGAGACATTGATGAGCAGCTTCTCGAAGTCGTTAAGATTAGACTGCAATAGGCAATTACCAGCTAGCTAACAAATTGCAAAGAATTGACAAGAACCATAATTTTATTTATACTCATGTGTATACGCATATATCAATTAAAGGACGCCGATATCGCGTGACGGGTCAAGTGTTTGGCACTACTACCCTAAAGATTTTTAGGAGCGGCTAAAAAGGGTTTGTAGGGGTGGTTTGGCCAGCCCCCCTATCAAACCGTTGCTACAAATGGCTGATTTGTAGGGGGTGGTTCGCAAGCTGCCCCTACAAATCGATTTGTAGAGGCGGTTAACAGATATATATAATTATTCACAAATATATAACTAGCAATTTTCTGGAAAACCAATATATATATAGAACAATTGTTGACCTAATTTAAAAATATATTTAATTCTTCACTAAAATATCATGGTTACAATAACAAACAATTTCAAAGAAATTGTGTAGCAACAATTAAGATTTTACACACTATCCTTCATGCAAAAAATGTAATTAATAATAAAATAACAATCCCTAGCTCTAGATCTAGATCAACATGACACATCCATTAAACTAACTAATAGACCAATAAAATCAAGCAAGAACCACTAAATAAGGGTGTAATCTTATTCCACTAACTAATTTACACTAGAACCTTCAAAACTTTGGTCTAATTTGATTCATAAATAGCTCAAGCACCATGGAAGAGAGAGAAATACAAAACCTTAATTACTCACTAACCAACCATTAAAACTTCCTAAAAATGTTTAGAATAGCATTTTCTTACCTTCTATAGCCTCTCCACCAAAGGAAATGAGATCAAAACCTCCCCCTGTAAGAGCAATTTTTGGGAGGTGTTCAAGGCCCCCCATCCTTCCTTTCTCGGGCTACAGTAGCTAGCTCGAGGAGGAAGAAGGGGGCGCCGGTTTTGTTGGGGGCGGGATTTGTAGGGGCGGCTCGTGATTCGGCTGCCCCTACAAATCGTACAGTAGGGCGGCTGGTGAATGAGCCGCCCCTACAAATAAACTCATTTGTAGAAGTGGCTCTTATCACTAGCCGCCTCTACTATTGGATTTATAGGGGTGGCTGGCCTAGCAGGGCCCGGGCAAGACCACTGTAGGGCGTGGCTGCAGATGGAGCTATCCCTACAAAAGAAAGGCCCTATTGCTACAAATCCGTTCTGTAGTAGTGTGGGAAACACGTGATCCGTCTCCTCCGCAACGACGCCCCCTCCCCTACCCTCCACCACTGGCGGCCGCCGCCTTACCGCGCCGCCCACCTCCAGCCTTGGCCCTCCACTAATTACAGTGCAGCTCGCCAACGAGCTCCGCCGTGACGCCCTCGCCCCGCCCCCGGCTTCCACCATTGGTGGCCGGCAGCTCCCGCCGCCTCATTGCATCACCCACCTGCCCCTACCCCTCGACCCTGCCCTCCCCTAATCATAGGTAGCTCGCCGACGAGCTCTGCCATGATGCCCTTGCCGCTAGCCCGCCCAACTACTGTCTCACGATAGCGGCGCCCCCGCCGCCATCTTGCCTACCTTCACTGCCGTGTCACGGCCGCCGCCCCCCAAAACCTTCTTCTAGAGCCGCCGGGGAATAGATCCCTAACGCTTGAACCCTAGCTGCCACAGTCTTCTTCCTCTCAAGTGGGACGCGGGCGCGTGGGCACGCCAACCCGCGTGAGGACGCGCAATGGAGTTTGCGTTAATTAAACTTTTACTAGATAAATGTCCGTGCGTTGCACCGGGACCATACAATTTCAATGGAGCAAATTCTTTTATGGAGCGGAAGTTATTTTGGAAATGTTTGATAAAATAGCTTCGCTAAAGATTGATGAAATGTCTATAGTGCCCTTCACTCGGAGTTTAGACTTTGGAGGGTGCGCACATGAATCTTTTTTTTACGAAAGTTTTGATATTTTCCTTTGTGATTCCGATTTAGAGGTGAAGGATTCCTAGTTTTGGTTCTATTGTGGACGATTGCCTTAGAAGCTTATTAGATGTAGATGTAGATGTAGATACAGATGTAGACGTAGAAGAAGAAGAAAACTTGTAGAGGTAGAGATTTTCAGCCAGCGCGTCGGCCCTGTTCGCTTGTCTTATAAGCCGTATTTTTCAGCCAACGAATAGTATTTTTCTCTCACAACAATTCAGTAAACAGTACTTTCAACTGTACCTTTTTAGCCAAACGAACGGGGCCACATGACTCTAATAGACTGATGCGGTGGTGCGAAGGTTGTTCTGGGCTGGCCCACCACACTGGACACGCTGGGCCGTTGCCACCGTCTGCCAATGAAAGGCTGATGGGCTCTCTGGCCTGTACGCAAATTTGGGACCAGATCTTTGAAGTTGGAGCCCGACCACTTTTCACTCGGGCTGCTCTTCTAGGTCCGGCGGTCTAGCCCACCAAGAACCTATGTCCACGTGACATGAATTTCCATGCCCATATCAGCGTTTTATTTTTAGCGACGAATTAACATGTCAGTTTCTATACAGACTCGACGCGGCGATTTTGGATTTCTCGGCGCGGCCGGATAGTGTATGTATTTTGCCGAATAGTATACGTATTTGGTAAGGTTTTTCTTTAGTCTTTTGCACGGAGACATGCGGACTTTGGATTTGTGGTGCTGATGAACAGTCGCCAGATAGTGTACGTATTTTGTCGAATAGTTTTTTTAGTCTTTGTGACCAAATAGTATATGTTTTTGGTATCATCGGATAGATAATTACTTTAATGTCTTTTTAGGAGTAGAGAAGACAGAGATAGAGATTAAACGGACAGGTTTTTTATAGCAAATTAAACGGACAGGTGGGAAGTATTCAACACATTGGAGATGGAAAACCAGTCTGCAGGGCCCGAGCCCAACAAAAGAGAATGACCACATCCTAGGCCCAATCCAAGGGACATCCCAAGCCCTAGCCAGCATTCGCCAAGCCTCCTGCCGCTACCGCCGGCGTTTGCCATCGAGTCCTGGTGTCCTTCGCCGGCAGCGCCGACGACTCGGCGGAGGACTATTCCCCGGAGGCCACCGTGGTGCGCTTCGACCCGCCGCTCCGTCTCCTCCGCGCGCCCGTCCGCTCCCCGGCACCTAGCGGCGAGGGCCCCGTCCTCGCCTTCCGCGACGCTGCCAGCTGGCGAGCCGCCTGGCTGTAACACCCTAAAATTTGAAGAAAAGAAAAATAGGGAAAATGTGATTTTTATATTTATTTTTGTGAAGCATGCAAATTTAGAATAAGAATAATTTTTATAAATTTAAAATCAAATATAAGGGTAGAAACATGATTGAGCATTCATGCTGCTGCATTTGGAGTTTTGTGTTGAGTGGTTTAAATCAAATTCAAATTTGATTTGAAAATCATTTGAAAAATGGATTTGAAAATTCGGAAAAGAAAAAGAAAAGGAATTCTTTCTTCCCGGGCCGCTTCTCCTACCGCAGCCCGCAGCTCGGCCTGTTTCCCCGCGCGCGGCCCATCTTCTCCCGCGCCGCCTTCTCCTCCTGGGCCGAGCCCAAGCCCAGCAGCCGGCCCGTCTTCACGCGCGCGCGGCCGTTCCCCGCTCTGAGTCGCCGACACGTGGGACCCACCTATCAGCGTCTCCTTCCACCTTCCTTTCTTCTTCCTCCAGCTCTTTCCAACCGCGAGCTCGCCTTCCTCCTTCTCCGATTCGCATCCGCGGCTCGATCTTCTTCCCTTCCTTAAGTGCGACGCCTTCGGGCTATAAAAATGAGACCCCCGCATCGTACCGCTCCTCATCCCACCTTTTTCCGCAGCCTAGACCGCCTAGGGTTGCCTCGCCGCGAGCTCCGCCTCCACCGCCGCCTTGCCGAGCCAGCCGCCGCCCTCCAGCTGCTCCCCGGTCACGTGTTCGCGCGGGGTAAGATCGCGACGTTGAGCTCTTTCTTTTGGTGCCCTCGGTTCGGTGTTTGGTGCTCGGGAGGGTCTTCTTCGCGAACTCCGGCGAGCTCGGTTTCAACCGGCAATGGCGCCGCCGCCTGGGCTACTGTGGCCGCCGGCCGTTCCTTCTCTCTCTCCTCTGATTCAATCTCGCCCGTCCAATTCTAATCTAACGGATGAGAATAGAGGATACCGGTTCGGCTAACGGTTTTGCTAAAGAGTCCCTGAGATTTTGTCTTTTTGAACCCGCGGTCCAAAGCGTAATCTGGAAAATACGTTTTTATTAAATGAAAACGTAATTCGTTTCGGAAAAAGAAAAATACGCTTTCTCATATTTACAGATTTGCCACTCAGATTGTTTTAGCCGTAGAATTTTTGTTTTAACTCCGATTTGATCCATTCAAATTGCGTTAGATTCATATTCGCGAGCTCTATCTAATGGTGTAACTGTACAGTAGGTTTAGATTAATTTATTTTCGAGTTTTAATTAAAGTATTTATTTTTCTATAGGAAATCTTTGGAAATTCATAACTTTGTCGTTTTAGATCCGTTTTCCGTGATCTTCGCGTCTGTGTGATCCTAGCAAGTTGTAGATTCATTTTAAAGACTTTTTATCTTATTTTCTTACTGTTGGTGTATTGTTCTAATTATAGTCTTGTTTGTCTATGCATGATTGCCTCTGGATGTGTGTTGTTGATAATGGTTGATCGAGTATAGACGGTGAGCAATTCGTTGGAGATCAAGAGCCTTACTACGAGCACGATCTTCAGGACCAGTTTGAGCAAGGCAAGTATAGCATGGGATTATCCTTGTTGTCCTATTCACCTTATGCAATTAATATCATTATGCATTTATTCCTTGTTAAGGATGACTTAGTGATTGATACTATACCTTGGTACCCATTATGATGCATTGATTAGTATGGCTAGTGCTTAAACATGGACTATGATCATGTAAATTGATTAGAGGAATATGCAATAAACATTAAAATATGATTTTGATTCTTGTATAAAGGGGATTAGAGCATGTGTGTTGTTTTGATGCTCTAATTGCTCTCCATAAGGACTCATCTATAAGCGACAATCCGGGATTTACAGTACAACTGTGGGGGCTATATGGCTCTGGCTTTAGTCATATAGAAGGACCTTTTCTAGCTTGTTAGAGGTAACCTTTTTGGCGTAAGAATGGCTTGACGAATCGGGTATAGTGCGGCCTCTGTCCTTATGTGTATAGGCTGCGGGTCAATGTGCCATTTGGAAGGGGGGCTCTACATCTGTTTGCCGAGTGAATCTAATGGCCCTAACTTGTTAGACGAACCTTCGAAAGACTTCATAGTGTTTACCCTGCCTGCTCACCTTGGTAGTGTTTTGGGAGTAATTAACCCGGGCATTTGGGTAACACGACTCACAGTGAAAGTGTACAACCTCTGCAGAGTGTAGAACTGTTATAACAGCCGTGCTCACGGTCACGAGTGGCCTTGGACCCTTATGGAATAGTTGAATAATGGTTTATGTTTATGTTTTTGTTATTCATTAATCATTTCACATGGATCATATGTTTATTGTTTACATTGAGACCTTTTGATGCTAAGTGATATGCTAAAATCATGTTAACTAAAAGCTACATGCTGATAAACCAATGATTATGCCTATTTGAGCCTCATGAACCCCATGTCACACTTGTTGAGTACGAGATGTACTTACGCTTGTTTATTTCTCTTATTTGGATAAAAATCCCGGATGGGTAACAGATGGAGGTAATAGCGACTACTACGCCTACTTCCCTGAGGATTACTAGTCTTGCTGTCAACCAGTCAATGTACCTGTGACTGGAGCTACCACGAGAGAGATTTTTATTTATACTTTCGCTACATTTGTGTTAAGACTATGTGTTTAAATATCGTGATGTAATAACATTTGCCATGATACTTCCGTTATAATTTGTGAACTTATGTGTGATTGATCTCTGGGCGCACATAAGGGTAAGCATTCCATTTGGTCGATAAATGGGTGTGACAAATTGGTATCAAAGCTCTTGTTGACTGTAGGACGCAAGCCTAGCTAGCAATGGTCGAAGTAGTGTCATCTCTACACTATTTTTATGCTCACTATCTTGCTCTTGTTATTTGATAAATTTTTATGCTTCTTATGTCTCACTCTATTACGAAATTTTGCCTCTATTCTAACTTCATCTAAAAATTCTGTAGATGACTCGTGACCGTAAGACTGCCCGCATCAGCTTTGGAGGATACTACCCACCTCGTGCCCTGCTTGCAACTGAAGAGCCACAAGAGCCAGAACCTCAGGAACAAGAGAAGACCCCTGTAGCACCAGTCCAAGCACCAGCACCTCCCCAGGAAGAGATTGAGCCTGAAGAAGATCCAGAAATCGTTGAGATTGAAGATGGTGAGGAGGAAGATAATGGAGGAGTACAACCCCCGTCTCCACCACATGAAGCTCCTGAAGATATGCCACCTCCTCCAATAGGGTGGACTGTGAGGATCTACCACAGGAATGGAGGGGATGCTGTCTCTCATATTCGCCTAGTGGGGATGCTCACTGCTTACTTCGCGGATTGGCATCCGGCTATGGAGTACGTCTGCTGGGAGTACACTCATCCACTAGAGAGCACGTACTGGAAGGCAAGGGCAAGCATCTTTGCACACAAGCAAGACAAGGGGGCATATCAGCTGGACATGATGTTCTCTCATGTGGAACATCGAGCCACCATAGAGGATAGCATTGAAGATGCTGCTTTTGAAGCATGTATGGGTCTTCGCTATCTTCGCTTTAACCTCATGAAGCATGACATCCATCGCTTCCTTCCTCGTGCACACCCCGAGCTTGGTTGGGCTATGACAGATCCAGTGCAGCTAGAGCCACTACCTCGGGTGATGGTGAACTTTGTCTATGACATGATGGACAGGAAGCTGCAACTAGAAGAGATGGTGAGGACACAAGGGAAGACTATCAAGAGATGCCAAGCAACCATTGATGAGCTCCGAGCAAACCAAGGCATGCCCAAGATCTACGAGAAGTTAGAGCATGAGCCACTTCCTTAGGAAGTAGGAGTCCTTTCATGTAATAAGAACGTTCTTAGTAACGTCAGTTGAGTCAGTCGAGTCTGTCGTGTGGTTTGAACCTTGGTGTGCTAGTTGCTTTATTATTATGCTTATGTGTGAGTTGGATCTTTGTTTGAGTGTCTGGACTTGTAGGCATGTCTACAAGTTCCATTATTAAGAATAATAAGTTTATTAGTCAAGGAATAATAGTTGGGTTTGATATTATCTCGTTTCTGTCCTTGCTGTTTTCTGGAGCAGTCTCTAATGTTTCTGCTATAGTTTAAAAACGGTTCGTGCAACATTTATGAAATTTTTATGAGAGAAACTAGACTCAAGCATCTTTCAAATGCCACTGGAATCACCTTTTTATCTAATCTGGTTCGAGAGATATAATTTTCACAAGTTAAAGTTTCTGCACAGTCTGGAATCTGGAACAGTTTCTGTTACGCCTTATTTTTCATAGACTTAACGACATAATCTGGTCTTGAGGTCTGAATAGAAATTGTGGATAATTTCATAAGCTTTCCAACCATATAAAGCACGCCTCTTTTGGACTTCTGTAGCCCGAGATATGATTGAAATACTGAACTGTCAATACTGCTACTCGTCCAGAAAACTTTCAGATCTCATTCTTAATCTTATAAGTGGTTGATAACCTGGATTTCTTAAAGTTTGCATGTTTATGGGTGGCAGATGGCCGGAAGAGGAAGAGGCAGAGGTCGTGGCAACATTCCCCCGAATCCACCACCACCACCGCCACCAACTATCGAGCAGTTGCTGGCAGTACAGACGCAGTTGATGCAACAACTGGTGCAGAATCAGCAGAATCAGCCAGTTGCTGGAGTTCAACCACGTGACAAGCGTGGTGAATTTTTGAAGGGTCGTCCCCCAGTATTCACACATGCTGCTGATCCTTTGGAGGCCGATGATTGGCTTCGTGCTGTGGAGAAACAACTCACCATTGCACAATGTGATGACCGACAGAAGGTGTTGTTCGCTTCTGGGCAACTTCAGGGAGAAGCTCAAGATTGGTGGGAGTCATATGAGTATGGTCGTCCTGCTAATGCTCCTGCAGTCACCTGGCAGGAGTTTAGAGAGAACTTCAGGGCTTACCATATACCTGAAGGGATGATAGAATTGAAGGCGGAGGAATTTAGAAACCTGACCCAAGGGTCAATGACTGTAGCTGAGTACCGTGACAAGTTTGCTCAATTGTCACGATATGCTCCACATGAGGTGGCTAATGACAATGATAAGCAGCGCCGCTTCTTGAAGGGATTATATGATGGACTACAGTTGCAGTTGATGTCCAATACCTATCCCAACTTCCAGACGCTTGTGAACCGCGCTATTGTGGTGGATAACAAGCGCAAAGAAATGGATGCTAAGAGGAAGAGGTTACAGGGACAAGCCTCCAATAGCAACACCCGTCCACGCACTGGCTTCCAACAGAATACTCAGCAGAGACCTCCTTCTGGACAGTGGAACCATGGTCAGACCCCATTTCGTGGACAGTTCCCTCAACGTCCCCCATTTCAGCCACAGAGTAGCAATCAACGTCCATCACAGCAGAATGGGAATCAAGTGCAGCGCCAGGGTCCTTCCAACAACACTCCTACAAAGACCAGTGCTCCCAATACTCCCAACAGGTGTTTCCGTTGTGGAAAAGAAGGTCACTTGTCTTACAACTGCCCGGAGAAGCCTAACCAGCAGACTCCCCAGAGACAGGGCAGCCACCAGAAGCCCGCACTTAACTCGGGAAGGGTGAATCACTTGTCCCAGGAAACTGCAGTGGAGGAGCCAGAAGTTATGCTTGGTACGTTCGATGTCCACTCTACTCCCGCCACTGTTCTTTTTGATTCTGGAGCATCACATTCTTTCATATCACATTCATTTGTTAGAATACATAGAATCCATTTGTGTGCCATGAAGAACCCTATCTTAGTAAACTCACCTGGTGGAAGCATGCCAGCATCTTATCGCTGTCTTCCCATTAATCTCAACTTAAGGGGGGTAGAGTTTACAGTTAGTCCTATAGTATTGAGGACAGTCGGGATTGATCTTATACTGGGAATGGATTGGATGATGCAACAACAAGCAGAGATTCAGTGTAAGGATAAATCAGTTGTGCTGACTACACCAAAGGGGGATAGGATCAGGGTTGAAGTCAAAGTGCAAAAACAAGCGACCGCTACAGTGAACCAGCTCAATGATGGTGCCAATCAGGAGGATCCAGTTGTGGAGGAGTTCCCAGATGTGTTTCCGGAGGAATTGCCAGGTATGCCACCAGACCGTGACATTGAATTTATTATTGAATTATTACCTGGAACTGCACCTATAGCTAAGCGTCCATATAGAATGGGAGTAAATGAATTAGAAGAACTTAAGAAACAAATTAAGGAGTTGCAGGATAAGGGTTTTATTCGTCCTAGTTCGTCACCATGGGGTGCACCGGTGATTTTTGTGGATAAGAAAGATGGAACTCAGAGGATGTGTGTAGATTATTGATCTCTTAATGAGGTTACTATTAAGAACAAGTATCCACTGCCTAGAATTGATGACCTGTTTGATCAGTTGAGAGGAGCTTGTGTATTCTCCAAGATTGACCTTCGCTCTGGATATCATCAATTGAAGATTCGTGCCAGGGATATACCCAAGACAGCATTTACCACACGTTATGGGTTATATGAGTATACAGTGATGTCATTTGGTTTGACTAATGCTCCTGCATACTTCATGTATTTAATGAATAAAGTGTTCATGGAATATCTGGACAAGTTTGTAGTGGTATTCATTGATGATATACTAGTGTTTTCCAAGACGAAAGAAGAACATGCTGAACATTTGAGGTTGGTCTTGCAGAAGCTCAGAGAACACCAACTATATGCAAAAAGGAGTAAGTGTGAGTTTTGGCTTAAGGAAGTTTCTTTTCTGGGTCACATCGTTTCAAATGGAGGAATTTCAGTAGATCTAGGCAAGGTGAAAGATGTATTGAACTGGAAACCACCTATCAATGCAAGTGAGATCCGTAGCTTTTTGGGATTGGCTGGCTATTATAGGAGATTTATAGAGGGATTCTCCAAGCTTGCAAAACCAATGACTGCATTGTTGGAGAAGAATGCCAAGTTTGTGTGGTCCGAGAAGTGTCAGGCTAATTTTGAGGAATTAAAGAAAAGATTAACTACTGCACCTGTCTTAGTTTTGCCAGACCTGAACAAACCTTTCTCTATCTATTGTGATGCATCTCGATTGGGATTGGGATGTGTTCTGATGCAAGAAGGTAGAGTTGTGGCATATGCATCGAGGCAGTTAAGGAAGCATGAGTTAAATTA
Organism: Saccharum spontaneum; assembly: GCA_022457205.1. Lineage (NCBI taxonomy): Eukaryota > Viridiplantae > Streptophyta > Magnoliopsida > Poales > Poaceae > Saccharum > Saccharum spontaneum. The sequence continues at coordinate 56,134,425 of CM039596.1, forward strand.
CCCTACTCATGATTTGGAATTAGCTGCAGTGGTTCATGCATTAAAGATATGGAGACATTATTTGATTGGACACAAGAGTGATATATACACTGATCACAAGAGTCTCAAGTATATCTTCACTCAAACGGATCTGAACTTGAGGCAGCGTAGATGGTTGGAGTTGATAAAAGACTATGATCTAGAGGTGCATTATCATCCCGGAAAGGCCAACGTTGTTGCTGATGCTCTTAGTAGGAAGAGTTATGCAAATGAAATACAAGTAATGCCTATGCCAAAGGAATTGTGTGCTGAGTGTAAGCATCTGAACTTAGGATTTACTACTAATGCAGTGGAACTAGTATTGGAGCCTACTCTGGAGCAAGAAATCCGTAAAGGTCAGCAGAAGGATGAAAAGTTGAGAGAGATAGCTGAAAACATAGCGAAAGGAAAATCTCCAGGATTTCGTAAGGATGAAAATGGTACGCTATGGTTTGGGAAAAGGCTGTGTGTGCCCGAAGATAGGGAAATCCGAATGGCAATTCTGCGTGAAGCTCATGAGTCAGCTTATTCCATACATCCGGGTAGTACTAAGATGTATTTAGATCTGAAAGAGAAATATTGGTGGTATGGTTTAAAGAGAGATGTAGCTGAGTATGTTGCTTTGTGTGACACTTGTCAAAGGGTGAAAGCGGAACATCAAAGGCCTGCAGGATTGTTACAACCTATGCAGATACCCGAGTGGAAATGGGAAGAGGTCGGTATGGATTTTATAGTTGGGTTACCACGGACGCAAAGAGGATATGATTCAATTTGGGTGATAGTGGATCGTCTGACTAAGGTTGCTCATTTTCTGCCTGTGAAGACTACATATAGCAGTGCGAAACTGGCAGAGTTGTATATGGAAAGAATAGTGAGTTTACATGGAGTCCCTAAGAAGATTGTGTCTGATCGAGGTACTCAGTTTACATCTCATTATTGGCAGAAGATACATGAATCATTGGGGACCAAACTAAATTTCAATACAGCTTATCATCCTCAGACAGATGGTCAAACAGAGAGAATTAATCAGATATTGGAAGATATGTTGAGAGCTTGTGCTCTACAATATGGTACTAGCTGGGATAAGAGTTTGCCATACGCAGAGTTCTCTTATAACAATAGTTATCAGAAGAGTCTTCAAATGGCACCGTTTGAGGCTCTGTATGGACGAAAGTGTAGGACCCCGTTGTTCTGGAATCAGACAGGGGAGAGTCAAGTGTTTGGACCTGATGTATTAAAGGATGCTGAAAAGAAAGTAAGAATGATTAGAGATAATCTAAAAATAGCCCAGTCTAGACAGAAAAGTTATGCTGATACTCGCAGAAGAGAGTTGACATTTGAGGTAGGAGATTATGTTTACTTGAAAGTGTCACCCATGAGAAGTGTGAAGAGATTTAACATGAAGGGTAAATTAGCACCAAGATATATTGGACCTTTCAAGATTATAGAGAGACGTGGTGAAGTGGCATATCAATTGGAATTACCCGAGAGTCTGGCAGGTGTACATGATGTGTTCCATGTGTCACAATTGAAGAAATGTTTACGAGTACCAGAAGAACAGATTCCGATAGAGGAACTCACTGTTAAGGAGGATCTTACATATGAGGAGTTTCCGGTTAAGATTTTGGAGGCTGCAGACAGAGTCACAAGAAGTAGAACAATCAAAATGTGTAAAGTACAGTGGAATCGGTATACCGCAGAAGAGGCTACTTGGGAACGAGAAGAGGATCTGAGAAAAACCTACCCGCAACTGTTTGAGTAAGCACCGGTCGAATCTCGGGGCGAGATTCATTTTAAGGGGGGTAGAATTGTAACACCCTAAAATTTGAAGAAAAGAAAAATAGGGAAAATGTGATTTTTATATTTATTTTTGTGAAGCATGCAAATTTAGAATAAGAATAATTTTTATAAATTTAAAATCAAATATAAGGGTAGAAACATGATTGAGCATTCATGCTGCTGCATTTGGAGTTTTGTGTTGAGTGGTTTAAATCAAATTCAAATTTGATTTGAAAATCATTTAAAAAATGGATTTGAAAATTCGGAAAAGAAAAAGAAAAGGAATTCTTTCTTCCCGGGCCGCTTCTCCTACCGCAGCCCGCAGCTCAGCCTGTTTCCCCGCGCGCGGCCCATCTTCTCCCGCGCCGCCTTCTCCTCCTGGGCCGAGCCCAAGCCCAGCAGCCGGCCCGTCTTCACGCGCGCGCGGCCGTTCCCCGCTCTGAGTCGCCGACACGTGGGACCCACCTGTCAGCGTCTCCTTCCACCTTCCTTTCTTCTTCCTCCAGCTCTTTCCAACCGCGAGCTCGTCTTCCTCCTTCTCCGATTCGCATCCGCGGCTCGATCTTCTTCCCTTCCTTAAGTGCGACGCCTTCGGGCTATAAAAATGAGACCCCCGCATCGTACCGCTCCTCATCCCACCTTTTTCCGCAGCCTAGACCGCCTAGGGTTGCCTCGCCGCGAGCTCCGCCTCCACTGCCGCCTTGCCGAGCCAGCCGCCGCCCTCCAGCTGCTCCCCGGTCACGTGTTCGCGCGGGGTAAGATCCCGACGTTGAGCTCTTTCTTTTGGTGCCCTCGGTTCGGTGTTTGGTGCTCGGGAGGGTCTTCTTCGCGAACTCCGGCGAGCTCGGTTTCAACCGGCAATGGCGCCGCCGCCTGGGCTACTGTGGCCGCCGGCCGTTCCTTCTCTCTCTCCTCTGATTCAATCTCGCCCGTCCAATTCTAATCTAACGGATGAGAATAGAGGATACCGGTTCGGCTAACGGTTTTGCTAAAGAGTCCCTGAGATTTTGTCTTTTTGAACCCGCGGTCCAAAGCGTAATCTGGAAAATACGTTTTTATTAAATGAAAACGTAATTCGTTTCGGAAAAAGAAAAAATACGCTTTCTCATATTTACAGATTTGCCACTCAGATTGTTTTAGCCGTAGAATTTTCGTTTTAACTCCGATTTGATCCATTCAAATTGCGTTAGATTCATATTCGCGAGCTCTATCTAATGGTGTAACTGTACAGTAGGTTTAGATTAATTTATTTTCGAGTTTTAATTAAAGTATTTATTTTTCTATAGGAAATCTTTGGAAATTCATAACTTTGTCGTTTTAGATCCGTTTTCCGTGATCTTCGCGTCTGTGTGATCCTAGCAAGTTGTAGATTCATTTTAAAGACTTTTTATCTTATTTTCTTACTGTTGGTGTATTGTTCTAATTATAGTCTTATTTGTCTATGCATGATTGCCTCTGGATGTGTGTTGTTGATAATGGTTGATCGAGTATAGACGGTGAGCAATTCGTTGGAGATCAAGAGCCTTACTACGAGCACGATCTTCAGGACCAGTTTGAGCAAGGCAAGTATAGCATGGGATTATCCTTGTTGTCCTATTCACCTTATGCAATTAATATCATTATGCATTTATTCCTTGTTAAGGATGACTTAGTGATTGATACTATACCTTGGTACCCATTATGATGCATTGATTAGTATGGCTAGTGCTTAAACATGGACTATGATCATGTAAATTGATTAGAGGAATATGCAATAAACATTAAAATATGATTTTGATTCTTGTATAAAGGGGATTAGAGCATGTGTGTTGTTTTGATGCTCTAATTGCTCTCCATAAGGACTCATCTATAAGCGACAATCCGGGATTTACAGTACAACTGTGGGGGCTATATGGCTCTGGCTTTAGTCATATAGAAGGACCTTTTCTAGCTTGTTAGAGGTAACCTTTTTGGCGTAAGAATGGCTTGACGAATCGGGTATAGTGCGGCCTCTGTCCTTATGTGTATAGGCTGCGGGTCAATGTGCCATTTGGAAGGGGGGCTCTACATCTGTTTGCCGAGTGAATCTAATGGCCCTAACTTGTTAGACGAACCTTCGAAAGACTTCATAGTGTTTACCCTGCCTGCTCACCTTGGTAGTGTTTTGGGAGTAATTAACCCGGGCATTTGGGTAACACGACTCACAGTGAAAGTGTACAACCTCTGCAGAGTGTAGAACTGTTATAACAGCCGTGCTCACGGTCACGAGTGGCCTTGGACCCTTATGGAATAGTTGAATAATGGTTTATGTTTATGTTTTTGTTATTCATTAATCATTTCACATGGATCATATGTTTATTGTTTACATTGAGACCTTTTGATGCTAAGTGATATGCTAAAATCATGTTAACTAAAAGCTACATGCTGATAAACCAATGATTATGCCTATTTGAGCCTCATGAACCCCATGTCACACTTGTTGAGTACGAGATGTACTTACGCTTGTTTATTTCTCTTATTTGGATAAAAATCCCGGATGGGTAACAGATGGAGGTAATAGCGACTACTACGCCTACTTCCCTGAGGATTACTAGTCTTGCTGTCAACCAGTCAATGTACCTATGACTGGAGCTACCACGAGAGAGATTTTTATTTATACTTCCGCTACATTTGTGTTAAGACTATGTGTTTAAATATCGTGATGTAATAACATTTGCCATGATACTTCCGTTATAATTTATGAACTTATGTGTGATTGATCTCTGGGCGCACATAAGGGTAAGCATTCCATTTGGTCGATAAATGGGTGTGACACTGGCAGGCCGCCGAGGCCAGCCTCGTCTCCCAGTGCGAGGTACAACCCCATCACTGATCACCCCGTCCTCTCACCTCCTAGACCGTGTCTGTGTTGGCAAAGCGATGACATTTTTGGGGGGCGTGGGGGCAATGCGAGGTCATGAGCAGCCACGCGAGTAGGATGGGAATAGATCCAGCGGGTAGCTAGCTTGTCGATGCAGGTATGAATACTGGAAAGCCTGCTTATCAATTGTGACCATGTTTCGTTCTTGCAGCTGGCCGAGGTGCCTCGCGGTAGTCATGAGAGGCAGTAAGTTTAGCAGCTGCAAATATCAAAGAGGGCAAACCAGCTCCTGGCTACTGGAGCTCAGTGGTTAGGGTTGACAATGCCCCATAATCGTTGGACTATGTTTGTTTCGTTTATGGATTTTACTTTCTGATGATGCGTTCTTTGAGGAATGCAGAATGCTAGTTATAGAATCAGTAAAAGAAGGCTAGTTGAGCACTTAAGCTTATTCAGATAGGCTGGCTTTTATCCTCTCATGCCCCATTTGTGTTTATCCTTCAATATTGCATTCGTATTGTTTTCTTTCAAAATGTGGTTTTCAGTTTTTCCCAGTTGACAGTGAACAAACCACCTCCTGGCATCTGGAGTTCAGTCGTCAGGGTGGACTGTGCTATATAACATTGATGTTTCACTTGTGGTTTGTTTGTGATGCTTTCTTTGTGGAATGCCGGTTATGGAGTCAGTAAACCTAGACCAGTCGAGTGCTTTAGCTTATTCAGGTGTCCAGTTTTTCATCCTTTCCATGCCCTATTTGTATTTGCTTTCTTTCAATGTAGTTTTTACTTTATCCCATCTGTCTTAACTATCATGCTTTTACATGCTGAGCCAAACCACAATCAATTTAAAGTTAAGTTTGTTGGCTGATTAATTGGATGCTAGTGCTCTGTCTTTTGGGAAAACAGCCTCCCCTACTATTTTTTTCACAAACTTAACTATTATACACTATAAATGGTTCTACTCACAAAAAAATTATAACTTTAAATCAGCTGATGTATGTTTTCTCTTATTCTTCAATGTAGCTTCGCAAGAATGTGCAACTTATGTTCTCTTCTACTGAAAATCTACTTTTAATTATGTTCTGTCTCAAATGCTATTGATCATTGATTTCATCACTGAGACAGAGCCCCCCTCCCTTCTCTTTGTTTTTCTCTTGTTCTCTCCTACCTAAAGTGAAAAGGATTTGATTTACCATTGCAGCTGGCCGAGTTGACTGGCTCAAGTTCTGCCAGTCAGTAAGTATAGCAGCTGCATACATTAAAGAGGGCAAACCAGCTCATGGCTACTTAACTTTAGTTGTTGTGGTTGACACTGCTCCACAGTACACATGTAAAATCCACTTCTTGTATCGATATCTGCATCAAATATAATTTATTAGTGTCAAGGCTGAAACAGAGTGTGATTGACATGTGGAAAGCACGGTTCACGCTAAGAACATATTGTATAGGATTTAGTGATCCTTCCGTATGATATTAGACATCAAAGAGAGTCTACTGGCTACTCGAGTTGAGTGGTTGGGGTTGACAATGTTCCATTACATCAGACTATGTTTGCTTGTGGTTTTTTACATTGTGATCATGCGTTCTTTCTGAATGCCGGTTATGGAATCAGTAAAAGAAGGCTAGTTGGGAACTCGAGCCTATTCAGATAGGCTGCTTTTAATTTTGTCCTTCTCCCGTGCCCCATTTCTGTTTGTTTTCGTTCAATGTGAAATTTGTGTTGCTCTTTCAATGTGGTTTTCAGTTTATCCTAGATTTCCAGATGACAAAGAGAGCAAACCATCTCCTGGCATATGGAGTGTTAGAGTAAATAGGAATAGTACCATATTGTGTACCCACGTGAGGTGTTAGTCCTATGTACCCTATACAATCAGCCCATGAGGCCCAATGCAATACATCCAATATTCCACCAATTATATTCTTCTTCATGGTATCATTCGCCTAGGTTTATAGATCCTAATCCTAGCCGCCGCCGCTTCTGCTCCGCGCGCCCCCGGGGAGAGGTCGATCTCCGCCGGGGGCAGCGCCACCCCTTTAGGCGCCGGATCCTATTGATCCCGCTGCCATCTTCGTCGTCGTCCAGCAGCAGTTCGGGCTTTCTCGCGACGTCACGCTACCTCGTCGCCCTCACCAACGCTCGCCATGGAGGACGTTGGGCGTCGCCCCCATCCTGCGCTGCCATGGTGGTGGCCCGGGCCAAGTCGACCCTGACACCGAGCCGCCATGGTGGCGGCCGGCTAATCTGCGCCATCCTCGCGTGACCACGCGTGACCGCGACCCGTGCGCCCCAGCGCCGTCCAACTCCGAGTGTGTTGTCTCGTTGGGTATACCCGATCTCCTGCTGTTGTATCTTTTTGGTTTACCTGATCACTGATCGGGATTGAGTCGCCCACCGCCCGTCGACCTTGCGCGTACTACTCCGGCATCGGCATCGGCTGCCCCGACACGTCGGCTGCCCCGGCACGCCAACCATCGCCGAGTACTACGTGCCTCTTCTCCGAGCAACAGGGCTGCTGCTATGTCGCCTCATCGGGCCGCAGCACCGCCGCCCGTGTGTCCGCTTCGCCATTGCATCTATATCGCCGTCACCTGTGCATCGACGACTGTGCTGCGCAATCCCCGCTGCTCTATCCATCTGCACAAGGTCTTCGTCTTGCTGATTGGGTCTTCGTCATCGAGTTGCCCCTACCCGCACCGCACCGTCGCTGAGCCCTGCTCGCTGGTCCGGTCGCCGCATCGCGTCGTCGCTGAGTCCTACTCGCCGATGCGTCCTCTCCCGCATTGCTTCTTCTTCGTCCAACGCAACCTCACGGTTGGGGCCCTCTCCCTTGTACGCCTGGTATTGGCAACACCGTCGCGTGCTTTCGTCCCCGACGCGTTGCTGGATCTGGCAAATCCAGCCTCGCCTCGGCGCTCAGGCGGCTTGACTGCATCGACTTCGGCATCGACCCTCCCGTTCCCACCCCGTCTGCCTCGATTGCATCATCGCCTTTCTTCTACGTCCACGACGGCCCTGACTGCGTCGACTTCGGCATCGCCTCCTCCCACGACGATTGCCTCAATGCGTCTCCGTTATCACCATGGCGCCCCTTGTGCGCCTGCAGCTCCATCGACACGGCAACCCGACCACAACTACATCGACCTCGGCCATCTTCAGCACGGCTTCTTCGACCACGGCTACTGCGCCCTCACACTCGGCTACCTCGACATTGGCATAAAGGGCTACCACCTTGCATGAGGAGTCATTGGCTTCTTCTCCAGCTACAGCATGCGCGACGCATCGACTGTTATGACTGCGGGGGATGTTAGCTTTGTCAGTTTCTTCTCCAGTCTCACCGTCTGCAGCGCTCCCGCTGTGACTGCGGGGGGATGTTAGAGTAAATAGGAATAGTACCACATTGTGTACCCACGTGATGTGTTAGTCCTATATACCCTATATAATCAGCCCATGAGGCCCAATGCAATACATCTAATATTCCACCAATTATATTCTTCTTCATGGAGTTCAGTGGTTGGGGTTGAAGTTCTCCATAACATCCGGCTATGTTTCACCTGTGATGTCTTACGTTTTGACGCTTTCTTTGTGGATTGCTGATTATGGAGTCAATAAACGTAGAATTTGAGTGCTTGAGCTTGCTCTGATGGACTGGTTTTTGTCCTTCCATGGCTCCAATTGTTTTTGTTTTCTCTCAATGTAGTTTTCAGTTTATCCCAACTGTCTCAGCTATGATGCTTTTCCACACTGAGCCGAATCAGTAATCACAATCTATTCTTATCTGACAGTGATTAGTTGGCTTATTAATCAAATGCCGGTACTCTATCTTCTGAAAAACAGCCTCCATTGTAATTTTTTTCCACAACATTAGCTAGCATGAAATGTACATGCTTTTACACACAAAAAAATATTGTATTTTTTAATCGGGCGAGTTATATTTTCTATTATTATTCAGTTTATCTTTTCAATTATTTTCGTAAGTGGAAACCTATGTTCACTCCTGTTTTGTCTCAAATGCTATTCATCATTGGTTTCAGCACTGAGGCAGAGGAGTTTATTTTCCTTTTTTTGTTCCTTGTTATCTCCTACCTGAAGTGAAAGGGGTTTTTTATTTATCATTGCAGCTAGTTGCCCATTGCAGCTGGCCGAGTTGCCTGGCTCAAGTTCTGCCAGTCAATAAGTATAGCAGCTGCATACATTAAAGAGGGTAAACCAGCTCATGGCTACTTAGCTTTAGTTCTTGTGGTTGACACTGCTCTACAGTACATATGGCAAACCTGCTTTTCGTATTGATATTGTCATCTAATATAACATAAAGGCTAAATCAAAGAATTTATTATTAACATGGGAAACATAATTCACAGTTACAAGTCATTGTAATGATACGCAGAACTCCTGCATGTTCAAGAAAAAAGAACTTACCATATGGAATTTAGCTGTCTTCTGTATGATATCAGCCTTTATTGAACAAACAATTTGTTGACACCGTTTTTTGGCACGTGTCAAGATAATCAGAGTGGGCTAATCGGCAGAAGGAAAGTTATTGTGTATGTTGATAGCCGATAAAAGACAGCTTGTGAAGAAGGCTGCCGATGGATGGTGGCGGTGTATGGAGAAGCTAGGTTGGATTTGGGTGTTGCCGATAAGGCTAAGGGTATTATTGCCGATGTCGATGAAGGAGGACTGTTGCTGATGAAATAGGAAGTGTGCCGATGAAAGAAGACTTGAAGGCTGCTGCCGATGAAACAGGGAGTGTGCCGATGGAAAGGAGGTCGATGGAAATTCCATCATAATTTAGGCGGACAAGGGAATAAGATATGAATTAATTTCCTTTTCTATGTTTATTAGAGTCTAATTTGTATAAGAGTCATATGTTTCTTTAGATTTGGATTTAGTGTCCTAGTCGTATTTGGTTATGTTTCTGTAGATCGGGGTATAAATATAGAGTGAAGGGCAATGTAATGATGAATCAATCAATATCAAAAACCAGCTTTTACTCTTATTTACATCTATTTACTTTTCGGCGATTTCGTCAATTTACATATTTTTCCTTTTTCCGAGTTCTCATCGATTCAACGAGTTGCATTGCTTCAGTGCAATCTACGACGATCCTCGAGTTCCGCGTGAGTACCTCTTGGCCGTGACTTCTGGGCGTATCGCTGTTGTCAGGATCAAAGTGCTCGTATCTTCATCGTTGTCGATTAACAGGTCAAATCGACTGGCACGCTTTGGATATCGATTTCGGGTATTAGCCCTTTGTGTTTGCAGATCCACTTTTGCATCAACACATCTTTTGGCACGTCCGGTGGGACCAGACCTGATCAATATGTTCAATCCTGAGATCGATGCGGGGAACATCATCGCGGTATCAGAAAAAGATCTTAAGGAAGAATATAAGCAGGCTATGGAAAAGGCTATAGAAGAATACAGACAGCTTTGCTTGAAGTTATTCAGCTTGAACAAGAGTGGATAAGTCATCCAGAAGCAAGATTTGTCGTTGCCTCGGCAAGTTACCTTTGATTCTAATCCAGGTAAACTTCAAGAGATGGTTAATTCTGCAGTAAATCATGTTTTAATTAATCACTCCAATGTGTTGTCCAATACTGTTCATAAATGCTGTGGTTCGAACTTTCAAAGAAGGACAAGCATCACCGCATTACGTTAGGCCTGCCTATCATCAACCAGAGTCAGCATCTGTTATTACTCCATCGGCTCCCCCAGCCGTTGTGGGTACAGAAGTTTCTTCCCCTCCAGTATAAGCAGGCTTATCTAACGTACAATCTACACCGATGCGATCAGATTCAGTATTATCAGGACGAGTTCAGCTTAATACAGATCTATCGGCATCGGCTTTATCAGGTCATGTGCCACAGAATAACCAGACTCCTACTAATTGGTGGGGATACGGTATGCCTCCAGAGCCATCTGCTTCTAATCCTGGGTTACCTCAAGTGTTTGACACAGCAGGAAAAGCTCCTATGCCATCGGCTGGTTCGCCGATAGCTCAAGTGCCTCAATATACTACAGCAACTACTATGCAACCAACTCTAGGAAGTTTTCAGATGCCTTTGGGTCAAACATCTAATTCAAGTCTATCGGCAAACTTACCGATGCAACAGAAGGCTCCTGCTGTAAGTCAACCTGGAGTCCAGTTCATGCCTCAAGCTGGTCGTAATTATCCAGCAATGTCAGCAAATTACCAGCCATCGGCAAATTTTGTACCGATGAATGCTAATAATAGTTGGTCAGGGCAGTTTCCAACTCAACATACAGTTCAGCCAAATCAGCAAGTTGCAGGGATTCATCAAGGTCATATGCAAGCTGGTTTTCAGAATCAAGCATCAGCAGCTCAGCCGATGAATCCTTTCGAGCAGGTTAATGGACCACAAGTAATGGTAAATATGCCGATTGCTGGAGATCGTGGGTCACAAAGATATGTAGAAGGATATCAGCAAGTACCTCCTGTAGAAATTCAGTCATATCGTCAACAAGATGTTGATACTTTTTGGGCCGATAAAATAGCAGAGATTATGAAGGATCAATTTGGGATAAAACCCAAGGTCAATACTTATTCTTATCGGACTCCATATCCTCCGGCATATGATTTAATTTCTCTCCCAAATCGGTACAAGGTACCAGATTTCACTAAGTTCTCTGGACAAGATGATACATCAACCATGAAACATGTTAATCGCTTCATTATTCAATGTGGAGAGGCAGCTAGTAGAGATGAATTAAGAATTCGTTTGTTTTCATCATCTTTGTCTGGATCAGCATTCACATGGTTTATTTCATTACCGCCAAATTCTATTATTACTAGGGCTGATCTAGAAAAGCAATTTCATAAATATTTCTTTGCTGGAGTTCATGAAAAGAAGCTTACCGATTTGGTAAAATTGAGACAGCGTAATGATGAATCGGTGGAAGGCTTTGTGCAAAGGCTACGAGATGTGAAAAATAAGTGTTATAGTCTGGTACTGGATGATCGGCAACTTGCCGATTTGGCTTTCCAAGGATTGTTGGCACACCTTAAGGACAGATATGCTTCTCAAGAGTTCGAAAGCCTAAGTCATCTCGTGCAAAGCATTTCTGATCAAGATACTAGAGTTTTTGAACCCAAAAGGAATTGAAACAAGAAGGTTTCATTTGTCGGAGAGGTAGAAGATTCTGATTCAAATGAAGAGCCAGTTATCGGTTTGGCTGAGTGGGTTAAAAATAAAAAGCTGATATCTTGTCCCTTTGGTCAAAAAGAGCCAGAGAAGTTTACTTTCGACATCACCAAAACCGATAAGATATTTGATCTTTTGCTTCAAGAGGGTCAGATTAAGCTATAACCTAATCATGTGATCCTATCGGCAGAAGAGTTGAAGAAAATGTTGTATTGCAAATGGCACAATGCAACTTCACACAGTACAAATGAGTGCAAAGTGTTTAGACAACAGTTACAATTAGCTATTGAATCTGGGAGAATTAAATTTGGTAATTCCAAGATCCAGAAGCCGATGAAAATTGATCAACATCCTTTTCCAGCAAATATGTTGGATGCTGAAGGAAAGACTAAGGTGTTGACATCAGAAGCTGCTGAGAAAAACGCATCAGTGGATCCCCAACATCGGATAACTACCGATGATGTAAAAAAGCAAGGGGCTACTAGAAGAAAATAGCAATTTTGGAAAGCCTCCTCGATCTGGCATTGTGATTACCCATCGAAGGCAACAGGAGGGCTGGCGTCAGCGAAGGAACCGATATCGACAATAGCAAGAAGAGAGACGCTGAGAGGAGTGGAATCGGCATAAGGATCATTGGAGGTGTCCGTTTTTTATTCATTGTTGGGAAGAAGGTATTAAATTACCTACTGTTGAAAATTGCCCAGAGTGCAATGGTTATTATGGAGTTAATCGTTCAGAAAGGAGGTTTCAACCTGGCAATTAAGGTTTGTCCATCAATGAGCCGATCAGGGGTAAAGCATCAGTACATGATCGGCTGGGGGGCAGGCTTAGTGTACATGAGAGGCTTGGTAAACGCGCTGCATATTTTCCGAGGAACCAAGAGGAGCTTGAAGAGATGGCAAACGCAAGAGTTCCTGATGAAGAAATATTTTACAGGGATCCTAATATATGTCGTGTAGAGTCAACTAGGACCTATTATCAGCTAGTTTGGAAAATTAAACTTTCTCAATGGTGTCCAGAAGGTTTGACAAAGACACAGAAAATGAGGATGCAGCGAGAGTGTCAATAGTACTTATACCGAGAAGAGAATTCCTCCAATGAGAGATCTGGTAATCAGCAGTGGCAAATAAAGCACAAAAATAAAGGCCCATCGGCAGATGTCAATATGGTGTTTATGTTGTCGATGGAATTTTTGGCACTCCATGATAATGAGGAAGAAGCTGTTTTTTCTGACCAAATAGCTCAATTAACGCTAGATCCAATATTGGCTATTTTTGAGAAACCTGCCGATGATGAGAGACAGCATCTCAAGGCTTTGTTTGTGAAAGGCAGAGTTGATGGGCAGCCTGTATCTAAGATACTTATTGATGAAGGAGTTGCGATTAATATTATGCCTTATGTGATGTATCAGAAACTTGGTAAGGGAGATCAAGACTTAACCAAAACCGATATGATGCTAAAGGATTTTGAAGGCAATGTGTCACCGGCTAAAGGGGCAGTGTGCGTTGAGTTGACCATCGGTAGCAAAATCTTACCGACGACTTTCTTTGTGTTGATGCAAAAGTGGATCTGCAAACACAAAGGGCTAATACCCGAAATCGATATCCAAAGCGTGCCAGTCAATTTGACCTGTTAATCGACAAGGATGAAGATACGAGCACTTTGGTCCTGACAACAGCGATACGCCCGGAAGTCACGGCCAAGAGGTACTCACGCGAAACTCGAGGATCGTCGAAGATTGCACTAAAACAATGCAACTCGCCGAATCGATGAGAACTCGTAAAAAGTAAAAATAAGCAAATTGACGAAGTCGTCGGAAAGTAAATAGATGTAAATAATAGTAAAAGCTGGTTTTTGATATTGATTGATTGATTCCTGATTACATTGCCCTTCACTCTATATTTATACCCTGATCTACAGAGGCGTAACCAAATACGACTAGGATACTAAATCCAAATCTAAAGAAACATATGACTCTTATACGAATCAGACTCTAATAAACATAGAAAAGAAAATTAATTCCTATCTTATTCCCTTGTCCGCCTAAATTACGATGGAATTCCCATCGACCTCTTTTCCATCGGCACACTCCCTGTTTCATCGGCAGCAGCCTTCAAGTCTTCTTTCATCGGCACACTTCCTGTTTCAACAGCAACAGTCTTCAAACCTCCTTTATCGACATCGGCAATAATACCTTTAACCTTATCGGCAACACCCCAATCCAACCTAGCTTCTCCATATACCGCCATCATCCATCGGCAGCCTTCTTCACAAGCTGTTTTTTATCGGCTATCAACATACACAATAACTTTTCTTCTGCCGATTAGCCTACTCTGATTATCTTGACACGTGCCAAAAAACAGTGTCAACACTTTGTTATTAATGGCAAGGGTGCATATAATCTGCTTCTAGGAAGGGATTGGATTGATGCTAATTGTTGTGTTCCTTCTACAATGCATCAGTGCCTCGTACAATGGATTGAGGATAAAATTGAAGTTGTTCCTAGTGATTCTTTTTACATCATCGCATCGACAGAATCAGATACTTATGAACGAACCAAGTGCATATCAGGAGAAGCTTGGGAAAAAGAGTTTCTCAAGGTTGCCGATTATGAAATTCCACCGATCCAAGCAGTCGGTTTTGAAGAAGAATTTTAATGGATAGGTTTGCCGATGATGGAAAATTAGGTCAAGGGTTTACATCGGCTGATGATTTAGTAGAAGTAGATATTGGTGAGGGTGATAAGCCAAGGCCTACTTTTATTAGTGCTAAGTTAGATTTCAAGTGTAAACAACAATTAGTCAATTTGTTAAAAGAGTATAAAGATTGTTTTGCTTGGGATTATACTAAAATGCCTGGATTAGACCGATCGATAGTTGAACATTGGTTGCCTATTAAGTCTAGATTTCGGCCACATCAGCAGCCAGCGCGCCGATGTAATCCTAATATACTTCCTGATATTAAGGCCGAAATAACTAAATTAATTGAGGCAAAGTTTATTCGGCAGTGTCGATATGCGGAGTGGATTTCTAATGTGGTTCCTGTTTATAAGAAAAATAGGAAACTTCGTGTTTGTATTGATTTCAGGAATCTCAATAAAGCCACACCGATGGATGGTTATCCAATGTCGATTGCTGATTTGTTGATTGATGCTGCAGCAGGACATCAAATTATCAGCTTCATGGATGGTAATGCGGGTTATAATCAAATATTCATGGCTGAAGAAGATATTCCCAAGACTGCTTTTAGGTATCCAGGTCATGTGGTATTATTTGAATGGATAGTTATGACGTTTGGTTTGAAAAATGCTGGTGCTACTTATCAAAGAGCTATGAACTTTATTTTTTATGAATACATCGGCACATTAGTAGATATCTACATCGATGATATAGTGATTAAGTCTGGAGATATCACAAAGCATCTAACCGATCTACGAAAGATACTGGAGTGCACAAGCATGGACTAAAGATGAATCCTAATAAATGTACATTTGGTGTATCGGTAGGACAATTCTTAGGTTTTATGGTGCATCAGTGGGGCATTGAAATTAGTAGAAAGTCTATTGAGGCAATCAACAAGGTGGTTGCTCCTGCCAATAAAACTGAATTACAATATTTGATCGGTAAGATTAATTTCATCAGGAGATTCATATCTAATCTGTCGGGTAAGATCAAGACTTTTAGTCCATTACTAAAATTGAAAACCGATCAGGAATTTAGATGGGGAGATGAGCAGCAATTAGCCCTAGATGAAATTAAGAGCTACTTAACAAATCCTCCAGTGCTAGTTCCACCTCAACACGGGAAACCTTTCAGATTGTATTTGTCAACTGATGATACTGTTATCGGTTCAGCTCTTATTCAAGAATTTGAGGGGAAAGAACGTGTTATTTATTATTTGAGCAGACGGTTAGTGGATGTTGAAACCAGGTATTCAGCTATCGAGAGATTATGTCTGTGTCTATACTTTTCTTGTATTAAGTTGAGGCATTATTTACTATCGGCTGAGTGTACTGTCATATGTAAAGACGACGTGGTTAAATATATGCTGTCGATGCCGATATTAAGTGGTAGAATTGGCAAGTGGATTTTAGCGTTATCAGAATTTGACCTATGTTATGAATCGGCTAAGGCGGTTAAGGGGCAGGTTATGGCTGATTTTGTCACTCAACATTGCAACACAGTGGACTCTCTGGAGATTGCTCCTTGGACACTTTTCTTCGATGGGTCTACATGTGGTGAATGAGCAGGTATCGGCATTGTGTTAATTTCCCCTCAGGGGAAGAAGTATGAGTTTTCATTGCCGATTGTTGCTACATCAACAAACAATCAGGCTGAATACCAAGCTTTGATAAAAGGGTTAGAATTGCTTAAGGAGATACGTGCCGATGCTGTTGAAATTTTTGGTGGTTCTATGCTAGTTATAAATCAATTGGCTAGAATTTATGAATGCCGAAGTGAAGTTTTAATTTCATATTATGAGAAATGTATGCAATTGTTGAAAGGGTTTAGGAATTTTCATCTGGAACATGTTTCTCGATTGCATAATGAAGAGGCTAATCGATTAGCTCAGCATGCTTCAGGGTATTAGCCTTTTCAAGAAGTATTAACATCGGCAGTCGATACCGATGATTGGAGAAAGGAAATTGTTCATTATTTAAAGAATTCATCTAAAAAGGTTGAAAGACGTATAAGATTCCAAGCTACCAAGTATGTGCTCCTTGATGATGAATTATATTACCGTACCATAGATAGAGTTTTACTCAGATGTGTTAGCATTGATGAATCAAAAAGCTTGATGGGTGAGATTCATGAAGGAGTATGTGGGGCTCATCAGTTGGCTTTCAAGATGAAATGGATGATCAAAAGAAATGGATATTATTGGCCGACTATTCTCGAAGATTGTTTTAAATATTTTAAAGGATGTCAGGAATGTCAAAAATTTGGTAATATTCAAAGAGCACCCGCATCGGCTATGAACCCCATAATTAAGCCTTGGCCGTTCCGGGGTTGGTCTATTGATCTCATCGGTCAGATTTATCCACCATCGAGTAAGGGGCATAAATTTATTTTGGTTGCTACCGATTATTTCACAAAATGAGTTGAAGCAATTCCTTTGAAAAAGGTGACATCGGCTAATATGATTGATTTTGTGAAAGAGCATATTGTTTACCGATTTGGTATTCCTCAAACTATCACTACCGATCAAGATACCATGTTTACATCGGGGGAATTTGATGAGTTTGCTGTGAGTATGGGGATTAAAGTTTTAAATTCTTCTCCATATTATGCCCAAGCTAATGGTCAGGCTGAGGCTTCTAACAAAGGAATTATCAAGCTCATTAAGCGCAAAATTAAAGAAAACCCTAAGAGGTGGCATATGGTATTAAATGAAGCCTTGTGGTCATATCGGATGTTGTGTCATGGTGCAACCAAGGTAACACCTTATCAGTTGGTATATGGACACGACGCAGTATTGCCTTGGGAGATTAAACTGGCTCTAGGCGAATACATTCTCAAGATCAATTGACAGCCGATGACTATGATACCCTTATGAAAGATGAGTTGGAAGATGTGGCAAGTCATCGGTTAAAGGCTTTAGCTAGCATCGAAGAGAATAAGAAAAGGGTAGCCAGATGGTATGATAAGAAGGTGAAGATAAAGGAGTTTGTCGATGGGGATTTGGTTTGGAAGTTGATTTTACCGATTGGGACTAAAAGTTCAAAGTTTGGCAAATGGTCGCCTAATTGGGAGGGTCCATATCGGATAAATCAATCTGTTCCTGGTAATGCATATATTCTGGAAACCCTCGAAGGGGTTGTGTTTCCCAGAGCATTAAATGGAAAATATTTAAAGAAATATTACCCTAGTATCTGGATAGATGTATAAAAGTATAATTGCTGATAACAATCCTATCGGCTAGAGTTAAACAAAGGATCAATGTGTCATTGCCGATGCACTAGATGAGAATTACAGATTTAACAAAGATTGGATAGCCGATATTGCACGCAGGTGAATTTCATCGGCTTCCTTCAATTCTTTAGCGTCTTCATCGGCAACCCCCTCCACAGGCTTGAGTTTCTTTTTCAAGGCCAAGGCCTTGCGAGCTTGGACATCCCTTTCTTGCTGAAGGGCTTTGATGACGTCAGGGAGCTGGTCTTCTTGCCTGGCGTGAGCTAGGGCTGTTTCAACTTCTTTCAGTTCAGCTAGAAGAGCTGCTCTCTTTGCCGATAGATCCAGGATCTTCTGCTTAAGATTGGCACATGAGGTCTGCAAGTTGCTGATGCTTTTGTGCTTCTCATCGGCAGTTTGTTTTAGCTGCAGCATCTCTTCCTTGAGCTGGGCTTGAGCTGCTCTATCGGCGATACGGTGAGCAGCCCGTTGATATTGAAGTTGTCGGCTATCTAGATGGACTGCTGGTAAGAGAGTTTCTTCAACATTGGCAGGAACTTGGCTACGGATTGTCTTGAAGATAGTTTTTGCAAGATCTGAATCGTTTACCAACTGAGCAGTATCTTGTTGTAACAGATTCAGAAGTGCTTCTAGCTTGGCATAAATATCTGCCGATATCGTCCCCAGTGCTAGGGAAGAACTCGCTTCTTCTCCATCATCATCGGAGATGTCGATAGCAAAAGAAAATAAGTTATTGGGAGAATCTTGTTCCTGTGAAGAGGAAAGGAAGTCAGAGATCCTACCTAAGGATAGATATGGATATTATAAATCGAATAGATCAATCGGTTTACCTGCTTCAAGGCGATTTCTTGGGCCTGGCTAGGAGGAGCAGCTTGAAGGGGGCCATGTGAGGGATCGGCAGAGCTGGCCGATGGGATGTCTTCTACGACTTCATCAATAGTTGACCCTTGGGGTTTGATGGCCGATGATACATTTTGTGCAGAAGGGTCAACTTGTTCAACTACATCGGTTGGCTGACTAACAGGTGTTGGAGCAGATGCAGGGACTAGCATAGATTTCTATCGTTTTTGCTGAGCCTCGGCATCAGTTAAAGTTTTACGCTTTACTTGGGTCTCAACGACAGTTGGCTGGGGGGCATCGGCACTTGTTGATCGTGGAGCTTGAGCACCTGGTGTGTTTGTCGATGTGCCCATTTGCTGCTGCAAAACAAGTGTAAGATTGGATGTTTAACAGATAAAGTGTAAAGTTGAAAGAATACCTCTGAAGGCTGACCGGAGGTAGTGGTGCTTGGTGCTAGAAGAGTTGTCGATGATGATCCAGCAGCGGCTCTTACACCCTGATGGTTACATGATTAATATAGTTTGTATCGGCATGAGTAAAAATAAACGAGGTTATTACCTTGAAAGCTTTGATTAGGCTTGAAGCGACGGCTAACGGAGTAGCCCTAGCTGTTGCTAGCTTTGATCTAGAGGTGATGGTCTTGGCACGGGTCCTCTGGAAAGTTAAAGCAGCTAAGGTGGGGGCATTGTAGCCGATCACTGAAATTGGGGAGATAGGTTGGAGGTTGAAAGGTTTCCCACTCTTGCTTATGGATGGAACTGGGTCATCGGCCTGTCACAAGAAAGATTAGCTACCGATATATGAAAAAGGAGAAACAAAAGAAAGTTAAAAGAAACTTACTGCATCATCAGGAATGGCGTAGTTGGGATCGATCATGTGCCGATATGTATGGACGGATGTTGCGAATAATTGTTCCTTCTATTCTCGTCACCATTGCTTATATGATTCGGTAATAAAAGGCGCTGGTGACCAGACGGAAAGATCAACGTCTGAGATATCGGCATCAGGGGCGAGTCTCACTACCCTGCTCCACTCTGTTCCGCTGGTGATTGTTTCTCTGGGCTTGATCACATCGGCAAAGCATAGCTTGATTGGCAGTTGCCCAAAAGCCAGCTGACGGGATACTGCTGATGGATTGTAGAACTCATAGGTGATATTGGAATTTTTTCCACTACCAAATGTGTTCACCGGGATTGCCCTAGGAGTGATGATGGCCATCATAAGCTTATTATCTTGGTTCAGCTCGTCATCAGCAAAGTTGAAGAGAAGGGGGAACTTGTTCTCTTCATCGATATAGGGTACCCAAGCCCTATGATCGCGAGGGAGACCATTGTAGAAGTTCTGGAAAAATCTGCCGATTTGATCTTCATTGGCCTCTGTTCCAGGGAGGACAATTATGGCTTCACCGAAGTTGAGAGGGGGGTGTGTTGCCGATTCCTCATCTCCAAGAACGTAATCTTCGACGATTTCTCGTGGGAATTCTTGGGCGAAGAAATCTCACTGCAGACGTTTATGCATATGGGCATTTAGCCATATATTGATAAACCACCATGGGCCTCCCTGATTGCCGATGGGTTTACCAAGCAAAAGCTTCTGGGATACTTGGTGGAGGAGGTGGTAGGTGGAGCTCAGAAGGTATCGACCGAGCAGGAACCTTACACCGTTGGCCAAGAGTTCGGCTGCAGGAAGGAAGGCGTTGGTTGGTCCTACCGATCGGCCACAGAAGATAAATTTTTCCAACCATATATTCAAGAATATGGCATGTTCCCTCTGGTTAACAGTGCCAGTCTTTTGGTATTCCTGGATATTACCTGTCCAGCCGCCGATGTTGCGTGTGTTCACTCTATGTTCGGCTCTCCTACCATAGATGGAAGCCTCATCGACAGTCGAGATGTCGAAGCCAGTGAGCATGTATACATCGGCAAGAGTAGGGGCGGATGGACCATGACCAAACATGAAGGTGTTTGTTGTATCTGACCAGAAGTAAAGCGGCAGCTATTATCATGGATTCATTCTTCTGCATATCGGCAATAGACAGCCTAATGCATTGGTCTATTTTCCGCTCTGCCCAGTACACCTGCATCGACTTGTTAACCCTCAAATACCAATCTTTCCACCCTTTGGTGGGTTTGGGCCAGGATCGGAATGTATCCTTCCATAAATTCAAAGAAAAATTTTGAGCTTTGAAGGGAATTCTGTTAGCTTCTGCGTTGATCAAATCAGTTGGATCTGGGTCGCCCATTGGACCTAGGTATTGGAAGTGTGGTTGGTCGGTTGGAATAACCAGTTTGTTGCGTAGTTCCTAAGTTCGGAGGATCAAAAGAATAAGAAAAAAGGAAAAAATTACCAACTATATGAACTTGCAAAGATCAAAAGAATCAAGGTAAAAGTAACGGAAGTAGAACGAACCGCAGGGACGTTAAAGTTGATCGCCATTGCTCTGAGGAAGATGAAGGTGCAGGCTGGAAACTTAAAGGTGATGCTGAAAGGAGCTCTTGTTGGTTGAGGTTGCGTGGTTGTTCATTGAGGTCGCCGTCGGAGAGAGAATGCCAAATGTTGGAGTCTGAGGGTAGAAGATGAGCGTTTCGGAGAAATCTATTTATAGGCTGCTTGGAGTAGGGGTATTCTGGACTTATCTCTATGTCGTGCGCGTGTAGGTCGAGGTGGTTCAGATGGATATAGTAACTGTTCGCACGACAATCAAGGGATTGTACAGGGGATTTGATGGCAAGTGATCATGATTTGGAAAAGATCTCAGTACAAAATCTTTTGATTCTAAAATGGTGGCGTTAATTATATTAAGATCTTGCCGATGGATTGTTATTTCGGTATCTTAACCATAATTAGGGCAAGAGTAGTTGGGGATTGTGCGATATTTGCTGATATGTGTGAATCAGAACTGGATTTGATTAGATTCAGTAACGGATTATGTCATGCTTGGAGAATGGGTTGAGAAAAATAGTAAAGGCAAACATTATCTGGAGTAAATTTCGGAGCATCAATGTTTTATACTCTAAAATTGGGGGGCATGTGTTGACACCATTTTTTGGCACGTGTCAAGATAATCAGAGTGGGCTAATCGGCAGAAGGAAAGTTATTGTGTATGTTGATAGCCGATAAAAGACAGCTTGTGAAGAAGGCTGCCGATGGATGGTGGCGGTATATGGAGAAGCTAGGTTGGATTGGGGTGTTGCCGATAAGGTTAAGGTTATTATTGCCGATGTCGATAAAGGAGGTTTGAAGACTGCTGCTGATGAAATAGGAAGTGTGCCGATGAAAGAAGACTTGAAGGCTGCTACCGATGAAACAGGGAGTGTGCCGATGGAAAGGAGGTCGATGGAAATTCCATCGTAATTTAGGCGGACAAGGGAATAAGATATGAATTAATTTCTTTTTCTATGTTTATTAGAGTCTGATTTGTATAATAGTCATATGTTTCTTTAGATTTGGATTTAGTGTCCTAGTCGTATTTGGTTACGTTTCTGTAGATCAGGGTATAAATATAGAGTGAAGGGCAATGTAATGATGAATCAATCAATATCAAAAACCAGCTTTTACTCTTATTTACATCTATTTACTTTCCAGCGACTTTGTTAATTTGCATATTTTTACTTTTTTACGAGTTCTCATCGATTCAGCGAGTTGCATTGCTTCAGTGCAATCTTCGACGATCCTCGAGTTCCGCGTGAGTACCTCTTGGCCGTCACTTCCGGGCGTATCGCTGTTGTCAGGACTAAAGTGCTCGTATCTTCATCATTGTCGATTAACAGGTCAAATCGACTGGCACGCTTTAGATATCGATTTCGGGTATTAGTCCTTTGTGTTTGCAGATCCACTTTTGCATCAACACGATTGTGTTACCTGCTGTTTTGTCAAACTTGATATCTTACTGTGCTTTTATGAAGAGCAATGAGGAAAATCAGTCAAAATTCATGGTTTACTGTTGCTTTTTTTAAGAGCTATGCACGTCAATAAATGATCTCAGAAGTAAATTCAATTTCTCTAAATCAGTTATGCTGCTTTGGAATGTGGATATGACTGTATTTCCTGTTATATTTTACTTCCTGCAGACCTGCAAGGCTGAGTATATATCATTCACATCTGAGACATGCTTAGTTTGAGCAGTGTACTTAGCACTAGATTCTGTTTCAATAAATCATAAGAGTTCCACACCCCCACACCCCCAAAATAATAATAATAATAATAACAATAATAATCCAATTTCCAATAACATGATGCTGATGCACATCTTTGCAGGCTGGTGCGCGATCAGGGTGCTCAATCAGCGCATCACACAAATGAAAGCCTCCCTGGTGGAAAGGCTTATTTGTAGATGCCCCGACTGACTACGAAGAAAGAGAGAGATGTGAAGAGTGAGAGATGGCTGCTTGTCTCGAGGCTGCAAAGGAGGCTTGCATGAAGTTTGCAAAGGGAAACTGCATTGGGCCATTCTGAGATGCAAGGATCGCCTCTGACGGTCTCCTGGAAAATACAGACTTTGATGTCTGGGACGCTGCTGCTGACAAAAGTTCCTCAATGACAGCGTGTGCTCTAAACAATCGGCAGTCGTTTAGCCCTGATCCTGGTGTGACAAACTACAGAGGAAGTGATGTGCTTGACAGCTTGTCATCAAAAGAAAGCAACAGCTCAGGGTGATGACCGCCAAAGGCTTTACAATGGTCCACTGGGATCAAATAATCAAATAAAGGCATATATGAGGTCTGATGGTGGTGGTTTTATGCCATGCTTCTGCTACTGAATTACTACCGAAGGTGAAAAGGTAATTTCTTGGAAAGCAAGACAACCTGGTTACTGTTGCTTTTGGGATTGTCTGAGATCATTGGACGAATCTGTGCAGCACTGCATGTGTAATGTTGCTCAGGAGCCGTCTGAATACCAGTGGGATTCTAGAAGGGATCTTAGAATCCAGATTTTAGATAGCGAAAATCCATAGCTGTTTGGATCCTGGATTCTAGACTCAGATACTACTATCTTACGTTAGGTTGTGAAGGATTGATTTACCTGCGGGGGTTCAGTTCGATAGAACTCGTTGCATCATTCCTCCTTTCAGAGGTCAGGATATGAAGAAGGAGAAGGTGTTTACGTCCACTGTAAATATTTTTTTATTAGCAGTGGAGTGTGAGTAATGCAGTTTTAACAGTTTAGTTATTACAACAGCCAAGTAAGTATATATCTGTACATTGTGATGTTGGAGCGAGCTCAGCCTGCATTGCTAGCATAACACTTAGTGATGGCAGTTGATTTTTCTCGAAACACGGAGCTGTAAAACTCAATCCTGTTTGTTTCTGCGATTGTAGTAGGCACGCATCCTTGTGCAGTGTTCCGCGCGTCAGTTTCTGTCTGAAAATCAATGTATGGTGATGATATTTGTGCTGCCTGCCTAGACACTTGGTCGACGTAGCTGGATGAAACAGGGGTGAGATTTGGTTGTCAGTTACACAGGAGACGTGAGATTTGTTTTGTCAGTCGCATAGGAGACGACGCCGCACGTTGCAAAGTCCAAGCCGCTTGCAATGTTTTGTGGACTTCTGATCGTGTGGGTCGAAAACTGTTGTATGTGGATACATTGCAGCCCGTCTAGACGTGGAGTCTGAAACTACTGTTCACTGGTTTGTTGTGAGAGAAAAATACTATTCCATCTAAAAGAATAAGCTGAAAAATACGGATTATAAGCGTGCACTTACCACAGGCATCGGATGCCGCCGCCTTGAGTGTACGGTCGTACCCGTACGGGAGAGCAGCGGGTACATACCGCTACTACATTACCCGTGGGCAGTGACAGAGGAGCGTAGAGCATGCATGCATGAGGCGTTGTGAGCACAACAATCTCTCTCCA
Organism: Saccharum spontaneum; assembly: GCA_022457205.1. Taxonomy (NCBI): domain Eukaryota; kingdom Viridiplantae; phylum Streptophyta; class Magnoliopsida; order Poales; family Poaceae; genus Saccharum; species Saccharum spontaneum. The sequence goes on from CM039596.1 coordinate 56,158,833, forward strand.
TCGTGCAGGTCTGCGGACTGAACGGAATTCCAGGCAGGGCAGGCAGCGCATGTAGGCTGCTACAGTGCCAGGCTCCGATCCGATCGATCCACGGCGGCACGGTGTCCTGCCGTCTGCCGATGCTCGCTGTTCCGCTGGTCCTTGCGCCGCGGACGGCAGACGGACGGACACCGTCTCTCTGCCATACAGCACCTGTACATACAGTACGTACACCGTGGTCGTCGTCCATCGTGGACCGTGCATGTACTAGTACTACGCATCGCTGCGGCAGCACATAGATCTGGTAAGGCTGACTGCACCGGCATCAGGTATCCACTCGCAGGACCGTGATAGCGTAAAAAAGGCCGCAGCGGGGCGCTACGACTCACGGTATAGTTGCGGACCGACCTCCATCCGCTGCATTTGCCGGACGTACGGAGCCACCGGTAAAGGACAGTGCGGGGTCCACTCAGGGAGGATGGCCGCGCGCGAGAGAGGCAGCAAAAGAAAGAGAGTGTGTGGGAGAGCGTGTCAACTTTTTCCCGTACGAAAAATTGTTATAACTCACAAACAAAACACCCAATTAAATTCCAATTACACCATTAAATTCGTACATCCTTCAAAACAAGATCTCACATGGATATATTTAGATAAAATTTATTTATAAGTATGTGGGCCCCACTGTTGGTAGTTGATATAGAGTATGAGATATATAGGATGGATGAGTGCGGAAGAAAGTGATATAGAGGAGAGAATCTTGATGACTAGGACAAAATATTCCTGTGGATAGGCTAATGGCGCATGGTTAGGGCAGTCCCAATGGGCAGTTTCTTGAGACAGTTTCCAAAAAAGAAATAGAGCAATTAATGTGCTATAGAAACCATTCTCCCCAACCCATGATTTCTACAATAATTGCTGTTTAACAGATAACTTAAATGCAGCACAAAACTGCAATAGATCAGCTGTGGCAAGTACCCGTGTAGCTGATTGCACAAGCACAACAATGGCATCATCAGGTTGCGCAACAAACACAGAATATCACCGCAAGCAACAGAATAAAAAAGTTCATGATATATGATATATTATACTAAAATAAAGTGGCATCACCAGGTTGCATGCACGACAGCATCTCTGTTGCACGTCATGCATAGTCGACAGTGAGTTTGCATCAAACATGTCTCCAGACAACCATTCATACATATGTTTGTAGATAACTATATATCAATCATAGCAATACGAAATATGAAATATGTTCCCAGGGAACATATATCGATCATAGCAATCCTTAATCATTAATAAAGATAAAAGGTAGCATATATAGTTGAGGGCAGTCCCAAAATAGCTCCAAAATCCACCATCTCCTCTCAGGTACGTCGCACAGATACTCCAAAACACCAGGATCTCTAGGAGGCACAGTTCACACGCAGGATCTCCACGAGCCACCACCTACAAGAAAACAGTATCATCTCAGGTAGCTGTAAAACAGTGTTCCAGAAGCCATCAATTTCAGTGAAGTATTCAGTTTCACACCAATTTCAGTGTAGTTGGCTGTTCACACTATTGTCGATTTCAGTTTCACAGTTTCACACTCATTGTCAGTTTTCACACCAACAGTTTCACACTAGCAGGTTTGACAACAGAGGGAAAGGAGAAAACATGATGGAACTTACACTTATTCCTTCAAGCTTCTGGACACCATCACAATGCTCCAAAACCTGCTATCACAAATAAGTTAAACTTTAACACATACTATCCAATACTCAAGTAATTGTCACTATAGTATTTAGCAAATACCTTAATTATCTGTAGAAAATAGGGCCAACCTCATACACTCCAGTGCTTTCTCCCTCTCAGCCAAAGCAGTAGCATTCAGATTAGTTGTCGGTGCTAACAACAACTCTCTATAAGTGTCCAACATTTTACACTTAAGTTGTTTTTCTGCTGCCTTATCATTCAACCTAGCAGCTTCAACCTTACTATTTGCCATAATTTGCTGCGTCTCCGCCATCTTCTCACGGTCCTTCCTAGCCACTGTGCTTACTTCAATGAACTTGTCTAGCTTCTCACTAATAGCAGAAAAAGCTTGAGGTGTCTTCTTTTTCCCATACTTTTCATCCTTAGCCTTCTTATGCCCAATAGGACGAGTGTTAGGATTATCTTCCAAATTCACCACTTCAGCCCTCTTATTAGTTGCACCCTTCCTGTTGTTCTCCTTTTCCTGTTCCATTTTTTTGACATATGCAGACCACTTCCTTTCATCTCGAACAACCTTCCATATATGCTTCAGCGTGAATTCTTTCTCTTTATGTTCAGAGGCATACATCTTCTCAGCCATTTCCATCAATTGATCATCACTATAACCACTTCTGTACACACTGGTGGTTCTTACTCAGCAACCATGGAAATCACCCACATGTTTCTTGACACGATCCCAACGGATTTTTAGTTGGTTCCGGTTTCTCTTGCGGGAAACCTCTGTGCTTTTGTTGTATTCTTTAGTAACATCCGCCCAATATTGATCTGACTTCCTATTAGTTCCATCCACCGGGTCCTTTGAGTTACGCACCCAAGCAGAAGCCTACAATGACAAAACAGGTCAAAGTTTACAACCAAGCATAAGCCTACATTGACAAAAACAACAACAAAAAAAACTAAGAAAGGTTGCTTACCAATCTGATATCTTCATCTTTGGAGTAGTTCAATCGCCTCTCAGTCCTACCATCTTCGACGGGTTCATCCTCATCAACATCGATTGTTTCTTTATCTTGTGCGTTGCTTTCACCTGGTGGGGTTCCTCCAGAACTTGGAGCAGTTGGCGAAATTCTAGATGTGCCAACTAGATGGAAATTTTCTGGACTAGTGTTTGACGGGAGAAAATTGGTAAAACCATTTGGTGGGTACATCCTAAAAAAATAAAAATATATGTAGGTGTCAAAGATAGTGACAACAATATATAGTGAGCACATCCAGAACTGATAGAGTGTACTAGTGTACAGTTATTCAGCATACCATGGTATATATAAACAGGTGAAGGCTACTAGTGTGTACTAGTGTACAGTTGATGTTTTATACGCCCTCCGTCCACAAATTTAAAGGGTCACTTATTCGTAGACGGAGGGGGTATATATTCTAACTAACAAACTTGTTCTTTGTTTAAGAAAAACAAATATAGTTATGGTACCAACAAACTATGGGAAGTAGTAAGAGAGGATCAGAGGCTTGTCCCCTTCGATGATGCACGCTGGTAGCAGAAAACCACTCATGATTGACTGACGAATTTGAAGTAGTATGCATGGTATATATAAACAGGTGAAGGCTACCGAGTACTTCTGTGTAGAAGACTACAAACTACTATGTGTATTCTTGTCTGAATTGGAGTGTGTAAATGCAGTAAACTTTAGGATCAGATAGCTACTATGTGTACAAACTACTATGTGTACAAGACTACATACTGCCATGCTTTGAGCTACTTTTATGTACTCTTGTCTACTGGAGTGTGTAAAGGCAGTAAACTTTAGGATCAGATAGCTAAACTGAAACTAGAACATGATTCAGACACTTGCTGACTGGTATGGCAGTCTATTATACACAAGTTTCTATCTCCTTCACTGGCCTGAAGAAATTAAATTCTTAAGACACCCTGATATCAACAGTCAAGCAAAAGATTTTGGATTAGGCTGGCATGATGAGCAGAATCAACACCACCTGTAACACTAACATGCCTAATGCCACCCAGTTTTCGCAGATCTGAATTATCTAAAAAAAAGATCTGAAAATTGGGTAGGGTCAACTGCCTTGAGACTCTTCACATGTTGCTACATTGGCACCATCACACCAATGACATTCACAACAACAAGCTGTTGGTGTCCAGACCCTCAAAGTAACACACCTCACTAATTTCCCGTATAAGCTAAGCACCCGGTTAAGGAAATTATGCTATGGTCCATGAAACACATCAGAGAACAATATTCAGAACAAGAACTAAAAGCAGAACAGGTGAGCTGATGAACACGGAGTATACCCTTCACTAGAGCCCATCGGAGAACTTGTCCACCACGCAGGAAAACCAGCGGCTTGAAGACTTCCAAGTGGTGGAGATGCTGCTGCAGCCATGGCGGCGGGATTACCGGTGGCCGCAGTGGCTCCAATAGCAGGGGCGGCGGGAGCACCGGCGACCACAGCATATCGGGCAGCAACGGCGGCCGGAGCACCCCTGCCTTGCCTGGAACTTGAGGAGGGCGGCCGTAGACGATTCATGTTCGCAGAGATTGGGGGCGGATTGGGGCAACACCGATGCTAGGTCAAGACTTGGAGACCGATTGGGGCAGCAGCGAGGGATTAAAGACTGCGCGCGGGAGATCAAGGCGAGCAAGCGCTCGGGAGATCAAGGCGAGCGCGCGCGGGATGGCGAGGCGGCGGCGGGAGCAACGCGAGGGATTTGGGAGGGAAGGAGGAGCGCGCGGGAAAGCAAGTGGCGAGCGCGCGCGCAAGGCGGGAGGGCAAGCGCGCGGAGGCGGGAAGGCGAGCGCGCGCGGAGGAGGGAGGGCGAGCGCGCGCATGCGGGAGGGCGCACGAGCGAGCGCCCGGCGGCGGCTGCGCACAGAATCCGCCATCAAGCCGCTCGACTCTGCTCGAGTCTTCCCAACGGGGTTTGCCTCGTTTCTATGTGCATCGTTGCTAGCGTCGACCTCGTTCCTTGCCGTAGAAATCGTTTCTCTATTTTGTGTTCTCTTTCCTCATTAACTCCTTTGCCACATCAGCAAAAAGTTGAATTCTCAAGATAATTAATACACATAGAAACTATCATAAATACTTCATTGGGACTGTCTTAAGGTGAAAGAAAATGCTCTCTCTCTTCCTCCGAGACGGACACACGGCTCCACGACAAGCTAGGCGCAGCTACAGGGCGTGCCGGCCAGTACCGTCCTAGATGGCCGTGCTCTGTCTGTCCCGACGCGCTTCAAGGCCGCTGCCCGCTGGCCGAAGCCCGCAGGTGCGGGGTCCACATGCCACAGCTACAGTACAGTACAGCTTCTGTCTGTATCCGTGTCCATGTCCGTGTCCCATCCGCCGGCGGCGCGTGCATGCATGCAGTTGCGGGCGTCCCCCCACCCCCAGTCAAAGGAGGCGCCCCGACGACGACCTGTCCCCCCTCCGTCGCCCACGTCGGAGGCACCAAACCAGTAACGAATGACAGCAGCAGCTAGCTCTGTCGGCTCTCTACTTCTTCCTCTTCTCGTGGGTTTAAGGGCCAGTCTTGGCGGCAGTTTCACGTGACAGTGTATTTAAGAAAAGAGAAGAAATGAGATGAAACTCTTTTAACACGATTACCGGCCTTTTATGAGTCTTGAAATTAAATGCCTATGAAATCACTAGAATACATGGGGCTCGGCGTTGCCGCGCCATCTTGAGCCAGCCGTGTTGATTCTGTGGGATTCACTATGTTTAGAATTTGATTTGTCCGTTGCCTGATTACTTCGATCAATTGAAAACAAATAGAGTCAAGTTTTGTATCAATTAGGACAAGGAAATATTTGATTCTAAAAAAATATATACTTTGTAACGTTGGGAACCGAGTGTCCATAAACCTTACCTTACAACTAAAAATAAAAATAACAAAGGCTCAATTTATCTTGCAAATATATCATATCCCTTGGCCATCTCCGCCATCTCACTTTGGCAATCTTCTTTCTAAAATATCCTATTGAGATGCAGTTTGAGGCTAGGTTCACTTCCACGAAGGATCCATAATTAATCTACTTCCTTCAGGTTGTTCTATCTGGGTTGTTTGCTAATTTGATTTGAATGCAAGTTTTGCAGCCTGCATCAAGGGAATCAGCTTCTAAAATTAACAACCAAATCAAGGATGTAAAGAAGAATGGTGAATATAAATAGCACTTACCTTATGCTTATGGTTTGCAGGCATGATCCTCCTTGCTGACTACATGTGGACAACTACCATGCCGGTGACTAACAAGCTGAGAAGATGGGAGGCAGCACATGGATACCACCCCCACATCATCTATGTGTGACAGCTGATGAGCATGGAAGATCTAAGTATTATGCGGTAGAGAAGATGGAGCTCATTGAGGGAGTGAAAGCATCAGAATATTGCCCTTTTTGAGAGAGATGGCAACTCTAATTAGATTTTCTGTTAGCAATGGATGAACATATGTGCTATATTAGGTTAGCAATGGCTTAATATATGTGCTGATTTTTTAAAATTAAAAATATTGAGCAGTGGAACCGTGCACATATTTAGTAATAGATGAAGCTATACTCTCAGAAAAGAACAGGCCATAATTCTCCATTTGCTTCTATGTTCTTTTAGTTCGAACAGAATTGGTCACAAAAAACAGAAGTGTGTTTAGTTTAGTTTCAGTCTGAAGGCAATGAATAAATGCAATACTTATAGCAAAATAGTTTTGAACAATGATTAAGCCTTTGAACAAATATTGTATTTGCAATCTTGAAATTTTGAGAAGATGTATACCTAATATGAAATCTGAATATTGTTGAACGAAAACATCTTGTATATGAATATCCATAGTTGTTGATCCTTGTATTTGCTAATAGAAATTGGCTTCAGAAACTAACGGATTGAACTTAGGAATAATGGGATTCATTTATATTATATCATGATGATATGGCCATTTTATCGAACACATGACATACAAACTCTTAGGGAGTCGGGAGACTATCAGTGCAAGGCGGGAGGGCAAAGATCAAATTGGAACCACTTGACGCCAACCTCCTCTTCATCACAGCCACAGAACAAGCGCGGAGATTTGCTATCTTCTCCAAGATGTTATATGGGCATACTGAGCACGTACGGAGGCAGAGCCAATGGAACGGAGATGGGGTAGAGAAAACCGACACACTTACAGCCTCATCTCTGTCGCCGTTGCCGGTAGGCCTTGTGCCAGCGTTAGTGGTTCAACGAGGCCGCGTCCATGCCGGTGGCACGTATACGTGGCGATGTGCATCTCGTCGGGGAGCTACATCTGTGCTGTGGCGTGCTCAGCTCATCACGTCACCTCGCTGCTGGGCCAACGAGGAGTAGCGAGCCCCTGTGCTCAAATCCAATTATCCCCAGGAAGATTTAGAGCGGGTGGAGGGGGCTGCATTGAGCAGGAGAGGGGAAGAGGGTGGAGCTGGCGGCGGCCGGGCGCGGTGGATGGAGGGAGGCACCAGCGTGCGGCAAGCGGATACCAAGGGGGCAGCAGCACAGCAGGTGGAGAAGGGAAGGAGTGGGGCGTGAGGCCGACAAGTCTTGACGTCTCCGGGTCCACGACCAGCAAAGACTCGACCCGAACCGCAATCGAACGGACCAGACTTTGTGTTCACCTGATCCAACGGCTATCGGGCTAACGGGTGACGTGGTCCTATCCGTTAGCCTGCTTTTGGGTGCAGGATTCCTAGGTAGAGATGGAATGAAACTCTCATAGGTATTTCATCCAAGTTTTATTTCATTTCAAATAATATGATAGTCTCGGAAACAACGCAATGAAACACCCATTGAGATTGGCCTAACCATCTTTTGTTACTGCTTTGCTGCTACTGCAGTGCTAATCGCGGTCGTTTAACTCTAACCAGATTCCGTTCAAACGGAGCAAGCAAAAACTCGCAAAGTCGCAAGACATTGAACCGGCCGGCGGGCGCGCTATGCGCCTGGTGCTCGGGACACAAGTATCAATCGGAAATGCATGTGGTGCGGCGTGCGAATAAGTTGGCGGCATGCAATAAGTTGGAGCACTCAACGCGGTGATTGGTGTTGCAGAACATCTCAAAGGTACTATATAAATACGGAGTATTATTTAAATACACTTAATAGAATATCTTATTTATACTATATATGATAATCTCAAAATATATCTAGAGTAAGGCTGGATAACGAGCCGGTTTGGCTCGGCTCGGCTCGGCTCGTTATGGCTCGTTAGGATAACGAGATAGCTCGGCTCGGCTCGTTATCTTAACGAGCCAGAAAGCCAGCTCGGCTCAGCTCGTTAAAAGCTCGAGCTGGCTTGTTAGGCTCGCGAGCCAGTTATAAAAAATATACAAAATTTAATATTTACATTTATCAAAAGCTTGAAAATAGTAATAATACAAAAATAATATATCCAATAGCCTTAAATTAAATATAATATTCATATGAGCTAACATATCAACCATTTGCAGAATGCAAGACATGAAATGATACAAACATAATACAAGTTTTGATGACTTTTTCCCTAAAACTATGGCTCGTTTGGCTCGCGAGCCGCTCGCGAGCTAGCTCGAGTTGGCTCGTTATAGCTAACGAGCTAAAATCTTGGCTCGGCTCGGCTCGTTATGGTAACGAGCCGAGCCGAGCCGAGCCGAGCTAGCCACGAGCCGAGCGAGCTAACGAGCTTCGAGTTTTTCGTCCAGCCTTAATCTAGAGCATCACACGTACGAACATCATATATACCTTATGGAGCATAGAAATTTTTTAAAAAAATGACAGCTAAAGTGAAAATTGAAATAATAATTATTTAGATTAAAATTATGAAGAAGAAAAAAAATGAAAGGCAAATGCTATGAAATATATTTAGAAAAATAACATAAACGAGTAACTTCTCCTATCTACGTAGAGTCCGTCCTAACTCACAAATTATAAGATAGTTTCTATACTTGTCCAATTATGTAGACACAAGCATATTCTGAATAGATGGTTTCTTCGAAAGAAAGTTTTGTCAAATCACATTTGATCTTTCTCTTATGACATCTTTTTATTCCTTGGTTTCCATGTAGACATAATTTTAGTGGTGTTTCATGATAGTTTTATAAACAATAAATAAGCTATCAAATTAGTAAACATGCTACCAATTTAGTAATCAAATGCTATGAAGATATACGTGACCAAATTTTCACGGATGAAATAAGTTTCATAGGGATGAAACTAATTTGTAGTATTTCTAGCATACGAGAGTCTTAGAAACTCAGACATGAAACCCCTAGTGAGACTGACATTATCTATAAAAACATTTCCTTCTATCTCAATTTTTATTCTAATGTCACATCATTATTTTACTTAATTAGTTAACACTCTAATTGTTGAGTATAGAAATAATCTTAATTCTGAGTTAGGAGCGTCCTAATGCTTTGATGAAATAACTAGCCTCACCACATGAACCACGCAACATAAAATAATTTTTCAGTAGTTTCATTTGTCATTAATTGTCAATAGTTTCAATGCATACATCATTAACAATACTAAAGCCAAGATCATTAGTCATCAGGAGATAATTTTTAAATAGTTTTGTTGTGTATATATTCCTCACGATATGGATGACAGTTAGATATTCTATGATTTTTCAAAATTAATATAGATTGGCATAGATAAAAGGTCATATGAAAAGTTGATTCAAATGTATCTATCTTACTATTACTAATTAGAGGCCCCAACGGAGGCTTCACATTAATTCTCACCACAGTCGCTAGGAAAAGAGATAAATACTAAAAATTCGCACGTTAATCAGAAACATCTGGTCGTCAAATCAAAATATCCTAAACATCTGGTCGTGGCCACTTGCATAGGAACACATTGCTTGAATTCCATGACAGGGCATGAGTAATGGCCCCATACAACTTTGCGTAACCTTTACCTACTTTAATCTAATAAGTTTGATTAACAAAATTACTGTATTAACACATGCATTAACTAAATTTGTGTAGGGACCATTGGACTCGTATAATGATTTTCCCAAGGAAGGAAGGTTGTTGGTCCTTGACTTCGCCAATTGCCCAATCGGCACGTATGAAAAATTATTGACACTTACACAACAGTAAGTCGATATATGCATGCACACATTTTAACATTTTTATATTGTTGATGATAGTTTGGGAATGACATTGTGATTTTATTCGAGCTCTGCAAGGCACACAAGTGGTATAAGTTCATGGGTGGAAGATACGATGTAAAACGAAAAACAAAGCCATTGTCCGTAAGGATCAAATTGCCGTTAAATTTTAAGTAAATGTGATACATGTGTAGTATATATGTATGTTGCAACTAAATAACCAATTGTTCCATACAGAGTGCCATAAGCAATCATATGGATCACTCCTATGTGGGTATTACGTGTGCGAGTTTCTCAGACAAAACGGGCGATACACCATGAACTCTAGCAAAGTATAGTCATATGTGTAGTTTTTTTATTAGTGTTGCAAATACATTGGTCACTTGTAAATATATGATGACTATAATCTTTCTTTGCAAGTATATCATTGTCGTCCAACACATAATCATATCAAAGATACAAACATTAGAAACATATGCGAGGACATGTGTCGGTTCATCATGCGCGAAATTATTCTCTTTGATGGGAAATACCATGATGTTACCTCTGAGTTAGCACAACCAGATTGCTGAGATCTTGTAGATTTTTCTAGGCTAGAACTAAACAAAGATAATTATTAGTGACTTCATGGAACTTATGAGTTGAAAACTTTGATGTATGTATATATATGTATGCTATGTTTGATGTATGTCAATGACTATGTTATAATGAAGTTGTAATATGATATTCTGTAACATTTTACCACGGCATTCATATTTATGCCTGTTTATAAAACTTGCATTACCTTGACTAATGCCTGCACATTAAGTGGTAGATTTATTCAATGGGTAATCCATGTGTGGCATGAGCTAACGATTTTTGTTCAGATGGCTCAACAAGACTTGATGGGCGTGAGCCGCCTGGCTGGTTGGTTATGCACGTATTCATTGCCAGAAAAAGAAATCGATCCTGGTTGAAAGCGCATTAGATACGTGTATACACGTACGTACCTGATAAATGGATACGTATGTAAGGAGCCAAGATTGTCACTGGCCCACATACAATTTAGCCTGCAGCGTGCTAATTTATACATATATGTATACCGAATACATGGCCGTATAAACGTGATTGTACTTACGGGTGCCGATTCCAGACACAGCTCCGCACTGAGGAAGGTTGACGTCGTGCGCTGCCGGAGATCAATTACCATCATGGCTGCATCGAAGGGTGAGACTCTCCATCTGTGGGTTCTTTTATTTTGCTAGTTGTCTTGTCAGTCAGCCGGTGCCGGTAGATGAGCAAAGGGAGAGAGAGCACCGAGGGCAATATTAAGGCTCACTGTGGTGTTCATGCAGTGGCAGAAGGGAGGTTGGCCGCAGCACGCAGGTGTGAGTATAGAGGAGTTAGCTGTGGCATAGATTCAGGTGCAATGGAGGCTGGAGGACATGTCTGCTGCAGATCGATGGGTGTAATAGTGTAGGTTCAGATGTGGAGGAGAAGGCTGAAGGCATTGGCATGGTGTACCACATGAAGGTGTTGGTGTGATTTTAGAAGCCACTGCTGTTGCCGCGATGTTAGATGCCGGTTGTTAAGTAGCAGCAGCTTAGGAAGTAGCAAATCAAGGCGAGGCAGTATACAAATTGGAAGTGATGTTGATGTTCAGAGGGTTTGATTGAAGAAGACCTGTTACAGATAGAGTAGTAGATGTAGTTTTGCTGCGCAAATTAGAGAGCAATTTTATGGGAAGTGAGGAGGTTGTAGAAGCAAGAGAAGTGACAGGGCAGCAGGGAGTCTGAATGTTGATGGCAAGTAGAAGTGTTGAGCTGCAGTTAGAGATGAGAGAGATATAGAGATTAGTATAGGAGAAAGACTGAAGAATGCAGTAGATAATCAAAGCAGTGATAGAGCAGTAGGGGTTTGATCTGAAGACAGACTTGTGGGTGGGAGAAGGAAGCAAAGTCTGAATTTTGGTGACAAGGCAGAGGTACTACGTTGCAGCAGATAGAGAAGTGGGTGGAGTAGTGTTTGATTTGTTGAAAAAATGGTGTGTTCAGTGGAAGCAAGCAAGTTTGAAATTTTAGAATGGAGTCAGAGATACAGAGAAGAAATACATTAAGCTAGTATGGGAGCTGTGGATTGCATCAAAGGGGTCACCTAGTAGCATAGGTTTGATCTGTTGCCAGACTCATGTGTTCAGGGAAGGCGAGCAGAATTCGAATTTTGCATGAGAGGCCAGAAGATGCAAAAGTGTGGGAGCAGAGGTTTGCTTCATGACCTTCAGCAGCAGCTAGTGATGTTGCGCTAAAAGTTTAGAGGGGTGCAAAGCTGAGAGAGTAGCGCTGGTAGTCTGTCCAGGGATCATTCTCTGAAAGAACAAAACTGGTCCTGTTGCGTAAGTGTAGAAAAGAGAGGAGAGATGTTTGGCCATGACACTGGCAGTGCGTGGACTTGGTTTGGTTCAGCAATACAAATTCTTCAGAAAAGTTTTAGTGCAAAGCAAGTTAAATGAGTGTTTCGGCAAAGGGTGGAGATAGATGGCTAGTACTGTTTAGCAGGCGTGGCCTCAGAAGCAGAAGTGCAAGAGTAGAAGCTAGCTCTGTGCAGCGTGCAACAACAGTCAATGGCGTCATGCCACAAGTTCAGAGAATGCAGAACCGAAGTTTGCTGAAATGAGCGGTTCGTCAATGATAAGAATTGCAAAGCGGGGACTTGATGAAATTCAGCGAGGGACAGTCTTTTGCGATGTAGAAAATGGCTTAGAGCTAATCAGCTCATATCTAGTGTAAGGCAAGCTAATATGTGAGTGTTTCAGTTTGTAATTAGCTAGCTCTGAAGGAATTGCAGTACTTGAGTCTGCCTATGTTCAGTAGTGATTTTCAGAAGTTGCAGAGTGCAGAGACAGAAACTTGCCGTTTGCAACTTGCAGCAACTATCCAGTGATACTGCTGAAACAAGTAGCTTGTCTGGAGTGTGCTTTGGGGATGGCTGTGATGAACTTTGTCCATATGAAACAAGCAGTGCAGTGTCACAGCAGCAACAGTTCGGCGTCGACTACGGAGATGCAATGCAATATTGTTTGTGATGAGCAGAGCTAGGATGTGAACCACCATCGGAAGGGCAACGAGTGTCACACCCATTTTAAGGACAAAAATAGGATGCATAAAAGACTCATGTGCGTCCTAGGACATGATCGCACACACAAGTAGACAAATTACATAGTATTATCACCGTGCTTATTACATAGCGAATAAGTATTTAACACATAGTCTTGAATAATAAATAATAATGACTAATAGTAGATCTCCAGCGAAAACTCCAAATACAGGGACATGGTTGACTGGTTGACACCAAGACTAGTACTCATTACGATAATCTTCCTCATAATCTTCATCTGTTATGGTGGAAATAGCAAGGGTGAGTCCATGTCGAACTCAACAAGTACAACACAGGGTTCATGAGGCACAAAAGGCTAGACACTGTTTAACTGCGTTTAGCTTTTATTTATCATGTAATTAGCAATTGAGTAGCATCAAGGTAATCCACTTCCCATTAATGAATCAATGATCAATTGTAATAAGGATAATGAATAACATTAACATGAGCATAATAATAACAACAATAATTAAGCATGATATAACAGTTATGATCATCTATCTGTAGATGTTCCAAGACCGCCCGTATCCGTGGGCACGGCTAGTATACCAGTTTTTAACTCTGTGCAGAGGTGTACACTTTCACTGTAAGTCATGATTTCCAAATGCGTGGGGAGATCAAACCCAAACACCGAAGAACCATATAAAGCCATTCAAAAGTTCGTCTAACAAGTTAGGGCCATTAGATTCACTCGGCAGGCAGATGTAGAACCCCCTTTCCAGTGGCACACAACTCGCAGCCTATACACACTAAGGACAGGGGCTCGCCCTACACCCAACGTGGCAAGCCGTTCTTACGCCATTTAAGGTAACCACTAAAAGGTCTCTTGAGCAACTAAAGCCAGAGCCATATAGCCCCCACAGCTGTACTGTATGTCCCGGATGATCACGTACAGATAAGTCTTTATGGAGAGTAACTAGAGCATCATAAAACAACATAGTGCTCTAGCACCCTTTAACAGGATTTAAATCATCTTAAGAGTTGATTGTTTATTTCATTAACCAAATTACAAGATCAATGTTCATAGTTAAGCAACAGCTACCCAATGCATACCCCAAGGTTGTCAAGGAATCAGGATAACAATCACTATGTTATAATCTCTAGGGTTATCAAAGTAGACACATGCGTATGAATTTGATTATTTATGAATAAGTAATAAGGATAGTCCCATGTTATACTTGCCTTGATCAAAGCTCTCCGGATGATACTGATGATCTGGCTCAAAGTAGTACTCCTGATCGTCCAGAAACTGCTCACCTTCTATACTCGATCATCAATCAACAACATACATGCATCCAAGCAAACATACACGAAGCAAACAAAGAGATATAATTAGAACAGTAGACTAACAGTAACAAAAACAGTAATAAAAGTTTATAAAACTCTTCTACACGTTCCTATGATCACACAGACGTAAAGATCACCAAATTCGGAGTTAAAACGTGAAAGTTACGAATTTTCTAAGATTTCCTATAGATAAATAAATACTTAAATATAAACTCGAAAATTAATATTCCCAAACCTACTGTACAACTATACCAACATGTAGAGCTCGCAAATACGAACCTAACGCAACTTGAACGGATCAAATCGGAGTTAAAATGAAGATTTTATGACCAAAACAAGTTTAGTGGCAAAACTGTAAATATCAGAAAACGTATTTTTGATTTACCGAGAAGAAATACGCTTTCAAAACGCGAAAACGTCTTCAGGGTTTACGCTAAAGGACGGCGGGTTCTATAAGCTGAAAACCCAGGGACTCTTTAACAAAACTGCTCGCGAAGAGGTATCTTCTAATCTCGTGCGTAGATCATCAAATGGACGGCTACCATTCATCAGAGAGACATGGAGAGGGAGTCGGTAATCCAGCCGGCGGCCTCCATGGCCGGCCACCCAAGGTTCACCGGAAGCAACCGGTTTTCCCGTTTCTGGCCACCATTTTCCCCGCCACTAACTCCAATCGGACGAGGAGCTCAATGCGAATCCATCTATGCGGTACAAGCTAGCTACGGTGGATTGAACACGGCTCACGACGAGAGGAGGGCGGCGGCACCATTGCGACTCGTCGGTGATCTTCAAAAGCGCGATTCGAAGCCTCTCCACCCAAAAGAAAAGCATGAGAAGGTAGAGGAGAAGAGTGCGGACTCACCAACGCGAAGAACTCGACCTCAAATCCACCCGAGAGCTCCTCCTACGAGCAACCGAAACCTCCAACTCCCCCCAATCCCTAAAGCTCGGTTTCACATGGTTGGACTAGCGTTTTAGATGGAAAACGGAAAGAGCAGAAACCCAGCTACTCTTTTATAGGTTCACTTCATCGATTTCGGTTAGGAAATCCAAACTAGAAGATTCGATTCGGTTGGAACCGGTGTTCGTATCCATCCCGGTTACGACCAGAGGTAGGAGATAAGGCTGCCACCGGGGCCCACTTGTCAGCGTCTGAAAAGGATGAGGCGCGCGGCTTGGCTTCCTGGGCTGGCCCACCGTCGCAATGGAGAGCGCGGCAGCGGCCCACTGACGCGGCCCAGCGCAGGAAGGGAAGGAAATAGGCCGGCCGGTTAACCGGGCCTTCAATAGGTAAGCATTCTCTTTTTTTTTCTATTCATTTTTTTTCAAAACCTTTTTCAAATAGAATTTCTAAACCAAATCAAATAAAATAAATTCCACACCACAAAATAAAATAAATGCAATAGCATGAATGCATCACCAAATATTCTTCCTAAAATTTTTAAATCCTAATTCCCTATTAATTATTATCTAAATTATTTTAACCCACAAATTCTAATTATTGAAATTTTGGGTGTTACAAATTCTACCCCCTTAAAAGAATCTCATCCTCGAGATTGAACTCCTTACTCAAATAACTGCGGATATGATTTTCTCAATTCATCCTCTCTTTCCCAAGTTGCCTCTGTGAAAGCCCAAGTTTGGTTTTGGTAATTAATGACACCAAGTTGCTAATGCCATGTGTTAAGTGTTTTGAGTTAGGCATAAGCAACACATGTGACGAAGGTGTACGTGGCAAGGAGTGGTGGCCACAAGATCACAAAGAAATGGTGCATGGACATGAAATATCGATCATGGTGGAGATGCACATAATATGATGAACATGATGATCAAGTGGAAGAGAAGGATCTAAGAGCGCAAGGCAAAGGTATAACCATAGGGTTTTCCTTTTGCCGGTCTAAGATGAGTAGAGAAGTGATTGACCGAATTTAGGATACATAGCCGACTATCAAGAGGGGCAATCACGGCTAGCTCGGGAATCAAGTGCCACTAGATCAATGTCTTGAGCATATGCATTAGGATCTAGTTGAGAGCTAACATAACGCCTTGAAAAATGTTTGTGAAATGCTAACACACATGCACATTGATGGTGTACACTTGGTGGTGTTAGCACATTTGCGAAGGCGGTGGTGTTTGAGCGGTAGTAAGGGGTTTGGGGTTCGCTCTCCCTCCCGCTGAGCTTGCGAGCGTGGGATTCAGGCGTTTTCGAAGAAATGAAATGCCTATTTTCTTTTGCGCCGGAGTCGAGAAAAGGTGGCGAAAGTCCGAATTGATTATCACTGAAAAACAGTGACCGGACGCTGTGGTCAAAGTGACCGGACGCGGCTGGCGCGTCCGGTCAGTTCAAACCACAGACAGACGCGCGCGTGAGAGGGTCGCGGACCGGCGCGTCCGGTCCCTCACGGAACCGGAGCGTCCGGTCACACACCCAGGAGTTCAGCACAAAGGGTAGACGCGATCGGACGCAGTGGCGCGTCCGGTCACGTTCGACCGGACGCGTCCGGTCAGGAGTGGACCGTTACTGGACTCCGATCGGACGCGGCTAGTGCGTCCGGTCACGTGCGATCGGACGCGTCCGGTCTCGACAGGAGCTTACTGGAACGCGACCGGACGCTGGCACTGTCGCGTCCGGTCAAACGGTTGAGCGCGTCCGGTCACGGCAACGGCTAGTTCTGACGCGCACTGTTCACGGTTGTCTTGTAGTGCCGGTCACCCTGACCGGAGCGTCCGGTCAGCACGATTTTCGCTGCGTCGTCCGTAACGGCTAGCTGCGTACCCCTTCGTTATAAATAGACATTGGCCGGGGTTTGAGGTGAACTCTTGCACATTTTTGAGACCTAGAGACATCCTTTGAGCTAGAGAACAACCCCTCCACTCATCTCTTTGCTTGGTTGCACATCTTGAGTGAGATTGAGTGAGATTCAAGTGCATTGCTTGAGAGTTTCATTCTAGAGGCACTTGATCTTCGAGTTGCTGCGGATTTCTTGTTACTCTTCCGTGTTTCCCGACACGGTAGACGGCTTGGAGCAGCGGAGGTGATTGAGCTCGCAATTGCAGATTGTTGGAGCCCTCACCAAGTGTTGTAAGGGGTTCTTGATCCTTCCCCGCGGGAGTTCGCAAATTGGATACTCTAGTGGAGCTCATGGCTTGGAGGATCCCCATCTTGTGTGCGGTTGTGCGGCGCCCTCCGAGGGCTCGACTCTTGATAGTCGATTAGCTCGCGAACCGACAAGTGGGTGCATCGCCACAACGAGGAGTAGCTTGCCAGGAAGCAAGTGAACCTCGGTAAAAAATCTTGTGTCATCTCTTTGCCGAGGATTTCTCTTGTGGTTGATCATTGTGATTGATTCTTCGAGTGCATTACTTCTCTACATCGTTGGTATAAGAATCAAGTCACTTGCTCTTTACTTTCTAGTACTATTCCTAGTGTAGTTTGCTTAGTGTAGCTTTTATCACATAGGAGTAAGTAGCTTAGTGACTTAGTCTTGTTGGTGTGTATTAGAGATCATAGCCTTGCTTCACTAGATTTGTATAGGTGGCTTGCATAGTATAGTTGAGCTAGTGCTAGATTTAGCTTAGCCATCTTTTATACTAACGTGGTTGTTTAGTGAAGCTTGTAGATTTTTAAATAGGCTATTCACCCCCCCTCTAGCCTTTTGGACCTTACACTCTGCCTCTGAATATCGATTCCACTGAACCTTGCACATTTTAATAATCCGACTTCGGGTAACTCTCTCAGCAGTTTCTAAAACCTTGATCGTAAACTCTTCATAGGTAAGATCCTCTTTAGCAGTCAATTCCTCTAAAGGTATCTGCTCTTCAGGCACACGTAAACACTTCTTAAGTTGTGAAACATGAAACACATCATGTACTCTAGACAAATTCTCAGGCAACTCTAATTGATAAGCAACTTCTGCACGTCTAGCAATAACTTTAAATGGCCCAACATACCTTGGTGCTAACTTGCCTTTCATGTTAAACCTCTTCACACTTCTCATTGGTGACACCTTTAAGTAGACATAATCACCTACTTCAAAAACTAAATCTCTTCTCCTATTGTCAGCATAACTCTTCTGATGAGACTGTGCCACTCTCAAATTCTCACGAATCACCCGCACTTGATCTTCTGCGTTCCTAAGAACATCTGTACCAAACACTTGAGACTCACCTGTCTGATCCCAAAATAATGGAGTTCTACACTTACGTCCATACAAAGTCTCAAACGGTGCCATCTTAAGACTCTGTTGATAACTGTTATTGTAAGAGAATTCTGCATAAGGTAAACTCTTATCCCAACTAGTTCCATATTGCAATGCACAAGCTCTCAACATATCTTCTAATATTTGGTTGGTTCTTTCAGTCTGCCCATCTATCTGTGGATGATATGCCGTACTAAAATTCAGCTTTGTTCCCAAAGATTCATGTACAACTTTCCAAAAATGTGAAGTAAATTACGAACCTCGATCAGATACAATTTTCTTTGGTACTCCATGTAAACACACTATCTTCTCCATATATAATATAGCTAACTATTCCCCAGTGTACTTAGTTTTAACCGGTATGAAATGAGCAACTTTAGTCAACCTATCTACTATCACCCAAATAGAATCATAACCTCTCTGAGTACGAGGTAACCCCACTATAAAATCCATACCAACCTCCTCCCACTTTCATTCAGGAATCTTCATTGATTGCAACAATCTAGCAGGTCTCTGATGCTCAGCTTTCACTCTCTGACAAGTGTCACACAATGCCACATACTCAGCCACATCTCGTTTCAGTCCAACCCACCAATATTTCTGTTTGAGATCCAAATACATCTTAGTACTACCAGGATGAATAGAATAAGCTGACTCATGAGCTTCACGAAGAATTGCCTGTCTAACAGCCTGATCCTCAGGTACACAGCCTCTTTCCAAACCACAAAATCCCATTATCATCCATTCGAAACCCTGGTGACTTACCAATCACTATATCTTCCGCTATCTTCTTTAGTTTTTCATCCTTCAACTAACCCTTGTATATTTCTTGCTCTAAGGTAGGTTCTATCACTAATTCCATTGTATTAGTAACAATTCCCAAATTCAAATATTCAAATTCAGCACATAACTCACTAGTCATGGACAACGTTCGTACCTCATTGGCATAATTTTTCCTGCTAAGAGCATCAGCTACTACATTGGCCTTACCAGGATGATAGTGTATCTCGATATCATAATCCTTACTCAATTCTAACCATCTACGTTGCCTCAAGTTCAGATCAGACTGAGTAAAAATATACTTCAAACTCTTATGATCGGTGTATATATCACTCTTATGCCCAACCAAATAGTGTCTCCAAATCTTCAAAGCATGAACTACAGCTGCTAACTCCAAATCATGCGTAGGATAATTCAACTCATGCTTTCTCAACTGTCTAGATGCATAAGCAACAACTTTGCCTTTTTGCATAAGAACACATCCCAAACCTTGACGAGAAGCATCACAATAAATAGAGAACTTCTTACTCAAATCTAGCAATACCAAAACAGGTGCTGTAGTCAACCTCTTCTTCAATTCTTCAAAACTAGTTTGACATTTATCAGACCACACAAACTTGGCATTCTTCTCTAACAGAGATGTCATGGGTTTAGCAAGTTTAGAAAACCCTTCAATAAATCGCCTGTAATATCCAGCTAAACCCAAGAAACTACGAATCTCGCTAACATCAGTAGGTGGTTTCTAATTCAATACATCCTTTACTTTGCCTGGATCCATTGATATTTCTCCATTAGAAACAATATGACCAAGAAAAGAGACTTCCTTCAACCAAAACTCACATTTACTTCGCTTAGCATACAGTTTATGCTCTCTAAGTTTCTGCAACACCAACCTCAAATGTTCTGCATGCCCTTTCTCCGTCTTGAAAAATACCAGTATATCATCAATAAATACCACCACAAATTTATCCAGATATTCCATGAATACCTTATTCATCATGTACATAAAGTAGGCAGGTGCATTGGTCAAACCAAATGACATAACAATATACTCATACAACCCATACCTCGTAGTAAAAGCTGTCTTTGGAATATCAAAGGAACGAATCTTCAATTGATGATAACCAGAACGCAAATCAATCTTAGAGAACACACAAACACCTCTCAACTGATCAAACAAATCATCAATTCTGGGCAAAGGATACTTGTTCTTGATAGTTACCTCATTCAGTGACTGATAATCAACACACATCCTCTGACCACCATCTTTCTTATCAACAAAAATAACTGGTGCACCCCACGGTGAAGAACTAGGACGAATAAAACCTTTATCTTGTAGTTCTTTAATTTGTTTCTTAAGTTCTTCTAATTCATCTACTCCCATTCTATATGGTCGTTTGGCTATGGGTGCAGTTCCAGGTAATAATTCAATAAGAAATTCAATGTCTCGGTCAGGTGGCATACCTGGCAAATCATCGGGAAAGACATCCGGAAATTCATTAATAACTGAATTCTCTTTGATAGCATCATCATCAAGCTGATTCACCAAAGCGGTTGGCTACTTCTGCACTGCTACATCCACATTGATCTTATCCCCATTAGGTGCAGTCACAACCACTATCTTTTGCTGACACTGAATCTCTGCCTGATTTTGTTTCACCCAATCCATACCCAAGATCACATCAATACCCGATGTCCTCAACACTATAGGAGTTATTTTAAACTCTACCCCCCTTAAAATCATACTAACTGGAAGACAACGATTATTGGTTTGCATGGTACCTCTAGGTGAGTTTACTAAGAGGGGTTCTTTCATGGCAAGCATGGGTATACTATGCATTTTAATAAAAGTGTGGGAAATGAATGTATGAGAAGCTCCAGAGTCAAAAAGAACGGTTGCAGGAGTAGAATGTACATTGAACGTACCGATCATAACTTCTGGTGCCTCATGAGCAGTATCTGAAGACACATGATTCACTCTTCCAGTACCGGATTGCCTCTGGTTGCTTTTCTGGCTCTGAGGAGTCTGCTGGTTCTGCTTCTCAGGACAATGGTAAGACATATGTCCCTCTTTACCGCAGACGTAGCATCTAGTAGGCGTGTTGGGAGCACTGTTCTTCATTGGAGTAGCATTGGAATTTCCAGTGCGAGAAGTCTGTTGTCCATTCTGCTGATACTGTTGACGCTGCTGGTAGGAAGGACATTGCTGAGACTGACTGTTCTACCAATTCTGAGACCATTTCTGATTTGGATTGCGATTCCACTAGCTAACTGGTCCTTGAAACTTCTGATGAAAGCCATGCTGAAAATTAGTACGCTGGCGGTTATTGTTTCCAACACCTTGTCCTTTCATCTTTTTTTTTCCTATCCATCTCCCGACGCTCATTATCCAGCACGATAGCCTTATTCACAAGTTCTTGGAAACTGGCATAATTATTACCCTTCAATTGCAAATGAAGATCATAATAAATCTCTTTTAGGAAAAGACGCTACCTATCTGCATCTTCCCTTACTTCATTAGGAGCATAGCGAGCCAACTGTGTGAACCTGTCATGATACTCACTAACGCTCATCTGTCCCATCCTGAGATTTCTGAATTCTTCCTGCTTCAACTCAATTATACCCACAGGAATATGACGAGCTCGAAAATCTCTAACAAACTCATTCCAAGTGATAGGAGGGGCATTATTAGGACGTGCAGCTTGATACAACTCCCACCAAGTCTGAGCTGTCCCCTGTAACTGACCAGATGCAAATAACACCTTTTCCATATCATTACACTGAGCGATGTTCAACTGTTTCTCAACTGCTCTCACCCAGTCATCCACCTCCAAAGGATCAGCAGCATGAGAGAACACTGGAGGGCGTCGCTTCAAAAATTTCCCACGTTTGTCTCTCACCTGAACAGGTGGTGGTCCTCCTGCAGGGGGATTGTTCTGCATGTGTTGCATGAATATCTGCATCATCTGATTCTGGGTATTCATAAGCTCCTCTATACTAATAGGTGGGTTAGCACCTCCATGACCCCTGCCACGGCCTCTGCCTGACATCTGTTTTCAAAACACAGAAAATGAAGTTCAGTATTATCCAAGATGATGTATTTAACAGATAAGCAAAATCTGATTTCTTTGGACGAATTCCAATTTCAGCGGCTCAGTAAAACTGCCATATCTCGAGTTACAGACGTCCAATTAAGATGATCTTTACATGGTTGGAAAGATTACAAAATTATCTACAACTCTTATTCACAACACTTTTCCTGATTCTGTCAATAAATTAGTAAAAAATGGAACTTAACCGAAACTGTTCCAGAATTCCAGACTGCGCAGTGACCTCAACTTAGAACAGGTATATCTCTTAACTCATAATAGATAATAAGGTGATTCTTATGGGGTTGGAAAGGTACAGAAGTGTAATTATTCCCAGTAAAATTTCTTAAATTTCCCACAAACGGATTTTAAGTTATTTCTAAAACATCCCAGACTGATCCAGAAATCAGCAAAGGACAGAACCAAGTTTACCTCACACCCTACTAATATATTCTTGATCAAACTTAATATTCTTAACCATGGAACTTGCAGACATGTCTACAAAACTCCAGCACACATTACAAAGATCCAAATCACACATTATCATAATAACAAATCCATAAATCACACAATTGTTCACACCATAAACTGACTCTCAACACAACCAACTCAAATTGACTCGCAACTACTATCGTTCTTATTACATAGGGATTTCCTAATCCTAATTAAGCTTCTCATAAATCTTGGGATGGCCTAACTCCGCCCTTAATTGGTCGATCTCCTTATAAGCTTGCTCCTTAAGTTCTTTTTCCTTTAGCAACTCATCCTTCAAATCCACCTCATGGAGAGCCAATTCACGAACTAGTCTCACTGTAGCTTGTAAAGTCAAGAATGAATCATCTGTAAGCGGCACGGTCCAGACACCCTTGTCATGTAAGAAGCAAGGAAAATGCCGGAGTGCACCCTGTAATGTCTTGTCCGAGCGAAGACCATGGTAGTAAACAAACGTATTGTAGGCGACATCCTCCATGCTTGTTTCTATGGTTGCCCGGCTCACTCGGGTGATGAACTTTGACTCCACCTTAGACCCCTTAGTGGTAGGATCCCTTGTATTGACCCATAGCTCAGTCTCCCAGTAAGAATCCATCCATGGATGACTATACTCCGCACAGCGATACTCCAACGTAGCTTCCCAATCGTAGTAGTAGTTGTCCAAGGTTCTTGTCAGCATGTCATGGAAGAAAGCATCGGCTTTAGGAACCATGATCTGAATCTTCGTGGTCCACCCCATAACTACATCCTCCATTGGTGTGTCACCGACTCTTGATTCAGCATCGGATAGCTCTTGGTCACCATCTACATGGGGCTCCTGGGGTTTGAAGCGGGCAATGTACTGTGCAGCAGACAGACAGGGATGAGGAGGCATCTACAAGATTTAGACATAGATTAGATAGAATCAATGTATTTTCGCAATAGAATAAAGTAGAGGAAGCATAAAAATTTAGTAATTAACAAGGTGAAAGAAATAAGCATAAAATATGTGAAGCATGGATGCTAATAACGACCACTCTAACTAGGCTTGCGTCCTACAGTCAACACGGTCTTGATACCAATTTGTCACACCCATTTTTAAGGACAAAAATAGGATGCATAAAAGACGCCCCAGGATATGATTGCACACACAAGTAGACAAATTACATAGTATCATCACAGTGCTTATTACATAGTGAATAAGTATTTAACACATAGTCTTGAACAATAAATAATAATGACTAATAGTAGATCTCCAGCGAAAACTCCAAACACAGGGACATGGTTGACTGGTTGACACCAAGACTAGTACTCGTTACGATAAGCTTCCTCATAATCTTCATCTGTTATGGTGGAAATAGCAAGGGTGACTCCATGTCGAACTCAACAAGTACAACACAGGGTTCATGAGGCACAAAAGGCTAGACACTGTTTAACTGCGTTTAGCTTTTATTTATCATGTAATTAGCAATTGAGTAGCATCAAGGTAATCCACTTCCTATTAATGAATCAATGATCAATTGTAATAAGGATAATGAATAACATTAACATGAGCATAATAATAACAACAATAATTAAGCATGATATAACAGTTAGGATCATCTATCTGTAGATGTTCCAAGGCCGCCCGTATCCGTGGGCACGGCTAGTATACCAGTTTTTAACTCTGCGCAGAGGTGTACACTTTCACTGTGAGTCATGATTTCCAAATGCGTGGGGAGAACATACCCAAACACTGGAGAACCATATAAAGCCATTCAAAAGTTCGTCTAACAAGTTATGGCCATTAGATTCACTCGGCAGGCAGATGTAGAACCCCCTTCCCAGTGGCACACAACTCGTAGCCTATACACACTAAGGACAGGGGCTCGCCCTACACCCAACATGGCAAGCCGTTCTTACGCCATTTAAGGTAACCACTAACAAGCTAAAAAGGTCTCTTGAGCAACTAAAGCCAGAGCCATATAGCCCCCACAACTGTACTGTATGTCCCGGATGATCACGTACAGATAAGTCCTTATGGAGAGTAACTAGAGCATCATAAAACAACATAGTGCTCTAGCACCCTTTAACAGGATTTAAATCATCTTAAGAGTTGATTGTTTATTTCATTAACCAAATTACAAGATCATTGTTCATAGTTAAGCAACAGCTACCCAATGCATACCCCAAGGTTGTCAAGGAATCAGGATAACAATCACTATGTTATAATCTCTAGGGTTATCAAAGTAGACAGATGCGTATAAATTTGATTATTTGTGAATAGGTAACAAGGATAGTCCCATGTTATACTTGCCTTGATCAAATCTCTCCGGATGATACTTCTGATCTAGCTCAAAGTAATACTCCTGATCGTCCAGAAACTGCTCACCTTCTATACTCGATCATCAATCAACAACATACATGCATCCAAGCAAACATACACGAAGCAAACAAAGAGATATAATTAGAACAGTACACAAACAGTAACAAAACAGTAATAAAAGTTTATAAAACTCTTCTACACGTTCCTACGATCACACAGACGTAAAGATCACCAAATTTGGAGTTAAAACGTGAAAGTTACGAATTTTCTAAGATTTCCTATAGATAAATAAATACTTAAATATAAACTCGAAAATTAAGCTTCCCAAACCTACTGTACAACTATACCAACATGTAGAGCTCGCAAATACGAACCTAACTCAACTTGAACGGATCAAATCGGAGTTAAAATGAAGATTTTATGACCAAAACAAGTTTAGTGGCAAAACTGTAAATATCAGAAAACGTATTTTTGATTTACTGAGAAGAAATACGCTTTCAAAACGCGAAAACGTCTTCAGGGTTTACGCTAAAGGACGGCGGGTTCTATAAGCTAAAAACCTAGGGACTCTTTAACAAAACTGCTCGCGAAGAGGTATCTTCTAATCTCGTGCGTAGATCATCAAATGGACGGCTACCATTCATCAGAGAGACATGGAGAGGGAGTCGGTAATCCGGCCGGCGGCCTCCATGGCCGGCCACCCAAGGCTCGCCGGAAGCAACTGGTTTTCCCGTTTCCAGCCACCGTTTCCCCCGCCACCAACTCTAATCGGATGAGGAGCTCAATGCGAATCCATCTATGCGGTACAAGCTAGCTACGGTGGATTGAACACGGCTCACGACGAGAGGAGGGCGGCGGCGCCATTGCCGACTCGTCGGTGATCTTCAAAAGCGCGATTCGAAGCCTCTCCACCCAAAAGAAAAGCATGAGAAGGTAGAGGAGAAGAGTGCAGACTCACCAACGCGAAGAACTCGACCTCAAATCCACCCGAGAGCTCCTCCTACGAGCAACCGAAACCTCCAACTCCCCCCAATCCCTAGAGCTCGGTTTTACGTGGTTGGACTAGCGTTTTAGATGGAAAACGGAAAGAGGAGAAACCCGGCTACTCTTTTATAGGTTCACTTCATCGATTTCGGTTAGGAAATCCAACCTAGAAGATTCGATTCGGTTGGAACCGGTGTTCGTATCCATCCCGGTTACGACCGGAGGTAGGAGATACGGCTGCCACCGGGGCCCACTTGTCAGCGTCTGAAAAGGATGAGGCGCGCGGCTTGGCTTCCTGGGCCGGCCCACCGTCGCAATGGAGAGCGCGGCAGCGGCCCACCGACGCGGCCCAGCGCGGGAAGGGAAGGAAACAGGCCGGCCGGTTAACCAGGCCTTCAACGGGTAAGCATTCTCTTTTTTTTTCTATTCGTTTTTTTTTCAAAACCTTTTTCAATTAGAATTTCTAAACCAAATCAAATAAAATAAATTCCACACCACAAAATAAAATAAATGCAACAACATGAATGCATCACCAAATATTCTTCCTAGAATTTTTAAATCCTAATTCTCCATTAATTATTTTCTAAATTATTTTAACCCACAAATTCTAATTATTGAAATTTTGGGTGTTACAGCGAGGTGCGGATATTGATAGTGTTCAGCCATTTAAACTACAGTAGATGTGTCCCCCAAATTGCAGTACAGTTTGTAAGTGTGTACTGTGTAATAAACCAGCAAGATGTAAAATTTACGGTACAGTATTTAGCATGTGCTTTGGGTGTCAAGTTGTCGTGAAGATCAACTGAAAAGAAATAGCACGTACTAAATCCATTTCAAATTATAGTTTATTTGACTTTTTGACACTAAGTTTGACCACTCGTCTTATTTAAAAATTTGTGCTAAATATCACTTCTTTTGTTGTGACTTGCTTTATTAACAAAAGTTCTTAAAAAATGACTTAAATTTGATTATGTTTGTACAAATTTTTTGAATAAGATGAGCGGTCAAACTTAGGGTCAAAAAAAAGTCAAACAAATTATAATTTGGAATGGATGGAGTACTGTATAATTCGCAGAATGTTTGAAATACTTTAGAGATGGCAGATTATTAGCGGCCTATCGTGATTTTGGCCATATGATTTAAGAGTAGTCCTCATAGTGCACTAATTGTGTAAACGTGATGGTTATGTTAGTGACGCGCTCCCTGGTGGGACCTATGTATAAAAATCAAATCGTGCAGTTATTACTTGATCAGCTCTCTGAAGTTGGATTAGCAAATTAGGTCTTGTTTAGTTCCTCCCGAAAAACCTTAAACCCTATCACATCGGATGTTTGAACATATACATAGAGTATTAACTGTAGACTAAAAAAAAATAACTAATTGTACGGATTGCTTGTATTTTGCGAGATGAATTTTGAGCCTAATTAGTCCATGATTAGACAATGTTGTGCTACAGTAAACATGTACTAATGATAGATTAATTAGTCTTAATAAATTCGTCTCACAGTTAATAGACGAGTTCTGTAATTAGTTTTTTTATTAATATCCGAACACCCCTTCCAACATCTCATGAAACATTAGATGTGACACCCAGAACTTTACTCCCCTGAACTAAACAAGGCCTTAGTATCTGTCTGTACGCATGAGTGGTCCATGGTCTGTTAGGACTGCCGCCATGGCCCACTCGCCAGGTTGTAACCAGTGGAGGCGCCAGCTACTCAAGGAGCAGAAGAGGTCTCGTGGAGGCATCGAACAATTATCGGAATTACTACTTCCCTTTCAGCTATTACTGTTCTTCTTCCCCAACTCCTTCCTCCTCAAGTCTCCTGTACCCAGATTCTCCCCCTCTGCTCCAATCTCCCTTCCTGTACTCTGAATTGCTGTGAATCCAATTATCTGAATGTTAATCCATTGAGGTTGTTAACAATTGGTACCAGAGCCATCGATTCTAGGTTCCTACCATGCATTCGATCTTTCCTTCTTCCCAGCTCCTCCATGATGAGATCCGGCTTGCCTTAAAGGAGATCCATAGGAGGTTCGATGAGTCCGACGCTCGGATGGAGCGGTGCTTCTCGCGGGCCCTGGAAAAGCTGGAGCCGCGGGGCGACATCGTTGAGCTTCGCATCGGCAGCCCCGAGCAGTTCGGTGTGACGAAGCCCGTCGTGGCTAACAACTGGGGCGGCATCTTCGATGAGATCCCCGCACCTGATGCCACCTCCACCTCCACCACCGTGCTTGAGGAGATCGAGCCCGAGGAGTCCCTTCCCGCGGAGTACCCGCACCAGATCGAGAAGAGCGAGGAGAAGCTGCAGGTCGTGGCCCTCGAGGAGGCGCTCTCCAAGCGCGAGGCCAAGAAGCGGGCGCTCGCCAGGCCGCCCCACCTCCTTGTCTCCCTCTTCGCGTTGGCGCCCGATGCCACCTTTGACTCTGAGCTCTCTGGTACCAAGGGGAAGGTCATCTCCACCGATGAGCCCAGGCTGTTGCTCATGTACCCGCTGCGCTAGTCCGCACTCGACTGCGATTCACTCGCCTAGCGCAATCACGAGTTCATCATGGGTGACGTCTCCGTTCCGCGTCCACCTCAGTTTCGCCAGCCGTGGCGCCTGACTCCTCTCCACCGATCGCGGCGAGCTCCTCCACCTCGGCTTCGACGACCGTGGCGTACACCACCACGCCCACCTTAGCTTTGCTGACCATGGTGAGCTCATCCACGTCGACATGGACGGCCTCCATGTCTCCTGGTTCGAGGCCGCTGTACTCGGCTCTGAGCCCATGCACGGCCCCATATTCGTCCTCCTCAGGGAGCCCCGCGAGATCGCCGCTGCCGTAGGTGTTTTCGTCTATGGCCTCTCCCACGCCACTGTCTCCGACGCTGGCAGGGGCGACTTCCAGGGGTTCATCCACATCTCAACCGAAAGCAACCCACCGTCAAGACGCTCAACCGAGAGCTGGAGGAGGTTCTTTCCTCCAAGTCCGTCGTCACCGTTCTGATCTATGAGCTCGAGCGCCTTCGCGCTCCGCTCGCGTTCGCCCTCTGCCCCAAGCTCTCTGACTTCGGGCTCGCCAAGTTGGACATGACGCGCATCTTCCACCAAGATCTGGAAGCGCGTATCATCCACGCCGTGTTTGCGGAGCTGGGCGTCGGCGATCCGTTGCTGCGCGTCCTAGACCTCGATGGCGGTGTTACGCCACTAGGCACCTGCACCACCGTGCGCCAGGACACCTCGACCCACAACAACCTCCTCAATGACGCCGCCACGGACTTTGGCTTCTCCATCACTGGAGCCACGGACGCACTCATGTGCTTCACCGTCCTCGTCCGCGTTTGTCTCATCGTTGCCACACTAGTCCAGGACTAGGTAACAATAATGGTTGGGAAACCCCCTTTAGTCCTGGTTTTCCAACCGGGATTGCCAATCCGGGACTAAAGACCTGACTTTAGCCCCGGTCCCCTCAACCGGGATTGATTTGGGACTTCAAGTCCCGGTTGGTAATACCAACAGGGAGTAAAGGCGGCTCTAGCCCGACCTCCAGGCGCTACCACATAATACATCTCTAGTCCCGGTTGGTTATACCAACCGGGACTAAATGTCTCTTTTTTTCTTTTCTTTTCTTTTCTTTTCTTTTACAGTTTCTTTGCATTGAATATTGTACGCTCATACTGAGAGTGAAACTAATTAAGTAAGATGTTGTATATTACAATGATCATCCATCCCACAATCAAATTTCATACAAACCATAATAACATTAAACCAAGTCATTACACACTACATGTCCATGTACTCCACAAAGTTCATGCAAATATATATAGTATGTCACCACTACTACCAAATGATGACGTTGACTTTCTAGCATTATCAATTCGGTGTAGTATAGGTCACCGATGCGAAAATGATTATTGACGAAGACCAACACATTAACTAGTGCACTCTCCCTTGCTTCACAACTATGAGCACAGGGTCTACTAACGACCTTTAACCCTGCTTCAGAAGTCGGTGGGTCTCCCCTCTTAGTCGCAACCAGCTTTGCCTGAAATCCTTCTGTGGTAAGTGTTGACCTTTCATGAGCATATTTCCAATCATAACACAAGAGATACATTGCCTGGTTTAGAATGGCTTCAAAACTGCACCCTTTGAAGGTTAAGTCATACTCCTCAACCTGTAAGTGTTGGTAGAAAAAAAGGTTATGAGAACCAAGCTTTGCAACCAATGACAACAAATCCAGATATAAGCTAAGAGTTTGACTTAGACTTTACCACATCATTTCGGTTGTTCCGAGCAATGCTTCCACACAAGCCCTCAACATCATGATGCATGCCCGTATTTATAGCTTGCATCAGCATGAAGGATAGTGTAGGTAGGTTGTACCCAATATTTGCAAGCTTAGTTACACATGCAAAGACAGCACATTTTTGTCCAACAGTCTGCTAGGGTGCCATTATTCCCACCTCTGAGATTTGTACAACACCTCTACCCCTCCTAGCGTGGATGGAAAAGCTAATTCAATATTGGATTAATGGACCATTATCTATCTGAAAGGTCTGAACATCCACTGCCTGAACCCCGAAATATGAGAGTGTATCTTTAAGCCAAAGGATATGGTCAATTACCTACGGTACATTTAAGAATCACATATATATACATATCAGAAATTATATTTATACAAGCGTATTTGACACATTAATTTATTGGAAACATATAGACTTGCTTACTATGTCTAGATGATTAAAGGGTACTTGTGGCAACACTGGATCATATCCCCTCCATGATATGTAGCCACCGAAACCTATGACTTCTGGTGGAGGGAGATGATGACGTGCAGCCATCTCTTCTCACTAAAGTTAATATATCAAAAATCATATCAACACATGACTATTCAGAAATGTATATCTGAAGTTATAGACATCCAATAATAATGATTCCTAACTTTCTAGAAAGCTTATTAAGTTATCTATAACTTTATTATTACCATCTCAAGATGATTACACAACACTAAAGTTAATATATCAAAAATCATATCAACACATGACTATTCAGAAATGTATATCTGAAGTTATAGACATCCAATAATAATGATTCTTAACTTTCTAGAAAGCTTATTAAGTTATCTATAACTTTATTATTACCATCTCAAGATGATTACATAGTTAACTAGGCCAAACATTACAAAGAAGCATTACTATCCTGATTTGGACAAATTCTAACATCCAACTTTGAACATCTATAACTTCTAAACCAGCAGGCCTAAATCATGAAATTTTTAGACAACCAAGATATAGAAGTTATCTACAACTTTTGTATTCGTCTCATTCACAGAAAACATAATTTGCATCAAGAAATTATCACTACAACAGAAACTACACATGTAACTATTTCAGCACACATGTGAGAGCATAATCAATTTAGAGATCCACATTTTCTGTAAATACATGACCATATTAAGTGTTCTTATGGTACAACAACATCATGCAAAGGCAGGAACAACATATCCTATTTTTACACACTTATATTATTTATAAACCATTTAACAAGCACTAGACAAGTTAAATTAATAACTCAGTCATACGTGCACCAATAAATCTAATACTTTTATCATAGCACAAGCATCACATGAGTAGCATACCATAAAAATTTCACATCAAAAGAAGCACTACAACTATAGATATGAATTTAAACCTAAAAAGCATGGATGTACACAAGTTAAATTCATATATGAAAATGTGGAGTCATAGTTCCCTTCTCCAATGCCACTGACCTTGAGCGCTCGGTTTCACATGGCAGGAAGGGATGAGGCGAGGCAATCGAGGTCGAATACCTGAGCGAGGGGGAGGACGCGCCGGAGATGAGGTGGAGAGCGAGGGCGCAAGCGCCAGAGCCGAGGACGAGGGCGCATGCACCGGAGACGAGGACGAGGGCATCGCCAGCCGCTGGAGACGAGGATGAGGTCGAGGCCGGCTGAAGATGAGGGGGCGGGCGAGGGCGCGCCGGAGCCGAGGACGAGGGCACCGTCGGTAGGAGATGAGGGGGAGGTCGAGGGCGCGCCGGAGCCGAGGATGAGGGGGAGGTCAAGGGTGCCACCGGAAACGAGGGGGAGGGCGAGGGCGCGCTGGAGCCAAGGACGAGGGGCATGTCAAGGGTGCCACCGGAGATCGACGAGAGGGAGGTCGAGGCCGGCCGGAGACGAGGGGGAGGTCGAGGGCGCCGCCGGCCACTGGAGCCGAGGAGAGGGCGACGGCGCGTGCGCCGGAGCCGAGGACGAGGGTGAACGGCGCAGGTGGCGAGTGCGGCCACAGACGAGGAAGATGCAGCGGGTGGCGAGCGCGGCGGCCTAGAGGGATTGAAGAGGTGGCGTTGTGAAATTTTGGAGAGGAAGAAGAACCTATATGTATACAGTAGTTAGATTTAGTCCCGGGTTGGGCTACCAACCGGGACTAAAAGGCCTTTAGTCTCGGTTGGATGCCCAACCCTGGACTAAAAGTCTTGACCTTTGGTCCTGGATTGGGCCTCCAAACGGGACCAAAGACTTTTTAGTCGCGGTTGGTGTTTTAACTCGGGACTAAAGCCAAATTTTGACGCGCGGCGAAACTGCTGCCTACCCGGTAGTTCCATTTCCCGCCCATGCAACAGTTTCTATGTTTACCTTTAATATAAATAGGCTGAAAATTAGAAAACATGTAATAAAAAATATTGCTTAAATGAAAAAGTTGTCGACTACAAAGTTGCATAACGTTTTGAGATCTACAACTTTACTTTTGGTTGTTTCTCCATTTGAGGTCATTTTAAAAATTCAAAATTCAAATTCGAGAGATTCAAACATAGTTTTCCTTAAAAAGATGGCTTCAAATGAAAACGTTGTCGACTATAATGTTGTGTAACTTTTCGAGATATACAACCTTAGTTTTGGTTGTTTCTCCATTTGAGGTCATTTTAAAATTGAAATTTCAAATTCGAGAGGTTCAAATATAGTTTTGCTTGAAAAGATGACTTCAAATGAAAAAGTTGTCAACTACAAAGTTGTGTAACTTTTCGAGATCTACAACTTTACTTTTGGTTGTTTCTCCATTTAAGGTCATTTTAAAAATTCAAATTTCAAATTCGAGAGATTCAAACATAGTTTTCCTTAAAAAGATGACTTCAAATGAAAATGTTGTCGACTGCAAAGTTGTGTAACTTTTCGAGATCTATAACTTTAGTTTTGGTTGTTTCTCCATTTGAGGTCATTTTAAAAATTGAAATTTCAAATTCGAGAGATTCAAATATAGTTTTCTTTAAAAAGATGACTTCAAATGAAAAAGTTGTCCACTACAAAGTTGTGTAACTTTTCGAAATCTACAACTTTAGTTTTGGTTGTTTCTCCATTTAAGGTCACTTTAAAAATTCAAATTTCAAATTTCAAATTCAAGAGATTCAAACATAGTTTTCTTTAAAAAGATGACTTCAAATGAAAAAGTTGTCAACTACAAAGTTATGTAACTTTTCAAGATCTACAATTTTTATTTCGGTCATTTCTTCATGTGGTAAAGTGTTAGCACACATTGTTCACAAATTTACATCTCTCTCTTATAGCTAAGCAACAAGAGAGATGTAAATTTGAGAACAATGTATACTACCACTTTATCGGACGATGAAATTACCAAAATAAAAGTTGTACATCTTGATCAGTTCTATAACTTTTATGTTTATAAATTTCGTAGTTGAATTCATTTACTCCTTCAAAATGCTGTTTGAAGTTGCTATTTTTTAAGAATCAATTTTTTAGTACCAACCGGGACTAAAAGTCCTTTTTTTGTTTGTTTATTTTTATTTTTCTATTTTTTTATATTTGCATATGCATTTCATCCTGCACGAATTAAATTTTAATCCATACACATATAATTATGACTTCCATACAAATAAATCTAATAAAACATAATTAACTTGTTCATATAAACTGTTGATGCAAAAGTGAATCTGCAAACACAAAGGGCTAATACTCGAAATCGATATCCAAGGCGTGCCAGTCGATTTGACCTGTTAATCGACAAGGATGAAGATACGAGCACTTTGGTCCTGACAACAGCGATACGCCCGGAAGTCACGGCCAAGAGGTACTCACGCGGAACTCGAGGATCGACAAAGATTGCACTTAGAGCAATGCAGCTCGCCGAATCGATGAGAACTCGTAAAAAAGGAAAAATATGCAAATTGACGAAGTCGCCGAAAAGTAGATGTAAATAAGAGTAAAAGCTGTTTTTTGATGTATTGATTGATTTCTATTACATTGCCCTTCACTCTATATTTATACCCTGATCTATAGAAACATAATCGAATACGACTAGGACAATAAACTTAAGTCTAAGAAAAAGAACATGACTTTTACACAACTCAGACTCTACTAATCGTAAACAAGGAAATCAACTCCTATTTTATTCCATAATCCGCCTTAATCACGATGGTATCCTCATCGGCCTCCTTTTCACCAGCACAGCCCCTTTTCCATCGGCAGCAACCTTCGATCTCCTTCCATCGGCACATTCCCTGTTTCATCGGCTGCAGCCTTACACCTTCCTTCATCGGTACATTTCCTTATCGGCAACAGTCTCCAAACCTTCTTCCATCGGCATCGGTAATAACACCTTTGACTTCATCGGCAACATTCCTAATCAAATTCATACATTGCCACCGCTTAAAACAAACTTATTCTTCTTGGCCATCAACTCACACAGCAATCTCTCCCTTGCTAATCAGCCTTTCCTGATCATATTGACACGTACTAAAAACGGTGTCAACACATGCCCCCAATTTCGGAGTATAAGATACTGATGCTCCGAAATTTACTCCAACTGATGCTTGCTATTATCTGTTTCTTTAACCCATTCTCCAAGCATAACATGATTTGTTACCAAACTCAATCAAATCTAGATCCAATCCATGTATCTCAATATATATCGCATTTTTTCCAACCTTCTTTGCCTTAACTATGGTTGAGATACCAAAATAACAAATCATCAACAATATCTCACCGCACCGCATCATTTTTAGAACTGAAAAATCTTGTATCAAGATATCCTTCAAGCTATGATTACTTGCTGTCAAATCTTCTGTACCATTCCTTGATTGTCGTGCGCACAGTTACCATATCCAACTGAACCACCTCGATTCATCCGCATACGGCATAGAGATAAGTCAAGAATACCTCTACTCCAGATAACCTATAAATAGATTCCTCCGGGCTGTTCATCTTCTACCTTCAAACTCCACCTTTTGGCATTCTCACCCCGGCGGCAACCCTAACCAACAACCGCGCGTCTTCAACTCATCTGAATCATCATCTTCAAGTTCCCAGCTCGTGCCCTCATCCTCCTGAAGCAATGGCTGTCAACTTCGACGTCCCTGCGGTTTGTTCTTCTTCTTATTACTTTTACTTTAATCCTTTCGGTTCCCTGCGAATTCTTACAGTCGACATTTTCTCTCTCTTTCATTTTCTCGGTCTTCCAAACCTAGGAACTTCGCAACACATTGGTGATTCCAACCCATCAACCTCCCCTTCACTGCTTAGGTCCGATGGGCAACCCAGACCCAACTGATTTGATTAATGCAGAAGCCAATCGTATTCCCTTCAAATCTCAGAATTTCTCCTTGAATTTGTGGAAAGATACATTCCGTTCTTGGCCTAAACCCACCAAAGGGTGGAAAAATTGGTTTCTGAGGGTCAACAGGTCAATGCAAGTATTCTGGGCAGAGCGAAAAATAGATCAATGTATCAGGCTGTCCATTGCCGACATGCAGAAAAATGAATCCATGATGATAGCTGCTGCTCAATTTTGGTCTGACACCACCAACACCTTCATGTTTGGTCATGGTCCATGTGCCCCCACCCTTGCCGATGTGTACATGCTCACAGGCCTAGACATTTCAACTGTCGATGAAGACCATATTTTCGGCAGAAAAGCTGAGTACAGAATAACCACACGCAACATCGGCGGCTGGACGGGATATATCCAGGAGTACCAGAAGACTGGTACTGTCAATCAAAGGGAGCATGCCACATTCCTGAACATGTGGCTAGAAAAATTTATTTTCTGCGGACGATCGGTAGGACCAACTAATGCTTTCCTCCCAGCAGCAGAACTCTTGGCCAACGGTGTCAGATTTCCACTTGGCCGATATCTTCTGAGTTCAACCTACCATCTCCTCCACCAAGTATCCCAAAAACTTATACTTGGCGAACCCATCGGCAATCTGGGAGGCCCATGGTGGTTTATTAATATGTGGTTAAACGCCCACATGCACAAGCGTTTACAATGGGATCTCTTTGCTCAGGAATTCCCACGAGAGATTCCCGAAGAACACGTCCTCAGGGATGATGAATCGGCAACACGCCCCCCTCTCAACTTTGGCGAAGCAATCATCGTCCTTCCCGGAACAGAAGCCAATGAGGATCAAATCGGCATATTTTTTCATACTTTCTACCATGGCCTCCCTCGTGATCTCAGGGCTTGGGTGCCTTATATTGATGAGGATAACAAATTTCCCCTCCTCTTCAATTTTGCCGATAGTGATCTGAACCAAGATAATGATCTCATGATGGCCATCATCACCCCCAGAGCAATTCCAGTCAATACATTTGGCAGTGGGAAAGCCTCCCACATCACTTATGAATTTTACAATCCATCGGCAGTATCTCGCCAGCTGGCTTTTGGGCAACTGCCCATTAAACTGTGCTATGCCGATGTAATTAAACCTAGGGAAATCATCACCTCTGGAACTGAATGGAGCAGGATAGTAAGACTTGCTCCTGATGCCGATATTTCCAATGTCGATCTCTCCGCCTGGTCACCAGCTTCTTTCATAACAGAATCATATAAGCAATGGTGGCAGGAATGGAAAGAACAGCTATTTTCAACATCTGTTCACACATATCGGCACCAGATTGACCCCGATTATGCTATTCCTGATAATGCAGTAAGTTCCTTTCAACTTTTGTCCCTTCCCTTTTCTTTTATTATGTGTATCGGTAACTAACCTCCTTTGAAACAGGCTGACGATCCAGTTCCACCGATAAGCAAAAGCGGAAAACCCTTCAATCTCCATCCAGCCTCTCTGATTTCAGCAATCGGTTACAATGCCCCCACCCTGGAAGCCTTGACTTTCCAAAGAGCTCGTACCAAAATTGGCGCTTCTAGACCAAGATTGGGAACATCTAGGGCTTCTCCAAAGGCTGCTGCTTCAAGCCTGATCAAGACTTTTAAGGTAATAATCTTGTTTACTATTTTATCTGCCGATACACTTTATATTAACATACAACTATCAGGGTGTACAAGCTGCAGCTGGATCATCATCGGCAACTTTACCGAGCACCACAACTTCTACTCCTTCCTCAGAGGTATTCTTTCATTATTATTTTTTTACTTTTCCCATTAAACATCCAATCTTATATCTATTTTTGCAGCAACAAATGGATACATCGGTAAGCACACCGATCATACAAGCTCCTCAACCAATAGATGTTGATGCCCCCCAGCCAGTTATTGTCGAAGCACAACAAAAACGTAAAGCTTTGACCGATGCTGAGGCTCAACAGAAACGACAAAAACCTACACCGGCCCCTGCGTCTGCTCCAACACCCGTCGATCAGCCTTCTGAACAAACTGCTCCTGCCCAAGATACATCATCGGCAATTGTACCTCAAGGGCCGACTACCGATGTGGTCATTGAAGACATTCCATCGGCATCTTCTGCCGATCCTTCACATGACCCTTTACAAGCCGCTCCTTCAAGTCAAGCTCAAGAAATAGCCTTGAAGCAGGTAAACCAGTCAATTACCTGATTTATTATATCTTCAGAATATTATAAATAAGATTTCTAATTCTCTTTATTCCATAGGAAAAGATTCTCCCGATAGCTTATTTTCTTTTGCTATCGATATTTCTGATGACGATGGAGAAGAAGCGAGCTCCTCCCTGGCGTTGGGAACAATATCATCAGACACATATGGCAAGCTGGAAACCCTCCTAAACCTGCTTCAGCAAGAAACTGCCCAATTGGTAATCGACTCGGATCCTGCGAAGTCTATCTTCAAGGCAATCCGCGGCCAAGTCCCCTCCAATGTTGAAGAAATCATCTTTCCAGCAGTCCATCTGGAAAGCAGACAGCTTCAATACCAAAGGGCCGTTCATCGTATTGCTGACAGAGCAGCCCAATCTCAACTTAAAGAAGAGATGCTACAGCTCAAGCAGACTGCCGACGAGAAGCACAAGAACATCAATAATTTGCAAGCCTCCAGTGCCGATATTAGACAGAAGATCTCAGATCTATCGGCAAAGAAAGCAGCCCTGCTAGCTGAAATGGAACAAGTTGAGACAGCTCTGACCCAGGCCAAACAAGAAGAAGACCAGCTTCCCGACGCCATTAAAGCCCTTCAACAGGAACGGGATGCTCAAGCTCGCAAGGCCTTGGCATTGAAAAAGAAAATCAAACCTGTGGAAGGAAATGCCGATGAAGATGCCAAGGAACTAAAAGAAGCCGATGAAATTCGCCTGCGTGCGATATCAGCCATCCAGGCTTTGTTAAATTCGGCATAATTGATACTTTGTTTTAACTCTAGCCGATAGGATTGTTATCGGCAACTATACTTTTTATGCATCTATCCAAATACTAGGGTAATATTTCTTTAAATATTTTCCATTTAACGCTCTGGGAAATACCACTCCTTCGAGAGTTTCAAGAATATATGCATTACCAGGAACAGACTGACTTATCCGATATGGACCTTCCCAATTAGGGGACCATTTGCCAAACTTAGAATTTTTAGTCCCAATCGGTAAAATCAACTTCCAGACTAATTCACCATCGGCAAATTCCTTTACCTTCACTTTCTTATCATACCACCTAGCTACTCTCTTCTTGTTTTCCTCGATGTTAACCAAAGCTTTTAACCGATGACCTGCTACGTCCTCCAACTCATCTTTCATAAGGATATCATAATCATCGGCTGTCAGTTGATCCTGAAAACGCATCCGTCTAGATCCAATCTTAATCTCCCAAGGTAATACTGCATCGTGCCCATACACCAATTGATAAGGCGACACCTTGGTTGCACCATGACATGCCATCCGATATGACCACAAAGCTTCATTTAATATGGTATGCCACTTTTTAGGATATTCTCTGATCTTGCGCTTAATAAGTTTGATAATCCCCTTATTAGATGCTTCAGCTTGGCCATTTGCTTGGGCATAATATGGTGAAGA